>OZ016541.1:3193774-4393774 GCA_963966675.1 Lasioglossum calceatum
AACGCGTGTAACGCGTGTTGTTAGGGTTAGCAACGAGTTTATATAAATACCGGTAGAATATCGCGGAGCCCATAGGTTAGGGAGAGTACAAAGCTATGCTATCGGACGCCCGGCAGCTCAGGAGAGGACAGGGGTTGCACCTGGACGCCTCTCTGGATAAATGGGAGAGGACGGCCATGAAGGCCGGCCGCCCGCCGAGAGGAAAGAACAGGGTAGCTTCCTGGCCGCCTGAAAGTAGGACCGCCTGGTTCCTCTGTACGTCTCGGAGAGGACGGCCATGAAGGCCGGCCGCCGAGCGGGCAGAGAAAACCAGGTGAATCCGAGTCATCGTCGTTTCCCAGAGGGAGAGTACGGTTGAGATAAACCGGACGCCCGATGGAGAACTCTTTTCATTATCTACTTTCCTAATTTTCACGTTGCTAACCTCCTTCTAAGGTTATTGTAATTTCACACAAAACTCCACTGTACGAAATTAATGTGAAAATATATTCTGTGTACAGACGAATTTCCTAAATCCTGTTTCCTGCCATATCGCAACACCTATTATCCTACAGTTTCTGTTTAATACATACGTGATATGTGTCACTTTTCATTTTTAAAAAAATTACCTTCATTTACCTAAATACTCTACTGACTCGTGATGTAGTACCTAAATAAACATGCAAATAGTACATAAATGGTAAATACTTAATACGTATATACAATACATATATGTATATATGTATTATCGTTCGCACTATCAGTATATACTTCCACGAATAATAAAATTGTGCAAGGTATTGCTTAAATATATCTTTTTGAGTTTTCAGACAACCTTCTAGAAGTATAAATAATATCGTTTATCGTGTCAATTCTGCACAGAATTTACATACCCACTTCAACATTTGCAAATTCAGAAAAGACTTCGAGATGATAATCAGTCACATCTACTTATTTACATAAATCTAGAAAATATAGTTGTTATTGCATTACTATATCTTTAATAAGAGGGTTATACAAATTCTGAATTTACATTACTCATCATTATGTCCATTTTACTATCAAAATATATAATAAAACATCCCAAACATTTAGCATTCTCAATATATTCAAATGATGTAAATATGGATGTGCCGCTCTTCCCGCTATGCATAACTCGCACCATGTTATATTACGCTTGAATTTATTTCGAGTACTTCAGGCAAGCCGTTCGCGTTCGTATCGTACGAATCGCACGCTCGGTGCGAGCCCAGGTAAGCTCGACTCGACTGGTCGAGCCTAGTCGAGTTCTCGCACGAAACGAGCGGCTCGCACGGCACAGGTAGCTCGCATCGGTGCAAGCTACTCGCATCGAAGCGAACTACCCGCATCGTGCGGGCCGCTCGCTTCGTGCGAGTACTCGACTCGGCTCGAACAGTCGAGTCGAGCTTAGCTCGGCTCGCATTTTGCGGGTACTCGCACAGCCCTATACTTAACTAGTCTGTCGCATGGCGACCGCCATCTTGCACCGAGGAACCCTTGAAAAGAACTCGAATCCTTTCCGATCGTCCTGGAACACGAATATCCTCTCAGGACATACCTGCAATTATTCCAGGACCAAAATCGAATCCTTTCAGTGGAGACTGTTCAGGAAGACAAACATCCTTCGAGGACATTCCTGTTTCTACACTATTCCAGGACTATTATTTAAAATGGACAAATTCAATCAATTGTCAAAGAATTTCAAAAAGAATCGAAGTCTTTCGTAAAGATCGTGCAAGACAACAGGAGGTCTCCTTTCAGGATATTTCTCTTCCTGGACAAATTATTTAAAGCAAACCACCTCGATCAATGTTTAGAAAGATCGAAGTCTTTCCAGGATGTTCTTCCTGGTTCCTCGTCAACATCCATCGTGTCGCCATCGACGCAATCATGTCGCCTCGACCGCCGCGCAGCAGTCCTCGGGTGACTATAGTGGATCGCTGACGTTCGAAATGGAGGACAAAGCCGAGGACTCGCTCCGCAGCGGTCGACGCAACGAAAAACGATTTTTACACGTGTGTGATAGGAACGTTTGTAATTTATAAATAAGCACGTTATACGGACCAAAAGGATCGCCGCTGCACGATCAGGATATCGTGCAGCATCAGTTATACTTGTCGTTCTGTATAATTCGTGATCTCCGTGCAATATTCCCTGTTCCGCGAGGTCGTGACCACTTCCGCCGCGCAGAAGGTCCACGACGTGACGACCTCTCGTGACTCGACGAGTTTCCGGTTCCGGATTTTGTTTGCCCGACACTCCATGTAACATTACACGCGATTTGTCATTGTGTCGATACGTAATCCTTTGAGTTTCGAATTGTTCGAGTTTCTTTCGGTATCTTTCTGTGTTTCTAGAGGGAGTGGAACTCTTTATGGGACAAACTGACGACGAAAAGAGAGAGAGAGAGAGAGAGAGAGAGCGTGCGAAGGCAATGCTAATGTCACATGGAATGCGCGAGGAACGTTGACGATTAATTATTAACGATTATATTATTACGAGGAAACGAATCGCTTGTGTGCACGCACGTACCACGCGAAATGTCTGCAACCTTTCCGGTGGGTTTCGTATTTTTGCTAGTAACGTAAATGAAAGGAATGATATCTTCTCCGACTTTATTTTTTATACCTTGCGTTTATATGTGTATATAAACGATAGAGAATGTGTGTGAGAGAATGAGAGAATGGGAGAGAGCAGTTCGATGTATAAATCGAGAAACGAAAAACGTCCATTGATCGGTACTTTAGCGCAATCGCCACGCGAATAGTCATTGGTGCTAGTTCGAACGAGATAGGAGTAAATAATAATTAATAAATTATATTATATTATATATAGAGGTTTATTTTGATTTCGGATATCGGATACTTAAACGGAGGAAATTATATATAGAGGTTTATTTTATCGAC
Organism: Lasioglossum calceatum; assembly: GCA_963966675.1. Classification (NCBI taxonomy): domain Eukaryota; kingdom Metazoa; phylum Arthropoda; class Insecta; order Hymenoptera; family Halictidae; genus Lasioglossum; species Lasioglossum calceatum. Next base: position 3,196,681 of record OZ016541.1, read on the forward strand.
GAGGGTGTATCGATACTGTTCTACGTTCTTTTTGATTTCGGATATCGGATACTTAAACGGAGGAAAAGACCCGTGCGAAGTGATTCGAACGAACGAAACTGATTAACGATATATACTGATTAACGATTATACTGATTAACGGACGTGGTGTTCCTTTACCGGGCGAGAAACGACACCGGACACACGCACAAAACAGAACGAGGATCACGACCATAGTCACTCATTCATTCGAGGTACAAAATAAACGACTGTATTTAACGGCCCCGCTAGTTTCGCTTTCTAATTTATCGGTTAATCTTGCTTGCTGCGCGATCGAGCTTTGTTACGTATTTTTGTAAGGACAGATGAGCTTACGGAGGGCGGTGTACATCTGTCAATGTAATGTAAAATTACAATAAATTAAAACGTATACAAAATCCACTCCTTCCACAGCAATCGACGTACTGCCTGAATAAGGCTCGACCGGAATTATTTCACCCTAGAATGCACAAACGAAGAGGACCTGCATGGGTAAACTGCAGATTTTTAAATTTTCTGCAAGCCACAGGAGCCAAATAAAATTTTTCTTCTTTCCCTATAATAATGCTAATGCTTAAAAAATAATGTATTAGAATTATTAATCATTTTTGTCATAAATGCATCAAATCTGCAGTTTACTCAGACGGGCATAAGATCCATGGAACAATTTCCTCTCCATTGTTACATCTTCCTTGTAATTAATTGAAATCAAGTTGGAGACGCACAAAGTATTTCAAGTAAAATTTTCTTTATTTTGTAGTGTATACTTGCAGTAGTATTCGTTAGCCTGCAATACCAAAGATACAAAGGCGATTTCAAAGAAGCCGATTCCACTCAGCTTCTGAAACAGCACTCTCCTCCACTCTGTAAAACATACTAATGGCGAGGGGCGCCATTGTCATGTTAATTCCCACAGAATATTGTGTACACGTTCATTTACTTTTGCTATTGAGACAATACTTAACGTGTTGAGTTCAGACAGAAACATAAACACAGCTTCAATTGCTAGTCTGTCGGAATGAAAACATAGTCTGCGGGATAAACCGTGTACACTTGACAATCCTGTTGCAAACAGATACTAGCTCGAATAATATTTGCATCATTTCAAAATCATAACCTGCCCGAACAACGAAGTCAATAAAAGCGGTTGTGGTCCAAATAACGACCGCCATTATCGACGAGCCCTCAAGCGGAAACAAAATGGCGTCCGATAAGATCCTCCTGTGGAATTTTAAGAAATCCTACTACTTAAATTATAGCTTAAAACTTTTGATCAGAGGAATGATGTTACGTTCTCTGCGCGTACGGAACACGTGGGCACGACTCCAGGGACGGACCCATACGCTAAGATAAGAAAAAAGTGTTTATAGAAACATATATTCTCGGTATCACCTTGTTCCCGAATTATAGCCGTTTCTGTGTACACCTTCAAATTATCATGAAACGTACAGCCTTGTTCCGGTACTATTGATAGTAGATTGGTAGCAGATTGGTAGCAGATTGATAGTAGATTCGTAGCAGAGTGGTAGCAGATTGGTAGCAGATTGATAGTAGATTGGTACTAGATTGGTAGTAGATTGATAGCAGATTGGTGGCAAATGACAGAGAGAGGGTACCATTTCCCTGAACTCGTGCTCCCTCCCCGCATCTGGCGACTCTGTACACCGGAGATTACTTAGTCACCCTTTTTCCATCGTCGTAGATTCTCGTTTCTGACCTCTGTTACGACCCTTACGTTTCGCGTCCACACGAGAGCAACTTTCGAAAAGGGAATGGCATAATTTTATTCTGAATATTTTCAGCGGCGGAATACGTGCCGCAAGGGGTACCGCATACGAATTCTTTCCACAAACGGAATACCGCGCAGAGAGAATAATAAAAACCCGTTAAGGGGTTCCACTTGTGGACAACAATGAATTAAGCTGCATGCTGGGTGTTGCTTACCTTTGCGAATACTGTAACCACTCAGATCCTTTCGGCTAGTCAAGCTCGTCGTGCGAGTCTTGTGGAAAAAATACGGGAAAATATAATAACAGTGTAGATCCCTATGCATTCACTGACAAGGGAACATACCCAAGTTACGCAAGCCGATTTTGATGAAATATGAGAGATACCGTCACTCAAAAAGTCTCTGTACAAAGACACTGTGCCCTTTAAACTTGGGTAGCTGTTTCAAAAGTGGACCAAATGTTTTGAGTTTGTTCAAGAACTTTAAAGCATGCTTTCATAATTTGACGAGCAAAGTAATTTCGAGAAAATTACCATTGGCTAGAATTTTCAAGAAAATTGTAAATAACCTGCATAAACCATGCATAAAAATGACGTATGCGAAACAAAGAAACAATGTTTCTGACCCAACCGGTGTAATTTAAAACAGTAAAGGTAATACTAGTTTCAACCCATTAAGCACATTAAGAAAGAAAATAAATTTCTATTTTGCTCCAGTTTGTTGCAATTCTGGTGGAAAATTTTAATTTCGCACAAAGGTCCGCTGTCTACTGATGCCGAACTATTATTCACTGCATGTGAAACAATCGATGTACTAACTGCGCTAATATTCTCCTATACGTCATAGAAAAAATCAGCATGGTTAGGCAAACGCACGCTGATCGGATTACCAAGTGAATCCCGGTTCCACGTCGAAATATACAAGCACGTGTAAACCTCGAAGCCGACGACTTGACCGGTATATCGCTGAATTCCTGTGGAATAATCGAATTGTAATCGAGGCAATGTATCGCGGCCAATTAAAGTTCAATGCGCCTTGTAACATATGGAATGTGACGGAGAATTCTTCGCGCGTGAAACGACCCGATAGCGTGTGAATTACGGTTGCACGGAATCGCTGAAATTCGAAGTAGAATATGTTTTGTTGCATCGCCGAGTGCAATGTTCTGCGACGCATCCGAGCGGAGGCTAACAACGGAAGCCGTACAGTAGTTCGCAGAATCATCTTTGTCTCGACCAGTAACTACACTTGCGTGGCGGACTTGCCAATTAACTATCGAGATTGCAGTTGTGTGCTGAAGAAACCTGCTGTGAAATCGACGTCTGCACTTTTTCGTGCGACGCGGCGCTCTTTGAAGTCTCGTGCACCGTTATTGAGACGCAACAACACATTCTGTCAATCGTAAATCCGGAATGTTTTCCATCAAGTCCTACGGACCAAGTATAAACAAAGTAGTTATAAACAGAACAGTAAGGTCATTCAGTGACAAGTGGTTTGGCTACAAAATATGGTAGTGTATGGACGCTATTAGACTAGGCCACTGGTGGCGTAACCAAGTTGCTCCACCAATGGCTCAGCTCGTCTTGGGGCATTGAAGCAAACGGAACCTATTAGACTACGGTGACTGGTGGAGCCATCAAAAATGGTTGCCGATCTGGTGGACGGCGTCGGCAATCGGCCGGGCGACATTTGGTGGCGTCGCTACCAGACGGGGCATTATTTTGCACGCACCGTATCAGACTAAGCCACCAGTTGCGCCACCAGCATCGCGAAAACCTAAACAATTGACGTTCACAACCATATTTTTTACCACGTGAGTACATCGTTAACGTCTCATCATGGAAATAGATAATAATAGTGAGCAGTTGCAGTAGCAAAGAGAAATGACCAATGCAAACAACCGGACGATCAGTTGAAAGGGGGATCAAACCTGATTATAATCCTTTGTCTTCTCTTGAAACTAACATCGGATGTATATGCATTTTCCGATTCCTCCTCCTCCTCTTTTTTAATAAAAGAGCTATGAGAAGCAAACTTTTGTTTGATGCCATTTTCCTTCTATGTGCGCACGCCTAATTCGCATTGCGTCTGCGTCATGACTAATCTGGTAATGGCAGAGAGAGAGGGTAACCGTATTCCCCTCAATCCAAGTCAATTCCCCTAATCTGGCGACTCTGGACACGCCTGGCCTAACGTATCTAGTCAATTGTGGTCGCAATCATCGTGGTCCGTAATCGTTGTCCAAGTGTTTGTTTCGCAACAAGTTGTCATGTATTTTAAATTCTCACAGTTATCGTTCAGCTTACGACGATTTCAGATTACGTCGATTTAAATTTGCATTTAAAGTGCCGGCGGCACGCTTCTCATTCAAAGCCCAATAAAACGGTAAAAAAAGTCGTACATCAAGATTCAGAAGTCCATTGTAAAGGGGAGACTTCCACTTCCAATTCAGGGGTGATTCTAATCCTTAAAAAAATCACGATGCCTGCGGGGCTATTTGAATTGTAAAAATTCTCGAAAAAACGTACCTTTGTCGTGTCACTCTCCTATCTACGTGATGCAGAAACGTTCTTGAAAAAAAACTATTTCAGATATATGGCGTTTTGTTACAATTTATCGGCAAACTTTTCGACGAAAATCGTTCGTAATGCAGTTAACCTTTCGCCGTATTATTTTCTTCATCGTTACGATAATAACAGAGCTTCTTTGTCCCGAACAATTTTCTAGTAGAAAAATGAATGTATTTCGTTGAATGCTTAAACACTTAACCACAAACAAATAACATTTCATTTCATCTTAAAATTAAAAATAAAAAGTCGCGAAATAACCACAGCAGGTAAAAAAGCGACGTAAAATAAATTTAAAAAACAAAATTAAAATTAATCATTTCAACTAATAATTTTAAACCTTTATTTCGAAACATTTCGAAAGTAACGTAGATGCATTAAATACCGAAGCTGACTATAACTTTTCCAGAAAGCTTGCTAATTGGTGTTAGCCGGCTGCGAACAATTATTCATCGTTTTGCAGCGTCGATGTAAGTGAACCGTGCAAAGACACGTACAGGATTTATCCGGGGTGCATGATGCCGGGTCGTTGCGTGTCGCGTGCATGTGAACGTGTTTGTGCTTATGCGCTCCGCTTAGGAACTCGTGTCTTCGGGAGCACGCGTGCACGCTCGGCGCTCTCAACCTTAGCCTACTGTGTCGTCAAGGAGATATTTCCTATGGAAATTTCTCGTGTAATATCGGAGTCTCTGTGAGCCACCGCTAATCCTGCTCTCGCGAATGAACCCTCACGATCGACCGACAGAAATTGTTGGCAAATTCATCCTCGTCAGGAATCCATTATCACGTCGCGCTTAGAACGACGAAAACACTATACACTTCCGGCGGCTGTAATGATGTGTTGTAGGGAAACAAAAGGAAGGGGAGCGTTTCGTCCTAGACCCGCTAGAGGGCTCATCGGTAAGGCTATCTAGCGGGCCCTGTCTTAGACGGTATACAGGGTGTCCCAAATGGTATACAGGGTGTCCCTTCAAGTCCGGGAAATGGGAGGTTCCTTAGGTCATTTAAAGCGACATTTTCCTTTGCAAAAATGGCCGCAGCGGCTTTGTTTAGGAGTTATTAGCGAAAAGCACAGTCTAATCTCACCAATCAGAGCGCGACCTAGTCGCTAGCTGGCACTGGCGGCCCGGCGCGCCAACTGTCTATTGGCCGACTGTGCCAAATCGCGCTCTCATTGGTCCGTGTTGCGCATGCGCAACGTGCCACGGTCATCAGAGAGAGGGTACCTGTATTCCCCTCGATTTTCTCGATCTGGCGACGCTGGGCGCCACTAGTGTAGCCTAATAGCGGCCTAAGAATCGTTGACAAACGGAAATCGTACTTTCATTCCTGGCTGAAACAAAGCGGATAGATTACACCTGCTAAATGGCTAGGAGAAAGAGAAGAGATCGCAAATACGCGAGCAGAAATTCCCGAGAACGGTGCTTCCTCAAGGTAACCCGGTGCACGGTCCTTAATTCCTTATCAAGAAGTAAGTGGGACTGATTAAACAGATTGCACCATCTGTCCTTGGCCGGCGAGCTACATCAAGGGAATTAAGTTGAATTACATTTGTAGTAGCCGCCTGGAAAGAGGGTAGCGAATGAAGATGTTAAAAGAAGACGCGGGGACCCGACGAATAGGGTCGTGAATGAAAGAATCAAGCGAAATGAAATTGTTTTTAAAATCACCCGTTTTCACGGATGCTCCGATGAATATTAACCTTGGAGCGATTAGGGGAAGAGAAGGGTGGTGGCCCCTTGAACCTAACAGATAGAAAATCAATTATTCCTCCTGTTGCGAAAAGTTTGAAAAAATTATTTATTCCTGCTCGTGCGTAAACCGATTAAGCAATTTCAATGAAATTTTTAAACTTTCGTTGGCATTTTTTTAACATATTTATTTAGCCTTACAGAGACATTGAAGTCGTTTGGTCCATTCATAAATAGGTTATTCTGATTTAAAGTTTGTGTGATCAATTATGTGCGTAACTGTATATTCGTGAATTATTTTGTAGAGACCGGAGCAAGTGAAAAATTTATTCAGCAGATTAGAAGATTGCTGATACATATAGTGAAAGTAAAATAGAAATTCCACTACTTTATTTATATGTATATATGTACTTCTTTTGTATTAAAACATTTTTGTTGAAGCTCCGCGAACCTGATATCTATGGCTTCGAAAACGTTGCGAAACTACAACCGTAATTGTTCCAGCAAATACGGCGTTCCTGAAATTAAATTATATGTTTAAAACAAAGGTTATGCCAACTGCGAGCGAGTGATATGGTTGGGCTGCGAAGTTTACGCCACCGTAGCATAGTGAATTCGTAGAAATTCAGGATATTTGCCAAATTTAATAAAAGTTAATGAGGTATCTGTTTCGTTTGGAACATGACAGAACTCGAAATGAAATGTAATTTGAGTGTAGTTTTCACAACGGACTCTGCCAACCCTTATTAAATCAACATCCGCAATCCAATTATGGTAGGCAAAGGTTGAAAAGTAAATAATCTGTATTAATTAACAAACGCTGTTAATTGCCTTCCATTATAAAAACGTGGACTCTGTTAACCCCTATTAAATCAACATCCGCAACCCAATTACGGCAGACTAATTCTCTTCCATTATAAAAAGAAGAAGCCGGTTTTGAATTTCTTTCATCAATGAATTATGATTTCTTGTGAAAATTCAGATTTCAACACACTTTTCTTGCAAAAACATAAATTCCTGTTATGCCTTGATTTTTAGAGAAAAGTTGCAAATAAAAAACGAGCTGGGCGATACGCCAGCATCAGCCGCGACGAACGGCGGCCCAGCATATCATCGACTTTACAAAACGTCATGAGTTTTTCGCAAATATTCTCCGATTAAGAGAGCGGGCTCGTTCTGACCGAGCTTCCCATCGTATGACAAGCGGTCGGTCATTAACTCGATTTCATTTCAATTGAATTTCGCAATAGCGAATCGAATCGAGTGTACTCTTGTCAATAAATTGTATTTGTATTGCATAGTTTCCGACCGTACCGTGTAAAATTAATTGATATAAATTCATCATCGAGTATCGTTTGCAGAGAGAAACGCATAACCGAGTCGCCAATAAGTCTTGTGTCCCCACTTCAGTTTCCTCTTCTAGACTGCGGATTTATAAGCACCTTAAGGCTTACGAAAATTGTCAAAAAATGCTAGAATACAAAATTTGATTGAATTTAGTACAATTTTTATTTATTACGGATCTACAAAGGCTGCTCCCACTAAAATAGGATTTTATTTCATTCCACTTTCTTCGAATTTGTCTACAAAAATCGGAAATTGCATTAACATCCGCAGTCTAATTATTACACATATTTTTCAATTTAGAAAATCTCTTTTTTATTATTAACATTTCGAATGCTGTTATAAATATTTCAAGGATGATTAATGTTCAACATTTAAAAGAGATATTATATAAACATAATAATTAACAAAAACATGATTGGTTTCAAAACAAGCAATTTTTAAAATTTACCATTAGAGACACTAAATGTTAATAAAAATGGTAATAACAATTTTTCACTATGATTTAAAATAATATTATGAAAATATTAATAAAAATTTGTATACATAGAGTTCGGTGGCACGTTTTACTAAAAAGCGAACTGAAATTTTATATGAATAACATGTCGTTTGGCGAAGTAAAAGCGGCAACAGTGAAAAAACAAAAATTTCGCGAGCAAAATTGGGACGAGCGTAATGGTGCTCTCGAAAGAGCCATTTTTGATGAAGTTCAGGGCGCGCGAGTGCAGCAGAAGCGAGCAACTTTGAACATCGGGATCGTCGAACGCTGAGGCGACACTTTGTAACGTATTGAAGCTCGTCGATCGATAAGCCACCGGCAGAGGGATTTCAAATGCACTTAAGCCACTACAGAAATCTTGCCGGTGAGATCCGGAACGAAATATTGTTTTATCCGACGCGGAACCTTTACGCGACCGATCATTCTTTGACTCACCGACGCGTTCGAAATTGTTACGGCAATATTCACAGTCGCGAGAAATATGTAATATCGTACGCTATTCCAACAGTACTGCAACTACGATTCAGTCTCTGTTGTCGCAGTCCACATTTGTGTTTTCCCATTCGATGATTCAGTCGTCACCTACATTTTCCTTTTTCCCATTCGTAATATTGTTTCATAACGTGGTGGAATCTGACTATTGAAATCAGAGACCAAAAATAACAGTTATACTAAAATTTTATACGATAAAAACCATTAATGAAAAGTTGATTATTATTGAAATTTAAGATAACGTACACAAAATATAAAGAAACAAATTCGAAGAACAAAATGATTAAAAAATATCGATTTTTATACCTTTTGGTTACGAATAACAGTTATCAGTGTCCAACAGATTCGATCCTCCTCGACAACTGTTATCGATGAAGAAAAACTTTTTTGATTGCTCAAAGCAGTTATCGATGATCGAATTTCTTTTCACTTGTTCATAATAATTATTGATGAAAAAATTCATTTTGGTTGCTTATTTAATTATTGAGTTGTTTACTCTTTTTCTGCTTATTTACTTAGTCTAATGTAATCTAATGCAAATCTAAATCTGCTTATTTGTCACATTAAACTTTGTTTGTAGTAATTAATTTTATATATAAAAAATTTATGAAATAATTGATTTTCTACCATTTGAAAGTTGTACTATTTAATAATAACTATTACAAATTTCCTTCGTCAATAACTGTCATGAGTGATCGAAATGAATTTCTTTCAGGGATAACTGTTGTGGACGATTGAAATAAATTTCTCTCATTGACAACTGTTATGAGTGACCGAAATAAAAATAAGAATAAATATAAAAATTGTCTACCTGAATTGCATCAAATTGGGAGTGAAATATAAATTTATTATCTTTCGTAATGTGTCAAATAGGTTGAAAATAATATAAACGTATTTTAAAATTCTTCTAATATTTTTACTGTTTTAAATGGCTCCTGCTCACTTTTGTCATAACTGCATAAAATCCGCTGTCTAATAATAACTTTTTAAATTGCCAGTCGTATCGTGCAAAAATATCCGAGATAAAAATGAACGACGAATGGCAAACGCAGAGGCTTTCAGCTTTAAAATGGATCCAATTTTATGTATAATTTTTTTTAAAGAAGATTATCACAGTTTAAACGTGAATTGCTCGATAATGGGAAATTTAGTGATCGAATACTTTTCAGATCCACTCTATTGATTAACTACTGCTAGAATCGCGTACAATTTGGATGGGCTTTCGGCTAATTATCAGAAGCCAATCGTTCGATAAGTTAGGATTATACATAGTGCGCGTTCAGTATCCGCGCCGCCAGAAAGTTTTAACAGTATCGATGGTAATTTGTTTCAACTAAATACTAGCCAGTTCAGAATTCGCGGACCGTGCAACGAATTATCCAGTTGGTTCGGTCAATCGAGTACAAATGCGATTATAAAGATAATCTAATTCAATAATGATACGTTTGAACGGAATAGCCGCGTGAATGTGTTATCGGGCTGAAGCATCGGGCTGAGAGAAGAAATAAAATCTAAAAGTAATGACGGAACAAATTCGCGTTAATAGTGCAGAAGATTGATTTATCCACCACTATATTTATCACGCCTATTCAAAAGACGCGGCATCGCGTTGAAAGTGTGTCACTGCTGAGAGGCTCGTGTCACTGATATGATGGATCGTCCAATAAACTGTATTAGACTAGCCATGTTTTTCACCGGCCTTTTATAGAACATTTTATTTAAAATATTATACCCCGTGACGGAATTATCGAAAATACTTCACCAACAGCTGCAACGCTATGCACGCCACGATTAACTGTCAAATACATGGCTCTGTCAACGATAATCAAATATTTCAAAATAGCCAATCTATCGCTACTACTACACTGCGAATGTTTATGCAAAATAAAATGTTTACATATCGTTTGCATGGAAATGCAGCTAAATAAACATTTATTTCTTATGTGACTATATAATTGTAATCGATTGAAAATAATTTATATTCCGGGGTAAACTTTACTTTACAGGACTCAAAATTTGTGTCTTCCTCCTATAAATTACTATGAATTTGGTATGTAATCCAGTAGATTTGTACCCGGGATGGCAGCAGATCGAAGTTCCGATCCTGAAGGATCAATGGTTGAGGAGTTATGCTTGCTTAAAGTTGAGCATTTTTCAGTGTTTTTGACAGGTAAGGGCGCCGCCATATTGGCTTGTAGTGACGATCGCGCGCCGCTTACCGAGCAGAACGACTAATATCGCTAACATAGAGAAAATATCTCAAATATGTCAACAACACCTGTCAACAACACTGAAAAATGCTCAACTTTAAGCAACCATAACTCCTGAACCATTGATCCTACAGGATCGAAACTTCTGGGTCGAATCAACTGGACCACATACCAAATACATAATAATTTATAGAAAAAGGCACAAATTTTCAGTCCGGTAAAGTAAAGAGCAGCCAATGATGGAGATTAAACGGAATCTTGATCCGTTACCAAAGTTTTCATAATAGAGAATTGAAATCAATTTATGTTCTGCAGAATCTGGAAGTGTGTGAGAGATTGTTTTTGCAAGAATTTCGATCAATCAAATTTTTGCTCCGCCCGTGTCATAAATATTTATTATTTATCTTCTGGGAGGCAGACAAGGATTAAGTAAGTAGCAATTAAGAGGGCCAACTAGTGCCATCGAGCAGGATAAGACCGTCGAAGTGGGGACGCTTTCAAGTGCTTTTTCGTGTGCAAGCGGTGTCTTCTCGTGAAACGCGTCGGGTTGTAAGAAATGAATTGTCGCTCTCATTTCGAGCGAAAGCTCCCCCATTCAGACACCGCGAGTTAAAAGCTTTTTTCTTATTAGAATATACGTTGTTGATTTCGATACTCTTTCATGCGTCGCTGCTACAAACCTCGGATAACGAGAACGAAAGAAACATGAAATCCTACATCATTTATTTCTCGATGAACAATTGCTAATTAACTGATCAATTATTCTTTCATCTCTTCATTCCAATTATTCGTTATATCACTTGATTATTCATTTTATCCATCCGTACGGTTTGCACGTTTAAAATTAAACAATATGAACATTTTCTACCTGAATTAAAACAATGTGAAGTAGAATAGAAATTTATTTACTTTGTTAATATGTTTAAATGGTAGCAAATAATATAACAGTATTTTTAAAATCTCCTAATGTTTCACTGTTTCCAATTAGAAGTAATAAACTCTGTGTCTCAGAAACTGTTTAAAATTGACGACTCTGAATGGGAATTTCTTCTGGAATAGTTATGAGTACACTGTCGACTTTATGCATTCATTATGACAACAATAAGTATATCAGATGCAAATTGGTTAAAACGTTTAAAGAATTTAGAAACACTATTTAAGTGGTTTCAACTCATCGGATGAATAAAAGAAGTAGAGTAAATCCTTTATAAACGCAAAAGCCTCGCGGAGATTCGTTTGCATTTATCGTAGACGGGACACTATTTTACGTGTCTCTACATTGAACGTCGAGAAGGACAGCGCGTATAAAGACAGACCGCGAACGGCCGAAGTGACTGCGACTCTCCGCATCTCTTTCTTTCCCATACGCTGTCCTTCCTTGCGCCTGGAACTTTCATCGTCAATTAAACCACTTAATACAGTCGAAATTATATCGTGTTTGGACTTATTTTAATCAGAAAAATGCCACAAATATATTGGCGAAAGTTTCATAAAAAAATAAGTAGTAATAAAAAAATTGTTATATTGGTATAACATTGCGAGAACGCGCGGGCCTTTGAACTGTGCCGGCGACTGCGTCTCTCCGCGTCGCATTAGTAGTGGTTCACACCGATATACCCAAGCCAAGATCCGATTACTACAGTGGAGGGGATACTTTTTTTGCATTCATCGCGTACGACCTTTTTGCGACTACAGAGGATTTACTGTAGCAACCTGTTTCATTTGAGTAACGACGTCTGAGTGACAATGACCAGTCGTCAGAGTTCATTGGGCAAAGAAAAATGACTTGGCAGAACTCCACGCGGTGTATGGCAAACCCCCCGCGCCACTCGAACCGTCGAAAATAGTCGTCGAAATTAGACGTTCGCCACGTGCTGTGGACCGAGTCCGTGGTTCGGTGTACATGCACAGACGACTTAACGTTTTCAGCGAATCGGATAGCCGTGTTCGCTAAAGTTTCGCCGCTGACATACCCCGAATGCGAATTAACAATACTTCCCAGCGAACGTGACCCACCCTAGCCGGTTAATCGAGTTCCAAATGTCTTTTCCGCTGCCGACACGGATTCCGCGCACGTGACGTGCTCGGTTAGACACATGTTCTTACCAGCAGCGTCTGGTAATGACGTCTGCTCAAACTCATTGACTCCTTTCATTTGTTAGAATCAGCGAAAGTGCTGATCGAATCACCGTGACGTATCACTCCTACGCGAACGAACTTCATAACGTCAAACACAGTAATGAATGGTCGTTTAGGATCAATGAAAGGGAAGACGAACTTTGCTGAATTACGCACTAATCACGAAACTGTGGATTTTTGTGCAAATTAAATACGGATTTTACATTTTACGTACATAGGACATAGTTTAAATTTTTATTAAGGGTCCGGATAAAAAAGTTTTCTTGCAAATTACAATTTTTGTATATCATTTCATAAACCAATGCTTCTAATCGATTATGAAAAATCAGGTCGTTTGGTACAATTATATAAATGTTATTCCGTTTTATTCTGTAAAATCCGTTGTCTAGTTATCACAGCGTTTATAATTTATATTTAATTTTAATAAATTTATTTCTTTTTTTTAAATTTATTTTACGTCGCTTTTTAACTGCTATGGTTATTTCGCGACGGAGAATTTATTAATACGGTCATATTTCTTCGATGTTCACGAGCATAAGTTCCCCAAAAATGAAATTGATAGAATTCACAATTTTCTACGTTACGAAATGAACTTTTCTTACTTACGATATATCGAACATTCTTTCTGAACCGAACCCAATAAATAGTTTCCGAGAAAAAATTGAAGAAAACGTACCTCTCTTTAATTTTCAAACATTATTTTTGATTTCGAGAAAAACCCCTGACGCGGACAACAAAAACTGATCGAGCCGACGACGTGGCTTGACCCAAATAGCGCGTCTAGTTTTCAAACTCGTCAGAATAAAAATAAATCCGCCGGTCCCTCCTGTTACGAAATTTCTGGACCGGAAGGGATTAGAATAGAATCCGCAATAAGGTAGAGTAGGTTTTTGCAGGAGTAAAAAATTCGAAATTATTGCGCGCCCGAGCCAGCCATTCGTTTCGTGTTTACAGGTGACCGTAGGATCGAGCACGGTCGAACGTAACGTCCCTAAAACGGTACCGGTTTAAAAATTGTAACCGGAGACTGGGCTTTCGGTGACCGGATCCGATGCTCGTTCGCTTTTCCATACGATTTAAAGCTCCGCCTTTTCCTAATAATTGCCAACCTCGTTATCTACACACAAGGGAAGCCAGGCATTTGTTTCGCACGCGAACAAAACATCCGTATCGTACATTTTCTTTATACCAGCCCGGCGGAAACGGAGGGAGGATGCGCGCACCGAGTTCCGCCCTAATAAATGCAGCCTCTAATTAAGATTTCGCCGATTAAACTTTTCGGGCTGCCCGGTTCGGGAACTCCGTTTCTTTCGACGTTAACTTGCCGCATTTATTCCGACTAGGTTACCATCGACTACTCGGCTCTGTGTATTTACCGATTTCACAACCGTTTCGGTATACAGGCTGTCCCAAATGCAGTAAAGTCGCGATATTTGAACCACTAAATACAGTTGAAATGATATCGTGTTTGGTCTTATTTTAATCAGAAAAATGCCAGAAATAAGTTGGCGAAAGTCCCATAAAAAAATAATGAAAAATAAAAAAGTTTTACCCTAGATATATCCGAGCCGAGATCAGTCAGCACCGCCCTGTCCTCTAGGATCAATAGTTGAGGAGATATGGTTGCTTAAAGTTGAGCATTTTCGACAGGTAAGGGAGCCGCCATATTGGTTTGTAGTGACGACCGTGAGCCGCTTACATTGCCTCCCCCACCCCTCTACCCACGACCTAATCTGAACCAACTCAGTAAGCGGCGTGCGACTGTCACTACAAACCAATATGGCGGCGCCCTTACCTGTCAAAAACACTGGAGATTGCTCAACTTTAAGCAAGCATAACTCCTGAACCATTGATTCTACAGAATCGAAACTTCGATCTGCATCCGCGCAGGATACAAATCTACTTGATTACATACTGAATACATCATAAGTCGTAGGAGAAAGGCAGAAATTTTGAGTCCGGTAAAGTGAAGAGCAGCCAAATTTTTTAAATTGCTATTAAAGAACTAAGAAGTTTACGGAACGACGGGAAAGAATTATCGATAACATTATATAATTGATTGATTAAAACAATAAAACTCGTATGCACTAAATTCCGTGGAATTTTATATTCTAGCATTTTGTTTTTTAAATTTTCAGAAACGCATAAAGATCCGCAGTCTACTCATAATATATTGCGTACCGACAACTTTTAAATACCATTTACAAAGCATCGTGGATTTGATTGCGCGTTGATACGGCGCGGCGCCTTCACCGTTCTCCGTTCCGACATTTCCAAGCGTGCTCGAGCTAAACTAAACGTTATTATTAAGTATGCTACAACAACATCGCCAGCGAAGTTATTCAAAGTTTGAGCACATTATCAAATTATAAATTTCAAGTGCAGCCGATCAACAGTTAATCGGTTAATTCCTTGGTTAAATTTGTACACAATTGCGCTGTTCGTTAGCCTATCTAACGGTTCGGTAGCTCTGCTGTTATCGTCTTTATGATGAAATTCTACGTATAAACATAGCTTTCGAATTTCTAGCTACCCACGTTTTTAATCTCCGATTATACTACGTTCACTAACTACATATTGGGTTGGCAAGAAAGTCATTTCGCATTCTTTATGCAAGCAATGAACTTTAATCAATAAAATATTTTCTTATTTATTCTTTTTGGCAAAAGATCATCGAACGAAAGGGAGAATATCTTATTCAATAAAATTCATTGCTTGGATAAAAAAATTGGACACTATTTCACTTTAATTTTATTGGACGTTTCTTTCAGCTAATTAAATATTATTGTTTACCTTGATTTTCAAATCCCGCCCACCCCAATTAATTACAGCATCCCGCGCGCGCGGATTTGCTCGCGGGTTTATCAGCATCCTCTGTGCGACATTACGGTGCGAGCCTTTATTCGGCGAACAAATGCCGCCCCCTATTTCATTGCGAATTTTCCAGTGGGCCAATCTCGGGAATAATGCCCGGCGAGCACAATTCTATCGCGCCCGCCGAAAATTCAAGTCGCGATTCGCACCCTGCCGCGAAACAAACCGGGTCACAGAAAGGGCAGAGGGAGGATGGAGTTGAATAGGGGTGCGAGGAGAGGGAGGAAGGGCATGCTCTTGTCACGATCCACGCGTGGCACGCGTGCAGATAAACGCACCTGTTAAATTGGGCCGTCGCTCGTCGGCCAGCTGAAGAATATCCCATCCATTATGGGAGCGTCGCGGCTGCAACGGCGACTGCAACGTTGTTCCTCCAGTTAATCCTGCCGTCTAACGAGCCGAAATTTGTCCGCGTGTTGCGTCCCGATTAAACGCGACAGGCGAAAGCGGAAAGAGAACGAGACCGATGCGAAATCCAAAAAGAACATTCCATTCCGAGATACAAACGAAGGGCGAAGAAATTCGGGAAAAATTCGTGCGAAAGATATATATTTATTACGATAATTGTAAGTAGATAGAAAATAGTTTTTAATGAATCATCGTCAAATTTGTCTTCCATCTCAAACTAGTGGGTTATCAAATCATTTCAAAGAAATAACGATTTCATTAGTTTTCTTCACAAAAATCGAGTTTTTGTAACATCCTGAGGTGATAGACAAATTTTACGATCAGATCTGAAATCAGCGTGACAAAATCTACGGGAAGTGATGTACAGTATGTCAAGAAAAACATCTATCCATACGTGTTTTTGGATAATCCACAATTTTCTTGAAATACTACAAGTTTAACAGATTTTCAAGGTTAAAAAACGTTCGTACCATAATCTCTTCATTTTCTCCATATTCTGCAATATTTCAGCTTTAATTTAGAAAAAGTCAGCGCTCTGTCTGATTTCTATCGATAGTTCTTTGATTTTGACACAAAATTCGTCGGTTTACCCCAATGTGTGGCGCAGTCCACTTATGACAGGGGCCGATATTTAATTCAAGGCCATTGGTTTCGATACTTATAGAATCCTGTTTTTACTCTGCGGAGGTGAAGCTGGAGAGGGCAAAAAAAAAAGGAAACGCGAACAAACCACCGATGAATATTCGGTGACCGTATTCAATTCAGAACGTCATGGACCAGAAACCAATGGTGTTTCCCGTTTAGCCGACTGGATCCAGCGAACTTACGGTCATCGGCATAAATGTTCCGCGAAACGAGTCTCGACCGAGCAATATCGAGTCGAGAAAAAGTCGATGGTTAACAATCGGCGCAAATTTCATTCGGCAATCACAGAGGAAACGTCGTTCCCGTAACGACGCTTCGATGGCGCGCGTATATCGCGACTCGCGACGAGTGTACGCGGGCGCGCGTTCTCGCGTGATGTCGCTGTCGCAACGTCGCCATGCACCGACTCTGGAATTTCCATTTAAATCCGCGAAACAAGCCCAGCACATCCCGAACGCGCGCGGAAGAATTCAATTATCCCGTAAACAAATTTTTTCCCCTTCATTATGGCGGCTTAACGCGACGCGCGAGCCCCCCTACTCCCCAACTTTCGCGGCCATTCCGATTCCCCGGCGTCAAAACATTCTCGTGATTTTCCAATTCTGAAGGAGGAGCCGCGCCGCGGCACGCCGAACGAAGTTTCAAAGCCGTGCCATTTGAATTTTAAATGGCCGCCGAATGAACCGACAAGTTTTTCCCGCGAAACTCCCGATCGAATTTGTATTCAAAATTACCGCGAACGAGCCCGTAACACGCCCGCTTTCCGTGGATACGAAGCGGTAGGGAGTGCGGGATCTGTTGGGAGCATTACACTTTTTTTAAATTTATTTTTCAAGTTGCATCAACTCCGCAAGGGTCATTAGTAGACAGCTGGTTTTACGCATTTATGGCAAAAATTAAAGGCGTAATTTAAACCAGTAAACATATTATACCAATTAGGACACAGTAATATTTTGAAAGGCTGCTCTTTACTTTATCGGACTCAAAAATTGTGCCCCTCTCCTACGAATTATGATGTATTTGCTATGTAATCGAAGTTTCGATCCTGTAGGATCAATGGTTCTGGAGTTATGGTTGCTTAAAGTTAAGAATTTTTCAGTGTTTTTGACATAACGGTATGGATAAAATTAATTTTCAATTTTATAATAAAATATAAAGAAATAATTTATAATAAAATATAAAGAAATAATTTATAATAAAATGTGGAAAAGACTCTTCACCTAGTCAACGTATAATTTGAGTGAAAATAAAATCTATTTGCAGGGTCTCTTCGTACTAAGCAGTGACTGGCATGATTGAAAATATGGCAGACGCTTGGTACGCTCAGTCCAATAGCTGTGCGCCGCATACAAGAAAAATAATGCGTATATTCGAATCGCGGGGTATTAACCGAAAGTCGAAGCTCGCTCATTCAAAAAGCACCGCATGACAAACGAATGCCTTTTATTCCGACCCGTTTCGCGCTCTATCTTCAGTGACTCGCCTTCACAGAAACGTACGGAAATCGATCTTACGGTGCATGCCAGCTTTATTGGTGACCTCTTTCACTTACTGCTTGAAATAAGGGGCACCATGCAGTTTATGCGCGCGCAGCTAATCAAACCGTGCACGCCGCTAGAAAATCGGAATATATGCGACACGTATTTCTTCAAAACCGACCAAAATTGCTATCTAAAATTTACAAATTTTGGTACACAGGAAAGCAGGCACACGAAAATTGCAATACAGTGAACCACAATAATATTCGGACAGTTTTAAAAGGACCATAACTTTTTTAATATCAGATCATACGACTTGGATGTTTTTGAGAAGTTAGAACAAATAGTTTACTACATGACGTGAAAAAGAAAATAATAATTCTTGTCGGGATCTCTCATTCGCTGGTTCGGATAATGTAAGAATATTTGCATAAGCTCAGTAAAAATGTGCACGCAAAAGCCGAACGAAAACTGAAAATCGAAAATAAAAATGAAAATCGAAAGTGTGCATTCTGGATTCGTGAATGCAATTGCGATGATGCATTCGCGTGCCCGGAATCACTTTTCACAACGTTTCCATTCAGCTCGCGTTACATAACAGAAATATAACATGAGCCGGGCTCTGTGCAAAATAAAGGGAAATAAAATACACTCGGTGACATTTGTGAAAATTGGAAAAATTGGAAAAATTGGTCTGGATTGCAACGTAAGCTGTGTTTCTACCGAGCCATGCTAGGATTTGGTCTCCGCTTCGTTGATGACGGATTGGTATTATTCGGGAAGTGGCTGAAACGTGAAATAACGAGGACAACGTTTAAACAAAACCAAACTGTTTCGAGTATGTTTCCAATTTCGCCAGACGTCTGTCAGCGGATTCGTTTATTAAAATTAAAACTGCGTTGCGACTCTTTTGTGCCGTGCTTACTTTTTAAAACTTTTTAAAAGACCACTTATATAATAGAAATTAATGTCGGAAAACCGTTCCCCTGTATAAAAAGTCACTTGGAATTGGATGAGAACGAAAATATCGGTAAAATTTTATTTTCAATCATAGTTTATTGTGTTTTATATCTGCACGTGTTCGTACATACAGGGTGTCGCATGCTAAACACCTTTTTCCTTTGCCAATTCGCGCCGAAGCACTTTTTTTATTAATATAAATATGTAATAATTTACATTTATTTTTTCTAGAAAAAAATAACTCCTTATTTAATAATGTAATAACATTCCTTAAAGGGTGAAGTAATCCGGGTAAACTTTTCCTTACCGGACTCAAAATTAGTACCTTCAACAATTTTAGTAAATTGGTAATATGTGTAATTCATTGATACTATTAAACTGTTTTGACATTTCCACTGTTTTATATTTCACCTACTCATATTTGTCATAAATGCATAAAATCCGCAGTCTAGTTATTATAAAAAATAATAATAATACACGATAATATACCTTGATTAATTACATTGAAAACTTTTTCCTTAATAAGCACATATTAACTTGTGTATTAATTAGGGCAATTAAACGTTCCGTAAGAAAGTGGGCGCTATTGTTCGCGGGAAACAGTGGGTAAGAGAATAATTCATAAGTTTAACCGATTTTGTAGAGAAGAAGTGGGTTCGTGCCCCGAAAATCATAAGAAAGGTAAGCCGAGCCCTTTTATTAACCTCGATAATATACTTGCATAGCTTATTCTTGTCCAATCGAGGACAACCAATTAAATCGGAGGCCCGCTCGCAGCCTAGATTTATAGTATTGATGGTAGAAAAGTTTTCTGTGAAGAGGCTGGACGACCCGAGCTCACCAAGCCGGCTCAAAACTTCTGTTAATGCACCGAATTATTAAGTTAACTGGCTGCGAGGGGTGGGATAATCGCGGTGAACTCTGTCGCTACGTTTCTGCGCGATATTATCTGATTCAGAGATAATTAGAAACCAACTGAACATTATTTTCAGTCAATCGAGGCATCATTTCTGTGACATTAATTTTCATTGTAATTTCGAACAGCCAAAACATTAGAAGAATTTAATACTATTCTTATATTATTTTCAACCTATTAAACATATTGGGAAAGAAAATCAATTTCTATTTCACTCCAGTTTGTTGCAATTTAGCTGGGAAATTTTTATTTTGCATTACTATACTTTTCATATTATATCTCATTTATATACACACAACACACACTGCCAATTGTTATGCAACATAAAAATTGCCGAAATCTATTCTAAGAAACCGAAATAAAATGAAAACGTGTTTTCTTGTTTGGTCATCTACAAAAGTCGAAAATAATATAACAATAAATTCTTGTAATGTGTAAATAAATTTTCTAGCTGACCTATTCATTGTTCTCATAAACGTATAAACTCCGTATCACCTTCATTACATACAAGGAAATTTGTGATGAACGAACAAATTTTTTTCTTTATTCCACGTATGACAAAATAATACGCGTTACGTATATAACTAACAAGAAAATATTGCTGAAATTTATACATAAATTCAGGTATCGCCCGTGTCAATTTATAAATCGTTCACAACAATTTAACGCACAACAAGCTTCCATCAATCAATCTCCATTTACATTACTTTATGTTTTAATAAGATTGATTGAATAAATTGAGGAAATGTAAGTTAATTGGATAAATCCATTTATCGATGTTTCTAATTAATGTCAAAATTTGTTTGCGCTCTCCACACTCGAAACTTTGGACTGCTTGATCGAACTTATTGAACGCCCTACATTCAATCCGCCTACCCAGCCCTTGATATCCGCAGTTACTTTTCAAAACGCCCGAACGATTCAAAGAGTGCTCAATACCGTTATCGAGAAAACACGAATGCGTTTTCGATAAAACATTTTCACACGGTACATTTGCTCGACGCTTCAACACCGCCTCCTCCTCGTAACTTCCATGCGAGAAACGAAAACACAAATCTTTGATTTTTATTGTTCCAAACTTCTGCACGTTCCGCAGCCACGTTCTACTGATCTTTCCTTTTCGTAGGCTAAACACGATATTACAATTTATTTTACAATACACAATGGATTTTCTATATGCTACAAGTTGTTCAGATATTTCATTTACCAGATATT
Organism: Lasioglossum calceatum; assembly: GCA_963966675.1. NCBI lineage: Eukaryota > Metazoa > Arthropoda > Insecta > Hymenoptera > Halictidae > Lasioglossum > Lasioglossum calceatum. Next base: position 3,217,866 of record OZ016541.1, read on the forward strand.
AGCGTAAATCTTATGTGATTTTGTTTAAACTACCTTGTGCTGTTTATATTCGTCAAAAATAAAAATTGTTAGGTAACAAGTGAAAAAGGAATTTTTTAATTTATTTATTTCTGGCGATTTTTATATTATTTTTTTGTTATTTTTGTTGGACGATTCGTAACATTTTATTAAACAAGAAAGAGATCTAATAAATATAGTGAGTCGCAGAAAAGTATTGCCAAATTTGTAATTCGATATCTTCATTAGATTCTGAGAAAACAGGTTGTAACACTTTATCTGGTACCACCTGTATAATACAACCTTCCCGTCGCTAAATTACCATAGCATTTGAAGAAGCGACGTAAAAGAAAATGAAATAAAATAATAAAATACTACATTGCAAATGTAATTACGTTTTCATATTTGTTTCAAAATTTCTGAAATTCTCATTGCTTATGGGATAAGCTAATACGTACTAATGTGCGTGTCGGAACTAGTAGGAAAGAAATTTTCCTGAACGAGCATGACGTTAATCAACTAGGACTATCATTGCCGCAACTAGTTTCGCGAAAGTTTCTGAAGGTGTTACTTTCGAATTCCATAACTGGATTACCAAGCGACTCGCACTTCCCGCGAAGTCGCGCAGCTCGATAAAACGATGCCCGTGCTCTCTAATAACGCTTAGAGAAACGAAATTACCGAAATGTTGCTAGCAGACAATTTGAGCCGCGCCGCGCGCCTCTACAATTTCGTTATCGTCGCCGAGTGCCGGAGTAGTTCTATGGGAGAGGCACAAAGGCGTAAGAGCACAAAGTAAAATAAACTCTCCGCGAGGCGCCCTCGCGATCACAGGCCTTACGTTCCGTTACCCGGATCGAGATCAAAGATCTATGGGGAAATGGCTAATGCTGTTCTGCCACTGCTACGATAACCCACCGATGTCGCTGCGAGGCGTTTCCGTAAGGATATTAGAACATCCTGCCGGTAAAATTAGTGTCTTATGAAATTCCGATCGTATTCCGAATGGGGTTTCACACCCAACACGCAAGAATTCTCTTGCTGTGGTAAATATCTTATAACATTCGCGGTTTCTCGCGCAACAAGCGCGACTATGGCATAGTTTCACTCGACGAATTTCAGGTAAATATTCATACGAATATTTATACAGCGAGTGTTAAAAGTATTCGTACGCCCCTTAAAATGGACTAACTTTTTCATAATTGTACCAAACGACCTGATTTTATATAATCAATTAGAAGCATTGATTTACGAAATGATATGCAAGAAAGATTTTCCAAAAATGATAATTTACAAGGTTACATGCAAAAATAAAAAAGGAATTTTTTAAAACTTTTTTATTTGAGCCCTTAATGAAAATTTAAAATATATGATTATTAGATACCCTGGTATTAACAAAGTATAGAAAATGGAATTTTCTTAGTTTAATATAAAACTGCAAAAGTGTAGTTGAATTATTATAAATATCTTCGTATCGAGAATGCAAATGTTGAATCAACTAAAATGACAGGTTTCAGCTTTCTTATTTCACAGTCATGAAAATCATAAAGACACTATTGTAATAAATTATTGAATATTATGTACGGAGTTACATATTGTGAATAAAAGCGTTGCAAAATCTAAATAAACACGATCCTGTTATCATGGTGTCTGCAGTAACACGAAAACCAGTAATTTTGAACACTGGGAAATTCCAGTGTCTGTAAAGAGGAGACCTAAAAGTGCATTTCTTCGAGAAGCTTTCCAGGAAGTTAATACGCAGCCTGATTACACGGGGAAAATGCATGGCGTTCCAATAAGTTCGTGCCCTTTAATATTTTGCCGGGAACGTGGCATTTGTATCTTAGCAGGAGGAAGGCGAAGTCAAGGATCCTGCAGCCTTTGACTGTGCCAAATTGCGAACCAAGGAAAAATCAAAGACCAGAAGAGCGAGCGTGCAACACGGCACCTGGTGCTCCGCATCTTCGACGTTCCAGCATCGAAAGCTCCCTCTGGCATTCCCTCTGTTCCCTATTCTCCGCATCTTCGACCCCGCGCCACGCTCTTTTTAACGGGACAGAAATAATCTGTTCGCCATAGCGTCAGCGGAACACACATTTCTCGTGCGACGACGTCGCCGCGCCGTATTGTTTTGTTGCCGAGACGCTGCTTCGGTACAGCTCGAGGACAGAAGCAGAAGGGGAATATAATGCTCCGGTTGGGAGCGCGAGTCATTGTCGAGGATTGTCATGTTGATTTTAGCTACCTTCCTTCGCAATGAGATTACACAATTAATTTCCGCGACTTCTCGCCGCGTATATGGCTGAACACATACACATTTCAAGAGATCTCTGCGAAACTTCCATTTTATTTCTATCTCTCCAATTCTGTTGACGTAGAAAATAAACTCGCCAATTGCAATTTTACGATATTTTTAGTTGATAGTCGGGCGAGGTTCTATCGGTGAAAACGGAAATTATTATTCTGATTTAACCTTTTGACAACGAAAGGCGTATATATTAAGGTGACCTTGATATCTCTAAAAGAAATTACATAAAAACAAAAATTTTTTGGTATCGTATAAGCTTTTATATTTAAAAAAAATTTTTTTTTTATTTATATTTTTGAATTTTGCAATTGAACTTTGTCCTCAAGACATTTAATGTATCTTTGAAAACAACAAAGATATTTGAGGTGATAACGTTAGGTGACATCCTGTATATTGTTTTATAAGAATTACAACACTGAATTTGTTTAGACTTTCACAATTTTTATAATAACACGTGCTCGGATAAAGGAATTTATTGAATAATTTCTAAAGAATAAACAATGCGAAAGCGGTCATTAGTATTAATAAAGGAAACGTGGCTAAATATGGAGCGAGTTTAAGTTTGTCATTACAGAGTCATTTATGTGTTACAGATTAATAAGGGATTTAAACCAAATATCCTGCTAAATAGATTCCCCGAACATGCTGAAAGACGACATCAAGTAAACAACTTGTAATGCCTCAAGTTGTAGGGAAATGTATTCTGCCTTTCGTTTAATTATTCGTACGTTCAGCAACAATAATTAGGACCAGGCTCTCGCGAAATTGTGTCCCCGATAAAAGAGCAGCCACGAACGGAGTTCATTTAAATCGCCTTGCAAATTGACGAAGTTCAGTCGTAGACAATGCCAATTAGCATGAAATGTGAAAGGAAGATCCGGTTCTATGTGTGCGTGGTTGTCGCTTTGATGCAGTCGCGTTAAGTCTCTTCGAAACGAACTATCAAATACTCAAACGAACCTTAACTAATTAAATTTTCGTAAACTCCGAGCATCGAATTTCAAGTGACGATTGTGTTGAGTATCGTCGAGCAATTTTCTTTAGTCTTCGCGCGACATTACCGAAATACGCGAAGGCTGTTTACCGTCGTTCCATAAACGTTGACTAAGTACGTAGACCTTTCAATTTCAATTAGGTAGATATCTCGCTTTGGGCAAAATGTGAATAGGTTTCATTTAGGTGGATAACTGTGATTAATTGACAGTCGACTGCAGTCCCGCAATAAAACAAGCAGTGCCATGAGAATAATCCTTAACACTCGACCGAAACTCGACTGCTTCGTTTCTAACAAGACTATTTCAGAAATTCTTATTCCGTATGCTTTCACGAATATTTTTGAACTTGGATTGTGACCTTGAATTGTGAACTTGAGCTGTGAACTTGAATTGTGAACTTTAACATTGATTTTTATAAATTCTTTTATAAAAATATTTTTTAAAAAATTTATTTATTTAATGTTGCTTCAACATAAAAGGTCATTAGCAAGACATTTAGGTATTACACGACCCATTATACCAATTTCATATGCATAAAATTAAAAGTCATGGGGAATGGAAATATTCTAGCTAAAATTATATAATCACCATCCCCTTCTATAATTACAATGATTAATTACAATATATTATACTATTAGAATAATTGGTTAATAAGACTGTATTAATTAAAATTTAACTATTGAACTTTATTTTCAAATCGGGCACGAATTTATGCAATCATCTCGTATTTTTCTGAAAGATTAAAGATGTCCGTACTGCGTCGACGGAAATTTTATAATTTTCTTAAAATCGTTATTGAGAGAATACTGCATTTATTAGCTATTATTCTTCGCGATGAGTACTACAGGATGCAAAGAAAAAAAAAATGTTTGACGGTTTTTTCAACAGTGGTCACGATATTTAATTTTAAGACTTAAAACTGTTCGTGTGCCTGTGTGAGGGAGCTGAATTAATTCGACGAATTTATCCGTGAAATATCCTGAACACAAATATTTTTAAAACGTGTTCACGTGCACTGCACGGGAACGCGAAGCGTCAACAAAATAATCCCGTATCAGCCGACTATGTTTTCACGTTGTACACATGTAAATCGTTCGGCAACTCGATTTTCTTTTTCACATTCCGGCGCGCGCCGCGTCAAAGAATCCGGCGCTCGGAAATTAATTCGCGATCGCGAAACACGTCGTAAATTCATTGATGCTCGACCATGTGGGAACGTTTCGCGGCTTGACGTTTCGCAAATCCGCGCCTCCTTTCATCTCTCGCGTTTTATTGTTCGTGCGTGGGGGTGGGGAATCGTCGACGTACTCGGATACGAGCCAGAAGAAAAAGTCTGGACTATGCGACGAAGACAGGGTATATAAGCATCGATAAGCGACAGCGATTTCTGCTTCATCGAATGCCCCGACTCTCGCACGTGCACTTCGCCTTTATTCCGGGGATGCGAGAGAGAGCAAATAAATGTAACCGCAAACAATGCGGACCATCGCGAACCTCTACGCAGCATTTTATTCGGGTCCTGGTCTTCATTTTGCCAGTGTCCGATGATATCGACCGACCGAAGACAATACGGAGCCGGGGATTTTCATATTATTTTTGTTCCGGATACCCGGCTAACGCGGATTAGGTTACTGCTCTTTACTTTACTGAAAATTTTTGCCTTTGTTCTATAAATTATGATTTATTTGGTATGTAACCCTGTAGATTTGTACCCGGGGAACCTGCAGATCGAAGTTTCGATCCTGTAGGATCAATGGTTCAGGAGTTATGGTTGTTTAAAGTTGACCATTTTTCAGAAAAATCTGACACATGTCAAGAACCCAAATACATACTTTGCAATTGGTTTCAGATTTTTAAATTGAAAATCCTGCTTGTAAAAAATCGAAAACCTCAAAAAAGTCTAAAAAATGCAGATTTCACATGGAAATTCTAGAGTGACTATTCACTTAGTTTTAGGATTCATTTAGTTAAAAAAATTCATGAATGTGCATAATAATTTCGATCTATATTTTCTGTATACTCTGGTTTTTCTCTATAAGTCCAGAGGAACGTTCCTGGGAAGGAACGAATACTTAGTTCTTTGAGGAATCCCCTGTTTTAATATCTCCCGAAGCCTCAGGGACGTTGTTCATATTTACGCGAACTGATGCGAATTAAGTTTCGTTTATTTCTCTATAGGAATACTGCTATCTTCCGGATGACTATGAAATTTTAAAACCACTCTGAGTTTACACAACTCTGACGATTTCAATCAGCCTGTGGCGAGGCTATGTGTACAGTAGCCATTTATTTATTTAAAAATAGGAAACGAAATTTTTCATTCAGTCTTTATTAAACATATTTTATTGTGTGTTTACAAAAGTTAGTCAATACAATTTGTAAGCTATTAACATTAACATTGATATTGGCACAGTGGTATCTTGTTGACAGTATCGAAAAGAGACAATTTGATCGAGCATTTTCCACAAAACTAGACTGTGGATCTTTATGCGAAATAAAAATGTTTTGCATCGATCGTGGGAAGCAGGAATAACATGTAAAAATTGATTGCATCCCTTTGTTACATTAAAAGAAGCATTACAACATTCTTCTATTGCCTAAATCTTTTACTTTTTAAATGTATAAAGATCTGCAGTCTAGTGATAAACAATACCTTCAGGAAGCGAATCTTTTCATTCTCGCCAGAGCCTCTGTCGATCGGTTTCACAGTATCCATGTATTACTCACCTGAAACAAAACGAAAATACTCATTATGAGCAACACGTTCCCGTGACGAGCACAGTCAATTATAACAATCGATACAGATTAAATTGATTAATCGACACAATTTTCTAAACGTTCTCAAACAATGCTGGTAAAATATGGAACGCAATAATATGATCGTATTATGGAATAGCAATTAACGTTCTAATAGATATGCATTCACATGGAACCATTGCCTATTATTTATTCAAGTGCATTTCATAATACACTATCATCCTAGACAGATGGAATAATATCATAATGCATTCTGCAATATTAAGCAAACCAGTCAGGATTAATAATACTAGAGGATAAATAAAACATCAGCAAATCTTATGGACACAAAATCTACTTCCCGAACGTGGACGATTAATTTTCATCAAACCCGAAACAAGTTGGGACGGTATGAATCACTCTTTTCCGAAGAACGATCAATCTTCCCTCGACTTGCATCCGCGAAAATCTATTTTCGGCCGGATGTTTTTACGGGCGCGAAATTTAAGCATGGTCTTAACAAGGATGATCATTAACGTTTCCCAATTATGACGGCGGAGCGCGCGGCGTGGAAGTTACCGCCGCAATATCGCGTATCCGAAATTCCTGTTGGTTGTTTTTCCTGGCAGGAAAGAACCTCTATAAATTATTCCCCTTACTCGACGTTTGAGCTGGGAGCAATCGCGGGTCTTCGAGATTCCACGCCGATTCCTCGAGAGTCTCGGTCGCGGCGAGGCGAAGAAAAATTTAGTTCGTTGCTGGCGGTGGCACGAATAAGTAAACGGGAAAGTGCGGGGCGCCGAGGAAATGCATTTCGCGCATGCCACGATGCATCTTCTCTTTATTGCAAACATTTGTGCAGGTGATTGGAACTGGTTTATAAATGGCCGGGAAGAAGGATTCGTGATAGAAGCTTTCGCAGCTTCCCGGCACCGCCGCGCGCCGACCCGAGCCGAACCGAACCGCCGAACCTTGAGTGCTGAGGAAATACTTTTACCTTTTTTCACCCCGTTTTTTTATCACCTTCTCGCGTGGAGTCTGGCACACATCATTGCGCTCGCGCGACGATCTAACGGGAGTTTACGGCTTATCGCGACAATTGGAAAATTTACAATAGAGACCTCAAAATTTCTTTTTACCACGTTTTCATTAGCTCGCTTTCTTGTCTGTCTGTTTTTTTGTATGCATACAGCATTGTTTTGCACACGGTTTTGATAAAAAATGTCGTGGGGGCTGCAAATGTTAGTATTTGAAATAACTTACTCCGTAAGAAAAGTATATTAGAACACCCAGTTTAGAAAGAAGACTACATATTTTTCAATGCAAGATGAAAATTGGTGGAAGGGATATAAAAGATTCGAATTATGTAACTGCAATCATTTAAATTTCAATGCAAAATCATTCGTTCCTGCTGACAATTTGGCAGCAGATTATGTCAGCAAGAATTGTCGCCATCTACGGCCAATCTGCTGTACGATTCTGTGAATAAGTTTTGCTTCTAAAGCCGAAGTCAAATGTCGGGACAGGTGGCTATGTATTTGTATGCAGATTTCGTCAATTCGTGCTACGAATCTGTTATCAATCTGCTACCAATCTGCTACCAATGTGCTACCAACCTGCTACCAACCTGCTACCAACCTGCTACCAATCTACCAAATACCTGTATTCAGAGGACTATCTAAACCAGTTCTGAAATTTCTGAAAATGTTGCAATTTGAAATAAACTATGCCATACTATCTTTAATGAGAAAATAGTATCTTAAATAAACTGTTCCGCAAGTAAAGCATATCAGAACCAGCTCCCGTTGTAACACCTAAACGCCTGGGAACATTCCATTTCTCAAAGAAACTCTCTGCAATAAAGTGCAATTCATTTCCATCGCTGACTAAACTATTCAACAGATTGAAATTTTATGCAAACGTAAACTTGCGTTTGTTTTTTTTATTGAATGTGTATTTAAATGAAGCGTACACCGGCCATATTGTCAAACTTCGACACCGACTAATACGAAGCAAATTAGACGCGCTTTCGTGTCTCGACAAATACCGCGCATGCTGGTAAATATGCGCGGCGAAACACGCGTTAACAATATTAAAAAGTTACGGAACGCTTGGACGTTCGTTGTAACTCGTTTTTCCGCACACTAAACTGACGTAAGTGGATTATTGTTTCCTGGGGAGTTCGAAACGCGTGCTTTGTGTCTGGCCTGGGAAACTCGTTTCGTTCCGTTCTGTTCGAACAACTATTATTCCTCGTTATGAGAAACAGCTATCTGTCGAGAGACTTCTTTGTTACTTTTTTTCTCTCTGTCTCTCTGTCTTCCCGCTCACTCATCCCTTAATCACATGTTTATATCGTACGCTCCTGTGAAACACATCTCGTCTGATTTTACACCCTGTTTTCACGCGTAATTTAAATATTTGTTGCAGTTCAAGTTAACTGTCAATACTTTTTTTTGTCAGACGGCTGCAAGTGGATGGAAGATCGTGCGTCGCGTTAGAGGGACACTCTGTATAGATGTTGTCTAATGTCATGTATGTATCGTAATGTCACGTGTCTAATCCTTTTCCCCTCGATTGGTGCTCCCTGCCCTCATCCGGCGACTCTAGACGCGACACGGAAAGCGCTACTAGCTGGAGTAAATTTCGAAACGGTATTTGTCGAGCGATGAGTATTATTTCAATGAAACGGGACAGGGAGGTGGGAATTTCCATAAACATCCGCAATTCAACCATGATAGCTCCTCCATCGCGATAATCTCCGCCGGCAGATGCAGGACGCATCTTCTCGGGCGAATCCGTGCGACTCTAGAAAAATGTCGCCGGAAATGGGGCTGATGCTACACCGTGCATCCTACTCTCGTTCCATTTTATTGAAACGCGGGTGCTATACTGGGTGTCTCAAAATTTCTTCAACATCCGGAAATCATCTTCTCCGGGAGGTCATCTTCTCCTGACTGAGATCATTCGAAACAACATTTTCCTTTGCAAAATTCGCGTCCGCAGCTTTGTTTCGGAGTTATTAACGAAAAACACGGACCAACCAACACGCGTCTAGGTCGCGCTCTGATTGGTCCGTGTTTTTCGTTAATAACTCCTTAACAAAGCAGCGGACGCGATTTTTGCAAAGGAAAATGTTGCTTCAAATGATCTCAGAAACCTCCCAGTTCTGGATGTTGAAGGAAGTTTTAGACACCCTGTAGAATAATGCGATACGCTATTCGCGACTGCGTTCCGCCGACAGTTTCCGCAATTTACTCCTCCCGTAACGTCCGATATGAACGTGTCGCTATGCCCTTTCTATGTTTTTCGTCGAAGGGGGTACAAGTTTGTACAAAGAGCTCCGCCACCACCTTGTTCCGAATGTCGCTGTAACATTTTATTGTGCGGAGAACTATTTTATAGGTGAGCCGTTGCTCGAGCAGTTTACGAGGTTTGAATCATGCGGGCTATTCCCCGTGTCGGATGGGTCTCCGCTTTCCTTCGGGAGCTCGTATTTCGGTACGTGTTTCTGTGCGTCTCTGTGTGTATCCGTGTTTTTTTCACCCGCTTGCCACACGCGTACGTGTTAACTTTACTGCGGATTGCATTGTTTCGGACACGAGCACGCGGGCGGACGTGGGAAAGCGGAAAGTTTTCACGGGGAACTCTGTTCGCTCCGATGAGTTTCGGTAACACTTGCCGGGTCACTCGTCGCACACAGTGATCGCAATAACTGGATAAAGGGCGGCATCGAACGTACAGTCAACCGAGGATTGACTCGGTTCATGGTGAACGTTACATCCTGCTCGTTAAATCAGGGTTTAACCCTTCTGGTCATAACCAGATACTGGGTACCTGTTTGGGAATTCCAGCTAGACCTTTTTTATGCTTCCTCGATAGAATATTTCCATTCCCTATGACTTTTTTAATTTTATATCATTGAGGAGTAATATTGAATTATTATGAATATTAACTTTACAGAAAATTTTATATCATTGAGGAGTAATATTGAATTATTGTGAATATTAATTTTACAATGAAATTGGTATAATAGCTCATACAATACCTAAATGGCATTTATGGCTACTAGAAATTTTCAAAAAATGTTAGATTATAGAATTCCACTCAATCGAATTTAATAAAATCAATGTTAAAGTTTAAAGTTAACAATTCAAGTTCACAATTCAAGTTCACGATTCAAGTTCACGATTCAAGTCCACAATCCAAGCACGCGATTCAAGTTCACAATCCAGGCACACGATTCAAGTTCACAATCCAAGCACACGATTCAAGTTCACAAACCAAATTTACTATTGAAGTTCACAATTCAAGTTCACAATTCAAGTTCACAGCTCAAGTTCACGATTCAAGTTCACAATTCAAGGTCAATCCAAGTTAAAAAATATTCGTAAAAGCATACGGAATAAGAATTTCTGAAATGGTCTTGTTAGAAACGAAGCTGTCGAGTATCGGGCTGACTGCGTCACCGAAATAGAAATCGAAAGATCGATCGGCAAACGTATGACCGATGAACCCTCGCAGAGCAACCGGAACTAGAAGCTACGGGATAAGTAAGATTAATACGACCTCTCCGGAAGTTTTTCGTAGCCGAGGCTTGGCTATACGACGCCACTACCGGATATCCAGAAAGTCTCGCATCGACTGCTGTCTCTTTGCCCTTTTTCTCTGGCTTCTCCTTCCCGGGGAAGAAATGTTCTATCGGGAACTTGAACTCGATAAACTCAATCCCTGCTACTGAATAGAGGAGAGGAAGTCCTCTCGATCGCCGGCCAACAACAGAAATTATTACGAAACTTATTATTCATTAGGTAATATACATATTCGATGCATGTTTAGCATTTTATTCTTAAATTGCTTTTTCATTACCGTATAAACCATTTAATATTGACGCAAGGTTGTTACATTTACTAGAGTAATTTGAATATGTTTCTCATTGCAGGGTGTTTCGCCATGTTGTACTTCGGCCGTCTGACTTGTCGTTGACTCGCACTACTGAATTCTCTAAAATTTTCGGCCGTCTGACTTGTCGTTGACTTCCACTACTGAATTTCGTGCCACCTTCTCCGATATCATGTTCTCGAAAACCTCGAAAATTGAATTTTGTATTAGGAGAACATGATGGCGAAGGAGTTGGCACGACATTCAGTAGTACAACCCAACGTCAATTCAAACGCTATTTTCGCAATTTCAAATCAGTAGTGTACCTCAGTGATACGTTCGACGGGTGCAAACTTTTGCGGAAATCAGTAGAACAACTCAATGACAAGTCGTACGGTCGGGAAATATTGGTGGTTCAATAATGACGTTGTCTTCGGTATGACGATACCTTCGATGCAGTCCCTTGCCATGAAAAACACCTGAAATTATCGTCTCTTGGGCCTAGTGCGGCTGGGTACTTGAAGCTACAACGTGTCTGGTTTCCAGATCGCTGCAAAAACCAAAGGTTTGGTCGCCACATGTGCGGCCTTGGCGAATCCTTGAGCCCATTTCAAGCATCTAGTTTTAGTTCCGCCCAACCCCAAATCGCTGAAAAAATAGGGATGAAGGAAGGACCGAGGTGTTGAGTTTGCTAACTCTCGGTCCTCTAGTCAGTCTGCACCGTAGACTCCAGTTAGATTGCACCGTAGAATCCACTTAGAATGCACAGTGACAACACTTAGTACCACTTTCGTTTCCAAACCTTGTAAATATAATTTATTTGTCACCACAAAGTTCTGTTTAGTCCTTCCTCGCAGCGCTAAATCATCAAGGGTCTGAGCGATTGATTACTTCAGGTCAACCACGGGCGTATACAGCGCGGAAGGTGTTGACTATTTGTCCATCTACGGGCGAGCGTAGGCAGCACCGCCACAAGACATGTTGAGACAAGAACAGGCGTGGAACTAGCCTGTGACCAATCTTGCCAGGAGTTAGTGCGAACAGTGGGTCCCTGGGGGGAACATTATCGCAGGCCATCAGATAGCAGAGGGGCGGTCCATTGACTGTCCAGGGTGTCAGGCGTTTTTAGTGGGTATGGGTACCAGGGTTACCATATTTTGCGGGTAATGGCTGACGCGTACTTGACGCCAGCGTTAGTGGGAAGAATGCAAAGGCGAGCTACGCTGCGAAGCTGGGCGAGAGGCGGAAGGGTAAGGGGCTCGGTTGCCCGATACCCGCAAAATATGGTAACCCTGATGGGTACGCCGTCCATCCGCGACCTAAGTCCCACAATACCCCCTTCTGGGGTGGGTGTAACGCATTTTTTCCTACACCCTTAAGAAAAACAAGCACCGCCACAAGACATGAGGTGTCCTGCCTTTTTGTCCCGAACTGTATTAGTTCAACTTTAGTGTCTAACTGTTGAGTCTAGCGTGTGGTCGAAAGATTGTCCCGATTCCGTTGGCACGAAGAGAACGCTTAAAAATATTGAAGTTACGTACGAGGAAAAGGAAGAAAAGCGGAAAGTCGTTGGTTGGACACGTCGCCGCTCATCGGTCGCATCGAGGACAGCCGCGCGCGTCGGCACACACCCCCGAAAAGCCACCGCGATTCGCCTGGTAGGATGACACGCGCCTACGATGAAAAGGGCTGCCACGGAATTGCTTTCAAGCGCAGCTGCGCCATGTTCTCTTGCCGGTGTTTCGAGAATTTTTTTGTTGCCCGCCGAGAAAAGCAACGTCTGGCTTCGACTCTGCCCGTTCCGTAACCCCGTTGCGCCGATTCGAAGCCGTGTCACTCGAACAAACCAACTGAGGCGCCCACCCCCCGCGGACCATCGTGCTGGAAATTCCAATTGTTCCCGCCTCCCGTCTTCGTGACTCGATACTCTCTCCATTTTCCAGCGAAAAGAGAAACAACCATCGAGAAACGAGGAATTACGCCGCGGCCGCGGCCGCGTTCTTTCTTCATTTGCCTGAGTGTACCCCCTTTGTCTCGCGTATTGCGGTTCCGGGTAATTCGACCGTTTTCCCTGCCTCTCGTTTTCGAGCACCGTACGCCGCGCCGCGGGACTGCTACTCCTCCTGATGGAGCCCTTTATTCTTAACTGTGTTGTGAGAGACTCGTCCCTGAATCGTTCTACTTGATTTTCATTCATTCGGTTTTCTTTCGTTCGGCGATGATTAAATGCGTTCCCCATTCCTCGGCCGCTCACAATACCGCGTCGGAGAATTGTTACCATCGACACGCCGAGAATGCAACGACAAGAGCCTCTCGGAAAAACACCTCTCCGCTAACCTTTGACTGCTCTCCAGGCTTAAAATCACACGATCAACCTCCCGGGGCTTGTCGCGCCCCATTTCAAAAAAGTATTCAATATACTGATCGCCAATGCGATCGATTAGTCACATGGGGTCAGACTTTTACTGTGGTGTATTCGAATATAGCGGAGTTTATGCATTTATGGCAAAAATAAAAACATTAGAAGGAATGAACAATACGGCTGCTCTTTACTTTACCGGAGTCAAAATTTGTGCCTTTCTCCTATAAAGTATTATGAATTTGGTATGTAATTCAGTAGATTTGTATCCGAGGCGGCTGCAGATCGAAGTTTCGATCCTGTAGGATCAATGGTTCAGGAGTTATGGTTGTTTAAAGTTGAGCATCTTTCAGTGGTTTTGACAGGCAGGGGAGCCACCATATTGGTTCGCTTACCGAGCAGAACTGCTAGATGGCAGTATTACTCCGTCACTACAAACCAATGTGGCGGCCCCCTTACCAGTCAAAAACACTGCAGATTGCTCAACTTTAAGCAACCATAACTCTTGAACCATTGATCCTACAGGATCGAAACTTCGATCTGCAGGTTCCCCGGGTACAAATCTACTAAATTACATACCAAATACATCATAATTTATAGAAGAAATTTTGAGTTCGGTAAAGTTTACCCAACAATACGATTATATTATTTCCAACGTATCAAACATATTGGCAAAGAAAATACATTTATATTGTATTCCAGTTTGTTGCAATTCAGGTAGAAAAGTTTGATTTTGCATAAAAACCTTGAGGTGGTACCTGAGGTCAGAGTTGGGTAAAAATTTTATTTAAATAAAAATGTCGAATAAATTGGGTTTAAATCTCACTGGGAAAAACACCCACTTTATTCGAAAGTTGAATTTAAATGAAATTTTTGCCCAACTCTGACCTCAGGAACCACCTCAAGGTTTTTATGGAAAATCAAAATTTTCTACCTGCATTACAACAAATTGGAATACAATATAAATATAATTTCTTTGGCAATATGTTTGATTTGAAATAATAAACAATATAATTCAAAATGAAGATTATACTGAATTGGAAAAATGGAGATTATTACTAGGCGGAGGAAATTGTTCCTGAAGGTTGTCTTCGGTGTAGACATAAATGGAAACTGTGAAACGCCAATATTTAGGCGGATACGCTAGCATGTGTATACGCCGACAGACTGCCGAGTATTAGCCATAGAGCAATATTCTCATCTCGGAAGAGAAACTTTGGCATCAAACCTGACTCCAGACTATATGTATAGTTTGAAGGGAAGGAAGTTCGGGCGAGGTTATTAACGCTTGACACAGTTTTGAAGTTTCTGTTGCTGCGTAACCATGAGCAGGACTAAACTAGCAGAAAGTAGCCGGGAAGCAATTTTGGAACTGGTCACTGGCAATCATCTAAAGAGCATGCTGACAGTGAAGTTTTACAGCCATACGGGTAATTATATCTCTGTGAAGTATCACAAAAATTTCGAAAAAGTAATTAACCAGTCAACTATAAAATTAAATATTTCTAGACTTTTTAATTTATCAGTTCTTCACTCGTACCAGTGCTAATTTTCATTTAAATTATAATGACAATTGTTTATTAAATTAACATTTGCATTATTTTCTTATCGAACTGTCATTCCGAATATAAAAATATTTAATAAAACACTGCATTCAATATTTGTGGATTTTTACTAATCTTCGTTTAAAAGTTTAATTGGTTTAAAGTTAAATTAATATTTTACATTACATTCTTATGAAACTGTGATTTTAGATATAAAAAATCGACAGCAGCCTTTTCAAGTTTCTAAGAACGGTGTTGTACGATGCCGCGATCAATAAACATTCATCGGTTTTTCGAAAAACCGATAGTTACTCAGTTTTTACTGCGTACCGAACGCGAACTCGTATTTACGAGTCGGCTTGTAACGGAACGACATTTCCCTGCGAATCAATTTCCCACCGTGAAAGCAGATTTCGTGGGCCTGTAACGACGGTATACTCTTGTGCCAATTTCACTTGGATTTCGCAGAAAAATGAAATTTCATGCGGTTACAGGTCCATCTCTATTCGAGGCCAGTGGCGTCGCGCAAATTCTATTTACCTCGCATTCAAGGTAGAAATGGAAAATCGATGAAGAAAATCGCTCCCGAAAATAGCGTCCTAGCTCCCATGGGACTTCGGAAAGCGGTCTTATATACCGAATGCATGAAAATCACAATTTTTGCCTTCAATCGTTTTGGATTTACCGCTGGATCACGACATTCCTGTTTCACGGTTCTCCATTTTCCAACTGCTTAACTGAAAATATATGCGAAAGGATCATCTAGAAGTTATTACATATTATTCAGTTACCTCATTTTCATTCGAACAAGACAGTATAAAATGCAGAAAATGTGTTTCTGTTCGAAGATGGAACGAGTAAACTAACGATTAATAATTAGTTAAAGAAAAGTGCGTCTTCTATGGTCTTCTAACCTCCTACACTCGCCACAAGATGAACAGATAGTCAAAGACCTTTCCCGCTACTACCTGATCCGTCCTTTATTAAGATTAGTAGAAATAAAATGAATTTAATTACTATGTGAACTGTGTGTGTGAGGATTAATATCAATTTTTAAAATGATATTCAATTAGACTAAACTAAACTTAAACGATATTCTTATTTTATACTTACCATAACATATTTTTCAGTCAGCAATAAATTGTTTAAATAAACTGATTTACACATTTTTCTTTGTGAGAGTGTGAAATTTATGTAAAAATGTCGTCATCTTGTAACAGTGCTTCTGTTCTTTCGGAGATAGATTATAACAATTCGAAAGTCCACGGAGATTCGTTCGGTCAGAATTGTGCGGAAGAAGCATGGTTGAAAGAGATGAAATGTTTCAACAATCTGGACTCCTTTATCCGGAAATATCGAGGAAAAAAGAGAGAGCCGACGAGGCACAAAACACTCGAGTTAAACAGCTGTTCAACTGGTTTCTGGAGACGACCTCGAGGATCGATTCTCTTCGAGGGCAAACATCTCCTTGTCTTTGAACATGAAAAGAAGGGAAAGAAGGAAAGGGAGCAGCAGCGCGGCGCGGCGGCCTCATCAGCAAGCATAATCTTCGGTAATTAATCGACGAGTGGCGATTTAACCGGCCGAGTAAAAGGGGAAGACGGGAGGCGAGAGGTTCTCGTGCTTGAGAGTGCCTAAATCCGCTTAATTGCCCGGCGCTCATTTCATTTTCGCATGGTCGTATTGTTTCCTTTGTGCTCGGCGTCGGCGTGAATCTGAAGGAAACCATTTGAATCCCTCCGCGTCATCGGTGCTCGTGAGAAAGACGTCGAGAAATCCTAAATGCGATGATTTGTCTCGGCTCCCGGAACCCGCTGCGTCTGAAAGAGTGCGGCTAACAGCCTTCGCGAACTTTTGCCCGTGAATAATGCTCGATATCATTGTGACAAAGACGAGGCGCGAGAGATCTATGGCTCTGATCCGTTCGGATGAAGCCTCGATATGTCATCGACTGACTTCCAGATCGCGAACACCCACGTCCCGTTTCCACAATATTTAGCCACTTGTACAGGGTGGGCCAAAAACTTTCTCCACCTTGAATGTTTCCGTTACTTGCGATAATATGGAACAATGACACACAGGGTGAGGCTGCCATTTAAACTGTGGTGCCCAAGGTGGTTCGGAACCCACCTCATAAAAACTGTAGGTCCTAGAAAAAGAAAAAAAAGGGTGAGGCACCTGAGTCTCCCATCGAAAATATCTCCGTTGTTTTTACTAATACGGAAAAATGTTTCCGGGAGAAAATGTTTAGTTCAGTAGGGCAAACATCGTCGTTTTTTTTAATGGAAGCTTTAATTTTCTTTTACGGAACTTTATATATCGTAGATCTAATAGTTAACGACATATTATAAAAATGTTCCACTTGAAAACGGATCAATAAGAAACAGAGTAAAACTTTTTAGGATCTGAACACGACTTGTTGCGTCTAATGCTTCCTGATTCCTAAGAAGTGGGGTAAACATGTAAAAATGGGGATCATTCGATTTCCAATTGTATCTTTACATTCAGAACCGTGAAAAGTTTTTAACTCGTAATGTTGATTCTACAGTTTCCTCTTCGGAATCTCTAAAGAAATTTAATTCTATAGAGGAAACTATAAAAGAAATCATTTGCAACTTGTACCATTGCATTATCCACCGCTGTTTTCGTGGTAACGCAGCATTGTTGAACTTTAAAACTTAGCGGTTTTACGATATCGGCGAAGTTTTGCTTCCGTTCTAACTTCAACCCAGTATTAGAGGTTTTACTTTAGCAAGAAGATATGATTCTACCAGCATAAATTTGGTTTACAATTTCCAAGCATCCACCGATTTAAATACTAAACTGAATGCAAGTTCAATAAAAAATGCAAAGTTCCGTGAAATCAGCTCATTTAAGCAATTGTTTCGAGATAATTTTTAAGTGAATTCTTTATTCTAAAAAAACCCCCACTGATTTCAATTTTAAACGGAAGGCAAGTTCAATTAAAAATTGCCAAGTTCCGTGATATATTTAAGTACTTTTTAAAGATAAAGTCCGAAACATCGTGACTTTTAATTTTTTAATGCAAAACACATAACTATATAAAACTGAATAAAAAATAACAACGAAAAATAACTGTTTTCTTTGTTATTTTATCGATCTTTTACCACTGCGTCAATTTGACACCGAGGGACAGATTCATCTCCTGAAATGAGGGACGAATGGAGGTTAACGAAGCCTAACGAATGGATTTTTAGATGAAATAAGATTTGTTTGTAATTAATACATTATTGTGACAAAAATCGGCGATTGTAATTTGAAACAGTAGAATCATTAAGACAATTTAAGAACGCCCCTGTGTTATTCTCGATTTACTAAAATTGTTGAAAATAGAAAGAAAGTATTATGGCTTCTGTGTCTTGCAATTGATGAAGGCAATTTTTATTTTGCCTAAAGATCCGCAGTCTAATAATTAATATTTAAGCATTAAAATAAATGTAGCCATACAAAAAATACAAATTTCCTTTTCCCATCTACGAGATTTTTGGGGATAACAGTAAAGAAACTGAACTGTATTGCTAAACTGTAAACAAATAAATATCAGTAAATCTGGGACATCCTGACCAGAAGAGGAAGAGGGGGACAACAAAAAATAAACCAGTCTAGATAGTTCACGCGCGAGTGTTTATCGAGGTGCAAACACCGCGTGAAGCAAATCGCAAACAATCGATGTTTACTTTTTGTCGAGCTTTGCTCGTGAAATCGAACGTGGCAGGGACGGCGTGTAGCTCGCACGAGACTGTCTCCACCTTCCTAGGTTTAATCGCACGTGTAGAGTGTTCGGTTGGCACCGTGGACAGTGCTAAACAGGCGAGTTTCGATGAACTTTCGTCGGAGCATCTGCAAACGGTTCGGTATCTGTCTCGTTGCCGGCAATCGATCACAGGGCAACAAGCGAGAGAAGGAGAGAGAGAGGGAGAGGGAGACGCGGGTGCCGGCAGCCGGTGCCTTTATCAGCTAATTTGATCAAACAGGACCGAGTTCGCCGCAGCACGGGCCGCCCGAGCAGAGAAATCTCCTTGGCGTCTGCGGCTGAAACGCAATAGAAACGACATCTGCATGACAAGGCGCGGTTCGAAACGGTGGTCACCGAATTATTTACGGTGGCGGTGTCAGCACCGGGCAGAACGCACCCCTATATGATAAAGGCATTTGTCATCGCGTGCATTTCAGCTTCGATTATCGATACGTTCGCTTGCCGATCGATAGATGCACCGCGCCGCTAACCGAATGGGTATTTATGGCCGGTCGTTTCCTACTTCCGCCAACGCCAACGTCCACGTTTCTTTCTTCGTCCTCCCATGCAACCCCCGCAACCACACCCCTCGACCGTTTCATCCTTGACAGTCTCTTTTCCCGCGTCGCTGCTGCTCCATTTTCTCTCTCTCTCTCTCTCTCTCTCTCTCCCCTGCACCCTTACTAGCGGATTTTACCCTCGTCCCGGATACTTTTTCATTCACTGTCGTCGCCCATTATGAATCCTGTTAGTTTTGTCTCTCGACGATCTCACGTCACGACTCTCTCAAACTTCTTCACCCCGTCGCGTCGTCCGCTGATGTTGTCCACTTTGCTTCGAGGACGCCTCTCCGCTTCTTTTCAACTTTGCCACACCCGAGATGCGTTACTTCGTTTTTCCGAGGACCAGCTGAACTTGTGCACCAGTGTTCCTATGACTGATCGTATGCTAGAGTCATTTACCCTGCGCGTACATCGTTTATCACTTGATCCAATCTTCCCGGGGAAGATGAAATTTGTAAAACATGGAATTTAAATGGCCCATCTCGTGCGGTATTTGCATTTTCGCCAATGAAAAGGCGTTTCGGATACCAAGAAAGATTCTCGCCAACACTAGCAACAACGAGTACTAAAAGCGACTAATTTCTATAATATCCGATAAAACTAGCAAAACTGCATTTATCGCAAGGTCCAGCAACTTTTACATTAAAATTGTGCGAAAAAGTTGATTCAACAATTTCTTACAGACGCGTTTTGCCGTTCAGAAAATGTTAAAACAATTAAACCGTAAATGCATCGTTTCGATCCATCGCGCACTCGAAGCGTCAAAAATGCAACGAATGCATTAGCAACAACTTTGATCGGCTTAATAACGTTCGTTACTTTCCAGAGATGCTCAGTCCATAGAAGTGGCGCGGCACCGGGACTGCTTTGACATGCCAGTAATAATTTTTACGGGGATGAAAAGCTACCAAGAGATCTCCACTTCACCTCTACTTTCGTAGATGGTAAGCAATGCCATTTTTATACCGGGGGCGGAGTGGCGAACACGATGGCGGACAATTACAGAACGAAGAACTCGAGGATACATCTGATTATCAAGCATCAATCACCCAGTTCTCGGCGGAGCCATCCTCTATCATCTCCGAGCACGTTCGCATCCATCGCCTTAAAATTTCGACATTTATCTCCGGTGGTCTGTGAGCCTTATTTCATTGCTCCCACCAACCCGCACCTCTAATCTAATTCCTTTTCTCATTGTCCCCCCTCTCTCATTCGACTCTCTATCTCTCTATATCTATCTCTCTCATCGCATCCATCTGTCTGCATTATCCCCCAGCCATCTCTACCGCTTATTCTTTCCGATCCCATCGCCGGTTCCTCGTCATGAAAACCGATAAAAGTTATTAGATTCCTCGGCCAAGTAATTCCTGGTGGCTGGGGTTTCCGGAAATGAAGTCCAGAACCGCGGACATCGGCGGTGGCTGCGTAAAGGGAGCACCAGGGCGCAGACCGCAGAATAGCCGGAGCAAAAAAACACATCCGCCCACGATCACCTTCCCTTTCAACATCCCCATCAGTCTCGATAGAGCAGTAGTGTTCGCTGAAATTTGCAAAATCCGTTACACTTAAGCGAGCAGACTCGGTTTTTCAGGATTCCAAGGGTGCGGGATGCGCCTTCTCATTTCTCGATAATATAAAAATGGGGTTTTTGAATAGTCAAAAATGATAAAAGATCGATCTAGGACGCTATCGACGCGGAGAGACTCCCAATGTAATAGCAATCTAAAATCTTTTTTATTATTACTTACTTTTTTATGAAACTTTCGTTAATATAATTGTGGCATTGTTCTGATTAAAATAAGACTAAACACGATGCGATTTCAACTGTATTTAGTGGTTTAATTGACGATGAACGTTTCGGGCGCAAGGAAGGACAGCGTATGGCAGCGCTCGGATTTGTCTACTCCCCGTGGCGGCCCTTCTACTAGGCGCCACGAATAGCGAGTATGGAACGCGCCTGAGGAGTATGGAACGCACCATCCTTCTCAAGGGTTTATTTTAAAGAGGAAACTTCAAGGAATATAACCATATTTTTTCAATATTTAAATCTCTCAGGCCCTTCATCGAAAAAACGTAAAAGAAGAATTTGTTTAAGTTTTTCGACATTATAAACTTAATTATCGAGGTTGGAAAAATTATTTTATAATAGCCCAATCCTTTCCGAATTAAACAAAAAAAGATGCAGCTTTCGTAAAAATTGCAGTATGTTTAAGTAAGTTTTCATGAAAAAATGAAATCAAATGTAAATTAATTATTAAGAAATTCAAAATTTTATTTAATGCGAAGATCTAGATCAAATACTTATTTAAACGTAATCACCAATTCATAAACTTTGTAATGTATGTAAAATGTGTACGTATGTGAACCGCTCTCAGCAAAAATGTAGTTATTCTTTCAGTACGCAATGGCTGTAGTTTACCAAGTTCTGGAACATTTTACATTGCATACATTTGTGTTATTAATCACCAGAAAAAGCAAATCTCAGTGAAAATAATGTTTTTAATTTACTTTTACAATTTCATTTCAACTTGCAGAGTTATAACGTTCTACAATAATATTTATTGATCGTAATTAGCGAGATAATAATTATGCAATGCAATTATTACGTTGAAAAATATGTTAAGCTTCAGAGATTGAGAGGTGGAAATTGTGGTTTGTTATCATGCACAAATGTCCCGTAAATTCGTCGTATCAAGATCGTAACGCTGATAGCACGCGATTTTAATTCATGTGTAAGCTTCGTTAAACACTGATAAACTATTACACATTAGCGTAAAATAACTCATAGTGCAAATTGAAGTGGGCGAAGCATTAACCACAGAGCACTAATAAATCTTGTTCCAACAACCAACCATCTATAATTCTACAAAACGAACTGTTTGCACGCGTTCAGCGAAGTTCCCAGTGCTGAATAGATGTATTGTGTTTAAGAATAGATTTAATTGCTGCGTGAGTTCATTGTTTCCATCGCGTAGTACATACGCAGATTTTAGGAAGCGTCAGGGCCTCTCAACGTTTCCTATTTTTGCCAAACAGGAGACATAAAGAATTTTTCTTTTTTTATCCAAAACCAATTTTGAGTAGATATTAGATGATTGCGTGAGTTCGTGCCCGATTTTCACAGTGTATCGCAAACTGTGCTGCATGGCGGAGTGTAAAAAATAATGATCAATAAAACTGTATTCTTTAAAATTTAATCATTCAATTTTATTTTCAAATCGGGCACGAACTTATGCAATCATGTGATATAAAAGAACTGTCATCTCGGAAATCTTTGAATCATTACGGTGATGGTGTTGTTTTAAAATAGACCATTGTAGGTCCCCGTATTAAAACGTTATTGTGGACCGTTTTGGACCTAATTTTTTCTATATATTCAAAATTGATTGAGCTGTCATTTCGGAAATATTTGAATCTTTACCATGATGGGACGGAAGAATCGAGGCGATCCATGGTTATCAGCGAGATCTGCAACTGGAAATGGAGAACCCCTAGTAAAACAAGACCCGACGGATCCCCGCTCTGATTGTTAATCATTTTTGCCATCGTCTACGTGCCCGTTCCCCTTTCTTCCACCGATACCGGCTGTGTTTCATGGTGGATTCGTTTCTACGGATTCTCATTTCGGAGTTCGGAACGTCGACCGAAATCGATGCGGAGATCAGGAAAGATATGTGCTCGGTATTCCCTGTTGCGGAGTTATTGGCTGGGGGTAATCGTGGATTTATGTGGTACGTTTAATGAAATTTGTGCTTTTGTTCGATCGAATCTGCTCTGCCGGATCCCAGCCCGGATTTCAACTGTGGCTCAATAGGTATCCCGCTGTTTTGACTCGCAGTTTGCCCTCGAAGCAAATGAACTTTTTAGCTAACCGATAGCACGGCTCTGTCAATGTAATTATCTACTTCGCGTCATGAAATTTCCCGTACACTCAGTACAGGGTGTACAGAAGTTACATGTCGCAACGAGATTCTACAACATCGATTTGGTGGAAACTGATGGGGTAAACTTTGCTCTACCGGACTCAAAATTAGTATCTTTCTCCTACGAATTATGATGTATTTGGTACGTGATTCAGTAGATTTGTACCCGGCGCGGATGCAGATCGAAGTTTCGATCCTCTATGATCAATAGTTAAGGAGATATGATAGCTTAAAGTTCACCATTTTTCAGTGTTCTTTACATATCTGGAATTTTTTATCTATGTTAGCGATATTACTAGCGATATTAGCCCGTGCTGCCATCTAGCGGTTCTGCTCTGCACTGCTCTACACTACAAGCCAATATGGCGGCGCCCTTGCCTGTCAAAAACACTGAAAAATGCTCAACTATAAGCAAGCATAACTTCTCAACTATTGATCCTAGAGGATCGAAACTTCGATCTGTACCCGCGCCGGGTACAAATCTACTGGATTACATACCAAATACATCATAATTCGTAGGAGAAAGGCACAAATTTTGAGTAAGGTAAAGTAAGGAGCAGCCAATTAATGTACTAAAAGTACCGTAAAGTTAAGTTTTATCTCGAATTTCAAGGTCAAAAGGCCATCAAACTTTCATTATTGCATTATATTCGAAGCATCATACAGTAAAAAAAGATTTGATCGTAAAATCTAAGGTCAAGGACGATTTCGCCGCAACTTTTTTTACAGATCTTCATCGATCTGAAGATGTAGAATACGCCTATGACAGCCAAGACCAAACATTTGTAAAAATAGGACGTTTGAGAGCGACCGCGGTTTAAATTAATCTTTCATTTAGCTCGAAAAATGAGAAGGCGCACCCCGCACCCTTAAGGGAGGTAGGCATTTTTTTGGTATCAAAGGATCAAATTTTTAAAAAATCTTTTTATTTCCTAATGGGGAATATTTGAAGTCAGAATCTACAATTAAAACAATTTTTCGAGTTTTATAAGCAGACGAGAAATGTCCATAAAGTGAACCAATATTTTAGAAAAATGCTTCCCCTGTAAAATCACGTTTTCGACGCTCGTTTCTTTTTCCGGGTAACCATTCGACCGATCGAGTTGAAATTTTCTGTGCTTTCACTACTGCGGGTAACACGAATTTTAGCTAAAGACTTTTCTGAAATTCGTTCTACAGCCGGATTAGCAACAATATGTAGGTCAGGCCCGGGCAACTTCTTCCCCACTGTCGCTTCACCACTCCCACTACCAGAGTACCGGCTCCCCCACTATTAAATGGGCAGACTCGTTTTTCCAGGATTTTAAAAGTAACTGGTACAGTGTTCCCGCGATTGTTGTGAGAACCTCGGGGGTATCGAGTCTCAGGAAACGAAATGGTACTACGTTTTTTTACGTGTGCCGAACATAGATTTCTTGGATAACTTTTCCAAGTGTAAACGATGATCCTGGGTAAACAATGGTGCTAAGCGGGAAATTGTTGTATTGTACTAATGCTATTCCATACCTGAGGATGATACATTAAGTATCATAAAACCCCAATTTAAACACCCTAATACCTTAATTTCTTTGTAGCACGATCGACCACCTAAGGGGGAACCCTCTAGTAGTGGAGATAAAGAAGTCACATCATCCGCATACCCAAAAGTCACAGTAATCGCGGGAACAATGTACATGTTCCGTTATAAAAATGACAAGATTGATTTTGTTTAGACTTTGTGCGGCTCCTATTATAATATATGCTCTACTACAGATATTTATACAATCAATTCTTATAAAATCATTTTTATTATTTCAATAATTGTAAAATAATAACTCTGGAACCGGTCACTTTGACCGATGGTGGTAGGTTCAGTGTTAATATTATTTTTTCACAGCATATTATATATTACAACATAATATGTTTACACGCACGTAATATAATATGTATAACACACTTTCTATTTTGTAAGATTTATTAATATGATAGGTCTTGGGTCACTAAACCCACTGTGCGAGGCTATTAGTGGCTGAAGAGATTATCCTCACATAAAGCGTATCTATTTTAGCATTAAGGTATAAAAATAATCATTTCAAGTTCGTTGCACTTCTTTGCATTTATGGAACACATCGATTTAGTCTTCCAGCTTATGAAACTATCTTCGACCATTTCATTCTAATTCCAGCTTGCTTACGATAATCGCGCGAAATATAAGATTAGCAAATTGGGAAAATAAGGATTTTTTCTTATGGTGAAACATAGAAAATAAAAGTGAAACGATGTCCCGTTGACATTTCCGCACAATATTTCCCGAAATAACCGACGCGACGGCGTAAAAGTGCTGAAAAAGCAAAAGGTTCACATGTTGCCAGCGATGAATCACTCTTTATGACTGTACTTCTGCTGGAATATTTCTTTCAAAAGCAACAATGTTTCTGCATGCAAACTTTCAACACGGCCGGACAATTAAAACCGAAAGTATTTGTTTTAGAACACGTCGCGAAGAACAGAGAAATCGTGGAAAATGTTTGTAGTACATTTACGTTTAAGTACACGTAAAATTTTACACCATCCGGCGTTCTAAAAATGGAATTTAAAATTATTTTCGAATTGAATTCTGTGGAATTTTATATTCCAGCATTTACTGAAAATTTTTATAAGCCATAAACGCTAATTATGATTATACATCTGCAGCCACCCCGGGCACAAAAATCTACTGGATTACATACATCATAATTCGTAGGAGAAAGGCACAAATTTCGAGTCCGGTAAAGTAAAGAGCAGCCTACCAATTTCATATCCATAAATTTGTCAAAAATCATAGGGAATGGAAATATTCTAGATCGGAAGAAATCCGATCGAATGGTTAAAGTCTTCATAAATGCTTAAAATCTGCCGTCTATTACTGAGAAAGTAACTAGAACGAATATTAAACAATATCGAACGGACTTGAGCTGTGTAGCTCGAAGCGTGACGTTATTCGCTGGAAGCGATCTTCTCCTCCGGAGGAAGACTTTAAAAGTCACCGGTTCACGATACGAGCATTTCCGTGTTTCTTGCTATCCGGCGAAACGGGAGTCCAATTTTCTTAAGGGTCACAGGTGTAGCCGAGCGAACAAAAACAGAGAACCACGAGATAAACGGGGATGCCGATTCGAGGGAACGCGGTTCAAGAATAGCAGCTGGCAAAAATAGAGGATGCACGGCGAAATGCCGAAAGGCGAGGAATAACTTTAGCTTGGGACACCAACAAAGCTCCAACAGACATCTGTAGCCTGCTGCGGCCTCACGATATTAATGTTACGGCGAAAAGAACGACCACGAACGAATCGGGGGGGGGGGGGGACGCGGTCCAAATGAATTCCCGTAACATCTCACCGACAGCCCAGCACGAACTCTATCGACGAATTTTCTGTCATTCCTTACGCCAGCCACTGCTACAAATCTTTGTGCATTTATTCTAGACTATACTAGACTGTGGATTTTTATGCAAGAAGTAGAAACTGAATTGGATGTTATTTCTCCCCTTAATTATTTCAGTAGAGGAGAAATCATACTGTGGTGGACAAAATGATAAAGCACCGTTGTACACGCACAAAATTTCATCGTGAAATCTCAGTGGAAACGAATTATATTCACGGATGAAAAGAAACTAAATTTGGATGGTCCAGATGGATACAAGGGTAACCGTTATTTTACCGGACTCAAAATTAATACCTATCTCCTGTGTATTATGATGTATTTGGTATGTAATCCAGTAGATTTGTACCCGTGGCGGATGCAGATCGAAGTTTCGATCCTCTAGGATTAATAGTTGAGGAGCTATAGTCGCTTAAAGTTGAGCATTTTTCAGTGTTTTTGACAGATAGGTGCACCGCCATATTGGTTTGTAGGGCAGAGCAGTGTAGAGCAGTGTAGAGCAGAACCGCTAGATGGCAGCGCGGGCACACAGTAATATCGCTAATAGAGAAAATAGTTCAGATATGTCAAAAACACTGAAAAATGTTCAGCTTTAAACAACCATAACTCCTAAACTATTGATCCTACAGGATCGAAACTTCGATCTGCAGGCTCTCTGGGTACAAATCTACTGGATTACATGCCACATACATTATAATTCGTAGGAGAAAGGCACAAATTTTACACACTAAAAGTTAACTTTTGTAGAAATAATAAATGGTTTGAACGAGTTATTGTATTTTTAGTCTATCATGTAAAAGTTAGTACCTTACTTTGTTGTATATTCACTTTCTACGTGTATATATGTACAAATGAATGTTCAATGCTAAAAACCTTGAGGTGCCTTATCATTTTGACCACCAGTGTATATTCTATATCTACTCAATCTTACTCTTACATCTTAATCTCACGCTCAGTTATCTTACATGTTCGACGTAAACAATTTTGAACATTGCAGAACTATTTGTAACACTGCAGAATGTAAACAAAGGGAGAAATATATAATTCACTGAATAGTTCCGAGGTTGTCAGAAAAATTCTCATAGTTTCGTGGTTACAGCGATAAATCTGCCAGAAGAATGAAACGGTAAGCAAAGCACTGATAAATCTGTCAAACACGGCGAAACGGTAAATCATAGCACAGAATCTACTTTTGCTTACGTTTGTTGTGTCGGTGCATTGTAAGAATATTAAGCGATACTGTAAATCAGAATTGGACCGTTGGGAATTCTCAACTATTCTCGCAGGAGTATCAAGATGCAAATGAACTTTTAAAGATCGATAAGAACTATGTACCCATATCTGTACACCTGGTAATTGTTTATGCATATTCACGTTTTCATGGATTCGACCATGAATCAAGACATCAATCAAACTTTCTTTCTTCACAAATTCTCTACTATCTGAATATGTATTTTCACTTCATTTAACAATAAACCGAGAAACTTCATTCGATTTCATAAAAATCATTATTTTATAATTAGACAGCGGATTTTATGCAGTCATGACAAAAATGAGTAAACGTAATTTCAAACATTAAAAACATTAGACTAATTTGAAAATACTTCCATATCATTTTCACACATGGAAATTTTTTATTTTGAATAAAGATCCGCAATATTCTGCACAGATATTTGTTCGAGAACTGTTCGAAATTTTCGCTCATTATTAGAAGCTTCCTTAATTCAAAACAATATTTTGTCCATTAATAATAATGCTAATAATTATACTTCGTTTATCATAGATATATTTATAACAAAACAAGAGCACAATATTTTTATTGTTTCATAAAGATCCATCTACTCATAATGTTTAAATATTAAGCTTTAAAATATTTTATTAATAAAACAATTGAGGCAGTGAAGTTTGAAAATAATAATTTTTCATTAATTTTATGAATATATTAATTGGATTGTATTATATCCTGTTCTCTTAAACAAAATTATATTACCTAAAAATTTTCTACCTGAATTACAACAAACTTGAGTGAAATAGAAATTTATTTTCTTTCTTTTGTTTAATAGGTTGATAATAGCATTACAGTATTTTCAAATTTCTCTAATGTTTTCACTGTTTCATAATACACCTATTCACTTTTCCATTGAATGACCGACAATTAATTATTCGGAACTGCTGCTCGAAATTTCCGGCACAATCGCGCACGCTGGCGAAATGAATGGGGTTCCTCGTAACCGGAAACGAAATCGAGTTAATCCAAGGGAACAAATACAATAGAAAGATGATTTACCCAGATGATCTTGTTCCCTGTGAGCCTGGCCGGCTCCGACGATCACCAGACACCAGATGGACACCAGGGACACCGAGGGAAGCAATTTTCCCGATATTCCCATTTCTCTTCCTCCGAGACTTCGGTTTCGAGCGATGAAAACACGGTCGTCACCAGCACACGCGCGCGCGCGGCGGCGCGAGCACACGGAAACGTCCAATCAGCCGAGGAAACACTGGCTTTTCGTCTTGCCGGCCGCGAAGTTAATATCCTTCCTCCAATTCATCCCTTTCCTTTCCATCACAAACCTGCCCGGACTACAGACCCACCCTTCACCTTCACCCTGCAAATGGAAAGGAAATCTTCCAAATTTCTATGTTCTTTCGTCTATCGGATTCGAGCTTCCTCCGAATGTCTTCGTATAACCTTGACGACATTCAAGATGTCGGACAGCAGGATTGGATATTTCACTATGGGAAAGTACAACTTTTGTGTCACTGATTTCTCATTCGTTCAATCATCCTCATCGTATTTGATTTTATTTTTCAGTACAACCACCTTTCCTTTTGAACAGCAAGCGAGAATATGTCAATGACGCATAATGGTTTGTTGAATAAAATCATTCTTTAAAATAAATATTATGCTTGCAATTATTTTTATTTCATTTTTTTCATTATGAAATGAGGTAAATGAGAAAAACGAGTTGAAGCTGCTTCTATAGATCACAATAAATTTACTAACTTATGGGTATGGGTTCAAGGTCATAAAATTGTAGTAGGTCGTTGAATATTATGAAATCAGAAATCCATTTTAACAATTACAAAATCAAAATGATTATTATTTTTTGTCGAAAAAAATTTCTATAATCTAATTTATTATTTTAATACTGAATATGTGGTTTCTGAAACATTTTTCGAAATTTTCCAATTCTTAGTATTGATTGTCTGGGACTAATTCTTCTTGCACTATGGTCACAAGCATTTATCAAATGTAATGATAAATATCAGAAATACAGCTTTTTATTATTAAATAAAAATATAGACGTAATGTATAAATACGGATTTTTTATTACTTCGACTAGATTTAAAAAAAAATAAAAATAATCCACGACGTAAAATATCCATGTTGTATTTATGTAAAAAGCTTCAGAAATTCTCTCAATTAATATTTTTGCCCATGTTAAGAATTCATTCTATTTATGTGACGTGCACTTTCATTTCTCGCTTTACGAGAATAATTTTGCAGGTGGAACAACATTTTTTGGGGCAGGACCTCGCCAGTAAAACGAAAAAGGACACGTATGATTAATAGCTCAAGGGACACAAATGCATTCGTGCCCTCGCTGTTTCCATAAACCCTGGGAAAAGTGTGGCAAATTTCGGACGTATTTTTAAAAATAATTCCGAGACCGACGAAAAAAAATGAAAGAATGAATTATCTTCGCTCTCTAACTTTAATTTCATTAAAATCCTTAGCATCAGGAAGTAGTAATTCGTTAGGCGTCGAGATGTCCTTTATTTTACGCTTATTGTCACCGTATTTTTAATTACGAAATGACGTGGAGTAATATAATTAGATAAAATTCGAAATGGGCACGGAAATGTCGTCCGAAAAATAACATTTTTTTCCATGAAAAATACGCGACGCGTCTGTACGTAAACATCTCACCATTTTTTAATATTTCGCGGACGTTATATTTTCTGATTAACCTGCGCTGTCTGTCATTGGCAGAGATATCAAATTAATGAATTCTCTCGAAATAAAGTTTTATTTACAATACTCGCGTAAACATCGTATTTACTAAAGCTGGCAATAACAAATAAACAGTTCTGGACGATATCGCAGGGCATCAATAATAACTAGACTGCAGATCTTTATGCAAAATAAAAATGTTTGCATCGATTATCTTATTAACTCCAAAAAAAGAAAAAAATGTCTTATTAAGCTGATATTTATGCACTGATGCCCCTAAATCTTTTTAATTCGTCCACTGCTTTAAATTGTGTGTCCATTTTCGCCATGAATGCATAAAATCCACAGTATAATCACAACATAACAAACAATTGTCCGTCGCCAAATAACCACAGTAGTTAAAAAAGCGACGTAAAATAAAATAACAAAAAAATTACTGTTTTCATTTCTTTTTCCAGAAATTTTGCTATAATCGCGGGGAAGCTATCTTGAAACCATGCTACGTCTGATAAAAACATTTTCGAGTAATCTCTACTGATCACGCTTCATGTACAATTCTGTTAATGTTAACGACACCAATTTGTTAAAAAACTAGTCATTAATTTTTTTTTTAACCGTCTAAGACTGTCTTTTCGAGATATCTAATCAAGGTTGGGGTAATTCACGATCTACTGTATAGAGGACAACAGAACCCGCAAGCAGTAGTAGAATGATGCGACGTATTTCTGGATCAAGCATGGGACGAATCGGAGCAAATTTGTGGAATCGCTATGAGTTTTTTTTTTATTTTGCCGAAACGATCGGAGATATATCGAGAAACGACATCCGAAACTGATGCGCTGTCGACGTTGATTTCCGGTCTAGAGATGCTTCCTGTCGTTGGTCAAGTTTCCGGAAAATTCGGCACGTCCATTTTCATTGCCTCCAGCCAACGAATACCTCGGATTTTGATCGAAATAATAGAAACGTCGATACAAGATATTCCCTCGGGCGTTATCAGTCTGATAGTTCCCAAATAACTTATTCCCTCAAAATGTGGACACTGACGCAGCTCAAATATAAAGAAACCGAACAAAACAATAATTATTAGAATTTTATATCTTTTTATCTACAACTCCGATCAGTTGCAATTTTTGAAAAAAATTCTTCTCACATCTTGTAGTAAACTAGTTGCTCTAGCTTCCCAAAAAAGTTCAAATCGTATAGTATTTGGTTGCCAACTAAGTTCACGACCTCCACATTTTCTTAAACAAAGTCATTTATATATGTATTTTTTAAGCACGAGTATTTCCTATCAAATTTATCGCAAAATTCAGAGCTTCCCAATGACATACAGTTCGAAATAACCACAGCAGTTAAAAAAGCGACGTAAATTCAATTAAAAAAGAAAATATACAATTCAAGAATGGTCACTGAATGAGGTTATAATGATACAATAAAAGAATTACGAAACAAAAGTACGCCAATTTAGTTGCCACCATAATACAATATTAAAAAGGTTACCGTCTTTTTTAGAGCGTCCGAATATTAATCCGTGTCGCTGCGTATTCAATAGAAATTTGAGATGAGCAACCTACTGATTAAATTAGCTCGGTTGAGAAAGAAACGTAACCAATCGCCTACTAAGTAGAACTCATCCCGTGGGTATAAATATGACGTATTCTTGATGAGAATGCTTTCCAGACGAGATTAAAAGTTATCGGGACTCCACAGGTCGGAGTGCATTAAATATATTAAACGGTGACCTCGCTTGCAACGCGGCGTATCGAATGCATTGTGTACTTTCTGTACATATAGATTGTATTTTTACCTTGTAATCGAGCTTGCTAAAATCGAGCTAAAATTCTAGCAACCACAATACCACTGGCCTGCGATTATTACAAAATTACTGCCAGTTAAGATTATAAAAATACAACATTACAAATTTTACTGTATTGTCGATTCACTAAAACCAACTGCAAACAGAATGAAATTTTATGTTTTTTGTTTCATAATTACCATGTGAATATTCACACATTGTTTTCCTCAAAAATATAAGGTAACCGTGGAACAAATATTTGGCGTAGCGTATTAATTAAAATATTGCAAAAACAATGAAAATGGCTTGCAACATAATTAAAATTTGATGTGCAGTGTTAATTAACTCTTTGCACTCGGAGCAATTTTAACTAAAAAATTATACATCTCTTCCGACCTAGAATATTTCCATTCTCTACGATTTTTTAAATTTCATGGGTACGAAATTGATGCAATGACTCGTATAATACTTAAATGTTTAGAGTATTTAATATTGCAAACAATATTTTGAATAATGGTACAGCAGATTTTAGTGATGCTAAAAACTTTGACAATTCTGACAAAAACTTTGCCAAGTGTTAAAATGGACAGAAGCATCAGGAACGTGAAAGGAGGTACCGTTTTGAAACGAGTTGAACGGTGCACGTGAAAGTGATGCGGGACAGGTAAGTTATTGCATGAAAAATGCCAAAACCGACTATTTAAAACACAGCGGCAATCGCCATAGAACTCTGTCAGGCGCACGGGCAATTTTATTCAAACCGTTCTTACGTATCTGTCACACGGTGTAACGTGCTCCGGCAGAAAGTCGTTGAAACACGTGACAGCCTCGAATGGCGGATTCAACGCCGACCAAGTTTCCAACTAGTTCAGTAACGTATAAAATTTCGAAATTAATTAAACGTACCGGATCATCGTGCAGGCACGGGATTTACGCTTTAATGGACAGGTCATTTCCGCCCCGTGTAATTCGGCTCCCGACGTTATAAAATTTCTGCGGAATTTCACTGTTTCGGTAAATCATGTGCAATTTCATCGCACCAAACGAGTCTTACACGAAAATCGACTTTTTCCATCGACAGTTGCAGTATCTCCAAAAAAAGTCCATCGAACATTTTTTCGAATTTTTACAAGGAAAAAGCAACATAAAATGTACTCTATGGTATAAAACGAAATTAAATCACGCTACCATAACTGAAATCCTTTCAGAACTTCAAGTATTCATTTCATGTAATATTTTTCATGAAAAAACAAATTATTGCGATGTGCTTGGATCCATAATGAAATATCAAAGAAGTGTCCCGATAGAAATGTGCGAATAAAATGTATAAAACTTTTTGGATTTTAATTATTTCGTTGTCAAAGCTTCGCCAACGTATTCGTGATATTTCTCTGATTAAAATGAGTCCAAACATGACATAAATCGGAGAGTATTCACTCGTTCGATTCACGATTCAGTAAAACCTCTAGTATCCGAACTGACGATATCTGACTCCTCCATATCCGAATTGTTTCGTGTGTAAACACTGCACAACATATTTTACAAATTAATAGTAACAGAATAATTATTTAATTCATAATCATCCGTATAAACAGCTAGTTATACTAAATACGTTTACATTATTAAATGCTATCTGTTAAATATAACTCAGGAGCGAAATTGAACCACTGAAACCATTTTCAGAGAATCATTATTTATGTGTTTATTAAAACAAGGTCAGAAAAAATCTCAAGGCACACGGCTTTATATTAATTTCAATTTAAGAAACGACTAATATTTTATTTTTGTTACACATAATTCATAGTAGACAGAATTTTATTTTTTACCCAATTTTGCACCACTCCGAAATACTAACGAACAAGTACATTTAATGTTTAATGTTTTTTTTTACTACAATACTCTGATTGACGCAAATCATTTTGGCATATTTGTTACCATTGTAACTATTATATACTATTTGACATATTTTAACAATATTCTGGATATATTTATCTTCATTGTTTCTCTGCTCAGTCCCATAATAATTTCAGAGAAGATGGTGGAGAGAGATATGCTTTATTTCACAGATTTATTCAAATGAAGTGGTTTTTAAAAACCGACGAATCTGAACAGTGACCTCACGGACGTCGCAGACGTGTTCATTTTCGCACGGGCATTTTATTCGAGGAAAAGTTGGCCGGGTATCGAACGCCCCACTCGATTTATATACCCGGTCGTGTTGATACTCTCCGGGTGACTCCACCAGGGTTATAGGATCCACGGAACCGGTGCCGTCAAAGAGAAAGAGGGAAATAAAAGGAGTAGACGTTTTCGGTTCGCGAATCGGTCCGGGCCAGGGTTTCATATCCCTGAAATAATAAAGATTTTCTGCCTAACCGTCCATCCCCGCCGTAATCGTACAAATATTTACGTTGCTCGCCGGGGCGGCAGCTCGATCTCCGACCAGCAAACGGCTCTCTTTGTTCCTTGAACTTTGGCCCAATGAAACCTTGTGTTCCTCGATGCTTCTGCTTGCGGCTCACTCTTTACGCGGGGAAATGAAATAAAGGATGCGGTGTCCGACCCCGGTGACAAACTTTGTTGTAGTATTACCGATGCCTACGAAAGTTAGGGCTTCCGCGAAACTGTCCCCCAAGAATTAGGGCAAGCAAATGATTGCACAGGGATAATAAAGTGGTACGTAGTAAATACTGTTTCGTAGTTGTTTCTTCAATTCAATAAAACAGAGGGGATGGTAACTTCATCAGCTACAGATTTCTTGGTAAACAGTGAGGGTTGTGTCGTGTACTTTTCATTTCGCAAGCTCTTGTTCAAAGACTAACCTCTCGATTGGTGTCTCTGATAGACGCCACTAAAAATTGCTGTACAATTATTCAAAATATTCTTTACATTATTAAAATGTCGGTATCTAATCGATACACAACGGATTTTATGCATTTATAACAAAAATGAGTAGGTGTAATTTAAAACTGTGTAGAAATTAAAAGAATTTAAATATTATTTCCAAACTATTAAACATATTAAGAAAACAGATGAACTTCTATTTCACTCCGGGTTGTTATAATTCAAGCGAGAAAATTTTTATTTTGCGTAAAGAATGGTTACAAAAATATAGTATTCATGTCGTAATCACCATGTTTTGCATTTAAAAATGTCGTAGAAGAGAAATTTGTATTTTTTGTAGGGCTACATTTATTTTAATTTTATTTCATCTAAAAAGAAAGGCCTAACATTAATATTGGTTAGACTTTGTTCAAATCTTCATCACGAGTCTGACTCGTTAAAATACGACAGGGCGTTAATTTGTTTTCTGTTTCGCAAGATATAAAATCGCATTCGTCTCCAGAAGTAACGTAAGCTTTCTTCGTCACTATTTTCTGGCAATATTTGCGTTATTCGTGCGCTGACCACATTATAAACATTTCTTTGAGAACTACAATATATTCTTTCATGGGTCGTAATTTTTAACAACCAGAAATGCGATATGCACTCGGCGTTAAAACTGCTTGTGTTTCATTGTTACTCATGCGGACGTAGAGAAATATAGGCATGAGGAAGCGTCATATTATTTTACGTTTCGGGGCTTACCGTTCCGACAGTTATGCTGAATGTGTGTTTATTCCCTCTACCATACTTTTTATTCGTTTTGTAAATAATATACGACGTCGCACGGTTACTTACTTTTTTCGAAGCGCGATATATCATAAATTATTTAAAAATCGTATACTAAACTTAAATTTCAACTTAAGTGCCATAAACAACTATGTGGTTATCAGAACAGAAAAATCTCAAGGGACACGCGACTTTACATTCATTACAATTTAAGAAACGACTAATATTTTATTTTTGTTACACATAATTCATAGTAGACAGAATTTTATTTTTTACCCAATTTTGATGTTTTTTTTCTTACTAGAATACTCTGATTGATGCAAATCATCTTGGCATATTTGTTACTATTGTATCTATTATATACTATTTGTCATATTTTGACAATATTCTGGATAAATTTATTTCCATTGTTCCTCTGCTGTATATTTTTTATTTAATTGCTACTTCAAAGAAATCCAATATTTTCCAGTAGATTTAAGTCTGGGCTCTGTGCTGGCCAATCTAGAACTTCTGAAAACCATTCTCGCACTATTTTTGATGTGCGTTCCAAACACTAATCTTGTTGAAAACTAATATCGTTTTCTTCAGTTGGTATTTTTCAATTGCTTCTGTCAATTGCGTTCGTAATATTTCTTTGTACGTCCACTGGTTAATTCCTCCTTCAACGTGGCACAATGGACCACCGCCATGTCTCGTAAAACAACCTCATATCATGATCGTACCATCATAAAATTTTACTGTCCCTTCCGTGTGCCATTTTCGTTACTTTTTTCCTCGTCGAACTCAACATCAACTGTATCCTTTAGTACTTTCAATCCATCTGACCTGATAACTTAAGAAAAATGTCGAAGCTCGTTTAGTAAATAAATAGACTCTTCACGTTTTTCGTTTTAAATCTTACAAGTATTTTCATAGCTATTAAAAATTCACAATCACAAATTTTCAGGACTATCTGTATGGGACCAGGAAAAACTATTTTATACTTTTTAGTCCGTATTAAAAACGTGGTATATCAACCCTCAAGCGTCCCTCATTTCACGAACTGAATCAGTCCCTCGGTGTCAATCAAACACAGTTTTCCCGAAATAAGTTACACTGTTCTGTTATTTGTAGGTTTTTCCCGAAACTATGTGCGGCTTTTATTTTTTTAATGCAAAACACATATAACCGAAAAACCTAAGATGTAAACGTTAACTCATCAATTTGACTAAAAGAACATTGAAATTTTTTAAATTTTGTATCAGTGTCAATTTGACACCGAGGCGAGGGACAAATTCAGTTCGTAAAATGAGGGACGGATGAAGGTTAAATAATTTGAATCAGACAAACTGCCACAAATATGTTGGTGAAAGTTTCATAAAAAAAAAGTAAATTAAGCTCTCAATAAAAACATAATAATAAAAAGGATTTTATATTGGTATTACATTGTGAGGACGCGCGGGCCTTTAGTAGTGGTTCACACCGACATACCCGAGCCGGGATCTGATTACTACAATGGAGGGAAAATTTTTTGCGTTTATCGCGTACGGTCTTTTTGCGTTTGTAGAGGATTTACTGTAGAAACGTAATGGAACAATGCGATTTCCATGCCGCTTTCGAGGTGAGGAATGCAAAATCTTGGAAATATTTCGGATCGGTCGATTGCATTCGCAAATAGAGGTATCTCGTACGGTTTGGGTCGCGGTTTCGTGTCCCTGGAGGGTTTGCAGTCTGGCAACACGGATATCCAAGATACTCAGGAACGCAGGATCGACGTGACACGTTAATGCGATTCGGGGTCTCCGCTAGTGCTGTCACGTCGCGTCACGCGTCATACCTTCAAAGTTCCCGAATCGAGTGACCTGCCGCTGACAGGTTTTCTATCGTTGACACGCGCCCGCCTACAAGGCCGAAATTTAGCCCTGTAACGCGGCAATTCACCCCTTGCCCGGGATTCGTTCCACTCGATTAACTTTGATCCTGTTGATCGAGCGGAGACGAAAATGGGCCACGTCGATCGGCTGCGCGTCCGTAGAAATAGCTAACGCCTGATTTGTCTTGCTCCCGGCATGCCGCACTTTTCCGGCCTCCCGACTTAAACCTGTTCTACTGAATTCTATTCGATAATTAATCTGTTGTCTGCTCGCTATCTTTTCTTCGTTCCAAATCTTACTGCAGATAAAAAATATGAATACGTTAATGTTTCTAATAATTAGACTGTGGCGTTTATGCGAAATAGAAATTGCGACAGATGGAAACCAGACATTTAATTCTTTCATCAAGAATTTTCACGCAACGATCTTTATTACTTTCTTATTGAATATCTAACGTGTTAGGTTAAAAACTACCTACTGTGAAACCACGAAAGTACTTTTTTTTAAATTTATTTATTTAATATTGCTTCAGCATCGAAGATCATTAGCAACAACGAAAGTATTTGAATTGTACCAAACGACCTGATGTTTTGTAAGCAATTAGAAGCTTTACTAAATTACAATTTACAGGGTTAAACTTTTTTATTTGAGCCCTTAATGAAAATTATAAAATATATGATAGATTAACATACCCAATAAAAATGTTCTGCATTAATTGTGGGCAGCAGGACTAACATAAAAATTGATTTCATCCCTTAACGACTTTTTTATATTAAGAGTAACAATACAAGATTCTTGAATTTTTTAATTCTTTTATTGTTTTATATTTCACCCAACCAATTTCTTCATAAATGCATAAAGCTCCGCAGTCTAATAATAACCTTCAAGATCACACGAGGTCAGAAATGGAAGAAACACTATAATAATTGATTAGTAAAACAATTCTTTTAAAATGTAATCGCTCTCACGGTTTTATCTTAAAATTAAACGTGAACCTTTCCAACCACCCACTAGAAAATAACAGAACCATTCAGCTAACAAATTTGACACGTAGGAGTACGTTACCAATCTCGAATGTATCAATGAAAGAAGTAGGAATTGAAGGGTGCGTGCAGCGTCAATATTTCGTGCAATTCGAAGATTTCGGGGTACCGACAAATCGGTGACGCGGCCCGAATTTCTCAAAGCTCCTCTCATCCGTTCGTGAAAAATACGAGATCTCTGGCTGTGCGAATAAATACGACCTCGCGCGCGGCAAAATTTCGACGAACTGTAACAGATGGCTTCGTGACTCGAGCGTCAAGTTCCGGGAAAACTGGCTGGAAGGGTGCGCGATATCTAACCACCCTCGTCTCCCTCCACTTGTGAGCAGAAAGAATTTAAGAGCTCCCAGGGGACAGTGTAGTCTGGTATGCCTTCTTAGTTTCTCTCGGCTGACCGGGGTCTCTTAAAAACGACTTCAAGCAGTGGCTAGTAAGTAATACCTTGCTTTGTCCAGTCGATACGAAATACCTCTCCTTTTTCGGCGAAAGCGTTATTCGGTCAAAGACAATAACGACCGAGACAAGCTGGAGAAAATTCTTGTCTCTCTTTGTTTATTAATTGTACGCAGCTGTTCCAGATTTATTTACTGTTACAAGCTTCGAACTATCGATTTATCCATATTTTGCTATATCCACATGTGTCTTGTGCCTTCATTTATATTTGATTTGTGTCACGACATGTTTGAACTTTCTTAAAGCCCCCGGTTTATTTCCGAGGAAAATGTGCGCCGAGTAAATAACTTTAGACTAATACTTTCGAAAGTTTACGCCGAACTTTTACAAGTGTCAAGAAGTCTGTTGATGAAATGAAAAAAGTTTCGAAGGATGTAAGATGTTTACTAGTTTGCTGATCATAGCATGGTCAACTTCAGTTATTACTGCTGGTTAGTCTTCTTACACGAGCGAAAAGTATTAATACACCTTGCCAATTTTGCGGAAGATCTTTCGTTTGAACATTTAATCGTGATTAAACCACAAGCTTCTGATAAAAAGAATACACATTCGAAGTATCACTTTTCTTTTAGTTACAGATCGTTACAACAAATACGTTTGAAACGGAATCTGTTCCAGCCTATTTTATCTACTAAATCTACGCTATCATTGTTCATTGTTTAATTAATGAAATTATTCGAAAATTTCTTTATTCGAGCACGTAATATTATAAAAATTGTGAAAAATTTAAATAAATTCAGTCTTGTAATTTTTATAAAACAATATATATCTGATACATTTTGTACCCGGCACGGTTAGTGTTAATAAAATGTTGAATCGTACTGAAAAAGAATACCTGAACATTTAAATACTTTCTGTTTTAATCCAAACTCGGTCGAAATTATAAAAATAATTGAAACTTTAAGAATAACTAAAAAATTCTGAATAAAAATTGGCGAGTGGGTACGACACCAGCTATAGGTGGTTGGTGTCGCTATTTACACATACTCGAGTGAAGTGAGGTGGCAAAACCGAAAAGCGCTGCGTTCTTTGTTCGGAATAAGACTCCTTGAAAATGACTGACGCACCCCAAACGAGCATAATCCCGCTAAAAAGCCATGAGAGTGGATTGAATTTCAACGGTTAATCCCTTCCCGCCATCGGTGATCATCAAACAGTGGGGTGGAGTCAATGGCGGGCATGTCACCACGCAATCCACGGAATTAAAAAATCCCGAGCATTCGGGAGGGTGCGATTTGAAAAAGAAGGAAGGTCGGCGAATCCTCTTTAAAGTCCGGATTAGGATTAACCGAGCTCCAACGTCAGAATCCGGCGTCAGGCTCCTTTCTTTGACCGGGGAAGTCCTTTCACCACCCGAAAAGCTTCTCCATGCAGCGGGAAATACAAGTGCGAATCGGTTCGAATGGATAAGGGTGGATGGCACCCTTGTCTTCGGGCGTAATCCTCTCGAAAGAGTGACGCTCCTCTGCTTTTAACCGCGTTGCTCGCCGAGTCAGAAGAATGGAGCAATTAATCATCGTTCGGGGCTGATATTTCAGCTACGTTCCTCGTTGTTTGCCAAGTAATTGCTGCGGATTTTTGGCATCGATGTGAATATATTATTCGACCAGGACATTTCGAACTTTGTAAATGCTGTAGAACCTCGATTATCCGAACCACTGAATGAGAGATCTCGCGAAGACAGTCTTCAATGATTAAAAACAATACACTGCGGATCATCATGCATTTAAGGCACTTGGACATTTTCAAAAAATGCTGGAATATTCCATATAAATGTCGATAGAATTTAGTACAGCCTTCATTTACTTTTTTATTTTATTTTAAATAGGACTTTATTTGATTCCGTTTTCTTAAAGTTTGATTATAAAAATTGGCAACTGCATAAACATTATCATATAAAAATGGCATAAATTGGTATCATTGCATGAACATATGGTAAAAATTGCAGTTTTTAAATTAACGTTATGTTCACGTTAAGTTAATTTTCCAATTAATAGTAAGAAAAAAGGTGAAAGGAAAATTTTTAAAAATGAACTTCAGATTGTGTGTGTGCTGGAACACATTAACCGACAGTTAAACTAACATATTTTTATATATATAATCAAAATAACTATTTCATTGACCTGTAGTAATATGACCTTTATATGAATGTACAAAATCGAAACATTTCCAGAGAGAAATTAATTTCAACAGATGCTTGGAATGGCCCATTGCATATTTACCAATGCGTTCGAATTCGTATACTGTACAAATTAGTTTGTTCTGAATACTGAAGCCTCGAACGGAAAAATATTTGTTCTGCAATTTCAATTGGTTTCCATACAACGAATAAAATTGCTGGAATTTGTACGACCAATATTGGAACATAAATAAATAAATTTTTTGTTGTTACTAGTAATGCTGAAAAAGATTTGTTCATTTCTCATTTCGTTTCAATCTTTTACGTTTAAAAAACACCATGAAATATTACTAAAATACTTCAATGATACTCTCTACTCTTATTAAAACAACTTACAAATATTGTTGATATACTTATTAATATTTTTGTTAAATATATCTTCAATAATTGTTTCACGTGTAAATAAGACCATGAAATATCATTAAAATACTTTAATGATACTTTACTCTTACTAAAACAACTTACAAATATACTTATTAATATTTCTGTCAGATACATCTTCGTTAATTGCAGCTTGTAATT
Organism: Lasioglossum calceatum; assembly: GCA_963966675.1. Classification (NCBI taxonomy): domain Eukaryota; kingdom Metazoa; phylum Arthropoda; class Insecta; order Hymenoptera; family Halictidae; genus Lasioglossum; species Lasioglossum calceatum. Next base: position 3,259,746 of record OZ016541.1, read on the forward strand.
TTTCACTGAAGCTGTCACGGGGAAAGAATTCTTAAATATCACGGAGAGCATGATGAGGTGTTTCTGTGATTCTACAAACGGACTTACTACGTACAGGGTGTAACGAAATGTTTGATCTTGGCTGCCATAGGCGTAGATCTACAAAAAAAAGTTGCTGCAAAATTGTCCTTAAGCTCAGATTTTAAGATCAAATTTTTTTATAGTATGATGCTTCGAATAGAATGCAATAAAAAAGATTTGTTGACCTTTTTATCTTGAAATTCAAGATAAAACTTGCGGTACCTTTCTTACATAGGTCAAATTGTTTTTTAATTGTACGGTACTTAGGATACAATGCCATAAAAAAATTTGTAGAATACGCCTGTGGCAGCCAGGACCAAACATTTCTTTACACCCTGTACAAACCAATACAACAAGGGAAAAAGGAAAGAGCAACGACGCGACGTAGGAAAAACCAGAGAAAGAGCATGCCACGGTCTGCAATCGATCACAATAACGTGGATAATGGATTTCCCCGTCAATTCGAACAGTTGGCCAATTGACTTGTCAGTACAGTTTCAGTTTGTGGAAGTTGTTCTTGGGGGAAAAATAATCAATTCAATGATCGCTATCGATTTTTAACGGTATTTTTTGATTAGCCGCAACATAACGATAGTTAAAATGAAAGAATCTCAGCGCGTCCTAAGAAAATGTTGGTTATTACTGTGGTCGTCTCAAGTCGTTGTCGGTCAAAATCGTTGTCGATCAAATCCGTTGTCGGCCAAATTCGTTGTCGGTGAAATCTGTGTCGGTGATATACATGGGATCCGAACGTTAATGGGATCGTTCGGGGTTAGTGGCGCACAGAAAGAACCGAAACGGTTAGCTCCGCGTAAATCTGATTGCGACGGCCGGTTAGAGAGGTGAGGACGATTGCCACTTGGTGATTAGGAGTTCAATAGCCCAGAAGCGCAATTACCGGGAGGACACAGGTGTTCTATTCGTCCGTGTAGTTGCGGACGATCCGAAGGGGGATAGCATGGGACGGGGAGAGACGTTGAACGCAATCCTCGGGAGCGGGTCCCGATATTCCTGAAGTCGTCGGGTCCCCAGCGCATACTTGTGCACGTCGTCGGCTGCGACCAAGCAAACCGATACTCGGGGAAGGACGGCTGTCGCGCCCGGGGTTACGTGAACACGAAGTCTCGGAGTAACTCCTCGCGTCTCGGCCCAGCTATTATTCTCGATCTCGAAAGGCAGATTCGTTTGGACAAGCACGACCGGCATCCATTGGCCGCATTCGGGCACGGAACTTTGCGAAGGATCGGAGTGATAATTGGCTCGAGATGGATTCTGATTTCACAGCTTTGTGATCGTGACCTGTTTACTAAGACAGTCCATCGAATGCAGCTTCCGGCCCGGAAACCCTGTTTTGTAATGCACGAACCCGTGAGACGCTCGCTGGGCTCGTCACCAGGGATACTATGGCAATCGTCAACCCTACTGGTCCTTTCTTGCGTAACGCCATCCCCTGAAAGTTCTCTGGGCTTGCGTCCTTCTAACGACGGGTCATCCCGAAGTGACGTCCCCAGGAACTTAATTAAACTGGGGGAGGACGTAATTCTTGTGAAAATATTAATTTCATAGATGAGTATTGAGAGGTTATTTGAAATAATTATTTAGGGTGTCTCATAATTCATGATGCAAATTAGGTCAAGTCGATTCTATGGCTGGAAGCAAGATGAATTCTTCGTTTTCAAGAAAATTAAATTTAAACATCAGTCGAGTACACGCGTCCTTGATAAATAACATAAGGGTAACTTCTTCCCCTCAATTGGAGTAAACTCCCCTCATCTGGCGACTCTTGTTTGTAAGAAACAGAGGCCAAGTAAAAAATTATTTGTTGCTTTAATAATTTTATAAGTCAAAAATACTATTAAGAAAACAAATATATAATACATTGGTGTTCGAAAATTCTTTTAATCTCTGCACTGGTTTCAATTCTACCAACCCATGTTTGTTAGGAATGCATAAAATCCTATACTTTACTAACAATAAATACTTCTTTTCCAGTATTTCCCATAATTCGTTAAAACTTCAAGTAACAAACGCTAATAAAATTTTAGAATTTTGTCATTCTATTCTTGTTTGCTTCTTTTAATATTGCTCCTCGCAGCATGTAATCTTGTTTGACGTTTTGAGGCCATCTGTCTCACAGTATGGAACGAAACGATTCTCTTTTGATGTTTCAGGAGTCCCTTTATCACCTGGACTACTTCATGCACTATAATCCCAGTGTGCACCAGTGCAACGCCCAACTAAACGTTGGTTTGATCGTCGTAATATTGCTACTTATAGCATGCAATCGTGTTTTATGTATTGGAGCCATGTGTGTCTTTCTTCATCATTTTGTTTTAACCCCGTTCTAACAAATGTAGTCTAATAAATTTGTATGTTATGACAAAAATGAGTTGGTGTAATTTAAAATAGCGAAAATATTAGAAAAATTTAAGTATGCTGTCATGTTATTCTCAACCTATTAAACATACAATATTAAGAAAGAAAATAAACTTATATTTCACTCCAGTTTGTTGCAATTCAGGTAAGAATTTTCATTTTGCATAAAGAACCGCAGTCTAATAATAAATACAATATCCGCTGTCTAGTTATTAAATTCCTTTAAACCGAATTAAAATTCAGGATAATAAAAAAAAAATTCAGGATGATTCAAAATTATATCGCGACCACCATAGCGGGATTCTGCACCTCTAGATCGGTGAAGATCTGTTGAAAAATGAACCGCAAAATTGACTTCGAACCTTTTTCTCAAGGTCAAACATTTTTTTGCATCCTATGGTACTCATCGCGAAGAATAAAAGTTTCAAATGAACTATCAATAAGAAATAGTTGCGATTCTTTAACGTTACTGTTGAAAATCTAACCGCTGAAACCGTAAAATGGATCGCAGCGCAAGGGGTTAAAGATTTCAGAATCTCTTGATGAAGTCGGCGTGCTTGTTCCCTAACCACTGTGCACCAGCGTTCATATAAATCTGATATTTTTGCTAGAATCTGTGGGTCTCACAATTAAATTTATTATCCCCGTAATAGCGATACCGTTGTTTTCCGCGTTACATTGTCGGAATACACCGAATGCATCTTTCGAGTCAGCGAAGATAAAGTTATGAACGTTCTTTCGCGGAAGACAAACACGATTCCCGCGTAAAATATAGTAATAAAGAAACTCGCTGATTTATTCGGTGACTCGTATCCAAAAGTCGGCGACCCTTCTGTATGCGTTTCTTGACAAAGGAACCGCACTAACTATCGGAAGCTTCCTTTCCGGTTTCGCCGGTTCTATTTCCCCTTTTTTGTGCAGACACGCGCCACATAAAATTTATCTGGGGAGTATCCAATTGAAATTGGATCCCGTTTCTACGGAAGTACAACGGTCGACTTCTATGAGAACTAATATCGGAACGTCAATGGCGGATATTGCGCCGCGACGCCTATGTTCTCGTGCCAAGGAGACAGCGCGGAGCGTAAGTGCTGTAATTCACATCGGTTTTTAGCGTTTCCCTTTGTGGCAGTATTCTTGGTTTCGTCACCGATCGCATTCGGGCTTTTATTTATATGCAGGAGAACCGGGGACCAAAGATAACAGTTATTCCAAAATTTTCTACGATAAAAATCATTAATACAAAGTATATTATTACTGAAGATAATCTACACAAAATATAAAGAAACAAATTCGAAGAACGAAATGTTTAAAAAATATCGATTTTTATACTTTTTGGTTACAAGTAACAATTTGTTTTTATTGATGATAAAATTCATCTTGGTTGCTTATTTAATTATTGAGTTGTCTACTCTATTTCGGATCACGTAAGCCTGTGAAATTCATGGCACTTTTCCGACCTTTTTTAAACAGTATATTAATATATTAACATAAATGTTTTACTCATGTAACGTTATATTTTATTGACGAGATTTAAATAAACAATTCAACTATGCTCGTCAACACTTTCGATTCTCTTTGATAAAATTTTTATAGACAGAAAACAAAATGTGGTGCATCTATCCCGAAATTACCTAAACAGGAAAAAGCAACTGATTTAATGTTCCGATTTCAACATCGCTAGCGGTCGTTCGCTGTAGCGACGGTTCTTCCGTCCGTCATTTCCTGGTGTTCACCCATCGACGTTGTAATATCTGGCTAGTTCCTTCAATTTCCTTGGTCTCGCCCCCCAGGATGCGATGACCTGACCTTCTTGATAGCTTTCTCCGACTCTCATCGACTCGATCCCTTTAACCCTCTCCCAACGGTATTGCAACCACTCGGAGTATGCATTGTCGACGTAGCAGGGTTTCGGAAATGTCTGCCGCATGTACACGAGCAGCCTACTTATCCTCAGGGGTGCTCTCATCCTAAGTTCGTCGCGGGAACACCGGCGTTCATTAAGCAACACAAACGGTCATTAAGAGGCTGGTCGAAGTCGTTATCATAGCTAGCTAATTCTCAATCGCTATTATGTGGTCGTTCGATCAGGCCGAAGGTCGTAAGTCAATTCGTTAAGATTGAAACGAAAGGAAATGCCTCGAACAAAGAAGGAAGACTCCAGTACTCGATAGAAAAATCAAGATATCTTTTAAACTAGCGATTAGACTGCGAATGTTTATGCAATTTTTAAGTTTCCCAGGCAAATTTCAAGAAAGTGGGAACAAATAAAATTTAATTTTCAGTGGTAGTAGTCTTTATAGATCCGAAATAAGTGTCCCGGCAAGAGTGAAATATTTAAATTCCAAATAAAATACAGGTTTTTTTTCTTTTTTTTTTTCATTTACTCCCGAAATTTTGATTAAATCATAAAGTAGACACGTGGGCTTTTGTACAGTTCTGTTTTATGCTGTGCTTATTGAAACCATCCGAGAACGTCACCAAATTTTTAACTAATTTGTCCGTTGAAATTTTAGTGGAGAAAGGAAAATCCACTAAAATGTACACATTTAATCCGACGCGTGTAAATTCACTGAATTTAAAAATCAACAGACGTGCTCAACCACGAGTACATTTGAACCTACGTTTTTCAACATTTCCTTTCCAACTAGATGATGTTTAGAACCTATTGTAAACATCAGTGTAGGAAAATCGGTTCTGTTGGTTAGCATAGGATCAATATAAATGAAGGGAGGGTGAATCGCCGGTATTTTCCGAACAAGTTTTATCCGGTGCGGAAAAGTGTTACGAATTGGAAATCAACCGCGCCGATGAAAAAAAAAAGGAAACTAGAGAAACTCACATGCGTGTTCCCGGAATACATACATTACACACTGTGCAATATCAATATTTTTTTGATAGTCGTACAAATATTTATTGAGACTGATTGATATGCGCGCACCAACGGCGATATCCCGATATTGTCCACCGTATGTTTCTAACTTCCAGGAGCGGCAGTTACCGAGAAAGTTTTAAGCGTATTTACGGATTATAAAACAGAGAAAAAATATAGTATTCGCGTTCTGAAGTTTTCTTCCCAAGTAAGATTAGCTTAAAGCCAACTTTCGTGGCTTTATTAGCTGCTTCCTTACTGGAGCCAGGAGTTTTATGAACAATCTTTTAAAAATTCAGATTGAGTAGAAATTGATTTCTTTTATTATGGACTCCATTAATAACTTATCCGTAGACTGCGCACCTTTGTGCAAAATAACAAGTTTCTTCGTCAGTTGCGTGACACTGGAACTACTTATATCAAAATTTCGTTTTTAACGATTTTGATAAATCGAAAATAACGTGCAGACGTTCTTAACCCTTAAAACTGAATCACATATTATTTCGAAACACCCTGTACAAAGCTTACTAAATTCGATTACAGTTCTCGTCAGTTCAACAATGATTTATTAAACCTTAGTAATTCTTATACCATTGCCCGAAATATTTGTTGCATTATTAAATTTGTATTCAATAAATTATTAAACGTATTTAGTACTCTAATAAACCACTGAAAGTATTGTACGAGGTATTAAATTAGTAGACTTCGGATCTTTTTATGTATTTTATGATTTTTCATTTATGTGCGATGTGAACCACGCTAATCCAATTACAAAACTTCTTTATTTTTCATTATTATTTTATGGGACTTTCTGCAACTTATTCGTGGAATTTTTCTGATTGAAATCGCCCTAAACACGATATAATTTCAACTGTATTAAGTGGTTTAATTGATGGTATGAACATACATTATGCTCCTCATGTGGGTGCAGTAAATATGGGCCAAATTACATCTTGTTTGGTATCATTTTAATCAGAAAAATGTCACAAATATGTTGGTAAAATTTCATTAAAAATAAGTAAAAACAAACAAGTTTCATTTATTGCACCAAGTGGTCTTTGAAGCACAAAAGGATCCCTAAAGAGCCCAAGGCCCTTGCGTCCATCGAATATTTACTGTACCTACAAACGATCGAGGCATAGACACGCAAGAACCCCGAAGGCGTCGAATGCATTCTCCATCAGCTGAAATACGACTTTCGCGACGATCGTCGCGTAGACATCCAGCATTTTACAGGCGCATCAGAGTGCCTGTCCCCAGACAGGATGGTATCGCGGTTTCTCATTAAAATCGAGCTTACCAACTCTAGAAATCCCGCCACGGAATACGTGCTTATACGTAATAACGCCGGGATTTTCTATCTCCTCCAACTTTCCCCCTCCCCTGCTTTCTCTTTTTTTCTTTCTGTTCCGTTTCACAAGATTTTCCTCGCTTTCCGTGGACAGATTGTGTAGGTAATTGAGAGGTTCGCCATCTCCCTGGCGATTTACATATCGCGGTTCCCGATCGAATGGAATTACTCAATGTACCGTGAAGTTGATTCTACTGGCGAGACTCGAGGTGAAAGATACACCCCCGCGTGATCTCTACGTTCGCGTCGCGAATGTACACATTTTGCAAATAATGCGGCACGAAATCAAGAACGCAGCCCATTTTCCAGCTGATTTGGTAAATACATTCGTGCCCGGCGAAATTGTAACTTGGCGAAGTTGTACTTAGAATCGTGGAAACGTTCCGCAGACTGGAAACGTATCGAAAGCTCGTTTCGTGCTCGGTGCCCGAGAGTCGCAAATTGAAATTATTTATACGGGGTGTCCAAAACCACCCGTCCAGGGGTGTTAACTTCTCAGATAAGCGTATTCGGTAAAAATGTTTGCAATAAAAGTTGATTAATGGAGGACATATGTCCATGACCTTGTATTTGACCTTCGGATCCATTTTCAAGGTTATTTGGAGGTCAGTACGTATTTTTAAAATGGAAACCCCTACTTGTGACTACGGATTCAGTTATGTACTTATGTCCTACATTAAAATGACTGCTAGAGGCCATTCAGAGGTCAAATCACTGTTTGGTGGTAAATAAAAGATGACAGTAAATACTGGCATCAAAATTGGACGAGGCTTCTGATTCATAAACTTGTCTCCGACGTTAAGCTTGTTCTCCATTCTCCAAACCAATAAAATTCAAAATAGTGTGTTTTTTATTTAAAGGAAACTTCCTACAGTCTGTTTTGGATAACCCTGTATCTTCTCTTCCCACCTACTGATTTCCAAATTCACCATATTCCAAAATTCCAAAATTTATGATTTCAATCATAATCAGCAACATCTGTCACTTGGAAAATTTTCAATTTTACGCCGCCTCCCAAAAGATTGCATTGTATTCAAATTCGCGTGTATTCATATACATTAAATAGAAATTATTCCACAATATTTAGTGCATTTTCCGAAGACGGTTTAATTTTTTTTCATGTCATCAATGCATACAATCCGCTGTCTAAATTAATTACTATAACGTAAACTAACAAGTAAAAATACGAGCAGATACGAGACTTACGCGAGGAAGGGAAAAATTGGCAAGTTTCGGGAGAGATAATTTCACGAGAGAGAATCCACCGGGTTGTTATTCGGTGCAGTTGAAAAATTGGATGAACGGTTGAATGTGTAATTGACTTATCGCGATTACGCATCAAGCATGCCGCGTAATTATACGCGGGGCGTTTCGCGTGCTGATTGGTACACGGAACGGCACGGAATTATTCGCACGGGAGGACATTTTTGGTGGCGCGCACACATTTTCCCGGGATTAATGTCGAGCGGCGCGTTCGATGGAATTTTCCCGCCACTTTCGACGCGCACTATTCTCCCCCGCACACTTGGCTCGCGAAAGGAGAAGTTCTCGCGCGGCGATCGTCACGGGAGAGATGCTCGGGAGGCACTGCTGATGGTTTCGCGAGTGACTACGAACGCTGGAATTCCGTCCCACCGCCATTTTCGCATTTATATTTGGCGCGGCTGTTCCACGCGCTGATATACATCTGGCACTATTGTTGATTTAATCGCGTTGTTTGTTTCGGGATCTCTTTTCTCAACCCTCTCCGCGATTTTGTCGAATACAATCGGGGACAACATTAAGTGGACACTCTTAAAAATCGCATAACTTTGTTAAAATTGGTCCGAAGGAATTAAACTTTTTCATGATGTTAGAACCATTAGTTTGCTAGAGAATGAGGAAACAAAGATTTTTGTTTAGATTGCAATTGGTAGGAATCATAGAAAATTTTTTTAATGATTTGCAGTCTACATTTGCAAGCTTACTCACGAAGATGATTCTGCCTATACTGCCGAAGTTTCAACAAAACTGGTCGCATCTCTTACCTGAAACAAAAAATGTATCGAGTTAAAAAATCAGTTTATTATTGACATTAGATTCTAGAAAATTTTACAAAAACTTAAAAAAAAACGTACGCACTTAGAAGTTAGTAGTTTCAAATATTTTGTTAAGTTCACGTTGGCGACTCTCTCTCGAGGATCTACATATATAAGGTACATATATAAACTCGCGAGATCAGTAACGGGACGCGTCTCTCTGATCTCTAGGAAAATTCGTTCCACCTCAAGGAATCACTTTCTGACAAAGGAATTTCCACTCTGTGAGAACCGGGGAGCTCGACGGGAACGCGAAAAGACGAAACGCGTTCAATCTTGGTAATCTTTTTTCTTTAAAGATTCATCGCCCATCGCTGAAGGAGTTCTCCGAAAAATAAGTAGAACTCATCTTTGAAGCCATGAGTACCAGATTGTGTTTGTTTTTTCAGTAGAGTAGAAAGAATTAATCCGAGGACTTATTTAGATTCCTCACAATTTTGATAAGAATATGTGTATGAATAAATAAATTCATCAATCGATTGAATCAATCGTTGATTTTTCGACGATTTCTTTTTTCAATCGTACACACTAATCAATCAATCGTGATTAAAATTTTAATCGATTAATGCCCAACTCTGTGGTACGGTTAGTGTTAAGCGAGGCTATTCCCCCACCGTTCCGCCGCAGGTCGGTCACGTGGCGCGTTTCGTCACTGCCATGTGTCACGTGACTAGTCCGGTACTGGCAGAGAAGGGGTAAGCCTTTCCCCTGATCTGGCGATGTATACGATTGAATTATTCACACGTATCAATTTATTAAGGGGCCATAAAAAGCCCGTGAAACGAGAATGGAAAAGAGAAGCGCTCGCAGCGAGTATTTAGCGTTGCATTCGTCCCTGGAGATCTCGCAATTTTTCGCGCGATTTTTCCGCAACACATCGGCGACGGGTTTTATTTGAGTTCACCGCGATCAATCTCTCCAGGCGCACGCGAATTTCGATTCCACGTTCGAAAATTGCAGCCATTCATTTCACGGTACGCGTCGCCGCTAATAAACGAAAAAGTTGAAAAAATTTCGGGACGAACAATAGCGACGAAATGTGGAAGGGAACGGTTGCCCGGTTCGACGCGGACAACGTAACCCGCCGATGTCTGAACGCCCGTATTCAAATATTCACGTAGTCACGGTGTATGAACAGTTTCCGTTAACTATTTCTGCTCCGAAAGTTTCTGAATAAATTATTTTCGTTGGCCGAACAAACCTGCGTTGTTGCGTGGATATTCTAGTAATTTGTTCGACACCGCCATTCACCCGACTGTGGAAGAATTTCGAGACCATTGAAATGTTTTTGAACTGTGTAGATCGACTACAAAGATATTTCACGTTTCCAAAAAATTGTCTTTACTTACGCTGTTGTAATTTCGTGAAAAAATAATCGCACCACAATGAACCTCGGGGCTGCTCTTTTCCTCGCGTAACCAGAAATTTTCGCCTTCCTCCTATCAATTTTTGCCTTTTCCTATGTTATCCAGTAGATTTCAACGAGAAGACGCGAGAAACTCAAGTTTCGATCCTGGAGGATTAATGGTTCCGAAGTTGTAAGTTTTCGAAGTTGAGAAATTTACAGTGTTTTTGACAGGTTAGCGTCGCTTCGGAAAATTGGCCCCGTTAATAATGCTGTCATTATACTTTCTACAGCAGAAATGTATCCTAAAATGTACAATACCTTACCAATAGTGTTGACAGTTTTTCGAAAATTGTACATTGTTAACTTATTAGTAAATACTAATCACCATGAATTTTTTTCTTTATTTTAGCTACCTAGCTGAACGATCCACTGAAATTATACTCGTATATAAAATTCTATGGAATTCAGTACTATTTTTACTTGTTTTGGATCTACATAAACTGTTCTCATTACAAGGAGGATTTTATTTCATTGCACTTTCTTAAAATTAGTCTATAAAAATTGGAAATTTTTGCATGCTCATTTTTGTTCGAAAGCTATCAGTGAGTTTTTAGTACAACAGGCATGTTTGTATGCGGAAAGTTCACCGTAGCCGGAAGCGTGGAATTGCCGTGGGATACCATTTAAATAACAAAATCGATCGACATGGCCTTGCACTGACTTAATCCTACCAGGATTCAAGTCGAAGCTACTTCGATGTAGCTCACTCGGAGTTTTGGTCAAGTCGCGGTCAGGCTGGTTGCAAGTTTCCGGGGGCGGCAATGCAAATGTGTTAGTTGCATTCCGACCAGAGTTTTCCTTGGGACGACTTGTGAACTTCCTCGGGTTAGCAGGATGCTCGAATTTGCATGCACCTTGTATCTTCCCCCGGAAAGACTTCGCCTGGTTGAAATATACTATGCGGAAACCTGCACTAGCCATCGATTCACAAACATACGAACAATTAGAGTTGCTACTTTCGCAAACTCTTCCAAACGCGCTCATTATTCCGCGTGACAAGCAAAATTCAGTTTCTATAGGTTAAACAGAACTGATGAAGGCTGCTCTTTACTTTACCGGACACAAAATTTGTGCCTTTCTCCTATAAATTATGATTTATTTGGTATGTAATCCAGTAGATTTGTACCTGGGGCGGTTGCAGATCGAAGTTTCGATCCTGTAGGATCAATGGTTCAGGAGTTATGGTTGCTTCAAGTTGAGCAATCTGCAGTGTTTTTGACAGGTAAGGGCGCAGCCATATTGGTTTGTAGCGATGGTCGCACGCCGCTTACTGAGGTGGTTAGGATTACGTCGAGGGGCGGGGCGTGGGGCGACAAAGTAAGCGGCTCGCGGTTGTCACTACCAACCAATATGGCGGCGCCCTAACCAGTCAAAATGCTGAACTTTAAGCTAGCATAACTCCTGAACCATTGATCCTACAGGATCGAGACTTCGATCTGCAGGTTCCCCGGGTACAAACCTACTGGATTACATACCAAATACATCATAATTCGTAGCAGAAAGGTATACCATTCTTGAGTCCGGTAAAGTAGAGTTTACCCGTGATGAATACGAACTAGTGAATGAGAGATCTCGAAAAGACAGTTTTTGATGAGGATAAAGAAAGAATTGTAGATTATTTTAACGAATAAGTTTTGTTTAAGAATTGGGATCAAACAAAATATTATTTTCAGTGCTAGTAGCCTTTCTAGATCTGAAATATATAAAAATTTGACTAAATTCTGGCATTTTTTTTTAATTTTCAGAAGTTCATAAAGATTATAAAAAACGAAACAAAAATGAAATGAATCATTTAAAGAAATGTTCGTATAGTTTGATTTGTATGCTCGTAATGAAAGAGCAACAGAAAAAAATGTTCCGAAGCATTTATAAAATTGTTTCTTCAGTTTGAATCGACTGCTTTACACCATGACGTACGCAACACACGAAATCTGGGATCTATGATCGATATAGGGGATCAAACCTGTGATAGATTTTCCATTTCAATTCTCCCCGGCAAAGGCAGGCAGCGAGGCGGGTAGGGAGAGGGGTGGCAGGCTTTTATTTACCAAGCAATAATCATCGATAAGACTTTGCGATTCGTTCGCGGGCTTTCGCGGTGAACGGGGTACCCGGGCGCGGTAGCCTTTGCCGGGCAACAATGGGGGCATAACTCACCGGAGACGATCGTTCTCTCGAATGTAACCAATCTATTGTTAGCAACGGGCACCCCTGGCGTTCCCTGTTCGGGTTCGGTATTGTGAAATATTCATGAAAGCCGGCTGCGATTGTTCGGGGCTAATGAGGAAAACGCTGGCCGCGCGATGAAAAAGAAATTGGACCGATGTAACCGGCCGCGGGGTTTTTCGCGCCCGGCCCCCGCGTAAATTCTCACTTACCGGCGTGCCGGATCGCAGATTTTACGGATTTAATTGCCGCTGCGGGAGAAAAAATGAAAAACAAGGTGAGCCTGCGGCCCAATAGTTTACAGCCCACGGAATATTGCCTTTGTTCAGTTCGGCCGACGCGTAGGAAAATAGAGAGGTGTGTCTACCGCCGACAATCAATTCTCATTTCGCGTGGGAACCAAAGTAATGACGGAATCATGTACGCCTCCAATGTAACTTGCGATCGAACTTAACTAATTTTTTCTCTCGTTCGTTTTATCGTTGCGCGCACTCTTTTCCCGAAGCGTTGCACAGAATCGCCAGATTAAGGGGGAAGACTCGTTTTTCCATCTCATTTCTCGATAATACAAAGATTGGGTTTTTCACTAGTCAAAAGCTCTAGATAAAAGACCAATCTAGGCCGTGGTCGCCCTCAGAAGTCCTATTTTTCGGAAGCGTAAAGCTGCGCATGTACAGTGAACCACGAAAGTATTTGATCCCACTTTAAAACAGTATAACTTTTTTATGATCGGTCCAAAGGACCTTTTTTTTTATTTTAAGGATGAGTAGAAAAAAATACATTTATGTACACCCCCGTATGGGGGTAGTGTGGGACTCGAGGGGACAGGTGTTCGGTTCCCCCCCAAAACCCACTAAAACCAATCTACTCGTCCAAGACCCTTGGGCCCTGGGCCCCAAACGCGAAGAACAGTCGTGGATTAGACCGGATCATTGAACCATGCGAGAAATGTGGAAAACGGGACCACATGGCTCAGCTTGATCGGGACAAAGTTAGTAGAGCGGCGTCTTATCAGCCGTCCCGGGAGAGGATTGATTTTTAGTGGGTAGTGGGGGAGCCGATCACCTGTTCCCCTTAGTCCCACACAACCCCCTTCAGGGGTGTGCATAAGAAAACGCATTTTTTACCTGTTCCTTAAAAAAAATGAAGAAATAAAAAAAAGGGCCCTTGAGCCCTATACTCCCATTGAACCAATGTGCCCGACGAAGGACACTCCAGATACCGGCTATTTGCATCTCTGCCTGAACTGCCTTGTAGTTTCGAGCTGGCACCACGCATGTTCTTGTCTCTCACGATCCCAAGGACCCGACTTTGTTCGAGCAATTAGAAAGATCGAAACCGCAATGACGATAGAAAATCTTCGCCTTTCAATTTTGGTCTACTCGTTACAATTACATGCGATGGCTTTGGATTCTGGCTCTTCATTCACCGCGTACAGCTAAAAGGCGCTTTAGAAAAGCACGCGAGAGGGAGGAAGGATCACTTCGAAAAACTTCTCGCTGACCTGGTGAAACCGTAGCAAAAGAAAATAAGCAACTGACATAGTTTTCCATCGGATAGGAAAATGGACAATGGACAATCCATTCCTCTCGAGTTCTTTCCTGGAACGCCGTTTATCACTGTATCACCGGATACATCTGGCTTTCGTTATCTCCGGCAGCGAAATAAAAGAAATCTTCGGCGGCTGAATAGGGGCTCGTACAACCTCGCGAAAAAAAACAAAGCTGTTCCGGGGGGAGGGCAGAAACTAGAGGAACGGGAAGAAAGAAGGGCGAAAGTAAGCGGCGAGAGGGCCGATACACGGTCAGAGGCACAGAGAGATCTCTTCTGCAATAGAACGAATCAAGCCAAGTGGAATGTCTACCCTCCGAAACGGTAAACGATTCGTGAAGGAGGATCGTGAGCCGCCTGGAAATCTCTTTAAAGTTTTTTGTGTTCACTGGATGACCGCTCGTTCCCTTTTAACCGAGTTAATAAAATTATCCTGTAGTGGCACCCTGAACCCTGACGTTCCCAGCTGCTAAAGCTTTTCGCTCCTTTCGAATTTACTCCTTCTTTGGCTGGCTCTTTAATGAGATTCCTGAGATAAGATGCGCGTCGAGATACAGGCGAATCTATTCATCCCTAGTAAACTACGTATGAATAAAATTCCGCTTAGTTCCGAGCACTATGGCTCCGGCTGAGAACACTATTAAACTTTTCGATTCGTCGCTGTTTACCCGAGGCGTCGCCTCGTACAAGTAACATTAACCCTTACCACTCGAATGGTGACTCTGAGGCACCAATAGAAATTGCTGCATCGTTATTTAAAATATTGTTTACATTATTAAATATTTCGGTATCTAATCACTGGACAGCGGATTTTATGCATTTATTATAAAAATGAATGTAATTTCAAACAGTAAAAGCATTAGAAGAATTATATGGCTGCTCTTTACTTTTACGAGACTCGGGCTGCAGATCGAAGTTTCGATCCTGTAGGATCAATGGTTCGGGAGTTATGGTTGCTTAAAGTTGAGCAATCCGCAGTGTTTTTAACAAGTAAGGGCGCCGCCATATTGGTTTGTAGTGACGGTCGCACGCCGCTTACCGAGTTGCTTAGGATTAGGTCAAGGGGGGCGGCAAGGTAAGCCGCTCGCGGTCGTCACTACAAACCAATATGGCGGCGCCCTTATCTGTCAAAAACACTGCAGATTGCTCAACTTTAAGCGACCATAGCTCCTCAACTATTGATCCTAGAGGATCGAAACTTCGATCTAAATCCGCGCCAGGTAGAAATCTACTGGATTACATACCAAATACATCATAATTCGTAAAGTAAAGTTTATCCGAATTATATTATTTTCAACCTATTAATCATATTAAGGGAGAAAACAAACATTTTCACATCAGTCTGTTGCAATTCAAGTAGAAAATTTTTATTTTGTTGTATATTAAATTACATCGATATTTATTAAATTTCCACAGCTGCTGAAAGTTCTACCATATTGCGTCACATTGACGTGTTCACAGTACGCAAAAGTAATTCATTAACAAAGAGCATTGATAAAATTTAATGAACCAAACAAACATTATATTATGCTCATACTTTTAAAAACTGAACTTTGAGAGATTAATGTACGTTGCAGATAAATACATCAAAATGTTACTATATTTATTCATTTATTCTACCGCGACTTCGTACAGCGAAATTCGCGAATTTTGTTTGTTACTTTAATGGAGTATATTGTACATATACGTAGTGTTAATATGTTGATGGTCATCGTGGCCACCCGCAATCGTCACCTGCGTTTTCCGTGCAGTACTCGCGACCACGAATGAGCGGAGCAACCAAATTCGTTAAAATGTTTCCAGCACATAACTGCCATCGAATGAAACACATTTTGAATAGCATAAATAAATAAATAAATGAAAATGCAACTGCAGAGTGTGCTACAAAGCCCTCAATTATATTGATAATTTTCATGCATCTACAAATTACATACTACAAATATTCGGAAACATTATTAAAGGCGACAATTTATCGTATTAATTCGTATTTTGTATCCTAATTCTTTTAAAAACAATTATTTATACATTAGCTAGTAAACTAATCCTTATAACGTCTGAAAAAAGACTCTGTTGGTTCCAAATTTGAAAAAGTTTTTCGTTTTTGAAAGGTGTACGAATACTTTGCACACCCACTATACTGTAGTTGTACCCAGAGGTGGGCATTATTTGGCGAAACAAATATTTGAAACACTATTTATTATTTTAGATTTTATTTTGCTTAAAGAAAATAGTATTTTAAATGAGATATACAATTTCGAAAATAACATATTTCTATTTTAACAACCAGAAACACGAAATAAAATATTTTTTTTGCATTGTTATAATACTCTGAGAAACCGCATAAACATACAGCTATCTTATCGTTAAGAAACGATCTACACTCATAACTGTATTGAATTCGAACCATTATTTTCAGCAATAATATTTAAAATTGAAATTGAAAATAAAGACAAAATATCAATATTTTCAATATTCTTCAAATAAAATACTACACATTTTCAACAAAATTGCTGCCTCAAATAAATTATTTGTTTTCAAAAATTACTGCATCAAATAAAGAATTTTATTTTCAAAGTTGTACACATACTTTAAAATAAATAGGATTATGTATTTACTATTTAAAATACTATTTTCCCCAGCTCTGGTTGCACTCTACTTGAGATGAAACTAGACGGGTATGTTTCCATCGATCAATATTTACGCACCGAAAATAAAGTATTTCTCCAGCCATCCATCTTCGGTGCCGAGCGTAATTATCACGATAATGCACACAGATGCACGGCCTTTTAGTGATTTATCAACGTTCTAGCAGCGCGGTCAAGCACCCGACACACGAATTCAATGATTTCCCTGTGACGGTGAACAACTCTTCTGTCCATCGAACTCCTCTGTATCCCTCTGTTTCCCTCCGCCCTTTTCCGCGAGCCCTTGTTTAGAGAACTTCTACTCTCTATTTTGCTATTTGCTTCTCTTTCGTTTCTCTTCTTCCGCGCTGTTTGTTCACATTGACGTTCGCCCTCCGCCTACACAATGCAATTTTCCATTTTGCATTTAACAGAACCTACCCCGTGCGTTCTATAAATATACGTTTAGGAGCACAACTGAACGCACACACTTTAAATCAGAATAACTTTTCTATGTCTAGAAGGATTAGTGTATTAAGTGACGTCGAATAAATTCGTTGAAAAAATGCACTTGGTCGGAATTGTGAAAAACAATAGTAAAAATTGATTTTTACAACTTTCTTAGCTGGGCCAATAACGAAAATTTGAAACTTTCATTGAGGTTGGTTAACTGGTTTACGAATTATAAACGATCAAAAGTGGTAAAGATGGCATTCGTACCAATTTCAATGAAATAGGACAGCATCAGAGTTGTGCTAATTTAATTGCATTGTAATCCAATTACACGATTGAATTACATTGTATTTCAATTATATAATGATTCAACTACGTCGTAACTGAATTACATAATTCAAACTTTTCAATTAATTCGATTACTAAGTATTTTAATCAGATGTGTAATAGAAATACAATATAATTAAAATACGGCTCTCCGAATTATAGCCCAGAACTTTGAAGAAGTGCCAAATATTTTTATGTTCTTCTTTCATATACTTGTTTGCTTAAAATATTCTTTTGTCGTGGTGGTAGCTTTTTTAGATCTGAAATAAATTCAAATCGAACGAAATTCTGTCGCATTTTTTGAAAATTTTCCAAACTCATAATTGCATAAAGATCCGCAGTCTAGTTCCGAGTTTTGTCCAGCTAATTAGCATCGATCGCAACCCTATAGTGCCGCGTGTTTAATTTGCCTGCTCTAGAGGATCTGGGACGAAACGCTCCCTTCCCTTTGACTTCTTTCTCACCCCACTTCAGCTGCCGTCAAACTTTCTATTAAAACGAGTATAAACTACCCAAAGCAAAGACTATGCTCTTGCTTCGATAACGGATTATCGATGAAAAGATGATGAAAACGGCAAGTTCTGGTGAACGATAAAATAATAATTCTCAGGCTGCAAATAAGAAAGTAATAATTCCCTTTACCGGAGCGCGATATTAAGCTTCCCGACATTGTTCCGTGTCGTCGACGATGCTTAACGCAGACTGCGAGTTGTAAATTGATGGGGGGATCGAAGCACTGTAATTAATGAACCTCTCACAGGGGATGACGGCGTTATTGTCATAAGCAAGGGTACGAATCAGAGCAAAAGAGTTAATTCCCCGTAAAGTTTCTCCTGCACCCGCGCCACGCAGCAATGGTTCACTGGCCTTTACGCCGGGGAGAAAAGCGCTCGTTGACAGGAGCGTAATAAAAAAGTTTGAACAATTTCGACGCAGCCGATTCCCGATGAACGGCTATTTAAGAATCAACCTTAAACTGTCGATCAACGTGGCAGAAACACAGAACTAGAAAATTGAAGCACACAAGTTTGCTGCTGCAAAATCAATTTTCCAGTGAAAGAGTAAATTGTTCGAGAAATTCAATTCTGAAAAATTAATAGGGTAAAGTGGCAAAAATATGGTATGGTCGCCTATTACGGAACTACCTTACATCTTGTAAAGGTGAAGTCGCATTCTAATGAGAAAATCCTCAAACAATAGTTTACCGCGTTTACTCAACAGTGTGCAGAGCCATCGCACCATTCTATAGATTTTAGTATCGATCCTCTGCCAGTTGTGTCTCAACATGTTCAATATTTTTGTGGTCAGATTGCCCGGAAAAACTACGGGTTTATCTCAACATTTCCTGTAATTTGCTTCTCTTTTGTTTACGTCCTCCACAAGAATGATGGTCGGGATCGAAAATCCGCCGGTCGGAATTTCAAGCTGGTTCCCCTTCTAATCATAATCTAATCCGGCGTTTAATTCGCCGGGGATCGATGATCCAACGACGCCTGAGCGATACGAGGCGATCAAGGATCGTCGCGTCGTGATCCAATCTCCGGGAATTCGGGGGAAAAAGAATTTCCTCCGCGGAGACGAGCAGCCGGGAAAGCGCGGGAGCGAGCGTCGAGTTTCACGGGGACAGCTCGAGTGGAAATTGCCATCCGTGGCCCGCTTTAGCGCGACGGAAGTGTGAGTCCATAGGCGACGGATAAATTAAAATGGCGCCTTAATCGCCGCGAGATAATCATGGGTTCTGGAGCTGTTCGGCAAACCCGACGAAATTCTGTTCTCGGATTAAGGAACACTTATTCCGGCTGGGAAAGTCGAGAGCAAACAATCTCGCTCCGTTGGATTTAAAATTGACCGTGGTGTCCAATTAATGATTATCGCGATAGCTCTCTGCGGAGATTACCTTCGGAAGACTTAATTTCTTCTTCAGTTTTTCTTCGCGCTGGCTCAACCCATTAAACCCCGAGGAATGGAATCCAGCGACCTTTATGTGCTGTGTATCCGGTTTAATACTAAACTTGCTAAACCTACTAGAGTTTTCCGCTACTACCTTATCCCGTCATCAATCCCTATACATACAGGGTGTCCAAAACCACCCGTCCAGGGGTGTTAACTTCTCAGATAAGCATATTCGGTAAAAATGTTTGGAATAAAAGTTGCAGGGATTAATGGAGGGCATATGTCCATGACCTTGTATTTGACCTTCGGATCCATTTGCAAGGTTATTTGGAGGTACTTTTTAAATGGGAATGCCTACTATTGACTACGGATTCTGAAAGAGCTCGAAATTTCACGTTCAGATACGTACTTATGTCCTAGATTAAAATGACTGCTAGAAGCCATAATAAAATACGTACTGACCTCCAAATAAACTTGAAAATCGATCCAAAGGTCAAATACAAGGTCATGGACATATGTCCTCCATTAATCCCTGCAACTTTTATTGCAAACATTTTTACCGAGTATGCTTATCTGAGAAGGTAACACCCCTGGACGGATGGTTTTGGACAACCTGTATAATACCGTCCTCAACAGCCTTCCGAAATCCCAGCGTCTAAGGCAGGGCCCGCTAGATAGCCTTACCGATGAGTCCTCTAGCGGGCCTAGGACGAAACGCTCCCCTTCCTTTTCCTTCCGTACCGCACATCTTTACAGCTGCCAAAAACATAACCTCAAAATATTATTGTAACCACAATAAACAAAATGAGTTGCCAAAACTTCAGAATGACGGGAAATTGTTAAACATTGAAATGGCTTTGTAACGGTTCGAATGCAGAAATTCAACAAAAATTGGGTTAGCTTTTACGAAACAAAGCAATGACAGTCTGTAGTCGATCGAAAGAAACGGCGGTGTACCGAATGAAAACATCTTTTCCGTTTCTCTTTTTGGGAATGGGCGCCACGTGCATGCTTCGACGTCTGCTGTGTGCCACTGTGTGGGAGTTCGTCACAGTAGCGGCGGATTTCGTGGATTTTGCATGAGCCTCTCAGGTTCATTCGACGCGAACCTACCAAAATTTGCCTGGTCTTATCCTTTCTGGATTTATTAAACAGGAATTTCTGGCTGTTTCCGTGGTAGCACACTCCAAGTATTTCGTGTTCTGCTGTGCGATCCGCAAAACTCGGAGGATCGGGAGAATTTTTGAGAAATCTCGTCTCCGAGAGAATCCTCGTTCTGCTTTATTCTTACCATTTGTACCGCGGATATTTTCATTACCATACGAAATGCTTGTTTCCGACGGGAGAAATATATTACACGAGATGTAACTAAATCGGTGGTTGTAACGAAACGTGAACGGATCCCTTGATATTCTTGTTGCGTCAGATTCGTGGCAGATAAGTACTGTTTGACATTGTAATTACTAGACTTCGGATTCTTATGCAAAATAAAAATTGTTTACTTCAATTAGGAAGAACAAGAGCTAAGTAGAAGCGATATTCTTTTTTCTATAATTTTAATAAGCTGAGACTAGTAAATTAATATTCTCAAATTCTTTTAATGTGTCAACTGTGTCAAATTGCACCTACTCATTTTTGTTGTAAATGCATAAAATCCGCAGTCCAGTAATTACTGAAAAATGTTACCTTACAAATTAAATGTACAGGTTGGAAAGAAATATTCGGTATTGATTTTCATTGACGTATTCTACAACTTCGGATCGATGAAGATCTGTAAAAAGTGGCCGCAAAATTGTCCTTGACCTTGAAATTCAAAAATATACCTTCATAGAGTACTAGGATCAATAGTTGAGGAGATACGGTCGCTTAAAGTTAAAGAATTCGTAGGAGAAAGAGACAAATTTTAAGTCCGGTGAAGTAAAGAGCAGCCAAATTTTGTAATATTTTGAGAGGAACACTAACAAATTGTTGAAAGAAATGTAGATCAATATATTTTTGACTTCATAATATTTTAGCCGATATCAAAACGAATCCAACGACCTATGTATTAGTAATTCTTTTATTGTATCATTATAACCTTGTTCACTAACCATTCCTTTCGAACTACATATCATTGGAAAGCTCTGAATTTTGCGATTAATTTGCTATAAAATACTCGTGCTTAAAAAATATATATAAACGATTTTGTTTGAGAAAATGTGGAGGTCGCGAACTTAGTTCCAACCTGATACATTGTTATATCCTCGAGCTTCCAAATAGTGGTAAAATTTTTAATCTGTATTTAAAGAACATATTTTGTCCACGACTGTATACAGGGTGTCCTAAAATTCCTTCAACAGCCGGAAATGGGAGGTTCCTGAGATCATTTGAAGCAACATTTTCCTTTGCAAAAATGTTATCCGCGGCTTTGTTTAGGAGTTATTAACGAAAAACACGGACCAATCAGAGCGCGACCTAGACGCGAGCTGGCCCAGTCGGCCAATAGACAGTTGGCGCGCCGGGCCGACTGGGCCAGCTCGCGTCTAGGTCGCGCTCTGATTGGTCCGTGTTTTTCGTTAATAACTCCTAAACAAAGTCGCGGATAACATTTTTGCAAAGGAAAATGTTGCTTCAAATGATCTCAGGAACCTCCCATTTCCGGCTGTTGAAGGAATTTTGGGACACCCTGCATAAAGGGTTAGAATCTGTTGGGTAGTATAATTCTGGAGGACACGAGGGCAGCTTTGATTATCGCAGGTATCGGGAGAGCGATCCGGAGTCATCAACATTCATCGACTAGCTCTGCCAGTAAATAGCTGGAGGATCAATATTACTGAGGGAAGTCAACACGCAACGAATACCAGAGGTTGCGATACGGACTGCGCCACAAATTTGATGCAACGTTTCGGCAGTCGCAGTTACAACCCTAGAGAGAGAGAGAGACTCGGTATCGCGACCCTTGTTCCATTTTCAGAAATGGATTCGAATCGCCCGGTCGCTGGGCAAAGTACACGGAACCGGGTCGCGATATTCGACTCGAGTTCAGTTGAGTCGCATCGATTCGAAACTTTGCCCTCGGACTTCTCGCAACCTCCACGCCCCGGAGCTCGTTTACGCAAACGAATAAAAGTTTCGCGCTGCTGTCGGCTTCTGCTAGGATCTTTCCTCTCTCGATTAAATTCCTTGCGTGCAGGTTTTACGGACAACGCCGGAGCAGCGAATACATTTTTATCGCAGCCCCTCAAGCGCATGTAAAAATTTGCCTGTATATTACACTGGTGGCCAAAATGAGAAGACACCTCAAGGTTTTTAGCAATGGCTCCATGGCACTACCACTTCTGGCTAGTACCATCTGACATCCGGCTGAATTCATAATTCAAAAGTACAGTTGTTTAAAGTTTCGCGAGTTCTTGTACGAGATGGAAAATTCTGATTCCGAAACGAGAAGTTTAAAACAAAATGCAGCTCTTGCTGTGGTTAACGACGAGGATGGAACAGCTTCGAGGATAAAATTTCGTTTGTTTAGATTAGTGTCTCTCGAAGAGACGCAGAATTCCCTCGAAAACTTTGAACAAATCGGAAACAGGTGAAGTTTAGACAGGCTTGTTTAGGCACACGGAAACAAAGGTGGTTGTAATTTGCGCTAGAGAAAGCACCGTATGCGCGCAAACACAACAGCCGGCCGGATGCAGCGAATGCTATCGCGGCTTTCGGCGGCAAACAGGTTGGACCGTTTTTGAGCCGTTATCATCCTCACGTTCGTAATTGTTCACGGCGAGGAACTTTCTTGCGATCAAATTAACTGTTCTTGCGGCCTGGCTTCGCCCGTGACGCCGTACGCTTCGTCTCCAACAAAGATGCACGGTAACAACTCCGGATACAGTGAAAGAAATGTGCACGATATTTGTAAACAATTTAGCCCCGATAACTTAGCCCCAACAATTTTATCGCGGGCCCGTTGAGGTTTCCAGAAAAATTTTCTATTTTATTTTTCTGCGAAACGTTTACTAACATATTTGCGACGTTATTCTGTTTAAAATGAGTCCAAACACGACAGAATTTGCAGCATTTTTGCTCGTTCAATCCACGATTCAGTGAAACCTCAATTATTATCCGAATTCTTCATTATCCAAACACGATAACTTTCGATTTGAATAACTTAACCTTCAATCTTTTCGGAAAATTGGAGCAATTAGTTCACTTGGTGATATCCCCCGTGTATAACACAAATATAATGATACAATCTAAATTATAGTAAAAGTGGTAACAACAATATTTTCCCCGAGCATTCTACAGAAGGGCAAAAGCACACTGGTAGTGAATTGACAGCGAGAAAAAGAGACGAAAATAAATGTAGAGAAAAGGGAAAAGAGCAACAGGTGAAAAATGAAAAATAATATTGAATTTGCATGAAATGAATAAACCAAACGGACAGCAAAGAGAAATCGCTTCACCATTCGAAGTGTTATAAAATAATTTCGAAATCAAACAACTCTTGAGAATGTGGATTGCAATGCTAAATTGACAATTCAAGAGAAACGGATGTAGAGAAATATTTGCGAACATTATTATTCAAATATGTCAGTCCTTCTATGAGTGCCGAATATAGTACTAGGCGTCATATTAGGGACTGAAGGTGTACCATATTAAGAACCCCTTTCGCTGGAACCTGCAAATGCCACACCACAAAAAAAATTATTTTTCCCAAGCTGTATTAATTTTTTAACAAGCTTGACCTCAGAATCTTACAGGTAGGAAATGCATCTGCAACTGGTAATTTTTTGGACGAAAAAGAGCATTCGAAAATAATCAAAAAATGACATCAACCAAAAGTGGTTCATATATTTGGGCACTTTACCCTATCTATATGTATATTGTTAAAGTATTCATTTTTCAAAAAGACATCGAACATTAAAAGATGTCGAATATTGTATGAAAAGTAAAATTCGGTGCAGTGTGTTCTCGGAAAATCGCCAGCGTCGGAGTGTTAAATTTCGCCGGAATGCAACGGGAAGCTGAAGAAGTTATGTTTGGTAGCGTTTCGTCGGTTCTGGGGAGAATACATGAAAATCAGCATGCCGAATATCAGTACCGCGAATGGTCGGATTGTCGAGGGAAAATCGCGAGGGCCGCTGGTTCGACCCAACGCAACGGCGCAGTTGCAACAGCAACTAAGAGTGTAACGGAGTAGTTGTTCCACTTTCAGAAAATGGATTCCGGCGCGCGGCGAGTCGCTTCATCTTGCGAGACGGTCCACGCAGCGAATAGAATATCCGGGAATAAGTGCTCCGTAAAATGGGTTTATTTGTTTACGTTACTTTTCCATTACAGATAGTAGAGGTCCTTTTTCAAACGGTTCCGAACACTTCCTTAAGAGATTCTGCAATCTTTCAACGCTGAAAACCGGATGCACAACGTTTTCCACTTTTCATACTGTACCATTGTACGTGCATATTCATAAGAATTTCTTTTTCCTCGTCTTTTCAATTGTACGAAATTTTTCTGGAGATAAATAGTGTACAAACCAGATCATTCAGTGACTCGAATTGGTATTCGCATCCTCTAAAAAAGACGATAACTTTTTTTAATATTGTACTACACGACTTGAAGCAGGTTGTTTTGGGCAATTAAAAAAAAAGCTAGAGTAATTAGTTTGTTCAAATAAAAATTTTTGCCCAACTCTGACTACAGGTTGTGAAAATAAATTTTGTCAAAAATTGCAATTGATTGTAATTGTAGAAAAAAATACCAAAAATTGCATTTTACAGCTTTTTGATGTGGGCCTATATTGAAAATTTAAAAATACGTTTTTTAGATCTGTGTTAATTATAGAATTATTATTAGTAGAAGAACAATTATTAATAGAAGAGAATTAGAAGAAAAATATTATACATATAATAATAATTTTAAACATGTATGGAATAACATATTGTATTCACTCCATTAAATGGAGTGCTAAATCAGCAGTTTGATGGAAACTTCTTTAATCTTCTGCACGTTTATCATTTTATTAAGTTATCAACTTGTTTATACGAACGATAATATATGTATTCGTGCGCTAATTACAAAGTATGTTAATGAGAAGCAATCGTTATTGCGGTGGACGCTGACGAAGTACAAATTAATATTTCCATTAGTAATTAATGGAACAAAAGTGAAGAAAACTTCTTCGGACGCCCACCTTTGTTACGAATACAATTAAGGCTTTCATTAAGACTTTGTATCTACATTGCCGCTCGACGTGGCGAAGAAACGCGAAACTTCCCGTAGAAATTATGATTAATATGTAAAGAGTGATATGAAAGTCTTCCTTGCTCTCCATGAATTAATCACACCTGACGTCCCAAGTGTCCCGCGCGATATTCTTCGATGTCCTAAGTAATTCCGGGTTGACTAAATTGAATGTAAATTGAACGAATAATATCCGTTACGCGCGTTACGAATATTTTGACGATTGAATTGTCGCCTGTTTCATAATTCCTTGTGCTGCTCGCAAAGAAAAATATCAAATTGTCTCTTAAAACCATTTAACTGTGTTGGACCAAGCACGATTCAAATCAATCGACATATTACTTTTATTTAAAAAAAAGCAAAGCGGTTGGTAGACTGGAGTTCGTATCCTGTTGGTGGTAAAATTTTTTTTACCATACATCATACATTATTTTTCCAATTTCTTATTATATGATTTATTCGTATGATTTTAACAATAGTTTTTGAAGTTCTAACAATATTTAAGTAACATTTCTAAGTAAAATACATACAAAAATAGTTCTGGAGTATCTATTACTTCCTCCATTCTCTAATTGTATAAGTTTATCATTGCGGTCCTTACATTCTTGACATTAAAATCCATCGGCTAGGCCCATCTGTAAACGATATACTCACTAAAAGTCTAAAACATTATTTAGGATGGTTTATTTACAATCTTTTGCTACGCAAGTGATTTACTATGAATTTGCTTTATAAATCATTTAGTAAAATGCATCTCTGGAAATATTCTATGTGCCATTTTAAACTGTGGTGTCCAAGGTGGTTCGGAACCCGCCTTATAAAAACTGTAGTTAAAACAGCAGTTAAAAAAGCGACGTAAAATAAATTTTAAAAAAAATTCAATAAAACGTGCTACGAGTGCTACAAACTTAATCCTTTGCGTGTAAATGGCGTTCAGCCTTCCAACATTTTCCTAAATAAATGATACAATGGCAAAATGAAGGAGCCGAATTCCACTTACGATGCACGGGTATAACTGGATCGCGTATCGATCCATCGAGAAGTCGCAGCAATCCGGACGCAATCTTCTTCAACGAGTTTAGGTTCGGTTACATGTCCGGGCACGGGGATCGGAGCGCGCGAGCGGTTGTAGGGGGTTGTGGGTTGCGCAACCCGAGAAGAAAGGGGCAACTGGATCGGAAATTCGATTTCTACAATCGACAGCTCGCGTCGGCTGAACGCTACGTCGCGTTCGCGGAACGCAACGCCGCGTCGGCCACCTTAAAAGTCGGTTCGTCGATGAAGCGACTCGTATAATTCTCACGCGCTGGTTAACGATTCCATCGCGCGGCTCCCTTGGAATAAAGCAGATGAACGTGGATCGATGAACGTGAACCGAATGGCGAAAGATCGTGTCGTTAAATGAAAACGTTTTTAACTTTACCGGTCTCCACTCCCTCCGCCTCTATCTTTCTACCATTCGAGTCGTTCCTTTCTGTCCTTGGAACTCCTCTTTCTTTCATTTCGTTCATTTCACTGCTTCCAAGTCGCATTCCTTTTTCTCTCTGTTCCCCCTCCACCCCTGTTTACTAAGGGGGTAAAGGGGAAGTCCCTTTCGTCAAGTTTCCACTTGCCTTCCACGCAGCAGCTATAACACCGTGTTCTACCTTCTCTCTCGAGATTTTTCCCGTCATTATCGCCTTTTTATTTTTTCGTTCATAACCAACTGCATTACAAGCGATTCCGACGTATTTGCCGGAGCGATTTGCATCGTTCGAACGAGACGATTATTGTTCGGTCTTTAAATTCAGCTCGCCGTATCTCGACGCACATAATTAAAGTCTAGTGAGGCAACGCTGAACCGGGAATTCCTCCTTCTTACTTGTCTGTCAGCAGGATCAGTTAATACACCTATATTAACCTTTTCAATTGGAATCACGTTTTCTGCATGTGCTGACGATTCCGAGGTTGATGCAGCGATAAATATCAGAGATTTTATATTAATTCGATCGTTGAGGCATCATACTTATTGAATTGTTGCAGGAAACCTGAAGAAAATTTAACCCCTGACGAATTGCAAGTTTGAAGAGCAGTAAATATTATAGATTTTATACTAATTTGATCGTAGAAGTATCGTCGTTTCGTTGAATTATTGCACGACACCTGTTATCGCGAAGCCAATTTAACGCATGTTGCCAAGCTCGGACAATTCCATAGAAAATATAGTAAAATATTGATCGAAATCGCATCGAATTGTTAATGTGCAGAGCGAGATTTTCAACCCCTTTACAATTTCATTTTTGGTGGTTCAATGATTAATAGACGGCGGATTTTTATGCAAAATAAAAAATGTTTGCATTGATTGCAAGGTACAAGAGCCAAATAAAAATTTCATTCTTCTTTTAATTATCTTATGGTGGCCTTCAATCTTTTTAATACGTCCACTGTTTTAAATTGTACGTATCCATTTTTGTCATAAATTCATGAAATCCGCAGTTTGACGATTCATTTTTTCAGGAAGAAATACAAATTAAAAATATGCAGACAATGAAAAGCTCGGTAAAGGAACCAATATCACTAACTATTAAAGTAAATTAGTATGAAAACTTTTATGGAAGTTTTAATGACGTCATAATTTTCAAAGGAATCACTGTTGAGACGCGAAACCGTATTTACGAGATGAGTGTTCATTGTAGTCATTCCCACCGAATCCCGCTGCACGTAATTACAGAATTGTTTCGGTCTTATAAGTGCATTCTGCAACTGGTTCCTTCATTATATGTTAACAAAATACCCTCCGGCCTTGCATAATCAACAGTTATCGAAACGTTTGCAAGCCGAAACGAAGCTTCATTTTCCAACATACACATGCACATAGTATAGGTGAGAGAATTGTCTGCATTGCAACTGTAATTATTATATAATCTCGACACAGATTCGCCAGATAGGGGGAATTGACTCGAATCGAGGGGAACAGAGTTACATTCCCTTTATCAGTACGCGGATTAGTCACGTGACCGGGGCGAGATGGAAGTGTGGGGAAATAGCGTCGGACTTAGACTATATATCTGTAGTTGTAAAAACGCCGCAAGAGATATTGCCGTTTAAAAAAAATTATATTAACAATTCTACGATCGATGCAATGAAATATTTATTGCCGTTTAAAGTTTGGATCACTAATTAATCATGTTCTAGTGATGTTTCTTTGTTTTCTTTTCAAAGTATAAGTGTATATTTCTTTCACTTTGCATGATACAGTAAATCTTCTATCGACGCAACAATTTCTACCAATTTCTAACAACTTCAACCAAGACTATTCTCCCCAACTTGGTAATCTGATCTCGGCTCGGTATATCGGTGTGAACCACTACTAATACGACGCGGAGAGTCGCAGTCGTTGGTACAGTTCAAAAGCCCGTGCGTCCTCACAATGTAATACCAATATAAAATCTTTTTTATTATCACTGATTTTGTTATGAAACTTTTACCAATATATTTGTGGCATTTTTCTGATTAAAGTAAGACTAAACACGATATAATTGCAACTGTATTTAGTGGTTTAATTGGCGATGAAAGTTTCGGACGCAAGGGAGGACAGCGTATGCGAAAGAAAGAGACTTGAATAAAATTTTGAGAATAGGTTTCTTTTTTACTAAAATGATGATTGTCAGAAGGATTTTTGGCGACTCGAAAAAAATTTTGTTACCATTTCAATGTCGATATTTCGGTTTCTACAACGGTTAGGAAAACATAACCGAAAATACTGGTATGGACCAGGTGTAAGTCCCTGTCCAGGAGACACGTCGACACTAAAACCGCTTTAGTAAGTCGTTCCGTCGAGATTGAACATTAGCGACCGGAAAAGTCGGTGTGCAGCGAGCTTCTTAAGGAAATTCGAAACGCATATTTCCCGTGGGTTCAGGCCTCGTAAAATGAAACCAACTGCGTGCGACTTGTCACGCTTCTTCATCCCGTTTTACAGCGTCCCCGGAGAACCATCAAACCATGGCCCGGGCACATCGTTTTTATCGCGACACTATTAACAGGATGCGCCTATCGCGGCTTTCAAGGAACACTCGTCTCCCGTACGCGCCCCTGTAAATACCTACCCCTCAGCGGATCGTTCCCGCTGATTAACAGGGCGCAAGTGTCCGAGCTTCGTCACGATTATCAGCGTTATCGGTCGCCGGGGAGCAAACTGCAAAGGAATTTTTGAAATTGGAGCGACCCCTTACGGAACCTTTACACCTCCGCGACGACAAGATGGCACACCTTTAAATATTGAGATTCGTTACATCGCACAATTACTGCCAAACGACACGACTCACAGTGTGTCAAATGGCCATTTTAGCTGGACAAAATTCACTTTCAAATAAACAAAAACTAACTGTGCCAATATACAGGGTGTCTCAAAATTACGTTAGTTTAATGAAATGGGAGGTTCCCGAGATCATTTCAAGCGACATTTTCCTTTGAAAAAATGTTATCCGCGGCTTTGTTTAAAAGTTATTAACGAAAAACACGGACCAATCAGAGCGCGAGCTAGACGCGAGTTGGCACAGTCGGCCAATAAACAGTTGGCGCGCCGGGCCGACTGTGCCAACTCGCGTCTAGGTCGCGCTCTCATAGGTAATTTTGGGACACCCTGTATAATCTAAAATAACCACGTATCAAAACCCTTGAATATTGAAACTCAGAATTCTTTTTTGAATGTTTACAGAGCGTGTAAACTTCATGTTAAAGACGGACGGTTAACCTATAAATGAATGGGCATATTTCCATCCGCGCTAGAAATATTACAAAATTTACCAAGGAGTAAAAAACGAAAAAAAGTCGGTTTAAAATTTTACTTCATCAGTTACGTAATCATTGAAACTAATCATTGCGTCGTTTTCCCATAAAAATTCATCTTCATTTTTTAAATCGGTACGAAGAAGATTAATATTTTTTAAATGCGAAATATTAAAAATATTCTATATTATATTTTTAACAATTTTTCCTTCATGTGCTATTATTCCGTCGCACTGGTGGCTTTTTCATTCAATTTTTTAATAGTTCTTTAAAGTAAAAATATTCATACTACTAAAATGGATGGTTTAATTCCATGAAAATGTCGAGAAGCTTAAATACACAAGGTGCCCCATCTTTTTGTCACGGACTGTAGGCCGGCACGGCGCGCCTGCGAGGCGAAGGGATACAGTAAATTTGAATTAAAATTGAACGGGAGCCGATAATCAATTCGTTCGAGCTGGTGATTCATTAAGTTTTCAAGTTTCATTTCGGCTCCACCTTCTAAAATTCAATGTCTTAGTTAAACCCGCCGGTTTGAAAGCGATTTTAATTGAATTTAAAGGAGCAGCCATTTCTTTTCTTTGAAAATATCTGCGCGCTGATTGCGATGAATTCTTTATTGGGAATAAAGCTGTTCATTTCTAATTAAATATGAAAGTTAATCTGCAAATTGAATCGTCACGTGATTTTCTTTATTGTCCATTATTATTAGACCACAGCAATCGTTATTCCTCGCACTACATTATAGTCAGTGACCTTTTGTGGATCATAAGATTATAAATAATCCCTTCAATAGTTTCAATAACATATATTTATTCAGCCCCAGTGCTATGAATTAAATTTGGTTTTACGATAGAATTTTGTCATCTTGAGCTTGAAGTCGTTTGGTTCATTCATAAAAAAGTTATTCTGATTTAAAGTGTGTGTGATCAGTTTTTCTCCTAACTGTACATGTTGAAAATGTTCACATGTTAGTGTTAGATCATGTAAATTACGGTTTATTAAGACTTGAAAAAACAACTCATTTAAAGACAAAATAATTTCAATAATGTCAAAAAGTGCAGTTTCGTGGTTCCTTAGACAGCTGATCTTTATGCAAAATAAAAATATTCTACATCGATTGTGGGAAGCAGTAATTAAATAAAAATTCATTTTACCCCTTAATAGTCTTTTTACGTTGAAAACAACATAACAATATTCTTAGATTTTCTATGTATATTCTTCACTGTTTTATATTTCACCGTGTTAATTTCTTCATAAATGTATAAAAATCCGCAGTCAACTTATAATTACTAATAGTTGCATAGTGTTAAGTTGGAAAAATAGGCATGTTATCAATATTGAAAACACTAGAATTGATCGAATAAATAAATCTTAACGATGAAGGGGCTGAGAAACGCATCGGATGACTACACATTTGACTAGCGTCAGCAGAGACCTTGGCTGTCACGTACATTGCTCCTTCGAACATCATCCTCGACACTTCTGAATTAATCAGCTGACTGACAATGAGCGAAAGCTGCGGCTCATGGCCAACGATCCGCAACACGATCAAAAGCGCCTTAACACATACCTAATGGGGTGCGATAAAAACCACCCACGATTTCTTTCACAGTGTCGTACGTATGACAAAGTTCCTTACAAAGTTTCTCGTCTGCCTGACGTTATTCAATTATAAAGGACGAAGTATTTCATGTGTAAAAAAGAACTTCAACTTCAACAAGAGCTTATGAAACAAATTTACAAAATGAAAGCAACAAAACAATATTAGAAAGGTTATATAAATTAATTCTAAGAATGTTAAAAATTATTTGAAATTTTAAATCGGTGTATCAATATTTGTAAGTATCCTGCAACTATTGTTTTCTTTAATTATTTTCAACATTATTTCGAAGTACATACAGGCTGTCCCACATAACTGTCGCCACCATTTATACTTCTAAAAATTTTTTTTTAATGAGAAGCATTCTTTTACCTTGAAAATGCATACCTCAAATTTAGAATTACAATTCGTCATTTATTAAGTAAGTAATTTTTAAAGACTAATGAGAACGGTGTCGAAGTTATTTTCCTTTGACATGGAATATCTTCTGAGCTCTAAATACATAGTTCTGAATTTATCAA
The DNA here is from genome assembly GCA_963966675.1 of Lasioglossum calceatum. Classification (NCBI taxonomy): domain Eukaryota; kingdom Metazoa; phylum Arthropoda; class Insecta; order Hymenoptera; family Halictidae; genus Lasioglossum; species Lasioglossum calceatum. The sequence goes on from OZ016541.1 coordinate 3,292,009, forward strand.
ATTGGAATATTTTCAATGTACAAAGTGTCAAAGATACTGGACATTGATGTCTATGCAAAAACAATTAAATTAATAAGTAAAAGCATTTAATAATCAACATTTTATGAATACCATTATAGATTATTTATTTTAAAACAGAAAAAAATGTTTTAAACAAAAGTTAATCAACATTCATAGGTCCACAATTAAAAAGTAGCTGATGTTGAAACGAATCCAACGACCTTGCATTGTTATACCTTCTTTTTCTGTTATACCCTTAAACTTCCAAATACATAGTGCTAAAATCCGAATGAACTGCTATATACATGGTAGCTTTACACCAAGCGACAGTTGAAACAATTTTTTAAATACAAGCAATTCTCTTGGAGATATCACGATTCGTTCGAGTCGAAGAAACTGATTCTGATCTGTGAAATTTTGACTGTAGCACGGACAGGCATTCTTATCGCGACTGCATCGACAACGAACAACAAACTCTAAATAAACCTCGGGGACAAGAGAGCAACGTTGGAAAAAGCTGCGCGACCATTTCCGAGTAAACCGATCCGATGGCCACGCGATAGTCCGGGGGAGTAACAAAGCGTATCAGTGCTGGTAAAAAGAATTCCGCTCACGAAACGTCAGTCGCGGGAACAAAATAAACGAAGAGACGTTTCCGTGACAATACCGGGCAAGGGGGTGAAATGAATCGGCCGGTAATTCCTATCTGTCCGGCCAAAATCGTTCGTGAGCCGCAAGCAAACAGGTGTGGCCGAGATCCAAGGCAATTAGTTGATGAACAGGGTGCGGCCGTGAAGAGGGGATGAAAGCGTTGACCAGACCGTGAACGCTTCTAAATGAGAGGGAAGGCCGAAACGAAGCCAATGACTCGCGCCCGTGGCGCGCGACGGGGCATGGAGCGGCACACGGACGGGCACAGCGCAGCGCAACAAGACACGAACATCGCCACCGACTGATTCAGCTAACGTGCTCGACACTCGCTAATCTTTCCTTCAGCGAAATGCGACTCGAAAAGAGGGCCGCAGGCGGCAGGCCCTTCATTCACGGCCGATTTACCGACAAATCTGGCTCCCTTCATCGACGTTCCTCGAACAACGAGGGAACGGCACCACTTATTGTCCATCCGTTCGTAAACTTTAAGTAAGATTGATTCCGTCTCGCCTGGAACGGGGACGTTGATTTGACCCACGCCCCACGAACGCCGGGTCACTTTGACCCGCCTCCTTCAACGCGCGCCGCACTCCTTCTTATTGGGTCTAGCAACCCGCCCTCCACGTACCAGATGTTAAAAAGTAACACGAATTTTCATTTTTCCGAAGAAATTTTATTCATTCGCCCACAACAGAGATGGGCAACAATTTTATTTATCGAAATCATCAGATTACTACATTTTTTGCGTTTATAGAGACTGTATATCGGTGTGCAATTCAATTGCAAAACTTGTTTATTTTTCATAATTTTTTCATGCAAGCGGCGTCAGCTAGTTCGTGACGTTCTTCCGGTTAAAATGACACTAGACTCGATAGAATTTGGACTGTGTCTAGTGGTTTTAGTGGTCTTTGAAGTCCTCGAATAATTTTACGAATGAAACCACTAGACACCGTCCAAATTCTATCGAGTCTAGTGTCATTTTAATCGGAAGTACGCCACGAACCAGCTGGCGCCACTTGCATGAAAAAATTATGAAAAATAAACAAGTTTTGCAATTGAATTACACACCGATATACAGTAAATGCTTTATAAACGCAAAATAAACGCAATAAATGTAGTAATCTGATAATTATTAAAATAAATTTGAAATATGCGTACCTTTACAATTTCATTTTTGGTGGTTAAATAATTAATTTTTTCAGGAAGAAATACAAATTAACAAAATGCAGACAATGGAAAGCACAGTAAAGGAACAAATACCAATAAATATTAAAATAAATTTGAATACCTTCACAATTTAATTTTTAGTTGTTAACAAATTGGTTTTGTTGAAAGAACTTAGTGAGCTATAATAGTTTACGAGAAATACAAATTAAACTAGAGGGATATTGTTGCTCGCTCGCTCGCGAATAGGGTTGTTGTTGCTCACTCGCTTCGCGAGTTCGCGGTTCGCGGGTACGACTGCTCTTGCGAGAGGGTTATTAGTACTCATGGCTAGTAGGGTCTACAGCTATTAATGTTTTATATTTGGTGTGTGACTCTTGGAGAGTCACACAAAGAACTTCCCGATTCGTTAGCATTAGTTGCATAATTGAAAAAAAAATTTTTTTAATTAAAAAAAAAAATTAAAAATGAAATATATATAATTACGTTTGTTTATTCGGTGGAAAATGTCCATCCTCTCGTATAAATTGCATTGTTGAATGAACTTCTTTCGAAAAAAACTAAAAAAACTAAAAAAACTAAAAAACTACTGGTCCAAAGTGGACCAAAATCTAATCAGCTCTAAGTTACAGCGGAACACATCGATTGCATCATTCATCATTCTGGTCGCGTTGTTACTTTTTCAGAAAACGTTAACGAAAAATTTGATAACATACAAACGGCCATACGCACGCACACACACACACACACACACACACACACACACACACATACGAACATTTTGCTGAAAATAGTCTAAAATGACTGCAATGACCATGAAACGTGAAGATCTGCTAAAAAATCGATTTTCGATTTTCGGGGTAATTACAGTAACTTCCCTATAAAATCGGGAAGTTAAAAATTGCAGACAATAGAAAACACAGTAAAGGAACCAATAAGTATTAAAACAAAATTTGTAAAGCGATAAATAAACTATCTCTTATTATTAAAATATGGACGTGTTAATTTCAATATAGCAGTTTTTAGTGGCGCTTCAAAGTCACCATTCGAGTGCCAAGGGTTACAAAATACCGCGAATAGTTTCGTGACTGTGAATTCGAGCTGCGGCAGGTGGGTCATCATGTACCTACATCTTAGATATACCACTAGTTGCATTGTTTTCCAATTTGGTGTGAAAATGGGTCGAGGCAAAGCAAAGACTGACAAAGGTGATGGGGGTGGGTCACAGAGTAACGCCCGAAGTTGATCCCCGCTTTTATTGTTAGTTAAAGAGGCCATGCCTGGGCGCCTGGGCGGCTTCGTTTACCAACTTCAAACAATCGATTTTCGTTTTGCTTTAATAGTAGCACACGTAGAGATTATATCTCTGAAGTTTCAGGCAAACATTCAAAGTGGTTATGCGGACGCAGCTTATGAAACAGTAGCGTATCGCTCAGGTAGATACACATGTTTAAAACGTTCACATGTTAGTGTTAGTTGTTCTTCGACTAGGTTTATTAATTAATTTTTATTGCGACATATTCGTGTAAATTATGGTTCATTAAGACTTGAAGAAACAACTCATTTTTAAAGATAAATTAATTTCAAGCATGTCAGAAAGTGCAGTTAGTCAAAATAAAAATTGTCTACCTGAATAGCAACAAACTCGAGTGAAATAGAAAATGATTTTCCTTCTTAATATGTTAGATAGATTGAAAATAATATAACAGTATTTTTAAATTCTTCTAAATGTGTTTACTACTTTAAATTACACCTAGATTTTGTGGAAATAATATGCTAGTAATCTTCGACTGCTATTATTTTCAAAAGTTATATTTCCATTGTAATTAATTCCACATATATCTTTCATTATGTCGAAGTATTTTTAACACTAATTATATTTTAGTGCTCGTATCTCGTGTATCCATTTCATGAATATTGCAACGGTGAAAATAAATACATCTCGTAACGATCTCTATGTATAAATGTTCTTCCATCGATGCAATTGTCCGACTTCATTAAATCGCGATGGACGATAGCTAGTGGTTGCATGAATTTATGCTCAAATAATTTCTATAAACAAAATTACAAATAACCGAGTCGTTCGGCCTTGAATACAGTCAGCCACACAAATTGATGGCAAACATTTTAAACCAAAATCACTTTTTTATAAATGGACCAAAGGACTTCAATTTTTCTGCCCAGCCAGAGTCATCAGACTAAGACTTGTGTCCCCACTTAACTTTCAAGCAGATAATAGTACAATTTTCATTAGAAAAATGCCACGAATATGTTGGTAAAAGTCCCATAAAAAATAAAAAAAATAAAAGAGTAATAAAATAAACAGGCAAAAATAGGTTGACAATCCTGAAAACTCACTATACACATTATTTTACTGCGTGCATAACATAATAAAATGAAGCAACCTGTTTAGCAGAAAAAATTAAATTATTCAAGCAGTGTAGCAAATTCCTAATATTATATTTTCTCACAGCGAATTATATTCAATATGTAAAAACATTTAGAAAATGATTTCCCTTGAAATTGATGGGATAGATACTTTACAATCTCACGATGAGTTAAATTTTCTCAAATAAACGCAGACTCGGGAACGTGTTTCCTAATTCGCAGTGTAAGTTGTCCTAATTCTTGGATTACTGATATCATTTTGAGATTCAACGACTACATTTTGTTAAAATTTTATTGCAACGAACGTGGAGGACCAGCAGGGTCGATATTGGGTTGAAACGAAAGTTTGTAGCGTTCTTAATTTAAAACTCAAAGATAAAATTAGGATATTCATACATAGATTTGTTTGACCATTTTTTAGGTGGCTTATCATGTCTTATAATATCAATTTTATCTTTGAATTTTGATTTGAAAACGCTACGAACTTTCGTTCGAGCCGAATATATTCGTAGAACGTTCATACGCGGAAGCGTAAAGAAAGAATTGGACCAAGTACATACGGGCAAATGAGAATCTAAATTGGCAGTAACATTCGGCCGAGATTACTGCATTAAAAATCTATTTGGACCCGGGAGAACGGCGAAGCGTTTCAAGTAGGACAAGGAATGACTACCGGATTGAAACTTCTGCGAGCAATGACAAATGAAGCCATCCATCTGCTTCCGTTCGTGTCAGGTGGACACGAGGATGATATTTAATGAAAAAGTTTATCTACTTAGAACGTGCTCATTTGACGTTTTAATTAGCCGGGGCCCCGGGTGTGCCGAGATGTCTTTCGCAGAAAATTGGACCGAATCGAATTACCGGCTGAATGATTAATAAACCCCGACGGCGGCGATCCACAGCGATTTTGATCTGTCTATGTTTAAGCTAGACCCGTGCCAAATGTCGCAGGGCCACTGAACCCGCAGATTTATTTCGGAAATGCAGAATTCTGGCAGGTATTGATCCGTGGCGAACTCCACACTACTTCTTACAGATAAAATATTGCTATTTCCTACCGTGCATACAGTTCTACCAAATATACCGCGCAACCATCCGCATTTCTAGCATCATCTGATATGCGGAACACATTAAAATTCAAATTTTAATCCAGTTTCACGTTATGTATCGCAGCTGTAATGGGACTTCTAAAAATTACGATGAAATTTTCAGAAAAATTGTGTCGGTTAAACTTAGAAATTTTAACGACTGCTTTCATTTTTCAATGGATTCGATCAATGAAATCTTCTTCTGTTAGAACTCCACATTTTTATCCATTATTTATCCATTTTAACAAGTCGAGCAAAAACATGTGGGAAACATCCCACGATGATTAGAAGCAGTAATTAAAGAAAGCAAGAGGTTACAATACCAAATACTAATTGCTTATTTTCTAAATATTTATGAAGTGTCCACTTAATTTTGACCACCGAAAATTGTACACAATGTTTATTAACGATAATATATTCTATTATATTAATTGTTATTATTGATATTCTTGTTGATTTCATGAAAGTACACTTCGTTAACTTAAATGTTCCATACAATTCTGGTTTGTTCAAATTATGTTTTAAATTGCACTGATTTTTTGTTGATCATTAAACCTGTCCACTTAATTTTGTCCACGACTGTACCTCTACGCTTCCCGAGCTTCCATTCTCCCGAGGTAGTAACACTATGCGAGGGAAGGCTGTACTTCCAACATGTCCACTTCATTCTTCGACGTAGAAAATCAAATTATGGAGATGAATGAATAAGATTTTCGTAACTGGTCACGAATTGTCTCAGCAACACTTCCACAGCGACAACTCGAAGTTTGCGTTTCTTGAGTTGCGTTGAGAGTACGACACGACCTGTTTTTAAAAATCGATGAATGTCCTAATGCTGACGAATGTTTCTCCGACGTCGCGGTATTAAAAGTTCTGAAAAAAATGAGACTGCGCCGTGAGAGACAGGAGGATCGAACAAAAAGGCCTGCGTCTTCGGCGACGACGGAGAGTTTCTTTCGGGGATCTACTTCGCGGCTCGCAAAGTCGGCTCGCCGCGTCGTCGTTCCATTAAAGTCGCTCGCGTAAATGGCACACCGGGGTGAATCGAAGCGTTCGACCGAACCGCCGGAACGGCAGAAACATTTTCAATGCCTGTTCCGAATCTCGCGAGAGTATCCCTCGGCTGGAGGGTAAAAATCTGTATTTCCTGCCTGACCTCCCTCGAGATAAGCCCGACGATCTGTCGACCTAACGATTTCCATGTGCGCGGCAAATGCGTGGCCCTCCATCGTCTCGACTTCCACGACATGCCTCGGGCCGTGTCATGAATTACACGGGGCGAGATCCTCCTCCGTCACACGTGCCTGCAACTATGTAGTGTCGCTAGATTAAGACTTGTCTCCCACTCTACTCCTCTACGACCTTAGCGCCCATTTCGCAGCGACGAGCATCCCACGCTCCCCCACGGACCGGTCACGTGACGTGGAAGCGAGCACCTGATTCGGAGTGCGTCTGCGTCGGGACCAGAGGTGGGGATTATTTGGCGAAACACGTATTTCAAATACTATTTAATATTTTAGATTTTATTTTGCTTAAAGAAAATAGTATTTTCAATAAGATATACCATTTCTAAAATAAAATATTTCTATTTTAGCAATCTGAACCTTAAAATAAAATATTTCTATTTCAACAATTTGATCCCCAAAATAAAAGTTGTACACATACTTTAAAATAAAAAATAGGATTATTTACTATTTGCTATTTAAAATACTATTTTCTCCAGCTCTGGTCGGGACCTTAGACTTTATTTTCCTTGAAGAAAAAATGAACTGTTGGCAATGACCTTTGATGTTGAAGCAAAATTGAATAAATTGAAAAGAAAAATGAACTGAATTTGCGATGTCACATTTTCCAAAGATGTATAAGCTATGCTCATCGCAGTCACGTGGTCCCTATTGGTTCACGAGAAATACATAAAAAAGAAATGCAAGAAAGCCTCCTAGCTAGTCGCGAAATGGCGAGATACGTACACAATACGGTTATTTACCAAATTCCTCGTTGATAGAGAGGTTGGTAAATATCCAGAACGTAGGAGGAACGGCAAAAAAGTTCGATTAAATCTGATTTCGTTTGCCTTTCAATGGGAGAAAAACCTGACGCTATTAGTTTTCCGGGTTCGCAGCGGTGCTAAATGGTCTCTGGAATTGTTTCACCGAATTTCGGGAAGAATGCGCCACAAATGGTACGTATACATACCTGCAAATAATTCCTAGCAGGATGGAAAAAGATAACACGGTAGACAAAAACAAATCGTGGGATTTCGCTGGAACCTGCAAATGACACACCACAAAAAAAATATTTTTCCCAAGCTGTGTTAATTTTTTAACAAACTTGACCCCAGAATCTTATAGGGAGGAAATGCATCTACAACTGGTAATTTTTTGGACGAAAAAGAGCATTCGAAAATAATAAGAAAATTACATCAACAAAAAGTGGTTCATATTTGGGCACTTTACCCTATACAATATAATAGTATATATTAATATTATATGTATATTATGACTATATTATATATAATTGTATTACAGAATTAAAATTCTTAGATAGCTGTTTAAATAAATTTCACTTGTTTACAGATTATTTAGAATTGATTACACAATTTTACTCACTCATGACGTCAATCTTATTTGAATGCCAGCATATTTGTTAATAAAAACCGTTGCTTACCTGTAAGAGAAAGAAAGAAGTATTAATCAATGAACAGTTTGTTTAGTATAAAAAGTACAAACAAGAGTACCAACATCCTTTTAATTACTTTTGCCCAGAAAAAGATCTGTGGATCGTTTCTTATTAAAAAAAAAGAAAAAAACAGAAATTATAAACGGTTTCAAAAATCGCAGACACGAACTACGTATAATTATTCGAGGTATTGTCGAACAGTAGTTTCACCAGGTTGGTTTGTTTTCCACGCAACTACGTGTTAAATGGCGACAGCTCTTCAGCGACTTTTTCGGCTAACTTGTGTTTTTAGGCGACATTTCGAATAACAATCGCGAAGAACCGTGCTTCAAAGTCGTTCAACGTTAATGATGTTGCCAACTGAAAGAGGTGAGATACCGTGTTTCGTAGTCCTTTAAATCCGCTAACGAGTAATGGTGTCACGGAGAGAACAAAACGCCGGTAAAACGATGGGGAAGTCTATTTTCCAGCGTTTCCAGTTACGCGAATTGATTCTCAGTCAAATGATTCTGTACATTTAACGAATCGCGTGTTCTTTTATAAAGTTATCGTGTCGATTCGGTGCAATATTTCTGATAAACAATGAATATTCTCAAACAATCGGAAATCTCATGGTCTCTCGTGTAACAAAGGATTATTTCTGTTTTAATCTTCAGTACTCTGAATCAAGGCATTTTTATCGCTTAAGTATTTCAAAATTGTTCTTTATTTTATCTTCTATCTGTATGGTGTTAGGAACCTGTATGGGGCTAGGAAAAATTATTTTATTCTTTTTAGTCCGGCTAAATTTAATAGTTTATATCTCCTAAATGCAGAGGCTTTTCTAAAATTTTTTTAAAAATATTATATTGTCATCCAGTTCTGAGCTATGTTTAAAATTTCAAGTCTCTAGCTCATCGGGAAGTTAGTTTAAAATCAATTGCAAAATTTATACCGAACAGACAAACAGACAAAAATGTCTTAATTCAGAGTATTGCCGATTTAAACAAAAAGGTAAAATCGAGGAAACTTGGCTGTATCTCAGCGCTGCTGCCGAATGTAACTTTTCTCTGTAGCAAATCTACGGAATATTAAAATAACTTATTGTTAGTCTTGAAATGTTTCCAACCATTAATAGCACGGACAAAACAAGTAATAACAGGAACGTATCCACAGCTAGGGGCATTCAGTTAATTCGGAATTGTCAATTCCGAGGAATCTAAAACGCGAAAGCGCGTATTGTGATCTCTAATGTTCCCGAATCGCGATTCGCAAACTCCGAACATCGGCGAAGCGTAACTGTCCGCAAATTTTCAGTGCCGCTTCATCCCCCAATGACAAATTGGCAAAATTGTCCGACAGGAAACAACAGATGTACGACAGCTCACGGACGACCACCGTGTCGCTAATAACATAACCTGAAACGCAAGGAGGAGGGGCGAGAGTGGCAGACAGGGGAGCCGCAGAATCAGCATCGGCACGAATTTCGAATTAGCTCGGATGGTAATTAACGAACTGCGTGTTATGTGATCACCGAACGAAGTAGATGTTTCGAAATTCAACAATTTCGACACAGAAGACAATTTTCGTCGCACAATTTTCGGATCCTACGGCGTGACATGCTCGTGGCAAGTTGTACAATTGCTGCGGATCGCATTTTTATGATTGCGATTAGTAGACTGCGGACTTTATGCATTTATGACGAAAAATGGGTGGATGTGACGTGAAACAGTAAAAGTATTCGGCTGGCAAGAAAGTATGTAATATGTTATTTTCTATTTATTAAAATTATTGAAAATAGAAAGTCGTTTTTATATGGTTTCAGTATTTTATTATTGACAAAGTAAATCTTTATTTTGCATAAAGATCCGCAGTCTAATGATTAGATTCCAGATCTTTATGCAAGATCAATTGCAATAAACGGGGACTAAACATAAATGCCTTCCTTTCTATAGTAATTTTAATAAGACGAAAATAACACACTGATATTCTTCAATTCTTCAAGATGAAAAAGCAAATTTTTTTAAGATAATAAAATTATTTAAATACTGTACTTTATTATCATTATTTATCCATATTTTATAATTATTATTAATTATTCAAATACTTTTTGGAGCCAGTGTACATTTAAAATATCATAATGTAGTAATCATAAAATATACATTTCCATTTTAATTTTCACTACTCATTTTATATGCACACTCGGAGCAATGGCACGTGTAGTTAAAAAAAGTAATGATCATTTCTTCAGTTAATTTTGGTAATTAAGCAGCACATAAAATTTACAGGATCATTTGCGACAGTCCTTTAGTAAAATACATGAAGGATAAAAGTTATGCGTTTATTAAAACTTGATTTCAGTATTAATTATATTTATGATAGCATTAACTACGAAATTAAATATTACAGCAGTCTATATAACAGCATTACACAAGTAATTAGTTACAACATTTCCAGTATTTGCTACAATACCAGTTACAGAATAGCTATCAATAATAAATAGGTGAATGGCATAGATAGTACCATCGACTAGCAGATCTAAATCATGTATAATTTCGAAACCACGCAATTGAATCTTTAATAGGTAACGAGCCTAACAAGTTGGGTAAACCACTAAGCACTGCGCAGAAACAAGCTATGTATAGGTATTCGGCTGAATAAAATTAACATGATACAGTATTGCCTCAAACATGTCTGCAGTAATAACAACAGAAGTTACGTTACCGTTACTGCCATGATGCGAGAATTCTAATTAATTATTGTTATTCGACGACCTACACTAATGTCGATTTCTCAACGGTACACAATATCAATATAAAATCCCATAAAACACTAACGTAAAATATTATACAAATTTCAAAGAAATAGCAGTACAATTATACAGTATTATTATGAAAATAGTGAAAAATCTAGATAAATTCAATCTTGTTATTTTTATAAAACAATGTGTATCCGACTCTATTTTTAGGGGGTCACATTATTCCAATTTCAATATTTGGGGCAATAGCACAATGCAGGTATGTTAAAAAAAGAGATAAAAAAAATAATTCTGAAATAATAAATAAAATTATTCGAAATTTTAATATTTTTTTGGACATATAATGTATGACATCCTTTGTATAAATTTATTAATAAATTAAATGGGTTGAATTTAGAAGAATCCTGGGGGGTGTCGTAAAAATATTTTTAAAAATATTTTCAACGAGAGCAAAATTTTATATAATATGATATATCAAATAGTTCGATAATTAAAAATTAGATGTATTTTATAATATAAAATATTTAAGAGTAAAATTTGATATATGAAAAAGTGTCACCCTAATGTGTAATATAAGTGAGTGAAATATCTCCAGATTTGTATTTCTGCACTCTCGTGTGATCGAACGTCGCCAATTTGGCCCTCTCGATTGATTGAATCGCACGTCTAATAAATATATTGAAAATGGCACCAGGTTTAACGCGATCACTTAATTCACTCATTTAATATAGTCTCCCCCATTAGTCAACGTTGATGGGAGCACGAAACGCTAAAATGGAGATACCGACCTAAGTGGATCAAGTCCTGAAGCTCGTGAAACAGATTATCATTTCCGGCGCAGCGAACCTGATAATCTACGATATAATCGACGCGTAGGCCACAGATAATCGCGTATATCGTCTTGTTGATCGAGCTGATTGATTAATTAACTCATGGCTCCTTTAACATTCGATCTGAGACAATGTCTGAGGGAACCACTATCGTCACCCTTCATCAAGACTTCGACATACGGAACCAACGTATGGCAAACATTGCACGTAGTGTTCTTTAGCCACTAGCTTGGCAAGATGAAAAACAATATGGTAAAATAGACAATAAAATAATACACTGTTTCCTCGAAAATTGATACCGAGTTCATTGTTCTGGTCATCTTCAGAGATTTACGAGTTTTTGAATTAAATGAAACCTCAAAATGACTCTTACCTGTCAAAAATACTGAAAATTGCTCAACTTTAAAAACTTATAACTTCTGACCCACTGATCTCCTAGGATTGAAACTTGGATTTCTGGCATTTTCTCACAAAAATCTACTGGATTACATAGGAAAAGCCAACAATTTCTGGTTACGCAAGGAAAAGTTTAACCATTAAATTTAAACTGTGCCATACTTTTATATCTACCCACCTTAATCATCAAGATATTTTGTAGGATGTTATACCAGTTTAACTTCTTTCTCTCAAAAGAAATAGTTTTCCAAAAATAATATAATATGTACTTTTTAAAGATGATATACATACTTACATTGTGTAAAATTTAAGAATGTTATATGTAGAGATTGATGATAAAGGTAACAAGATATCTATCGCTTTTTTAGAAAAACTGTATATAATTTTATAAAATGATAAAAAAACATGAGTTTCTCAATGTGTACCAGATCTAATTTCTATGATTAATTTTCACTAACATTTCGATCTTTTACATCGACGTATTTGAAGACTCTCGGACAATTTGAGTCTACTAACTTAATTTGAGTAAACTAAGTTAAAAAATGTATTTCTGCACGGTTGAAATGAGCATTTGATTTCCTAACGAATGCACGTCTATCCCCGGAGACCGAAGTTTGATAAGTAGATTTAGGGGACTATTCTAAGCCCTCTTGTCAACTTCGCTAAGATCTCTGATGAGCCCAGTTTCAGAAGAGTCTTCTTCTTGTCTAAATCAAAGCCGTTTAGGGATGGAAAGTTCGGTTAAACCGGTATTGATTGAACACGGAGGCGAAAGCCGCTCAAAAACTTCTTGGATGATTAAAAACAAACTAGACAGAAATGTAGAAGATGGAGTTTACTCGTTCCAAGTACTAAGCTGCTAATATTTAACGTGTAAATGTTAAACAACACTTCTCCGTTTCTGTTACATTAAACATTTCGTTAATCGCGGATCCAGGCAAATAAGGTACCGTGATGTTTTAATCAATAGACTGCGGATCTTTATGCATTTATAAAAAAATTCAGCATTGCAGTCTAGTGATCAGTTATGCTCCTCACTGTATAAGATCAAGAGTCGATTCAATCGATCCCTTCTACTAAAGAAATAATAGATAAATATCGCATTTACACCCAGACATTCCAAACATAGATCTTGGAATATTCTAGGACAGCAGGAATATTCAATGATCAAAAAGATTCCAGGCGAACGGTAGATTCAAATTAATTCTTTTCCCGGGAATTAGTACTCTGAATTAGTTAATTGCAACGCGTGGTCGTTGCAAAGAATAATTAAGAGAATGGGCTCCATTTCTGATTCAACCGGATAACAGCTATAAACGTTGTTCGAGCCAGCAAGCACCGTACGTTCTCTAAATAGGAGAAATAAAATCTAATTATGGCGATGGGAAGGGCGGAAGTGAAGTGAAACTTCGAGCTACGGAAAAGAAAGCGGTAAAAAGAGCGTGAACCTAAAATCACGAATAGAATTCTAATGGCTTCAGCGTGGTCTGACAAATGCCAGCCGAAGGAGCCAGTACATTGTCACATCTCTCTTCGTTTTCCTGTCTTCCGCTCGATCGGGCGGAATAGAATAATTACAAGCAAAGAACGCAAGATGGTTCATCGAGGAGAGACAACAAGAGCGGCGAAGCTCAGCACTCGCCAGCGGAATAATTCTGAATTTTAATCGGTCAGGGAAGAAGAAGAACAAGAACAAGAAGAAGAAGTTAACATTGTCAACGGCGAACCGAGCCGCGGCACTCTTGATTTTCACGATTTTCCCTCCGACGCTCGTAACTTTAACGATGAATAATACAAATCGTGGAAGGTGACTGCATAAAAATTCACGCGGGCCCGGCGACGCAACGCCGTAATGATGCGGAGGAATTTCATCGGCGTGTTCGCATTAGCCGTCCTCGGAAATTGCATTACACCGAGTCCAATACTCGAGAAATGTATCTTTAACGAGGTTAATTTTCATGGCTGCGGGTTGTCCAGAATAAATGTTTCGCGAGGCAGAACACACTGTACGCGAATTAGAATTCTCTTGCACCTGCAACGTTGAAATTTCAGTAGATAGTCGCAAAAAGATCGTACACGACAAACGCAAAAAAATATCCCCTCCACCGCAGTAATCTGATTCTGTATCGATACTGTATTATTGGAAGCTGAAAAGAAGTCGCTTTGCAAGGAATGCGGGAAGGGCATGCACCCCGAGTCACACGTGTTCTCGGCTCCAGAGAAATATTGGCTAAGGGGTCACGTGTCCGGTGTTATCTCCGTAACTGTCGCGGACATCTCTACTGTAAATGTCCGAATTTTATCCCTGGCACCTTGAAACCTGTTAAACGGTGAACATGCTCGTGTTTAATGCAAATCGTGAGCAAAAATCACATATTAGAGCGGGAATAATGAATGTAATTACGTTATATTAGAATTTTAGTATTCATACATTTGATATACTTCTTTATATTATAAAACACACAAATATTTGCAGTCTGTGGTTTAGAAGAGTCTATTTTGGCATGCCTTTTTAATATCATTAAAAACTCTATAAGTTTATTAGTTTCAATATGTATATGACTTCCCAATAAAATATTCTGCATTGATTGTGGAAAGCAGGAATAAAATAAAAATTGATTTCATCCCTTAGTGGCTTTGTTACGTTAAAAACAACATTACAATATTCTTCAATTTTTCCAATCTATTACTGTTTTATATTTCACCGAATTAATTTGTTATTCGTATTTCTGCAATTTTACGAACGACTGATGGAGCCACTAACAAGTTTCAAATGATTAATGACGAGGATTTCGAATTAATTTGTATGCTTAATAGTTGTGTAATAATTTTCTGTTTATAAAAAGTTGAATTTACAGAAATAATTACGCCGAATCGCTGGTTAATCGTCGACACCGTTTTTTTCGAAATGAATGGAGGCACGACGGAAACGCAACAAAGGACAACGACATATGCGGGCCTCGAATTGCATAATATTTTATGCAAATTCTCGCTGGGACCATGTTGTCCGCGGCTACCTCGTTTTCAGACACGGTTACCATTCATCCCTCCCGGTTTTCCGCGGCGTATATTGTCATACTATTCATAAACGCACGTAAATTTGCAGATTTGTTCTTGTACAGGCTAGTCGAAGCACAAACGCTACTCCAAGGAAAAATATGAAACGCACCCTATGTCTGCCGAACAGAAGAATTCTTCGTAAAATGCGAACAAATGAAATGCATGCACGAGCAAAGCACACTGCGACAGGAATGATTAATACCGCCGGGACTCGGAGCTTTTTTTCATATTTACAAAAGTCTCCGCGAGTCTCAGATTATTAAATGAAGAAAATCATTTTTGCCCAGGAGAAATTCATTTCCTTTCGTCAGATTTTAAGGTGCAATTAAGGGAAGGGTAATAAAGGTCCTCGGGGACATTGGAATCGTGATTAGTAGACTCTGGATGTGATGCATTTATTACAAAAATGAGCAGGTGCTATTCGAAAGAATTTCAAAGTATACAGTTAGGAGCAAAACTAATCACACACACACACGCTTTAAATCAGCAGAACTTTTTTATGAATGGACCAAACGACTTCAATTTCTCTGTAAGGCTAGAAGAATTAGTTTAGTAAATGACGTCTACAAAATATGTTGAAAAAATGCGTTTGAAATTGGTTAATTGGTTTACGAGTTATAAACGATCGAAAGTGGTAAAAACTGCAACTTTTCAAGACTTTCCGCCTTTTTACCACTTTTGATCTTTTATAACTCGTAAACCAATTAACCAATTTCAATGAAATTTTCAGGAGGTATTGGTTCCTGAATTACAAATGATTAAAGATGGTGAGAATTATAGTTTCCCACATTTTTGAAACTTTCAGCATGTACATAACACTTATACGAATCTACAAAACACATTTTTTAAATTTTCATTACAAGCTCAAATAAAAAAGCTGTGAAAAGAAACTTCCACAATCTTTTTTGTGATTTATACTGAACACAAATTTTACAAAATTTTCATGATATATCTGGTGAACTTAGTACATCTGGTTTGGCAGGAAAATCGAAGTCGTCCATCCATGAGAAAGTTATTTTAGTTTAATATGTGACTATTAGACTATTACCATTAATTATGAGACTAACTGTTTTCGCAGTAGCTTTTTCAAGATACTATTATAGAAGCAGGTGGCTGTTTTCCTGAATAATGTTTTTAACGTTACGCGAGTAGAGACTATGTTGGTTTAATTACGTGTACGAGGCAATAATTACGGGCTGGGAAATAGTCGCGCTGCAGATTTGACGTGTCGCTGACTAGGTAATAAATCATGTTCGTGCAAGTGACGTTATGAAATTTTATGGCTATCATACATTTAATTAGCGTCAAAAACTCTGCGCAAAACATTACAAATATTGTTCCTTGACGAGGGGATAGCAGCGGTGTGAAATATTCATTTATTTCGCAGCGGTGATTAACGAATACTGAAAATATAATGATGATTTATTGAACATTCGATATTAACGTCTCAACCAGAAAACATTTTATATAATCGGATTCATTATTTTAACATTACTGCAGCAATCGTGCGAAGTGCTTTTTAATTTTTAAAAATGAAATGAAATCTTGAATGTGATCTAATGCGATAATTCCAGTTTAATTAATTCCGTTGAAAGCGTAAAACTCGGAGAAGAATAATAATTAATTTCAGGTATATTCGATTTAAATATTTCTATTCCATCAATTTGATCCCCAAAATGAAATATTTCTATTTTAACAATCTGAAACACGAAATAAAATATTTTACTTTTTGCATTGTTATAATACTCTGAGAAACCGCATAAACGTACAGTCTATAAGAGAAAGAAAGACGAAATAAAAATACTTCCAATATTCTCCAAATAAAACACTACTTTCAAGTACTATTTACAAAAAAAATTACTGCATCAAATAAAATATTTTATTTGCAAAATTGTACACATTTATTATTTTTTTTCTTTTTATTATTTTTATTAACTATATATTTATTATTTACTATTGTATTGAAAATACTATTCAGGAATCATATCTATCAGGATATATAATATAATAACGATCAGGAATCGTATGTATACATCGACATCTTCAATTTTTAAAATATTTCAACAATTTGGAATTTCATCTACTCAATTTTACTATACAAGCATAAAGATCCGCAGTCTATTGATGACACAGGGGTGCGACAGATGCATGCAAGCGACGAAAGGACTAATTGGTAACTACGAACGTGCTCGTTGCAAGTATTATGACTGGGTATTCCTCAACAGTGGTCAGTGTGTGCCAAGAAACAGTTTAGAACGGAATTAGTATAGCGAGAGCGGACCGAGTATTTACAGAGTTCGGTGTGTATAAAGCCAGCTTTAATGAGAGGGTATTATAGCACAGGGAAACTGTTCCGGACGTGTTTATTTCACAATTACAATACGGAATATAATACGCGAACTTGCGCGTGCAACGTCAACTCGAATAGCAGGAAAAAAACGCAACTATTTAGCACTTACGAAAGTCCAACGGCAGGATTGAGATTTCGATGGAGATTAGTGGAAGGGATCGCAATACATACCAAGATTAGCTTCATTCGGGCACACGCTTAATGCCTTCAGAATTTTATTTATTCGAACATGCAGCCAGTTATAGATTGCAAGAATATTTGGAAAGATCAATACGCTAATTGCGCACACACACAAAATTCTGAAGGATTCATGATTCTATTTTCGACAAATTAAAGTAGCTAAGCGAAGAGAAACATTTTCGATTAACTGGCAACTAAAAATTGTTTGTGTTGCATAAAGATCCATAGTATGCATGTTCTATTACAAAACAGATTGAACCGCTGAAACAAGAATAAAAAAGCATTTTGGTTTGCGACGGGTAAGCACCGAGCAAACGAACAAATATGTCGAAAAAAGTGAATAAATTTTCCGAGAACTGGAACACGTTATTTCAACATCGTTAAAGGAATATAACATTTTCGGTATACACGGTCCCGTTGGTAACGAAGATGAAGCGAGACGTCTTCGGAGCCGGCGCGGCGTCTTCGATGCTTCGAGAGCAGGTAGTCGGAGAAATTCAAAAATTGCGAGGAGAAATATCATCGGCAGTAAAACGAATTTGTCTGAAGGGGAGAGAGAGAAGATAACAGAGGCACTTGTCGCGGAACGACGAAAAATAGAAAGGGTTACTTGGCACGATTCCTTTTTACACCTGGTCCGGACCTATCGAACGGAGACAATCAAAACTTGGAAAGCCCCTCACGTTCCTTTTTCTAATAAATTCGGCTATAGGAGGGAAATTCCAATCACGCCTCGTTCGTATAGTCAAACTTGAAAAGGTTTGCCGGGGAGACGGTCGCCGATTGCTTTGGTATATGGTAACTCAAACGAAGAACTCGATAAATTCAAACGAGGCGCGACGAGCACTGAAAATTTTCCGGGAGGAGCCCGTCTGATACGCAGGCTACAGTGAGACGCATTCTTCCTATACAGTTAGGAGCATAACTGATCACCAGACTGCGGATCTTTATGCAAAATGATAAACGTTTGCAGTAATTGTGATATAATCGTGATTAAAATATCACGATACCTTGTTTATCTCGAACTGCGGTGAACGAAATGATTAATGTAACAGAAACAGAGCTGACAACTAAGATGATAATACAAACGTGGAACTCTGAAAACTTCAATATAAAATCGGCAATATTATAATTTCGGATTTTTTTAAAAATCCATTCTTCAACGAAAAATTCTGAAATAATTCACTGTCATGTGTGCTATTAGGTAGAATGTTGGTGTATTTTTTCGTAATTTTTTGATAAAGAAATAGATCATAATTCATTAAAACTGTAAGTACTTACTCTTGTGGTAGGGGTACCGATTTGAAGCTCGTCACAGAGAGTTTTCTCTGGGATCCCTAACGAATGGTATGACCAAAAATCAGTTTGGTTTGGGGCACTTTTCACCATTTTATCCGACTATATCCTTTAGTGCTGACATACTTTTTGGCGGCTCTGTATGTTACCACAGTGATGAATAAAACCGTCGATGAAGTTACGTTGTGGAGGCCACGAATGCAGTGAAAATGAGTCGAGAACCAGTGAAAATTTGCGAGCAGGAGTCGGTTAATGGCAGGGGTTGTTGCACCCTTCCCCATCATGACAGACGAATGGTCGAAATAACAAACCCTCCGGGGATGGAAATCACGATATGACGGGTGGACACGCGAACCAAGCGTGGTTTCGCGCCATTCGGCTGGCTTTTATCATTACGGGAATTATGCCAATAGCCGTTTTATGAGTTTTCATCGTACACGCATCGTCTCGCCCGAAGCCATAATAGATTTCTCAATTTGCAATTATGTCAATACAGAATCGTACTTTTAACACTAAACCTACCACCACCGGTCAAAATGATCGGGCCCAGAGTTTGTATTTCACAATTATTGAAATAAAAAAAGTGATTTCATAAGAAATGATTGTATAGATATAGAGCACGTATTACAATAGGAGCCGCACAAAGTCTAAATAAAATCAATCTTGTCATTTTTATAAGGGAACATGTACCAGTTACCTTTAAGGCTCGGTAGTCTTAATAAAACTTTCGGCTGCTCTTTACTTTACCGGACTCAAAATTTATGCCTTTCTAGTAGGAATTATGATGTATTTATTATGTAATCCAGTAGATTTGTACCCGGCGCAGGCGCAGATCGAAGTTTCGATCCTGTAGGATCAATGGTTCAGGAGTTATGGTTGCCTAAAGTTGAGCAATCTGCAGTGTTTTTGACAGGTAAGGGCGCCGCCATATTGGTTTGTAGTGACGGTCGCACGTCGCTTACTGAGTTGGTTAGGATTAGGTCGAGAGGGGGGGCAAGGTAAGCGGCTCGCAGTCGTCACTACAAACTAATATGGCGGCGCCCTTACCTATCAAAAACACTACAGATTGCTCAACTTTCAGCAAGCATAACTCCTCAACCATTGATGCTACAGGATCGAAACTTCGATCTGCATCCGCGCCAGCTACAAATCTACTGAATTACATACCAAATACATCATAATTCGTAGGAGAAAGATACTAATTTTGAGTCCGGTGAAGTAAAGTTTACCCAAACTTTCCAAGGCGATAACAATTCTTAACCTTTTGCACTCGGAGCTGTTTTAACTCGAAAATTAAACATTTATTTCCAGCTAGAATAATTCCATTCTACAGTAAAGTCGCGACCTAGCTCCCTGAGGATCTCCACGATCACTGTCCCTTCGTTTAATTATTGTTTGAAAACTGAGGGGGCTGTTACTCAATTATGTGTTGGTTTTATATTCAATATAAAAGAGTAATACTCTGTAATAATTTCTTTGGGGTTTTTATTTGAAAAAGAACTTGCGACGCTCCGTTTCGGTGTAACACAGTCATTCCTAAGCCCATTTAAATTCCGGGGCAGATGAATTGTTCAATTCTAATAAAATTTTATCACGCTTGGCGATTTCTCTGCCGCGTTCCTCTGTTCCGTAGCTGTTTCCTCGAGTTCGATAGACATTCTATTGCGCGTATAAAGTAAAAGGAAACAACAAAGCATTTAATTTACGTTTCATCGATCGACGGGCTGACAAAGGCCATTTACACTTTATACGTGGAAATAATTCAGCCGCACACGGCTTGTAGTCGAAAATAAGAGCGAATTGATTGCAGCAGTCGGTTGCAACGCAAAAAGTTTGCGACTGAAAAATCGCACTGTTTGAAAATGTCGACACGCCTGCGTCGCAACTGTACACGAGTTTAAATTTTCGAAATTCTTTCTCGTTTGGATAAAACCGCACGAAACAGCCGGCCGATAATTAATTTCCCGCGTAAAAACAGAATTTCGTCACGCGATGGCTCGTAATGTCGTTGCAATACTATGCATCTATGTATACGTGTAGCCGCGGCACTCGACAGAACGATGTTTCATTGTCAATCCAGTCAAATATTAATCATGTTTGGCACTGTGCAATAACGATTAACTTCGTTCGTTACAATAAACCGTATCTAAATATAATACTATGTATAATGAATTAATAAATTCTACATTAATCGCTTTAATATCTCTTGAACTTTGGATAAATATTGGCTGTTAAGGGTTCTATGCGTTCGATTAACAGTCGACTTACCACTACCGGTCAAGTGACCAATTTTATATTCTTCATCTTATTATTATTTAAATTATGAACTTGCTTACGTGGAAATTGATTGATACATTTCTTTATCCGAGCACATATTGTAATAAAAGTACTTTTTGATCATTTCTGTAAGCCATAAATGCATAAAGATCTCCGCAGTCTAGTTATCATTATTATATTATTTAAAATACTATTTTCTTTAAGCAAAATAAAGTCTAAAATATTAAATAGTATTTGAAATTGTTGTTTCGCCAAATAATGCCCACCTCTGATTGTAATCTAGTTTTTTTATAAGAGATGTTGAGTTCTATATTTCTATATTTATTTTCTTTTTCTACTATTATTATGGGACAGAGGGAGTATATTATAATACGAAGTAGCCAGTGCGCTAGAAAACGATCATCAGATTGCGCGACTTTTTTGACAAAGGCTGTCAACAATGCGTTCAATTGAAGCGAGTATAATGGACACTGACTATAGATATATCTCTTCGGGCGAATAATTAGCGTTGATATTTTAATGGCTCCATTATTGAGTATATCGCACATGTACATATATGCTTTCCCGTTAGGTTACGCGAATGCTCAAAGGTACTGGCTGGTGCGAAACAGATCGTTCCATATCGTCTGATATCTGCCTCCATTATCACGAAATATCGACGTTCAATTAATACGGGCAAAAGAGGCGAATACGTGGAACGAACGGACCACGGAAGTGCACAACGCAATATCACAATTTATTTCGTGGATGCAGTTGATCACTAGACTGCGGATCTTTATGCACTTATGAAGAAATTGGTTGGGCGAAATATAAAACAGTAAAAGATCGAAAGAAATTCGATCTTTTAATATGACAAAGTCGTTCAGTGGTGAAATCAATTTTTATGTTATTCCTACTTCTCGCAATCAATGCGAAACATTTTTATTTTGCATAAAGATCCGCCGTCTAATCGTAAGATGTATTGTTAACGTATTCTTAACGAACTGAAACCATGAACCACGGAGAATTTCTTGAGGTTCTACTTGAAATAGTTCCCAGACACAGAATGCACTATAAATATAAATAAATTTCACTCAATTGAACGGATTGAGATGATCTTAATGCGCGTTCGGTTTGTCTAAAGTAGAAACTCACGGTACAAAGCGATTTTCGATAGCTCAAGTTCGGAATTGTGACGAAACATAAAAGCCAGGTACTGCAATTGATAAATCGCATCAGTTCATCCTTCAGAGGCTCGGAAAGAGAGAGGATTTCTTTCTATCCTAGAACCTATCCGACTTCTTATCGTACACCATTTTCTTTGGCGAGATTTT
This sequence comes from Lasioglossum calceatum, assembly GCA_963966675.1. Lineage (NCBI taxonomy): Eukaryota > Metazoa > Arthropoda > Insecta > Hymenoptera > Halictidae > Lasioglossum > Lasioglossum calceatum. The sequence continues at coordinate 3,314,421 of OZ016541.1, forward strand.
CTTGCTGATAACCTACGAAACGTGCAACATTTACTCGACAAAATTAAATATAATAAGTGTATAAATAAAACACACATCTCGAGTTTCTCTTAATCAAAACTGCATAGTTTAATACTTTATTATCTATTTATATATTATAAACGTTTATCACAGAGTCTAAATAATGGCACAATATCAGTAGAGGAACATCCAACATTTACAAATAGACTTTCAGTTGCTGATTTCAAAACGTGACGCTACTAATTGCGAGTGTGTCGCGAGTGTATAATTCCGAGCGGTGGCCTACAGCGCCTAATCGAGGCTGGTGATGATTTTCGCGCATGCCGATTTCGATTGCCTGCATTAGCTCCACGAGCACCTTATGCAAACGATGCCTCGATGACGATCACGTTCGAGTTTCTATTTAACGCTGACGACGTGCGCTCGTAAACGAACCGCGCAATTCGCGTAACGTACGCGCGCCCTAAGATTTCCATAATACATGCAATCTACGACGAGCGTGCTCCTGTAAGACCGTGTTAAGAGCCACTTACCCTTAAATTACGATCCATCGGTGGCGCAAGCTACCAACAAATCGGTCCCGATTATCAGGCGAAACGAATGTTATGCCCGCGGCGATAGCAGCGCGTGTACCGAAGACATTGATAACGATCGACGTCGATTCACGTTAATTAGGCAACGCGTTACTCGGGTAAGGGATCGAGGAAGTCTATATAACTCTCGTATTGATAATTGGTGGACTATCGACGACGATTCCGCCGCTTTGAGATGACACGATTGTGGTCCCTTTAGAACTTAAGGATAGCGCAAGACGTAACAGAAAGCCCTCTGGCTTTGAAACTTGAGGCAGGATCTTTCTCGTTTCAAAAGGGGACGAGGAAAGTCTTATTATAATAGTGCTGTGTAAAACGATCTTTCGGATTCGTTAGAAACAAATTGAAATTTTCAGAACATTGCTTACTAGTCGTTTTACTTCACTTGAATATAGTATTATTACTATACTGCGGATTTGATGAATTTAGGAGAAAAATGAATAGGTGTAATTCGAAATAGTAAAAAGATGAAATGAGTTCAACAGCGTCGATACACTATTTTTAACATAGAAAAAGTATTAATGAGGAAAATAAATCGTTACTTGGCTCCTATAGATCGTAATTGATGTGTAAAAATTTTATTCTGCATAAAGATCCGCAGTCTAATTGTTACAATTACTGTATATTACAGTAGAACCTCGATTCTTCGATGGTTAAGACACAATTAAAGATTACTTTAACAAATGAGATTCGTTCATTTCAACTGTCTAGTATGTATAGGGTCCGTCAGCGATAAAACCAAATTTATTATTTTATTTTGAACTTTGATCTATGCCAATTAAATTCAGAGAAACACAAAACGTTTATAAGGAGAACTGAATGCGCCTATTTCTACAGGGTGTCCCAAAATTCCTTCAACAGTCGGAAATGGGAGGTTCCTGAGATCATTTAAAGCAACATTTTCCTTTGCAAAAATGTTATCCGCGGCTTTGTTTAGGAGTTATTAACGAAAAACACAGACCAATCAGAGCGCGACCTAGACGCGAGTTGGAACAGTCGGCCAATAGGCAGTTGGCGCGCCGGGCCGACAGTGCCAACTCGCGTCTAGGTCGCGCTCTGATTGGTCTGTGTTTTTCGTTAATAACTCCTAAACAAAGCCGCGGATAACATTTTTGCAAAGGAAAATGTTGCTTCAAACAATCTCAGGAACCTCCCATTTCCGGCTGTTGAAAGAATTTTGGGACACCCTGTATAGGAATCGCTCGGGGAAATGGGGAGCGAGACGCTCGTTATCTATCTTTCTAAATGCATCAAATCCGAAAAGATCAGATAGACGAGTCACTGTAAATATTTCAAACATTTCCAGATCCGCCAGGATCGAATCGAGACCAGAGAAATATTCTGAAATTACTTGCCATTCATACGGGTACGAATTTCCAATACAATTTGTCGCAAAAGTAAGTAGATAGTTTACGCTCGCCACAAATACGTTTCGAAGCCGGGATCATTTAATTACTGGCAACGTCCCACTTCGATTGAGTCATTGCATTATCCTCCCGTCGAAACTTATCGTTGCAATCAGCCGGTGGTCTGGCAGAGAACAAACTGGCTTCAATGCTCGTGATTAACCGCCGTCGAAATAAATTCTTTTCCGCGTGCATAATGCTCGCAGAAAACAATCGCGCGCATTGTTGCCGCCGCCTATTGTGCAACAAACACAATTAACCGCGCAAATTGAGAGCCTTCACACGACCCACCGAATGTCCACTTAAATAAACTCTCGCGTTGTTCAACGGCCGATTATTAATCCAGGCGCGGCGCCATGTTGGTCCGGAGCGCGGAATTTCCTCGCGACGTTACTTCCGCTGCGGAGGACCAAGTCCGGCCGAACTTTTTAATAGCGCGAACGTGATCGGAGGAACCTACTTCGGGGAGGGTGTGAGACAAAGGGGACGAAAATTAAGAAAAGTGCGGGCTCGCAAGGAATACTTGAAATTCTCGACTGACCCAGACGAACTGATAAAAAATCCCAGAAGGATATTAAGCGTACAGATCAGGTTTGCACCTTTGCCCGCCCCTTTCGAACCAGGACCCCACCCTCTCTTTCAAACTCCTCCAACCAACTATTTCCCCCAATTACGCGTTGGCTCTTCTTAACCCCTTTCACGCTAACAACACTCGTGATGAAGATTCTGAACAGTATCTAATAAATAGACAGCGGGTCTTTCTGCGAAATCAAAATTTATTGCCTGAATTGAAACAAACTGGAACGAAATGGAAACTTATTTTCTTTCCTAATTTGCTGAATAGGTTGACAATAAGACAACAGTATTTTAAAATTTCTCTAATGTTTCTTCTGTTTTGAATTACACCTACCCATTCTTGTTATTTTTACTGGACAGCGGATCTTTCTGCAAGATCAAAATTTATTGCCTGAATGGAAACAAACTGGAACGAAATTGAAACTTATTTTCTTTCCTAATTTTCTGAATAGGTTGACAATAAGACAACAATATTTTTAAATTTTTCTAATGTTTTCACTGTTTTGAATTACACCTACTCATTCTTATTATTTGCACTAAACAGCGGATTTTTCTGCAAAATCAAAATTTATTGCCTGGATTGAAACAAACTGGTGTGGAATAGAAATTTATTTTCTTTCTTAATATGCTTAACGGGTTAAATCTAATATAACAGTAGTTTTAAATTCTTCTAAAGCTTTCAATTAAAAAACTGTTTTTAAGAAAAACAATTTTGCACTTTCCAAATGTTTCTCATTTTATATTATTTTTTTTTCTCCGTTCCAATAGAATAGTAAAGTGATTTTTGAATGGTTTGGTATATTCTGGTACGATCCTCTTGGCATATTCTACCAAACTTTTATTTGCTACTTCGTAAAACTGCTGGATTTATAGCTCTGAAAGTGCAATCGTATTGCACAGTGGTGACTGGTGATTGGAACTTTAAATGCGTTTTTTTCGAATTGAAGTTTTGAAAATCGATACCCAGAAACATTTTAAATACATCCGAACCAATTCCGATAAAATTTTGCAATTACATTTTCAATATTATTTCAATATTTAGTCCATGGTTCGTATATTTTCGTTTTTTCTACGTTGGAAAATGGCGTAACTTTTTAAAAATTGATTTTTTTCATAATCGGCTTGGATAAAACCTATCTCTTTTAGTTCAGTTAAAAATTCACATCTAGTACCTCAAACGAGGGGTATTGTAGAATAGTTCACTTTTTCAGCAAATAGTACTTAAGTACTTATTTTATATAATAGTACTTATTTTTTAGAGAAACGCATTTTCATACATGAAAAATATTGTTGAATTTCTCTGATTTTTCGACCGTTTAAAAATTTGTGAGCTTTTAAGTCTGCCTTGAGAAGATCCTCCCAACTGTGATTTAAACCATCTGATAAACAGTTCAAAAGGTGCAGCAGCGGTTTCGCAGGGAAGTTTTCGACCACCTTCTACAAAGCTTTGACCTCTCGCCTAGTGATTACCACCTTTCGTACAATTTAAACAGCAGCTTCATTGCACAGGTTTGAAAATGATAAGGAATTGGAAAACGGTGTTATCAAAGCCTTCCAATTATGGATGAATTTTCCGAACATAAAGGCAAATAAGATCATCAGGAAAAACTTGAACACTTCAATATAAGTTTGTTCATTTGGAATGCTTGAATATCATTTTGAAATGTAAAGTAGTTTCTGCTGAGAATACAAATAAAATTTAATATGAAATCAAAGCATACAGTTCTTAAGTTTCAATTAATTCTCGTAATTGATTATCGTTGATATCATTAATTTGATTATTATATTATTATTGTTATTATTATACATTATTGATTATCATTAATTTCAAGTAAATCAAACAAACTGATCATATGAATAAGTTTGTAATCTAAATATTAATAGATACCAAATAAATAGAAACAAAAATAAGGTAAGAGAAATCAACAATACAATGAGTTAAGGTGGACAATTTTGAAAAAACATTATTAAAGAAAGTATGTTATTCAAAATTTGTGCACTGGTAACTGAATGTATTGCGAACAAAAATGAAGAATATAAGAGTGCAAGAAAAAGGATTAAAAATCTTCTTCAGTTTGAAAAGTTCGACATGTAGAAAGTGAAGTAAGGTAAGGGGTTGCAAAGACACGAAACTTGTCCACAGATCAGGTTGGCCACCCTCCACCGCCAACCCCGTCTCCAGTACGGATAATTGAAAGAGTTATTCGTCCCGGAAACTTAGAATGTAGTCCTTTATTCGAGTTGTGGGTGCTGCACCCTGCGGAAATTGGAATGGAGGACAGAGCAAAGGGAGGGTGGGCCGGAACTTTGTAGGTTCGATAAAACTAAGTAAGATATTGCGCCGACGGAATAAAAATGGTCAAAGCCAGCTCCTCCCTCGGAGCCAACCCTGATTGTTCGGTTGTACTCGTTTTAATACCGTTCAATGATTTCCTTCGGTGCTTCTAACGAGGCCTTTCTCTTCTCGTTCACGTCGATCTCTTTACGAGTAATTTACGAATTTAATTCGAATCCGCTAGAGACTTTAACAATCCTTCGGCTCGGTATTGAGCCAAGCGTATAGAAAAAGAATGTATCCTTGATTTCACTTGTTGGAAATTGTTACGTCAGTTATACAATACATCAAGGGCCGACGAGCCAGCAGTGCAAGTACATTTTCATTCGTTCTGTCAGATTTAATTTCAACAGACTTAATCGCGAAACGAACGATAAGAAACAAATTTTTTTCGTCAGGTGAAAACAGTTCTCACTGAGTTATGTCTATTGAATGTTTTTCTATGTTGAGATAAACGTGGACGAACGAGCAGTGCAAGATTATTTTCATTTGTTTCATCAGATTCGGCCCCTACTTTGAAGGTTAAATTTGTGTTCTTGGGGCCATTTTAAGAAAAAACTGTATATGTTACCTATAATACCAAATCGGCCTGATTTAGCCGGTAAAGTAGATTTCCGGTTTTTTATAAACCTGCAAATATCTCGGAGACTATGCGAGATATGGCAAACTATACAGATCTTTTTTGTAGGAAATTGATTTCCTATAAAAAACATTAAAATGATGTTAAACTTCCGTTTTTCACGAAAAATATTCACTACTCAGGCAGCTCCGATGATCTTGACCTTGACATATGTTAACATTCAATGCAGAACGTTTTTATTTTGCATGAAGATCCGCAGTCTATTTACAACTCGATATATGTATTATACAATTGATTATTCCCCCAGTTAAGGATAAAACGTAATTTTTACAAGTTTGCGTTTCATTGAATAAACTGCTTGAGTTACGCGGAATTTGAATGGTTATTCATGGGACAGTGAACGTGTTAATTGAAAATTAACATTAATCGAGGGGCGTGTGTCGATTAAGTTTGCAATTATGCACGCACGTGCATGAAACTATACATACGCATGCAGGAGTGTTCGGCAACAGGTGGGAGACAATTTCGAGAGTGTTTCAGCATGACAGAATTAGACAAAAATCGAAAGGACAGTGATCGATAGATTACCAAGTTCGAATCGACGCCATGTATTCGGTGCTCATGGCCGTTATTATATAAAATAGAATTCGCGCTCTGATTCCCTAACGATTGCACTTTTTTTACACTTGGATCGATCTGTTACACACTCTAGTGGACTTGATTTCGTTGACATATCGGCTTCGGCAGCTATCAGGTGGGCGGCTTAGTCTTATTGGTCAGTTCGACAGGTGTCGAACGCCAGCTCACGTGCACGCTCTAGTTGATGCTCGTCAACCTAAGGTTGCAGCCACAGCTGGACATGGATCTTCTCTTGACAACTTCTAACCCTTTAGCTATTTTTCTACGATTCAATTCGTAAAAGACAACTAATGTAATCGCGCACATGATACAATATTAGTATTCAGGGTGAGTTAGAAGAAACAGAACACTTCAATATCTTTGTTGGATTTCTTTTCATAAGATACGAAATTTGGCGACATGGGAATTTGAATGGTATCGAAGGACGCACATCGCCATCATCATATTATTCTTTTTTGTGCCTTTTTTCGGTATTTTTCAGTTCTTTAAATGGAATGTCCAATTTTTTATGCTCGATTTATAAAAGTACCAAAGCGTATTTGTCCTAAAATGTTGCTGAGATATTTGACTGGGATAAACTTCCGAAAGCGACAACCATCCGATTTTTTTTATACTCTGGACTCTTACGTACATTCACGTGCTGATTACGAATATGATAGTGAAAATTGGCGCAAATTTTATTTTATTAAATCATTGTTTTTTCCATTTATTTCCGTAAATAATGGTAATTTTGAAAAATACTTCCAATGAAAGTTGTAGGTCTCATCGAAATACACATTTTATGTCTTATTGATTTTCAGCAATATATTCTTCAATATTTTAATTTACCTTGTTGTTTCAACAATATTTTACCACCGCGTCAATTTGACACCGAGGGACAGATTCAGTTCGTGAAACGAGGGACGGACGAGGGATAAACTATTGAATGGTAACTTTATACGAAAGTTAACTGCATTTTACAACGTCTCTGACATTTAATCTTGCATGAATTAATTACTCTCGCGTGTAGCAGTTTAATATCTATCCAGCATGGCAATACGGTCTCGGTAGCTAATAACACAGACTGATTCCTCCGACAAGAAGTTCGAGCGAGCAGCTCGTCAAAGGAAACATTATGTTTAAATTAGACATCGCGACGCTCTCAATTTATTCGAGCCTTCTCATTACGAATCAGACTGTTGAAAAGTGCTCGGTACCAAACTAGCATTACATCGCGCCCTATTACGGACACGCCCGCCCTCGCGGCGCGGCGGCGCGGCTACCTAAATCACGTAATTTGCCAGCTACACAACAAATAGGGACGGCGTATTATTAATTACCGTAGAAATTGCCTTAACCTACGCGGCGATTATCTCGAGTGAACGGTTAACGAGGCAAGTTACAGCGCGAGGCGGAATTAATACGAGGCTGCGGATAGTCAGGTCGCAGGACGTGTCAAGTTTCTCGTCTTACGAGCACGTGCTCGATTTCGACATCGAATCGAACGTTCTACGAACCTCGTTCGACTTTGTTTCGAACGATTCTTCATGCTCGTTCTCGAGCACCGTTTTTTTCATAACGTGTTAGGTCCGTTGCATATCAAATGTCCGATTTCAGAGCGCACATTACGATAGCTCTTATTTACTCAGAAAGTTTGAGCTCGATAATTAAAAAGTATAATTCAAATACATTGTATTCAATTATTTCGTGAGGTCTTTTTTTTACGTTGCTTTTTCAACTGCTATGGTTATTAAGCGACGAATTCGCAAGGTAAGATCTAATAACACATAAATAGTAAGGTGGGATCTCTTAGACCCCGACAAATGATTTTCATAAATAGTTAAGTTAATTACAGAAAGGTTTTAAATAATCTATATATTTTTGTTGAGTACACAAGGGTTAAACATTAATATAATTAATTGAATCTCTCGAATATCTTCTAAACTATTTACCGCGTCGAAACATATGTTAGAGAAAACCTGTAGATCTGGATAGGCTGTGTATTTTATGTCGTATTACTTCTTTTCGTAAAACAAACGGTTTTCGAAAAAATTGAGAAAAATGTTGGGCCAAAATCCAAACATCATTTCTGGAATTTGAAAATTGAAGTGAAAATTGAATTGAAATTTTTATTTGCATATTATTTTGCAGGAAATTGCCTATGGAATCAAAAAGTTTGTGTGACTTTTCATTTAAAAAATATGTGCAATATTTCCTGAAAAATAATATGGAATTAAAAAGAAGTATGTTTAAAATTAAAAATTAAAATTAAAAATCATCTTTAAAAAAAGTAAGCGTCAGTTAGAGGAACCGTAAGAGTCTGTAGTTTATCCCACAATAAATAGAAATAATGAACAAAATAAAATTTTAAAATACCAAAGTAGCCATGATATTTAGTATCGCAAATCTAGTCTAGGCCCAAGTATACCTAATTCAGTTTGCTTTGAATAGAAAACGTTCCGGCAAAGTCGGATCTCCGTGCTAGTTTCAGTTTCATGTACTCCAAGAATCATAAATATTACTACCTGGTTTCGTGACTCTTTTACGGCGGCGCCTAGTCGCTGGAAATTGCAAATTGCACTCTCGAAGACGTTCCAGTGCGGTATCAATTCTCCACCGGTTTAGGGAAGAAAAGGAGGGTGCAGGAGCTCCAAGTGAGAACAGAGAGTTTGATAAAGCTGATAGCTTAGCTCGGAAGGAAAGAGAAAAATTCAAAAGGGGCCGATGTGCTTTTCAACTAAATTCTGGACCGCTTGATAGTTAGTAAAAAAATGTTCTGCGTAAAGATTTTAAATGAATCAATTTTTATTGGGTCATAAGTAGACTGCAGATCTTTATACATATGCAAGACAGAAATTTGTTGCTTCAAGTAAATTAACGACTAAAGTAGGAGTTTAATTGTTAATTGCAATTAACGATTGAAGTAGAAATTTATTCGTCAACCGTTGATTAAATTTTTGCCGAACTCTGGGTGGCGCATGGCACAAAAAAGGTTGGGAAACAATTTGTCGTGTGATATAAAAAAGCAGGGACACACGAATTCCGGAAAAGCAGTAATCATTTTCGTGAATCGAAGAAACGTGTTACATACCGGTAATAGTGGGAAGGCGCAAACAAGCGGCGAACGGGGCGGAGCTTTCGAAATTTATCGAGTTTCGATGCCACGGGCCGACCGCATATTCGTTTCGTATCCGGTCGAACGACGGCATTGTGTCGTATTTTTCGCACGACGGCACGCCACTTGGAAAGTTCGCGTTTTTAGACCCTAGCCGCCGCGAAACGAAATGAAACAGACCGCTGCGCCGAGTCTCCGCTGAGAAATTTATTCCACGGGATTTCCCGATACCGTCGATGTTGACTCGGCCCGCAGATGAAAAAGCTTTCCGAACATGTGACCAACTTTCCTTCTGCGACGCAGCCCGACGCGACGGCCAGAGGAAAATTAAAAAATCGTTTTACGAGCCGTCTCACGCCGCACTGAGCTGTATGGGAAGTAGAGATCTCCGTATCCGAACAGCCATTATCCGAATATCCCGATATGATCCCCGTTATCCAAACAGGATGTCTTCCAGCAATACGTGATGTGGTCGAACCAATTCTGATCGTGACTGGACTGTGGACTATGCCACGAAACTATTCGATAGCACACTTGACTAACCGCAGGAAAAAGTGTAACATTTCTTTAATTAATCCTTTGCACTCGAAGCTAAAGGGTCTTCCAATAAGAGCGATAATCTTCTTGGGTCTAGTTTTGGTCTGAAAGTCTTACGTCCTAAAAGGACGTCTTTAAGACCATAAACACTGTGGTTTTTATACAGGGTGTCCCAAAATTACCTTAGTTTAATGAAATGGGAGGTTCCCGAGATCATTTGAAGCGACATTTTCCTTTGCAAAAATGTTATCCGCGGCTTTGTTTAGGAGTTATTAACGAAAAACACGGACCAATGAGAGCGCGATCTAGGCGCGAGTTGGCACAGTCGGCCCGGCGCGCCAACTGTTTATTGGCCGACTGTGCCAACTCGCGTCTACGTCGCGCTCTGATTGGTCCGTGTTTTTCGTTAATAACTCCTAAACAAAGCCGCGGATAACATTTTTGCAAAGGAAAATGTCGCTTGAAATGATCTCGGGAACCTCCCATTTCATTAAACTAAGATAATTTTGGGACACCCTGTATACCCATAATCTAGCAGTAATTATTAGCTTTGATATTATTTATTCGAGTTAGTGTTTTGCTTCAATACCAATGTCAATGTCAATGTCAATATTAATATCAATATCAATAGGTCTTTATTCAAATTAAAGACGTCTTTAAGACGTCTTCGTGCTATCTGGGAGCCGCCATGTTCATTATTCAATAGTTAGTGTCATCATGGATAGAGACTCAGTTACTCAACTCGTTGAAATGATTAAAATTGATCGCGTTATTGTATACAAATTGTTGAAGAAACGATTTTTACGGTAACAGAGAATGCAGAATAAATTTTCTTATATTGGAATAATTGTGAAATATATTCTGAATAATCTTTATGTTGTCACGGGTTGACATAAAATCAGGATAACGAAGAAATTTATGTCCCCAACTTCAGGTAGTAATATAGTGCGATGTTTCTTTGTTCTTCGTACAATTTATGCGAACGAATGGGTAAAAGTCCCCGCGTTATTATACATGCTAGAAATTTGTGTTATGTAGTGTTCTTAATTGCATACAAAGTGTCCCGTCTAACACGGGTATTTTAAACGCTTCGCTCGTTTCTCATGATAAAAAGAATGATACCGAGAAAGCGTTATTAAATAAAGTCCGACCATTAGGTGATACGAGAGTGTTCGCTTAAAGGAATATTTAGATAATAGAACAATTTATCTCGCGCAGCACTTTTTAATATAATATATTCGCTCCATTTAAGCAGAGGTCGTAAAAATTAACTATCCAAATTTTTATTTACACACACACACGCGCGAGCACTTTTTATAATTATAATACCGTGTGCATAGTACATTAAAATTCGAAAAGGAGTTTCAGGCGATTTTTCAGAAAAGGAAGCATTTTCTCAAGGTAGTTTAATTATTACGCACGACAGCTTCTCGTATACCGTGAATTAATATAGGGAAGCTTAAACAATCGTATTAAAATAATATTATAACATTATGTTGCTTTCAAATTTTTATAAGTTACAGGCTTTTATCGCAGTTTTTCTAAATTTTCTAAATTCTAAAATACTTCTTTATAAGTAGTGATTCCTAAGGTCATTTGAAGTAACCTTTTCCTTTGCGAAAATCCTTAACACGGACAAAACTTTCACAAAGGCAAAAATTACTCAAATGACCTGAGGAATCCTTTCAAGGAAGTACAACATTTCGGACAGCCTGTATATTAATAATTTAAAATTCTCTACGGACACAAAAGATGTTTTTCCTTAAATTTATGCAATGTTTGTGTTTCGTTGCACCAAAAGCACGATACCAGCACCAAAAGAATACCTTACCTTAGAGGACTGAAATAGTTACACAAGGATTTGCGTGCATTATCCCTGTAAAATCGCTTTGCGTGCACGTTGCACACCTACGTGCTTGTTGGGATGTTCAAACTGCATTGTTAGCACGTGCAACATCGTACAGTTTCATGGCAAACAGTTTAGACCTTACATCTCTATGCAATATTATGCTTGTAACCAATTAATAATGATTAACTTGTGGAATATTCAATACAGTACCGTTTGTTTTGAAAGTGGTGCAACTTCATTTTTTGTTGTTTCGAGAAAATTAAAGGTTAGCATATTAGTCAATTCAATAATATAAATTAATTATGTCAAGTCTGGCAACGTTTCTACCAATTTATCAATATGTAATTTGATTATACAAATTTCTTTCAGGCGAATTTAACTAAAATGATATACATTTACGGGCTGTGAATGGACTTACACCATTTTCATAATCAGTCAATTGTAAAAATCATTTAATTTCAATCAAGAAAAATTAAATATCACTCAAAATATATTTTGTATTAATCCAATTTTGTTCATAAATAATAACAAGAAATAAAACAGGAGTAGTATTTTTTATTTTGAACGTTAATTGTATTATATATTGTTAAACTTAACATAAGATATTGCTATTATTTGTTAATGCCCTTTATGTACATGTTTATACAAAATAAAAATTTTCTACCTGAATTGCAACAGCCTGCAGTGAAATAGAAATTTGTTTTTCTCTTAATATGGTTATAACAGTATATTTAAATTCTTCTAATTTGTTTACTTGGAAACTGGAGTTACACCACTTTCATAATTGGCCAATTTTAAATTGAACAAAACATTGGCATTTTTTAAGATACTAAATATTAACTAGTTATAAATAAAAAGTTTATACTAAATTAATCACAAATTATGTGATATCTAATTTTTTAAAAAAATGGACTTGCACCACTTTCAAATTTTTGTGTCAAAAAGCTACAAATTTTTTATCGTCGTCAGGTTGTTCGTACCACTGTTTACACTGAATTAATCAGATTTTATGTAATACATACCTCATTTTTAGAAAAAAAATTGATTTGCCCGACTTTCAAAATAAACGGTCCATATAAAACCGAAGCACAGCTACTTTTTGATCGTGGTCAGGTCGTTTCGCCGCACTGTGCGGCGCGACATGTGCAAGTTCCAAACGAGATCGGTTCTTACTTTGCGGGCTCTGCTGGTACATGGGAAAGTGATAATCGAGAAACCAGTGAGTTTCGTTACGTGGGACTAGCAGTAGCGTCAGGTGCGCGAGACAAGTGGACCTAGTCGTCCGTTAAAAATGACTCGAATACAGGAAAAGGACTATCAAGCGAGAAATAGAGTGATACGTTGTCGGGCAGAAACTGCATTATGTACTTACCTATCGCGCGCGGCCTATCAAAGGGAACAATTTATTGAGTGCACCGCGCTGAAATGTAGCCTCGCGCGACCATTTTGTAATCTCATTCGCGCCTGTGTAACTCACTGCTGATCGTCGATAAACTTTATAATATTTAAGCCCCATCGAGCTCGGACGCGTTATCGCGCTGTAAATTCAGCATGCGTGGCACTAATGTCTCAATGCCTATCGGGACTGGTGAGGTGCTTGCATGGTTAGACGATTAAGAAATTGGTTCACATGCGCGCTCAGATTCTTGTCCTATCGATGCCGGTCACTTTTTATTCAACTTTACAACCAGGGCCGTGCGATAGATTTTCTCAGTATCATGTAAGTCTTCAAAGTGCCGCCCTTTAAATGCTTTTTCTTTAAAATAACCATCGATTGTGGGATTTTTAAAAAACTGCAGAAAATATACGAATACTATTTTTATTTTGAAAATATAAACTACTTTGAAACGATGTTATCAACTATTAAGGGTAATGTCCAGAATATAATCGAGAAAAGTTTATTTGAAATTTATTCTCCTCTTGCGTCATCTTGCGTAAAGATTGAACGGTTCAAATTGTATTTTGATTTCGCTGCTTATGCTTATTCTTTGATCACTACTCGTAAGCTGACTGCGGAATTTGTGCATTTATAACAAAAATAAGTAGGAAAAATGTATACCAACGGAAAGATTAATTAATATGTTATATTCAACTCATGAAAATCGACACAAGAAACAGAAATTTCTATTTGACTCCCCTTTTTTTCAATTGATATAGAACATTTTTATTTTTTGAAAATTATATTTATTTTTATATTTATATAATTTTATTTTTATTTATTTTTATTTAGATTTTATTTTAATAGAAACTATATAATTTTTATATTTTTCGAATAAAAGAGAAATTAAATGAGAGTTCTTTTTCAAATGAAACTGTTTTTATCGTACCTTTAGATTAAATACGTGTATTCTACATTTATTTGATGAAATAAATTCTTGAATTTTTTTCATAATTTTAGTTTTACAAATTACTTCTTTATGATGCCAACTTTCATTTATTCCAATAGAAAAATGGGTTATATGAATATTAACAAATTTTTTCTGCACACACACACACACACACATTCGTCCAGTCATCCAGTCAATTGATTGTATTTAGAAGTGTTTAGATTTCTCTCCAACCATTATTGGCTGATCCATGTATTACAGTGAAGTAACGAACAATTTAGAAATTAATCTTATTAATTAAAAGGGTATATCGACGTCTCAATCATTTAGGCCGGGAAGACGTTTCAAGGAACAAGTAAGAAACAGACACGATTCCGATCGAATCAGAAGAAGTGAACCTGTCGTCGGTTCCTTTGCGGGAGATGGACCAAGTTTCTTACGGAGGTTACTATATCCGGCTGCAAATATGTCGATGTAAATGCGTGGCACGATTGCTCGCATTAATTTACAACGTACCGGCTATACCTCTTATCACAACGCGTTCCCTATCTCACGTTTCTATCAGCAATCTCGCAAGTTGAAATAATGCGGGGCACGCGGTCGATGTGGGAATAAGTGGGATCGAGGTTATTTCATGGTCATTTTGTCTTTTTTTTTTATCATAAACCCATATTTTTTATTTCGGAATCACATTCACTAAAAGTTGTGAATGAATTGGCAACAATGCCAATTGCGCAACATGATTGATCGTGAATCATAGCGATTGGCTAATTACAGTATTTTATCGATAAATGTCCCAAATGACTGGCGGACAATTGTCCCAGAACTATCCCCACTCTTGCGGGGTGTACGCCCTTGAGGGGCCAAGGAGCTCGAGAGGCCTCGGTCGCCGAGAAGTATGACATCATACGCCTCAGGTATATCGGTGAGACTACACTAATCCAATGACAAAACTTCTTTATTATTTTTGTATGGGATTTTCACCAACATATTCGTGGCATTTTTTAAATGAAAATGATACCAAATATGATATAATTCCGATAATATTTACGATGAATATAAGAATATTTACAAAGAAGAACACAGTGTATGGGAAGTTCTTTGAACTGTGCCCGCGCGCTGCGACTCACCGCGGCTTTTTCTTTCCCATACGCTGTCCTACTTTGCGTCGAAAACTTTCATCGTTCATTACACAAGCAAATATAATTGGAATTATATCTTATTTGGTATAATTTTCATTAGAAAAATGCCACGAATATGTTGGTCAAAGTCCCACCAACAAATAATGAAAAATAAAGAAGTTTTGTCATTGGATTAGTTATGCTTACACTTCTCGGCGAGCGAGGCCTCTCGATCTCCACTGTCCTTTTCTACATTCGGCAAAAGTCAAAGAATAGTATGCCTGGCGGATAATTGTCCCTGAGCAGACCCGTGTTGGGGACAATTATCGATAAAATACTGTAATACAATGTGGATTTGCGTAACATCATGCTGCACAATAATTGTTGCGCAATATGCTTGATATGAAGAATAATTTCGACTAATCTCGAGCACTAATCGAGTTAAAATTTTGGAAGAACAATATTCTGTTGCAACCCTCTCTCAAAGTTATCCGCGAGATTCGGGATTCGAGTGCCTGCGTGCAACCGGTTTCCATACCAGGGAAGTAGAAATAGTGTATGGAGGCATCATGATAGGAAGAAAATGGAATCCGTATTCAAGTGGCGTTCCTCAATTCGAAAAATCTTGCTAGGCTTGCTGTAGGTTGAGACTCGTAACTCGAAGTATCAAGCATCTCTCGAGCATCGGGCTTGTCCTGGTTGCTTGTAGTTGGCGAAATCCCATCCGATCTCCCGTCAAAATTGAACCATAAGCCTGACATTGCTGGCTCGTAACAACGATAACGGGCAGGATAGACGGGTTCGAGTACCGATACGATTTCGATCTGATCGAAACAGTCGAGGCTTCCAGCATTACGGCACCCGAATGCGGCCGTGCAGCATCCTGAACTTTGACTGGGAAGTTGCTCTGAATTATGCAGCTGCAGGCGGCGGTCGCCTATGAAGCCCTCCAGTGTCTCACCTTCTCTCTCTCTCTCTCTCTCTCTCTCTCTCTGTCTCTCTCTCACACACACACACACACCATTCGTTCCGAGCCCTCGTTCCTCTCGAAGCAAGAAGACCCTGGGGAAACCATGGCTTCTGCTATAGTAGGAAGCTTGTCCCCCCGTTATGCCCCACAACGGCACCGAAGACAGGTTTATTTCCTCCTGCTTAATCGCTGGGAAATACCGGACCTGGTGTATTCAACCGCTTCCTGTCGCTCGGAATTACGGGACCTCGAAGGAGGCGGCTGGATTAATTGTTCCGCTGGTCAATTTACCCCAAGACGAACGCCAAACTTCGTCTGATCGTAGGCGCCGCGACTAGCGCAGGCTTGCGTTAGGCTACCTTTCAGCCATTCAAAACTGCTGTATGTCCATATAGACCAGTCAACGGAAAGTTGTAGAGGGAAATGGAAGGAACACAATTTTTAACTTTGTTTGTCCCAAAGTTAAAAATTGTGTTCCTTCGATTTCCCTTTACACACCCCTTACGAGCATTCATTGACTGGACTAATATTTCTCTGGTGTAAGGAAGAACGCCGTATGTTACATATGTACTTTCATTTTCGAGATATTGCCGGTTGAAGGGGTAGACTCCTTTTTCCAGGCTTGCAAGGATGCGGGATTCGCCTTCTCATTTCTCGATAACACAAACACGGGGGTTTTCAGTAGTCAAAAACGCTAGATAAATGATCGATCTAGGGCGCTGTCTCCCTCAAAAGTCCTTTTCGTTTACAAGACGGAATTTGCATTATTCGGATGCACACAACTGCGCATGTAGCTATTTTCATAGAATTTTCATTAAATCATCGTAACCTTTTTAGTGTTTTAAATTGCACCCGCTCATTTGTTGCCATAAATGCATAAAATCCGCAGTCTACTAATTAATTGCTAAACATTTTAGTATTGTATGAGGTACTATGTCAACTTCGTATCCATAAAATGGAAAAAATCATGCAAAATAGAATTTTTCTAGGTTGACAGACAATATGTAGTTTGCAAGTTAAAATACCTCCAAACGAGAGGGATTAAGAATATTTTTCAAACAAGTAATGCAGTGTTCAGGAACGTATAATTTATTGATAAAAATATTATTTATAAGCTTATGACGTCATAGCTAAAAAGTGTTTCATCCCCATTATTTCCAACGCAGATGACCGTACATGCAGGTTGTTGCACTCATCCTTGACGCGACTATTAGAGTAGACAAAAATGCATCGATCCATTTAAAAATAGCAGACGGCCTTCGTATCTGCTGAACTGCGTCAGTCTCCTAAAAATTTTCTCCTAAAAAACACGTGTCTTACACTGCACGATATGTTGAAGGGAACTAATAAACAATAAAAATCTCAATATTTCCTTGAATAAAATCCAAAGTAATTTGTATTCGGACTTCCGTGAATTTCATATTAAAAATATGTGTATGTATAATGTATAACATAAATATATATTCCAAACGACACACATTTACACGCGACTATCGTAAACAACTTTAATCACGGTATGAATTATTCAACCGCAACGAATTTTCATGATGACGTCCGATGAAAAGTTTGCCGTGTCAACGAATCGGATTCCAATTTTGCATGTCATCGACAGAGATTTTAGAATACGCCGTCTTTGCGTCTGTATATGCATACACATCAATTATGTGCATACGATACATACATGATATAATGATAATAATAATTTTACCGCTCTTAGTTGGCCAAACGAACAAAGATCGGCACCTACCGATCTCTACGGACACGGTTCGTGTAACGTAAGTATTCGAACGAGTACGAAAGTTTTGATTTCTTGTCGCGATTGTAGATTATTTTTCGTTTTTGTCACTTTACATCGCACTTAACTGCCAGGATTGTTTCGCGACGGGACGTATACTGTTTTTACAAGGTGGGTTCCGAACCACCTTGGGCACGACAGTTTAAATGACACTCAAAATAAAAATTAGGAGTAATATTTTTGGCGAAGTTTCCGAATACGTCCATGCTTAGAATTGGATGAAATTTTGGAAATAGGTTCTTTTTTGACTAAAATCATGATTGTCAGAAGGATTTTTGGCGACTCGAAAAAAATTTTTTACCATATAAATGTCACTTTATACCTTACCACTCTCTTTTACAGGTAAGTATAAGTATATAATTAAAATAATAAATAAAATAATAGTTAGGTTGTTTTTGTAGAAACAGTTGACGAGCTGTCGCATCATGCTGACGCGTACGCACAGCACGGATATAAAATAAAGAGTCTTCAAGTCGGTAAGGTAGAAGGTGACATTGAAATGGTAAAAAATTTTGTTTCGAGTCGCGAAAAATCATTCTGGCAATCATCATTTTAGTAAAAAAAGAACCTATTTCCAAAATTTCATCCAATTCTGAGCATGGACGTAATCGGAAACACAGCCATATTTTTAATTTATTGTTTAATGTAATCTAGTTTTTTCATAATAAATGTTACGTTCTAAATTTATTTGCTTTTGCTGCTATTATATATTATGGGACAGACGGAGTAATAAATAATTTAACAGACGCATAATGTCTCGACGTCGCTCCGTTGATATGCGAGTGGAAAGAAAGTGTAAAAGTAACGTGCGACATAGATTATTTTTGTATCACTCGCATGACCAGAGGAATGTTTGAAGTGTCTGTTCGTCAGAGGCTGTTGGCGGCGAGAAGCGAACGTAAATACTTAAAACTGATGACGGCTTCCGTTACTGTTTCCCGGAAGGGATTCTACGTTAGGTCCAGAAGAAGTCCGATCCCTCGCTAAGACAAACAACGATGCGGTTGTACGCCGCTTTAGAGGGGTCTGCAGTCTTTCCGTCCCTTCTTGCTCCTTTTTCCTAACAGACACTCCGGTAAACAGTTTATCTTGATGCTTTTCTACTTAACACCAGAAATTGGTTTTGCTGTGCAAAGCTGTTTTCCACGTTAACGGGAAATTGATATTTACGCGTATATTTGTTCGCGGACCTGCTCCCTTGTACTTTCGATTCACTTGACGTTTTCTGCTAAAAATAGTTTTTCATTTTCATCTACTCCTACTCCTCGATCTGCCTTATTGACGTTGTAATTCTATCCATTCGGATTTTTATAAAAAGTCATTTTATTTATTTTTAAGATTACACGTACACAGTACACACACATGTACACACACAGTAAACATATAAAATTAATAAATATAAAAATAAATATTTTAATCCGCAGATAATTGAGCTGCCTGAGGTTCGGCAAAATATTTTGAAAATTTGGAAAAAAATATTGTGGTAATTTTTGTTCAAAACGCGATACGCGTTTGTCGGGGAAAAAAAGGGAAGAGCAGTGTTTTATAGTGTAAAGGTCAGGCGATATATTTACGTAGGTAACCAAATCACACGTTTTCCACGATTCTGGTATACCAATTCGAGCGTACAGAAATATCAAAGGGATTTTAGAAATATTCGTGCACCCTGTCACCGTGACACGTATTTTCTAGCGTGCCCGATCAACGACCCCGAGCCTATAGGTGCGTGATCCACCCCTCCGACGCGTTCTCTCCCCTGAATACAGCGTAAATTTCAACAAAACACCTGAAAGCCGTAGTCCCTCGTGTTCACGTAATTCATACAGCCGATAAAACAAATTGACGATGTGTTTTATAGATTCATATATCTGCGGCATGTTATATGTGTGATAAATTTTTGATGAAAAAGAAGAGTACGTTCATCGACACCCTTTGTGTATCGGATCACACGATCGGTTAGTGCTTATGGACGGGTGCACGCGTTTACCACGATGCAACAGAAATTCGAAAAAGTTATTCACGAATTCTAGTAGTAATTCAACTTTTTATCGAATACTTTTAAGAATTCATTTTAAAGATTAATCCTATGAAGCGTGTATCATTCCACTTTCTTAAAATTTGTCTACAAAAATTGGAAAGTGCATAAACATCCGCAGTCTAGTTGGAAATCTTCAGTCTGTGCAAATCTGGGACTAATTCCTTTCGCATTACGATCAGAAACCTTTACCGAATGTAATGGCACCAGAAATAGCACCGGATATTACTCAATAGTATAACGAAATCGTCAATGAAGTTTGATTATGTTCAAATATTAATAACTATACTAATTTAGATGCTAACGAAATGGAATCTGTGCGAAAGTGCTCTGTGTACGTAGCAGTTGAAAATATAGTAAATGAATGATCGGTGTTTGAGAGAGCACTTCACAAATGCTGCAAATAGTAAAAACAATATTAAAAGCTTTTTCTTTTTTTCTTTTTTTTTATTGTACAGCTGTAACGTCCAATAAATTGTGGTGACTCTGAGAGAGGCGCATTTTCATTGGTGATAGCATTTGTAGATCCAAAATAAATAAAAATCCTACAAAATTCTGTCGAATTTGATGCTCCAGCATTTTCTAAAATTTTTGTAAGCCATAAATGCATAAAGATCCGCAGTCTACTGATCAATTACTTAACAAGAAGTTAATGGCACAAAAACATATTTCAAATAAAACTTGAGTGGTTTCAAGGAGTTCACAATGCCACAAGATTCGCTTTTGAGTAAGTGGATGTATATAGGTAATAAAATTTTGTCTTTTTAGATGACATCAAGATTTTTTATAGCACAAATGACACCCTTAACCCTTATCTCAACATCCAAAATTTCTACAATATTCATAGTTTCAACGAATATTTTTATGTCTCCAATATAAATTAACCTTTAGCATCCTTATTCAAAATATTGTTTTCATGATTAAATATGTCGGTGTGTAATCAATTACTAAACACTTGTATTGTACGAGGTATTACATCAATTTCGTGTTCACCAAATTTTTTTTTACGTCGCATTTCAACTGCTACGGTTGAAAACTGTGGTGCCCAAGGTGGTTCGGAGCCCACCTTAATAAAAACTGTAGGTCCACCAACTGTAAAAAATCATTGGGAATGGAAATATCCGAGTGCAAAGGGTTAAGCGTAAGCTTGAATGGGAATAATGTGACGTTACGAATGCCCCTGATACGTGCCTTGCGCAGAGAGTCGTGTGAGAGATGAATTTGATCGTATGGTACAGATTTTTTCTGCAGCGCTGGTTTACAAATTCGTGTTCGTTCAAATGCCGAGCGCGAGCGAACGTGCATTAATTATTAATTATTAATAAATGTGCCGTGTATCGCTGTAGGTCGAAATAATGCATTGAGCTGAACATTCATGCATTTATTTATATGCATTCATAAAATCGAGCAAGCATTTTTCAATCATTCTGATCGTTCGGCGAATACTTTAACGAGCATAGATGAATGCTCGCTTGAATTTCAATTTCGTCGGAGTGGGGGGTCGTTCGTTTGGTCTAAACGCGGCATGAGAACTCGGCGGCGATCGTTAGCAAAGCTGCACCGCGATCGAGCCCGGTAATCCAAATCGTATACTCGATAATCCGAGTGTGTATTCGCTTGTCGTGCGCCGAGGACGAGTTTTATATTCCCAGAACAGCATGTCCAAGGAAGAGAAAGAACGTGCCGTCAGCTGCGCGCGGATCGTGTTCGGCGTGCGTGATCGAACTGCGAACGGAGACAGTCATCGTCGTGATCATCATCGTCAGCGTCATCCAAGTAGCTGCCGCACAGTGGGACAAACCGATAAATTCTGCACTGAAAATCAAAGGACTTTCGATAGAAATGAGAGAGAGCGATGATCTTTTTTAACGTTTTAACTGCGTTCGACACGTAAATTCGAATCTCTATTGCGGTGCAATGACAATAACCTTCTCAAGAATGAATTGTTAATTTTTTATCAAATAAAAATGTAATCCCTCCTTGTTTTTCGTAAAATTCATAATAGGATCATTTGCCCCGAGTTTGACGTGTATATTCGTCATTGCTTGATTTGAATTCCGTATTCTGTGGAGGATTTTTAAAACTAAATTCCGCAGTCAAGAGGTTAAACTAAAGCTGAAGTATCGCAGCCCAGATAGCACAAAGACGGCTTAAAGACATCTTCAGTTGAATTTGAAGAGTCGAAATTGAAGAGTTGAAAATTGATGTTGAAATTGAAATTGAAGAGTTGAAATTGAAAAGTTGAACGTTTCTTAACTTTGAAAATCTGAGTTAAACTTGCAGAATTTCAAGAAAATTGTGGTTGATCCGATACCATGTTTCGGTTAGATTTTTTTATTGACGTGACGTGCATCATTTCTTCTAGCTTCCGTCATGCTGATTTCGAATCTGGCCGTAAAATTTGTCTACTACCCCAGGATATTGAAAAAAATCGATTTGTGTGAGAAAAACTAATGAAATCGTAACTTTTTCGTTGAAATAATTATAATGTTCTGTAATATTTCAGCTTCAATTTTTAAAAAATCGTCGCTCCATCTCATTTCTATCGAAAGTTCTTTGATTTTGACACAGAATTCATCGGTTTGTCCCACTGTGTGCCGGTCCTCGCCATAAACGCGCGTCGTTATCACCGTAATGTTTTTCCTCGCCCTTGTTATCGTTCGGAGACGGACACGTTGCACAAACGCTACCGGAAAATCGTTCGAGACTGCTCGAATAGAAATTTCAAGTGGCCTCCGGCTCGTGAGAACGAGCCCAATCAAGACGCACTGTACTATCCCGCGCGTCTGTTTTGCTCTTCAAATGTGATGGATCGTACGGAACGCCGCTATAACTCTGACCACCTGCTGTATCTTATGTTTAGAGATATGACGAGACACGTCTAATGGAAAAGTTACATATATGCTACCGATCGTGCTGCGACGTTATGGTAATCGATAGTATCGGGTCGTGGCACATTAAATGCACACTGTACGGATAGCACACGACGTTTTAAAGACATCCATTTTACGTCTATTTCAAGTCTAAAAGTTTTACGTCCTAACAAGACGTCTTTGAGACCATAAACAGTGTGGTTTTTATATACCCATAATCTAGCAGTACTAGCATTGGTACTTTTTATTCGAGTTAGTGTCTTTGCTTCAATTTCAATTTCAACTCTTCAATTTCAACTTCTTTTTCAACTTTTCAATTTCAACTCTTCAACTTCAATTTTAATTTCAACTTCTTTTTCAACTTTTCAATTTCAACTCTTCAACTTCAATTTCAATTTCAACTTCTTTTTCAACTTTTCAATTTCAACTCTTCAACTTCAATTTCAATATCGACTCTTTAACATCAATATCGACTCTTTAACATCAATTTCAACTCTTCAACTTCAACGTCAATTTTTATTATTTTTATAGTGATTTTAATTGTAATTATTATTTTTATTACACTTTGACGCAGGCCTAATCCTCTCGTTGACAGGCAGTGGAGTGGGTAGGCACTGGACAACGATCGTGCCCACGATTCAGAACAACGAAGGAGCGATTACTGTAATATTAAAACTGTTTTGAATAATGCTAGGGCAATTTTTACTGGCGCCTCAGAGTCGCCATACGAGTGTGCAAAGGGTTAAAATGTGTACGGATACTTTTTACGCTGACTGTCAAAATAAAAAAAAAATGGTAAGTGGGCTATCATTTAGTCGGGACTCTCTTCTAGAAGAACAAAAACCACAGCATCAGTATCTCGAGGGGATTGAGACCGAAGGGCAGTAGAGTCAGAAGGTTGGCTTTTAAATTAGCGCCGGTTGCGCGGAAATTGATTAGATTCGGTGACTAAACAAGGTTCCCGGACTTGTCTCGAGTGACGACAAAATTTCTTGCGGAGGCGTTCGTTCTAGCTGGAATAACGACGGGACGTGGCGAGGCAGGGTACGACGGCGGCAGGTGGTTACCGTTAGTGCAAACCGAGGAGGGATCACTTGCTGGTACAGTGACGGATTGTAACGCGGAGGCAGCTAACAATAAGAGAGGTGGATGCGGTTCAAGCATGGCCAATAAAAGAGAGGAGAGACTCGACGCCGCGCCGGGCCGCGTAATACCGCGGCTAAGAAAGATTAATTTCTCATTCCCTGGAACGTCTTCCCCGAGAGACTATAATTTCTTGACTTTTCTAATTGCAATAGAATTACCGGGTTCCGAATTGGACAGAGACTAACTGTCTTCGTTTACTCCGTCCGGGGAACGTTTACAGACATTTTTTCCGTGATTCAATCAACTCTTTCAGAACCAATCTCGTCGTACTGGTTATTGTATAAACAAATACATATCAAATGTGTCTATAGAATATTTCCATTCCTTATGATTAGACTGCGGATCTTGATGCATTTATAGCAAAATAGAGTAGATGAAATTCAGAATTGTGTTCACTTTTTATTATTTAGTGTTTTTAATACAAAAAATAAATTATTATTATCAATTCCAAAGATAATTTTTATCTGAGTAAAAATCCGTTAATTTTTAGTTTCAATAAATATATATAAAATTTATATGAATTTTTCAATTATCATAAAAATTTATCATATTTAAATGAAACCTTAATATTACTCTCCCAATAATACGTACTAAGCTTATTAGTATTTTTTTTAAATTACTATTAAAAATTAGCAATATAAAATCTACCATATTCCTAAATAAACCTATACCCTAATAATTTTATACCATTTAAAAATTTATATGAATTTTTCAATAAAATTAACTTTCACCACAATAACTTTCATTATTGGACGAGTCCATTTCTGAATTGCCCCACTTAACAATCAAATTGCCCTACGTTGGGAAACACTCTAACGATTTTAATCGTTTCTGATTGCAGATTCATGACTGGTGCGGGAGGGGGTCAGCAGGAACCGAGGATTTTTAATAAGCAGATTTGAAGTGACAGCAGAGAAATTATAGTCCAGCACTAAATCAATCCGCTGGATGAGTGATTGAACGGGAAGCAACGAAGAAGCGGAGGCGGTTCTGCCGGAGGAGGGACCCGATGACGGGTAATGACGCCTGGATTACAGAGATTAATTTATTATTCAGTACGATGGCCTCTGCGGAGCGTGGTGATTATGCGCGCGTCCACGATTAGTAACCACGGACGTATCCCGAGGGTAAATGCGCCGCGCGCCGATAGCGGCCTAACGGAGCGTAGATTTAAGGATTTTTCCGAGTGAAACGTGACATTCCGCGAAAATGCCTAGTTGCAGCGGTCCGTAACGACGATTCCGCCGGGAATAAAATAAACGTTGCTCCGCGTCCATCAGCATCTTACTCGTTTTGCCTGTTGCGCGATGCAGTTGATAAATCACGTCCTCGTCGCGTCGTTCGGTATCGCGAGACATCTTGCAACGTGGAAAATTGTCTCATCCGGTCATTTGTCCTTTCTCCAGCCTTCATCGAACGCGACGGGATTTATTGTCCCGCGGGAACTTAAATACTATAATAACGTGAAAATTCACACGATTTTGCATAATATATTTTGCTGGGCTGGTATAATTACGCAGCCCGATAAAACCTCGACATTAACATATTACGAGCGCGTTATGGTACAAATTGATACAATTTCCGAATAAATATTTTATTTATTGAATGCCACGCGAGAGCACCGCCTCGGAGTCGCATTTAATCAAACACGAGAGAATGAATAATCTAATCGATAACAAAAGGTGAACACAGTGGTTCAGAATCGCCAGAACGTGGACAAAAATCGAAGAGATACTCCAATTTTGTTGAAAATCGGTATTCCGAGGGTTTTCGGGTCGCTGAATATGAATCTGATTTCGAAATAAAAAACAAACTGACGGATTCAATATTGCAGATGTGTTACTCAAAAAATTGTCAGATTACCTTGAAATCTAGTATTCCTATATTTTCTGGGTCGCTATAAAAATCATCCGTTGTTCGGGGGTTAATAGACTGTGGATTTGATGTATTCGTGACAAAGACGAGTAGTTGCAAAACAGTAGAAAAATTAGAATAATCGAAGAACGGGGATAAACTATTTTCCACGTGATAAAAATATTAAAGAAATAAATTAAATGTATACGCGGTTCCTATTATTTTGCATAAATATCCGCACTCTAATGATTAGTATCGTTTCACAAAATGATTAGGACTGTATGAACAGCTTCACAATAAAAAAAAACAGTTTCACAACGACTGGAATAATTTTGAAAAAGAAAGGGAACTTCTAAAAATTTGTCAGTTTTATTTATAATATTAATAAAATGTTTTTATAACACTACCACACTGAGATCGAAAAAATGGATTGACGAAAATATCATGATGAAAATGATCTTTCCGTCTCCGAATGCTAATTTAATTTTCGAACATACTTCGGAGCAACTCCGCGTCCTCTATTTCCATGGTAAAATAATTACAGAGGCATCTTCTTTTTCACGTTTTTTACGATCAGTAGTTTAACCTGAGACCATTTTCAACAATGAAACGTTCATTTGCCGTGCATTTCATTCGCGCTGGTAGCCCGATGACTGTCGAAAGCCTTGAGCAAACAGTCGGAGGGAATAATACCGAAAACGAAATGAAGGGCGACGCGGGAAAAAAATTAACTGTCCGACGATTCCGAGGGGACGTCATTTTTTGCCCGATTTTTGCCGGGCGCGCCTCGTACGCGCGGGTCCCGGCGAAAAAATGAAACACTGTCCGTAAAAATGGAGCAAAAGAGATCCGGGGGAGAATGTCTTCTAATTCGACGCGCAACCGCAACACGCGGTTTCCATTGGTATCCGGGTCGGCAGGGTTGGTGAAGGCCCGGGACAAAATTGTTCCGCGTCTATTTCGTTGCGCGTTCGCACCGCGTTCTATAGATTCGCATTCCCCACGCGTAAAAAGTCAAAAGACCCTTGCTATTGCTTTGCGCTTGCCCGGGTGATGCATTCGTATTCGGAGTCATAGCGACAGTTTAATCTTCGCGATGGAAAAGATTGACTCGACGCTCACTTTCGGACATTGAATGGGCTGAACAATATTCTATGATGTTGGCAGAGGGTGCTCTGTAATACAGTCAAACCTCTGATCGTAACACGATATTCTGAAAATATCGTTCCGATACTGCGTGGTGCAAACATTGCGCCAGACCTGCTCGAGATTTTTATAACACGCTTTCCGAAGCGTGATTGAAGATTAAACTGCGGGTGTTTATGCTATTTCCAATTTTTGTTGACAAATTTTAAGAAAGTGGTACCAGATAAAATCAAAAAATAAAAAAGAAAAGAAAGTCGTACAAATTCTGTTGGATTTGATACTCCAGCATTTTTTTAAATTTTAATAAATTCTAAGAAATCAATAATTATACTGTACAAATCAAGATCTATTTTACACTTATAAGTAGAGCAAAGAATTTTAGAAATTACAACTTTTCATCTGAGATGTGTACGATTAGAAATTTTTATCATTCATGTTACTACAATTATTTAATTTAGTAAAACTAAATGCAATGGTACAATATTTTATTATTAGACAGCGGTTGTTTATACAATTTTCAAGTTTCGTAGGCAAATTTTAAGAAAGTGGGACCAAATAAAATTCTATTTTCATTGCTGATGGTATGTTGATACCTTTTTCGGTTAAACTTTACATTTCAGTTAACATTTAATTATCTTCACAGAATAAAAATGTTTAATTCATTATCTTCTTATTCATGTATTACAATACATTGCAGAATTGTGAAATTCACAATCACATTATTACGAATGAATAATGTTGAATAATTTCGAAACGCGGTTAACACATGTTTACACGCAATCATTTAATTATTTTAAAGTTCTGCACAAATATACGAAGTACCTACATGAATAATATAACGTGCATAATATTAACATTTTCATCGATAACGACAAATATGGTGATCTCATTTCCAGAACTTTTGAAAACATTGAGAACAATACTAATAAGACAATACAGCTTTTTCTGAACCTGTATTAGTAGCCTCAACAATCTGGAAAAGCATATTTTGTTGATACAGAACTTAATTTAATGATTCGTTTCGTCCCATGTAATTAATATCTATTGAAATATGGTGGCGTGTCTGTCGTGAATATTGACGGTACGATGTGGTTCCAAATAACCGTCGCAGTATAAACTATCGTAAATATTTGATTGTTAGTGAAACAATTGATGCAACTAGATTTTAACTATAAAATACTTACGCGAAAAGTTATTCATCATCATTCAATAAAGAATGACAAACTAAATGAACAAAGCAATTAAAACAAAAACGATAATAAAAATATCAGACTGCGGATTTCTAATCGCGAGAGAAACGTCGCGCTAAAAAGATGTTTGGCCTTGTTGGGTTAGGTTCGCGCTCATTGTACAATGAAGAAGTACAGTCCGCAGAAGTTCTATTATGTTTATCGACGGGAGTCGCACCTATGCGCGTCAAGAAGGCCTCCAGGTGAGGACACGAGGGCACACCTTTGCGAGCGCGCGAATTGCCTGCGTTCGCCATACGCGCGCACGGGGAACAATGGCGGCTGCGAACGACTACAATGCGCGGTCGAAAAGTTGGCTGGGCCGGTTCTTGGTCGGCTGGGTTATAGCTCGCGGTGCCCTAACAAAAGTCTTAAAACAAAAGTCGACCGGCCGCGTATGAATGGCGGCCCGTCCGCCGAACTTTCGTGCGTCAGTTCCGTTTCCTTTGACGAAGTCATCCGTTCAACAGCCACATCCATTGTTGCTAACGGGGCGCTAGTTTCGACTCTCTCAACTCCAAACGAAACAATACTCTACTCGCGACCCCCACTCCCTTGGGACCGACAAGTTTTAAAGTTGCCGTTGTTGTGGACACAATAAATTTTTGCCCGTAACTTTGAATAATGCTCGCGATCATGTGTATGTCCGCGCGTTACCAGAACTTTGCGGATAAATTAATTTACTAGTTTGTTCGCTTATCTTTTTGCTGATTTCCTTGTGTCTAGACCACTGTTTTTTCAACGTGGGGCCTGTTGAGAATTTTCATCACGAGTCTGACTCGTTAGGCAAGGGATTGCTTTTCGTCAGAATGAATTTCTAAAAATCTCTTCTTACCAGTTAGCTATCTAGACTTTAAATGTCTACAAAATGGTAAATATTTTCCATAAATATTTTCCAGAAACGAACTCGGAAACTTCATAAGCTGAAGTAATGGATGCGGATTATGAAGCATTTATGGCTTATAAAAATTTTCAAAAAATACTGCAGTATCAAATTCGACAGAATTTAGTACAATTTTTATTTACGTTGAAGCTACAAATGCTATTACTAGATTATTACTATCTTCATGAATTCATAACTTCTATAAATTATTATTTATTTATAAATGTTATTTAGTGTAGAATCTGATCGAACCAATGCGCTGAAAGCATCTAAAATTTAGTTCTTAACTTCTATAAATGTTCCAAAATGCTAGAATATATAATTCCACAAAATGGAATACGATTTTTATTCATTTCAGATCTACATATAAAATCCATTACCACTGAAAATAGGATTTCATTTATTCCCAGTTTCTTGAAATTCTGCAAAAATTAGAAATTTCACAAACATCCGCAGTCTACTTATCACCCGACCGTATTAAAACGTACACATAACATTGCATCATTCCACGAATATGAGACTGTAAATTTTGCTTTAGCGAGCTTGTGGCAACTTCGGTTTGACTACATCTGCGGTAATAGCTTTTAGCTAGCAGTCGTTGCGTCCGATCGTTTTTCTTCCTGCTACTTGCGACAGTGAGTTATGAGTCTTTATCTTTTGTTAATAATTAGCTCCCCCTGTTGTCTGTTTCGCAAGTTTCTATTTATCTCTGGCATCGTGAATCATCCGCTCCTTTTGCAAAGTTTAAAATTTATGTTACCCATTTTCGAACGCAGTCTGCAGAATTTTTTCTCTTCTATCTGTTTAGAAGTTTCCATAAAACATGTTAACATACGTGATTATTATACGGTTCAATTGTTGTTTATTACGCAGAAGCACGTTTAAATTATTGTTTCATCAATTTACAAATCCTTCCGAGGCATGTATGGTGCACGGGAATATTTGAAATAACGAGATGAGAACCTGAATTAAACGAATAAACGTAATCTGTATTTCCTTTGATATTTTCACAAGAGCTGCGGTAATAAGCACAAATCTTTCTACATCATACATTTTCAGACTTGCGTAAATTTTAATTCTTATCAGCATCTGTAATCGGATTACGGTTTTAAAAACTAAAATAATATTATTACAGAATTTCATGTAATATAAATATCGAGATTATCGAACAACAGTGGTAATTTAAGATGGACAATTTATAATAAATTATAGAACGTATTCCAGCGAGCTACATATAATTTCCAGGAAGCAACCTGGTCTATCACGATGGACAGAATTTTATAACGAAGAGTAAATGATCTTGTAATTGAATGCCGCGCATATTATAAATTAAAGCTGTTCGCTAAACGGATTAAACCGTGTTGCAACTGGTGCACCGCTTGACCTGGAAAATCATGTTTTCCCGACGCGCCGCTGGAATTAACATTTTATTCTGGCATATTACTTTTTCTCAGCGGAAAGGTGAACTGCAGATCCTTCGACGATATTTAGATTGATCTAAATATGACCTTTTCAAAATCTGACACAATAATAAGATGAATTTCAAAGAATTTATAACAAAAATACTTATAATAAAACAGTAGGAGAGTTAAAAGAAACTTAAGAATATTGATATACATATTACTAGACTGCGGATTTTATGAATTTATGACAAAAATGGCTAGGTACAATTTAAAACAGTGGACCTATATTAAAAAGATTTAAGCCCGCGAGGGTATAAGTTAATAAGATAATTGAGGAAGAAAGAAATTTTTATTTGGCTCCTTTGTCTTGCAATCAACGCAAACATATTTTATTTTGCATAAAGACCCGCAGTCTACATATTACCATTATCTTCTGAAAATTATTAAAGAAATATTTGAAATTCTCGTTTGGTTCGTCGGAATTTCGGGTAGCGAAGGCCGGCTGAAGCGTACTCGCGTTGAAGTGAAGTGGTGAGAATGGCGCAAATGGTGATCGCGGTAACAGTTGCGGGCGAAAAACTCGCCGAGTTCCGCGCGCTGTCGAATTAACAATCTAGGTGACACTCGATTGAAGCAATTCCGATGTGGAATGCTAAAACGGTCATACCGCGCGGATTTCCCGAAATCTAAGGTAACGATTTGCCATTTTAAGGAGAACGAAGCCGGTCGTGCCATCGGAATCGTCCTCGCAGGCCAAACGCTTGGCAAGGATCCATCGATTGCCGGCAGGCAAAGCGTGAGAACGCATACAGAAACAGCTCAAACAATGAGTGCTCGTCGTTTGTAGTTTGTATGTCCACAAGGGACGTTACGCGCGATTATGCATGTGTGCGAGCGGCCGGGCCAGGCCGTCTGTACCCGTCGCCGCTGGCGCGCGGCTCGGCGAAGCTGGACGAGACGAGAAACGCAGATATTTAAATTCTGGCACTCGGGCTAATCCAGAACGATTTATGGATCCATTAAGCTTGCCGTATTACCATAGAGATACTTCCGATCCTCGGAACAGAAATCAAGAGATCGAGAGATCGAATGAGTTCGGGCAAGATCCCGTTCTACGATCGCAACAGTAAAATAATGCTCCTGCGAAGATTTATTTCGCGCCACTATTTATCTGAATGGGAACTGCGCCACGTCGAGAAACAGACGGGTAATTTCGAATCTACAATTTTATACAGTGTTGTACCAATTCTATTTTACGGGTTTTTTTAGTCTGAAGTGATTTTCTTTAAATGTGTTAACAATTAACTTTTTAAACATTAAATTAAAAAGGTTACTTCAAAGGACCTCGGGAATCGCCCCTTTCAAGGGAGTACAAGATTTTTGGAACACCCTGTATATATTTGTATACAGTTATGAGCAAAACTGATCACACACGCTTTAAATCAGAGTAACTTTTTTATGAATGGAAACGACTTCAATTTCTCTGTAAGGCTAGATGAATTAGTTTAGTAAATGACGTCTAAAAAATATGTTGAAAAAATGCATTTGGTCGGAATTGTGAAAAACACACAATAGTAAAAATTGATTTTTACAACTTTTTTAGCTGGCCCAATAAGTTGAACCAAAGAAAATCTTATTTTCATTGTCAATGGCATTTGTAGATCCAAAATAAATAAAAATCGTACCAAATTCTGTCAACTTTAAATACATAATGATCCACAGTCTAATAATTATACTGTACAAATCCAGTTCTACTTAAAGCAATTTGAAATTGAAATATTTATTTCATAATCCTGTAAAATATTTCTTTTTTTTTCTTATTTTGTTCAGCATTATTTTAGAATTATAAATCTTAAATTATAAGTAGAGCAATGAATTTTGGAAATTACAACTTTTTAATTAAAGATTTCTACATTTAGAAATTTGTATCGTTCATGTTACTCCGATTAAAAATTAAACATTGTTCATTGGTGAAACTATTATTAACAAACTAAAGAGTAAGTTCGTGAAAATGTACCTACATTTTTATGCTATCGCTGTTTACAACTTCGCATACGCAAATTCATAAAATCCGCAACCCACGAGCTTACTTAACTACGGGCTTTAGACCATAAGTATGTCACGTGAAAATCCGCAAATGCGCTTCATGAGCGAGCGAATGCATGAACATCGTAAGCCTGTAAGATACACAGTACATAACTATTGGACTATAGGTGCACTTATGGTACGTGTAAATTCGTAAACTTCAAAAACCGTGTCCCACGCGAAATTTTGAAAAATTCATGTAGAAACTTTTAGTACAATATCAATATCAATAATCAATATAATAGAAATTCTCTAGTGCTCTACGAGAAAGAGAGAACCGACCCACATCACCAGTCGGGAAAAAATAAAAGAATATTTTCGAAGACAAATTCAGCCCCATATTCCTTTGTAAGGTAGTAATAAATAAACAGCGGATTGTATGCATTTATGACAACAATGTGAGTAGGTGTGATTTAAGACAAAAATATTAAAATAATTTAAGAATATTGTTATATTATCTTCAACCCTCTAAACATATTATATTAAGAAAGAAAATAAATTTCTACTTCAGTCGAGTTCGTTGCAATTCAGGTAGAAAATGTTTATTTAGCATAAAGATGCGCTGTCTAGTAATAAATCGATAAATATAAAAATATTCTTTATTACGTATTTTTTAAAGACCAGTCATTTTTACTGGTTTTGGTAAAAATTAATTCGTCTTAATTGTTGGTAGTTCTAGTGACAACTAGTAACAACCCTTTGCACTCGGTTGTCCCCTCTGAGGCACAACTAAAAATTGCTGTACCATTATTCAAAATATCGTTTCCATTATTAAATATATCGGTATCTAATCAAATATTAAACATTTAGGTATTGCACGAGGTATTATACCAATTTCATATCCATAAAATTTTAAAAATCATAGGGAATGGAAATATTCTAGATCGGAAGAAATGTTTAATTTTCCAGTTAAAATAGCTCCGAGTGCAAAGGGTTAATAAAATAATTTTAAGTCAATAAATAAACTTGAAACAATTACAACCTGATAAGGTCCACACTTTACGTTGTACGCTTCTCTTTTGTTTGTTGCGTGGAAATAGTGTATCGAACCTCCCTTTGTATAATATCAGTCATCCCCTATTTTACATTTTATCGTCGCAAGAGCTCATGTGCGTTTCAGTAACCGTGACTGTTAATTTTCGTTTGTTTAATAGCATTTTCTCGCTATAAATCGGCCTCCTCAATTTACGGCGCCTTTCAACGACGACGACGAGCGGCGTTTGCCGTACAGCGCGATCAGTCTCGTTTTACGTTCATTACAAAGTGCTTTGAACGCAACGCTCCGGTAAGGTAACAAGAAGGCAAGGGGCGTCGGTCGATCGTAAATGGTTTCCTGTCCTCGAATCAGGAAAATGACGTTCCAGATACCTTGTGGAAAACCAACGACGGAGTGGAAGGAAGCGTCGCGTCGCAGCGTCGCGACGCATGCTGTCCCGAGCTCGCGTGCTCTCGCGTGCACTCCGCTGACGCGCGTGGGGTTGTCGGCCTGAAAGATGGTGGTTGCATTAAACGGATATGAATATTCATCGACTGTACGGCAGACCCAGTTAGAAACCGCTCGATCCCACCGCTAGATCTTTCTCCCTTCTCGATTCTCTCGGTCTGCCCCAAAGGGAAAAATGCGGAAACGACGTATGAACACCTTTCAAGTTGTTAGGAGAACATTTTTATCAAACTTCGTACAATTTTCCTTCCCGTTAGAAAATTCTTGCGCAATTCTGAATGCAGTGCTGTTGCAAAATAGTACCTACTTGAAATAAAAATTGCAAAACATAGTAGAATATATTAAATACAATATACTAGAATGTAGTAGAACATAGTACAATATACTAGAATATAGTAGAATATACTGGAATATATTATTATATAATATACTAGAATGTAGTAGAACATAGTACAATATACTGGAATATATTACAATATACTGGAATGTATTACAATGTATTAGAATGTACTTGAATATAGTATAGTAGAATATACTGGAATATATTACACTATAGTAGCATCTACTACGATTTTGAATTTTCTAGCTGTGGTTCCATTAATTACTCGTATTCTGTGCGAATTTTTCAAGTTGATGTTCTGCACTGGACGCGTTAATCGTGCTATCTGGAACCCTTTAAAAATTGGAACCTACGAAAAGATCCTGAAAGTATGTGGGGAAGTTGAGCGAAGTTTCAGGATCGATGGGGATAATCAGAACTCGAACGGAAAAAAAAGAGATTACCAGGAGTGGACAACGAATAGATCACGTCAGGCAGGGGTGAAAAATGGCGAACGGCAGAGTGATTAGGAAAGTGCTTAGAGCGTACGAGCCACGGGCATCGTGACGCACCCCTAGGTGTCCTACTTTGCTATAGATCGCGTAGCACGACCGAAAAAAAAAAACAGCGAACAGCTCGTGTTTTCGCAAACCAGTCCGAAATAATTTAATTCGGGTGTGTCACGAATTGGCGAACGTCGAAAAAGCTGTCGGTAAAGTTAACTGCAACTAGAAATATTCGTGGTCCAATGTGTTGCGCCGCGCCGCGCCGCGCCGTCCGAATTGCACAAGCTCTCTTCGTTGTTACAATGTTTCCCCGGTTGTTACAGAATTTTCGACGCTCCGATATTTAATAATGAAAACGTGAAATTGAAATGGAGGCGATGCGATACGAGGCAGCCCGACTGTTTTCAAACCGTATATAGAAAGTTTACCAGATACAGAAACGGAGGGCGGGAAAATTGGTCGCGCGTAAACTCGGGACCTAACTTGACACGGCTGCCCGGTGAGACATATAAGTTGCGCTTCTAGTGCAGCTTCCTTCGCCGGATTCCAGCTCATCGTTCGACCCCCTAGGAAATTGCAAGTGGTCCTTTCCGAACGCGTCGACGAAGTATCAGTGTTACGGTTCCTCGCCGTAACATTCCGCCGCGCGGCGTGTATCGTCCCGGTATGTTCCGTCTGCATATCAAATCGGATTCATGTAAACCCACCGCAAAACCTCTGTCCTCTTTCCTGATTTATTATGATTAGACTGCGGTTGGAATCTGGTAGAATATATTAGAATGTACTATGATATACCAGAATGTACGGGAATTTACTAGACTATACTAGAACATACCAGAATCCACCAAAATACGCAAGAATATGCCAGAATATACCAGAATAGACTAGAATATATCAGAATATACCGGAATATGCTTATTGTTAGCTCGGAAAACTGAAATTTGCATGAAGTTTTATAACTTAATTATTTAATAATAAACGACTTTCGGATTTTATCGACAATGGTACTCCACTTTGTTTTTTCATGTTTTACATTAATTTCTCCGCACACCTTATAAGTATCAGAATTTACGTGACATTCATTACCTTATAGCATAAACATTTGCAACACCAGTTTCTTTAATCCACTTGTCCAATGTATTCAATAATTTTTCAATCATCGATTCTCTGCCAGTTTTTGTTGCGAATTTGTTGACGATCATATCGACGTCATATAAAAGAGAAAAATCGACTGCTCGTATAGCATTCATTTTATTATTGGTCGAATATTTCGCTTGATTGTTTATTTAGTCGAGGTAAAAATTAACAGAAATATTTCAAGTATCGCAAGCGATGTTCCAAAAATTTGATCACGCACAAACTGCTAAATCTCCACCGTTTATGTATAGGAAATGCTTCAATACATTTTTTATGGCAATAACTTGACTGCGAGCCGTTATGAAATATACGTTTTATTAAAAATGATTCTCGATGCAGTCGACATAAAACATAAACTTATTTCCATCGTACAAAATTTTGATACATTTCATGCAGCAGGAAAGTTTTAAAAAAATTGTTAGTTTGCCACTTACGTCATCGCTATACTGCGAGTTTTATGCAGGTCTGCTAGAAATGAGTATGTGCATTAATTAAATTTGCATTAATTAAATGTCTGGCTCTTGCCTGTGCAATTAACGCAGAAAATTTTTATTATCCACAAAGTCAGTGAGTAAACTCTCAAGTGTGCAATACTGTTAGTGGCTAACTGTTAGATTCCATGAAAAATAGACTGCGGATCTTTATGCAAAATAAAAATATTCTAATCATCACCGAGTGATGCTTCCAATTCTTCATCTTGGAATTCCCTCGATACACCATGGCAATCCTCGTCTTTCACATTAAAGCAGAGTCGCCGTATGAGGGAAGGGAGTACGAATTGAGAGGAAAAAATTACCCCCTCTTTCGGGCTGTGGCGGAAAAAGAGGAAGGTAGAGTGAGGACTACAATCTTGTAACAGCAATTATGCGATCAAACGAAAAAGTTCAAATATCGTTCTCCTCCGGAACAGCTTGAAATTTCTAAAAAATAAAATAGAACGAAGGAACGAGGTAAAATGAAACGCGCGTAAAGACGAAAATTCAGCGGAATCAAATTGCTTCAATTAAACTAGATCCAGTTTGGCACAAGTTTTGTTATTTTGCCACACTTTTGCCGTCGCAGGTTAAACTACTTGTGCCGGATGATCCCCACGGGAAAACAGATTTCCTCGGTTGAAACTTGGGAAAGACGGATTCGGGATATTTCTTCGAATATGATGAAAAGTTTTTCAATAGATCCGAGGAAGAAACTGCGACCGATTTACCGCGTGCACGGTATTCACGTTTCATCGACCATACTTAAATTCTTCGACCAAGCTCCTTGTTTCGTTCGGAAGTTACCAAAGGGAACTACTTAGTATTATCCGAGAGAGAGATATTTCTTCCATCGATTTAATAGTTCAATCTAAAACAATATACCTGATAAACTAACAATATGTGAAATTATTCCTGTGCACACAACGCTACATTATGTGTTTACTTCAGAAACGTCAGAAGTTCGTGTACTGTTCATCCATCAGAAGATGACAGTGCCAAACTTGTAGGGACCACGTAATATCCCTACTCTTCGCGCTAACCTGTCAAAAACGCTGTAAATCGCTCAACTTTAAACACTCATAACTAGACTGCGGATGTTTATGCAATTTTAAATTTTTGTGGCATGAAATAGAATCGTATTTTTTAATGGGAACTTTGTAGATCCAAAACAAATAAAAATCTTACTCAATCCTATCGAATTTTATTTAATGTATACAGATCCGCAGTCCACTCATGAGAAAAACTGGTATCACGCCCATCACTAATCACACCACTTATTAAGAATCCATGAAAGTTTCTTAGCCAATTTCCATGTGCAAAACTGCACAGAATAATGTAAATTTCGACCCCTGGACGCTGCATGACGGAATCTGAAACGCTCTCCTTAAATTATTCCATTTTTCATTTATCCAGAGTGTACAAGTTATGGAAAAACTATGCATCTATCGGTGTACTCTCTGTGAAAATAAAATTCGCGTGTTCCAGTTCCTAGCATTTGCCTTTCGCATAAGCTGCCGTACGCAGCTGAACATTTTGTATTCCCTGCACGCTGTGTCCCCGTATCTACTTACAGACGCTATATGTAAGAAATATGAGTCTCTGCCAGGAATTATAGTCGGGTCTATATGTTGGCCATTTTGTATCGGGATAAAAATCGAATATATTTGCAATCGCTCACGTGGTTGAATGTGCGAGTTTTATTCTAGCAAATTACTTGACAAATCTTAAATGATAAAGCGAGGTTCCAAATGAATTTATATAAAATAGAAACATTTATAACTGTTAAGAAATTTACGTACAATACGCTTCCAGGTTTTGTGTTCATAGTTGCCGTTTAATTTTGTAAAGTTGTAAAGACAAGGAACACTCACCTGCAACATAATAATTAAATAATCATTAGTTCACATTTAAATATATATTGTGGATATATTTATACTGCACAATAGAAACATTAAATAATCATTAGTTCAAATTTAAATATACATTTTAAATGAAAATTGACAAAATAAAGATTGAATAAAATTGTTACTGGTTTCAAAGAAAAGAATCCAGAATGATACACAATAAAATCTGCAACAATTTAATCATCAGTTCAAATTTAAATGTATACTTTTAAATACATTTTATATGAAAATTGACAAAATAAAGATTGAACAAAATTGTGTTAGTGGTTTTAAAAAAAAACTCTAAATACAACTCTCTGTCTTAGCGAGATTCAGGCAAATATACTTAAGTTTAACGATCTTTTTATCCATTAATAATACTAAGCCATAGAAATTTTTGTGTGATACTAAAAAAGTCGCAAGTTCGGAGGGAATTAATATTCAGCGTCCACATTCTTGGAACCAGGGACAAAGTAGAAAAAATTTGCACTCGTACGTTCCACGAAGTAAATATGTTCTGGGATCTAGATGCAAACTGAAAACTTCAAGAGCTTTTTGTACGGCACTGAGCAAGTTTTGCACCCGCGCACGAGGGATGACATCTTTTTCTTTCTTCCTGTTTTCTCTGGTAAGAATACGAACTAGGTCGTTCGATGCACCGACTTATGTTCAATCACGTAACGTATTGCTGGCATATGAACCGCGCGTTATTGTGACGTATTTCTACAGATGGTGTACATCGGATTGTCATACGTTTTGCGGTTGTTCAAGCTGCCTCGGGTAGACGAGGAAAGCAAGAGAATACGATGAAGCATTCAAACTGATGTAGAATCTTTAGTTTATATGTTCATCATTATGTAGAACGTATAGTTTACACGTTCTTAGTTTATTAAAAAAGTAAATGATATTAATAATAATAATTAGACTGCGGATCTTTATGCAAAATAAAAATTGTCTGCATCGATTGCACGGAATAGAAACCAAGCAGAATGTTATTTCTTCCCTTAATAATTTTAATGGATGAAAAATCATATATACTAGTTATATATTCTAGTTATGTCACTATCCTTGCGATACGTGTATTCTCTGTTTCCGTTTATGTTAATCTATCGATTATTATTAAAGGTTAAGCCAGCCGTGAAATGATTACTGTCGATCTCGATTTGCCAAATTCTACATAAACGTCAAGTTGAATTTTCTGTTGCAGATTCGAAGGAGCAAACGTGGACAGTAAAATGCGTTGGAAAAGCATGTCGGTTTGGTTCGCGGAAGGCAATGGCAACGGTCTGTCATACAACGAGCACAGCCATAAATGGGAAATGGGCGGTCGTCGTTGATAACTGATCGGAACTCTTTATCCAAGAACTCGATCTGGCACGTCGATCCCGCTCCACGGTGAGCAACCACCTTTCATTCTTGATTCTTCGAATGAATGAACCGGTAAATGAGTTCCGTGTCCGCAGTGTGTACCTTTTCTTTCAGGCCTGGGGGCACACGTTGCGAGGGAGTTGCCTCAAAAGCCGATGTAGATCAATACTTACTCTTATTTCAGAACATGGTACGGCGAGAAAAAGATCGAAGCTTCCTCAGACCATTAAACACCATATTAGTTGGTAAGAAGAGGAAAATGAACATCCGCTGCCAGAAAACATTTTCCGTTTACAGCGGACTCGGAAGCTCCAATTTCTTTTCAACTGTTCTTTTCGAGTTGCAGTCCGTATAACAGACGAATTGGAGGCTGCGAAAATCCGCGAAAATATTAATTAGAAAATGTCTCTTGTGAATTTTAGTTGCCAACATTTCCGCTTCATAAACCAGCAAGCAGAATTACCGGACTGGAAGTTTCGCATATAGTTTAATCAATAAAACAGAATTTTCAACTTCCATGATACATATCCGGTGCAAAGAAATAAATGCAAGACTCTTGGTCATATCGAAATAGAAGCTTTCCCAATAGCAAAATTAATTTCCAGCTGATACCACTGAGGCTTTTAAGCAAATTCCAATAAAATACCCACACCGGTGAACTTTTAATCAAGGAACCGTTCCGGCATTTAGCAAGAAGGGACGCGTTCAGTTCGTGGAAACCGAATTGCGAATAAGGACGAATATTTTGGATATAATTACTAGACTGCAGATGGTAGTGCAATTTTCAATTTTTGTAGAGCAATTTTAAGAAAGTGGTACCGAATAAAAATCTAATTTTAAAAACCGTAACAAATTCTGTTGAATTTAATACTCCAGCATTTTGTGAAAATTTTTATAAATGCATAAAGATCCGCAGTCTAATAATTACGCAGAAAACAAATGTATACAGGGTGTCCGAAAAATGTTGAACTTCCTTCAAAGGGGTTCGTCGGCTTAACCCTTTGCACTCCGAATTATTTTTCAATTTTGTTGCCAACAACTCCCTTCTATTATAAATCTTTTATCTGGAATTTACTTCAAAGTACAGTTCCTTGACTGCTACTTACTTCAAACAATTTTGTTTACTTAACGAATAATTTAATAAGAGTTATTAACACGGGGACGCTTCAGAAGATTTTCGCAAAGGAAAAAGTTACTTCAAATGATCTCGGCAATCACCCCTCTCTCAAGTAATTACTACAACATTTTTGGGACACACTGTATACATATAGGTGCAAATACAGATGCACAACTCTTTTGAATCGCGGGAAATTGAGCCTCCTGCGAGAGTTCTCTGTGTTTCTAAACTGTGAAAATTGGAAACATTGAATCGCTTCCATGCAGGAAAAATCGTGTATGATTTCGTAATTGCAGACTCTGTCGCCTGGAAAGTTCGAAACCACTTAGGTGGGCGGAAATTAACCCACACGATTTTCTTCCTCAACTTTTCTCATCAGTGTTAACGCCTTTTTTAATCATTTATTTGCCGCGAAAGGAATTCTGTATCTACTGCAAGATTGCGTTCAGGTTACGCATTAAATACTGATAATTGAACTGCGGATGTTCATGCAATTTTCAATTTTTGGAGACGAATTTTAAGAAAGTGG
Organism: Lasioglossum calceatum; assembly: GCA_963966675.1. Classification (NCBI taxonomy): domain Eukaryota; kingdom Metazoa; phylum Arthropoda; class Insecta; order Hymenoptera; family Halictidae; genus Lasioglossum; species Lasioglossum calceatum. The sequence continues at coordinate 3,355,676 of OZ016541.1, forward strand.
AATAAAATAAAAACTTAATGTCCGTGGTAGTTGCCCCTGTTTAGATCTGAAATAAATTGAAATCGTACTAAATTCTGTCACAAATGTGAAATATTTAGCTTTCTAACTACACTACCACGGACGTCACAAAAATGGATGACAGTTACACACTTTTATCGTTAGACTGCGGATCTTTATGCAAAATAAAAAAAATGTCTTCCTATCTTTAATAATTGTAATAAATTGAAAATAACATGTGGATGTTCCTGGATCGTTTTAATGTTTCTACTATTTTAAATCTCAATTTTGCTATAAATACGTAAAGATCCGGAGTCTATTTATAGCTAATCATCGGAAGAACTCGCCCCGGGAACTTTTATCCCCGGTCTCCCGTGCATTATCTGTTTCAGCAATGTTTAAATTGTTTCGCTCTCCGTGGAGATCGGGCATTTCCAGACACGGGAGCGGAATTTGCTAGAGAATAGCACAATCAGTCGCACGATTCAGTCCGAGGAAAAGATTTAAAATTCTCTGCGGAGGTCGCGGTCGTATCAATTTCGCCCTATACCCTATAACGCGAGCCCTAAATTGCGCTGGATATCATAATAATCTGCAATTTCGGGAGGTATCCCCGTAGTCTAGAGGGAAATTCAACTTTACATGCAAATTTCCAGCCGCGTGTAGGTCGTCGTCGCCGCTCGATCTTTCACCTATGAAAATAGATCCGCGCAGTGTCTCGCTGTCGAGGGTAATACGATTTCTCTATAACGCGATCAAAGTTTTCAACATGTTCAGTCCTGTAAGAACTAAACTTTCTAACGGGCTTCAAATACACCCCGAACCATCTCGAAGTTTTCGATATACAGTTAGGACAATAACTGATCACTAGCTGCGGATTTTATGCGTTTATGATAAAAATGGCTACGCACAAATTAAAACAGTGGTCATATCAAAAAGATTTAAAGAGGCCAAACATCTTGAAAAATTGCAATTTTTACCACTTTTGATCGTTTATAACTCGTAAACCAATTAACCAATTTCAATGAAATTTTCAAACCGTATATAATTTATACGAGTTTATATAACACGCGTTTTAAATTTTCGTTATTGGCCCAGCTAACAAAATTTGTAAAAATTAATTATTTTTACTGTTTTTCACAATTCAATTTCGCAGTCTAGTGATCAGTTATGCTTCTAACTGTAAATACCCGTGGCGTCATGCGAGTCTTTATAGAGGACGTGGTCGCGGGACCAGTTTGCCCCGGCATCCTCTAAAGTCTAAAGTCTAAAGCGTTCGAATATATGACGAACGGGAAACTTAGGTTCATCCTCGTGCTTCTCGAGCCGCAATTAAACTTCCGGACTTTCCCCGGGAAATATCGGTTGTAGGAAATATCAATCGCGGTCTCCCCGAAGAAAATAGCCGGGGCCAATGGCGGCGTCGTAGATTCAAAAAGTTTACCCCCGGCATGCAGGTGGATAAGGAATTATTCGTGGGAAAAGGCACGGAAACGGTGCGGTGGAAGCGGCCCGGGAAACGAGAAAAAGGGTAAGCAGCGAAAGAAAATCCACCATTAGTCTTCCCGACGTTCTCATCCTGCAACTACCACTCATCCTAGAGCTGTGGTCCTACGTCTTCACATTTTAAGAGGAGCATTTCGTTCTCTTGCTGACAAAAATAGATTTGTTGTAGAATCTTGTATTGCAACTCTTTGGAAATATCTCTGCAATATCTTCGGCTAGAATTCATTATATTTTCCAAGTTATTAACTACCGAAGCGTATAAGGTACTCCAAGATGCCACTTGAAACTTTAACCCTTTGCAATGTAATATTGACAAGGAGAGGCCCCAGTCGTCGATTTTAATGAAACTTTTTCTGGTGAATCTAGAATAAAAATGAGCTGACCCATGTCCTAGTGTTTTTGACAATACCCATTGTTTGTCGAGATAATTAACATTTAATTTTATGATATCCAGAAAATTAATTTTTTTCTTTTTAAAATTTACGTCGCTTCTTCAACTGCTATGGTTATTAGTGACAGAAAATTAATTGATACACTTCATTTCTTAATCACATCGCAACAGCTATGACACCGAGCGGTGATAGAAGTTACGTGTTCAAATCACTCTGACGATTAATATTTTTTTTATTTTTATGAGCTTTTTTAAATTTTCCTTTCAATTTAAAGATTTCAGTTCCCTTATCTTTGTTTCTCTTTTCTTGAACCCTTTGCACTCGGTGATATTTTAACTTGAAAATTAAACATTTCTTTCGACCTAGAATAATTCCATATTGGTCCATCGCTAATTGATAAATATCATCAAATTAAGAAAAATTATGAGAAACTTTCTGGAATAAAAAAAAGCTATTAAAAGTTTTAAAATATTTCCCGGATAAAATTTTCATTCTGCTGATTGAGCATAGCCCCTTTAAAAGGTAACGTTCTGTTTTGTCGATTTTTGGAGGAATTCATAACGGCGTAGTTAATGTTGCTGATGAGATATCTAATAGAGGAAAATTATCGTAATGAGAAGGAAAATCTCTCGGATGGGTCGGGAGGTTTCGATGAGAAGATTAATATTCCTCCACTCTGGAATCTGTTCAGACGCCAGAAAAACCAATTTTAAATGTAATCAAAAATAGCATTTCGCATTAGCATTTTGCAATAGCATTTTCTTATTTGATTTATCTACGATTTAATTTCTTTGGAACCGAAATAAAAGTTTACTTTGTTGTTGTCGATATGCGGCTTTGTTAACGAGTTATCAACGAAAATCGTGGACCAATCAGAGCGCGGCTATACCATGTATAGCATTTCAAGAAAAAAAATTGGATAAACGACAATTTTCTTGAAATTCTGCAAGTTTATCACGTATCTTCCCATATTCTGCTGGATATTTTAGCTTTAATTTTTAAAAAATCATCGCTCAATCTGATTTCTATCGGAAATTCTTTGATTTGAACAGAAAGTTCATCGGTTTAGCCCACTGTGCGGCATCGCGACGGGTTATTAAACCGGCAAGTGTGCGACAGTCGAAGAAAAGCGGTGACCTTATTTCAAAATCCAGCGACGACGAAATTTCAATTTTAGCAAGGAGCATAAATTTCGAGCCGCGGAGGTATTCTCGTTGGTGCGCGACGTGCCGCCACATTTTCAAATGCAAAATACCAAGCACGTATTAAACTCTCGCGTAGAGAGGTCGCTAAAGGAATTCTCTATTCTTACAGGACCGACACTTTCCGCGTACAAAAGGACCAACAGAAAAAAGCCCTGTCAGGCGTGTCTCGGATTTGCATCATACTTGAATTTTTCATGCCCCCGGCCCTCTCATTTTTCGTTTCTCCGAGGCCGATCCTTCACGCAAGTTTCCGCGTTAATCTTCCTCGCGGCGCGCAACGCGGCGGCCACATCTCCGCGCGGATCCTCGTTTACTCGCGCCTACGACTGAACTTACATCCATCTGAAAACGCGTTTCTATTAGGTACCGGAGATATTGCACGTGCTATGCAGAAACACGAGATAGTTTCAATTTTTCTCTACGTGAGAAAAATATGGTCGATATTTTTTTATACAGTTTTTTACGATTTTATACATACAAGGTGGATTTTATGCATTTATGACAAAAATGAATAAGTGTAATTTAAAATAGTAAACACATTAGAAGAGTTTAAGAATACTGTTACATTATTTTCAACCTGCAACATATTCTAGGAAAGACAATAAATTTATATTTCACTCCAGTTTATTGCAATTCAGGTAGAAAATTCGGGTGAACTTTACTTTACCGGACTCAAAATTGGTGCTTTTCTCCTACGAATTATGATCTATTTCGTATGTAATCCAGTAGATTTGTACCCGGCGCGAATACAGATCGAAGTTTCGATCCTCTAGGATCAATGGTTCACAAGTTATAAATGTTTAAAGTTGAGCAATTTCCAGTGTTTTTGACAAGTTAGCTTTATAATTGCTCAACTTTAAGCATTTATAACTCCTGAACCATTGATCCTACAGGATCGAAACTTCGATCTGCAGGTTCTCCAGGTACAAATCTACTAGATCACATACCAAATACATTATAATTCGTAGGAAAAAGGCACAAATTTTGAGTCCGGTAAAGTAAAGAGCAGCCGAAAATTCTTATTTTGCATGAAGATCCGTTCTATAGTGATCTTCTTAGATTATTCTGCTGTCAGTGGTTCGATCGGTACTTTTGTTGGCTGTTTTCGTGCTGTCCAAAATACTGCATTACCAAGTAATCTTATTACAAAACCTGATGTTGATTACTTTTTTATGAATGGACCGAACGACTTGAATTTCTCTGTAAGGCTAGAAGGATTAGTTTAGTAAATGACGTCTATAGTGTAGTAGGTTTTCGTTTACATTCAGTATTACAATGCAATTTTTATATCAAGATGAAATATTATAACAGAGCTCCTCGAAATCATCAGAAAATAAAATGTGAAGTTTTGATATTTCAAAAGTTATTTTATTCTGAATGCAGCTTGTCAAATGCTATTGACATACATTATTAAACTGCGAATAATTTGTGTACTTGTAGCTGCTGAAACTCATGAAAAAATTAAATATGAAGCTTGAAGTATTTGACACAGTTTTGACATTTTCGTTTTGTTTCAAGTGGTTAATAATTAATTGATTGGTTAATAATATTTGAACCGTGAATTTTTATGTGCACTTAGACCGTAAAAATTACGTAAAAGTTTATTTTATAAAAATTTTATCGTATTAGAGCCATTGCTTGTATAAAACATAATGGTGTTTAACTACACATTGAGATCCACAGTTTGTTAATAATAAATGATTGGAATAGTCACGTCAAATTTTATATTTTGAATTCTTTTTATTATTGTTTTTATGGAGTATTTGAGGAATCAAAATAAAACAAAAAGTACAATAATTACTTGAATTAATATGTACATTGCGTTGACCTATTTAAACACGTAATGTGTGAATATAATTACGCGTACGTAAGAACGATCACGTATGTATACTAACTATTAGCACATTCAGCATCGATGTCACGTATTGTTGACAGCCATATCTAGCGCAAAGGAATTCAAATGAGTTTTACACACATCGTTACATCAAACCGTGACACATAATGCGATACTCAAAATAACAGTGTACAGTGGTCGCGACATATCATTTTGAAACACCCCGTACAAGTTGCAAGCTTTACAATGTAACCAGGTTTATTCTTATACTATTTTTCTTAACAAAATGATCACAGTCAAATATGGATGACTTCTTGCAAAGAATACCGTTTAGTTCCATTGTACTGTTGCCAAGCTAGAAAATGGAGGGACTAAACTTAGTATGTATTCTGATTTAAAGGGACACGATTATGAATGAAACTGTATTAGGCACGGTTTCGTCGGTAATTTAGTCGCAGATTACAGTGCAGTGCATGTAACTAACCGGCTAATTCACGATTCGTTGCGTCGAAATGGGTTAATCCGTAATAGAGGTCTCCGGTGGACGGGATGGTTGACTTCGAGGACGGTTTAGCGGGATTTGTTTACACCTCGACTGTATCCCCGATGAAAACACGGGAAAATCTGGGTTTTCGTCGACGTTAACCCAGTAAAACCGAAAAGTGTGTACGGAGGTATGTGTGCGCACGTACAGACAGCTCGGTATGCACGTAAATAAACGACGCTGTTGACAGTAACATATGACGGAAGTCCGGTGTACGTTGTACTCCTATTACGTGTGCACCGTGTTTTCGTATCGCAGGCGTGTTCGGGTGAACGGCGAAATTGAAAGCCGGTATACAGGCTATTTCATCGCGATAGATATTAATCCAACAAGCGGGCAAGATGTTACGATCGAACACCTGAACGGTTCACTTCCAATCCGATCGATTTTCATAACAACCGGAAGTCAAAATTGCTCGGTTGCCTCCACGTGACTGCGATGATATATTTGGTACGTGAACCAGTAGATTTGTACCCGGGGCGACGACAGATCGAAATTTCGATCATGTAGGATCAATGGTTCAGAAGTTATGCTTGCTTAAAGTTGAGCATTGTTCAATGTTTTTGACAGGTAAGGGCGACGGTTTGTAGTGACGGTTGGTTTGTAGTGACGACCGCGAGTAGTAATCACCAACCAACTACCATCTAGCAGCGCCCTTACCTTCCAAAAACACTGAAAAATGCTCATCTTTAAGCAACCATAACTCCTGAACCATTGATCCTACAGGATCGAAACTTCGATCTGCAGGTTCTCCAGGTACAAATCTACTGGATCACATACCAAATACATCATAATTTATAGGAGAAAGGCACAAATTTTGAGTCGGGTAAAGTAAAGAGCAGCTTTAAAAGGTTTTACTGTTATATCACATTTCTGTGTACATGTTTTCACTTCTTCCATCAGATGAAAGTGTTCGTTGCCTCTTCGGTAAGATGTCGAGATTGATCCAAGAGATTCCATTAAGCAACACACGTTAGGGTACGCATTAAATTACATGGCATTTTAGCAAAATTTTTCGCGTTGGCGTGAAGAACCACATAAGCCGCCACATAAATTTAACTGTTGCGAGTGCTTTGCCGTCGCGAACATTCTTGTTGGTCTGCGAGATCCTTTAACCCCAGGACACAGCCGACACCGCGCCGGTCTGTTCTTTTACACAGGTTAATTCATAAAACGGAAACGCTGCGGTGGCCCTCGGGCGATTTTCTGCTTGACAGCACACCTGACGAACTCGCGCCGCGATGAATATACAGAGGAAACCCAGGGAAACCGCAAAGATTCAACAAGACGAATCTGTAAGTCGCCGTTGGCCAACGCGGATGCGAAAGTTTCCACGGAATGGGCGGAACGATATTTTAATTCCATTATATGAAATGAACAGAACTGAGTGGTTACAATGAAATAGCATTAAACGTATGCTGTTAATTTACGGCGTGTTACGCGATATGGGCTAAATTAAGCGTGTTAAAGCTTTTATATGCTGCTGTGGAATTTTATACGTTTGTAATGTACGGACATTAAACGAAGATATATACCTAGTACAAAATTTCGGAGCAATTTAATACACTTTTATATTTTCTATCATTTGTTGTGTAGTTGTGTTGATAATTAAAAATTTACACCTCACCGATTTTCATTAAATTTATCCCTTTGCACTCGGAGCTATTTTAACTTGTTGTGTTTGATCTACTGATAATTGTTATGAATGCATAAAATCCTCAGAGGCGAGTTATCAGTATACTTAGCGCGGCGTGTAAGGGGGTGTCGTCCCACTCGCTCAGCCTGGTTTCCGAGTGAAATGCTACAGTCGGGAATCGGAACTTCCGGACTATAAGTCAGCCTGCCTCGAAGAAACTTTCGTAAGTGGGCAGTTCTCTTGAGAAATTACTGGCATCAGTCTGCCGTAATCACGGCGCCAGAAGGCTCGCCAGAAATGTAAACGCATATAGTAATTCACTGCTCGCGATGTCTTCTTTGTGGGACAATGGCTCGCTGTTGTTTCCTGATGTCCCAGCCGTCCCCCCCACCCATCCCGGGAGCGTGCTTTAATCTCCGTTGACCTAGTCCCCCTGTCTGGTATCCAATTCCCCTTTTTAATTGCTTCTTTATTTCGTAGGACGCGGCTTGATATAATGAGAAACAATTTTGCGGGTTACCCAAGTTTTAAATTGGCGCGAAATAAATGGCCACTCGCCATTTATACTCGCAACAGTGTTCTAATTCCAGGCGGACTGTAGTCCGCTCGATTCGAAGTCCAGGTTTACAGAAAATACTAGTCGCACCGCTAATTCATTATTTTTCAAAAAGTAATGCAATTGTTTAATTGATTTAATAAGTATACTTTCTGAATTACAGAATGATTCAAACACTTTTGTTCCTTTTATAAAGTTGTTTATTTGTAACTGTCCTAATAATATGAAGGTCATTAATGGCAACCAAAAACATTTATTTTGCTATCATGTATTGCACAAATCAAATACAGGGTGTCCCAAAATTCCTTCAACAGCCGGAAATGGGATGTTCCTAACGTCATTTGAAGCGACATTTTCCTTTACAAAAATGTTATCCGCGGCTTTGTTTAGAAGTTATTAACGAAAAACACGGACCAATCAGAGCGCGACCTAGACGCGAGCTGGGCCAGTCGGCCAATAGACAGTTGGCGCGCCGGGCCGACTGGGCCAGCTCGCGTCTAGGTTGCGCTCTGATTGGTCCGTGTTTTTCGTTAATAACTCCTAAACAAAGCCGCGGATAACATTTTTGCAAAGGAAAATGTTGCTTCAAATAATCTCAGGAACCTCCCATTTCCGGCTGTTGAAGGAATTTTGGGACACCCTGTATAATTCTGAACCTTTTTTAACGAATCTTATTTTGTTTTTATAGATTTATTTTATATTTAGTGAGACAGATATTGTGAAAACTTGTTTTCTTTGTCAAACAGTTTTTCTGTTTTCTTCAGAGAGAAAGCACCTGAACGAGTGGAATAGATTGCAAAGTACTGAGACTGTAAACAATTGCCTCGGAACCGAAACCACAACCTAAACAGAGACCATGAGATCATGATTTACAGCGTCGTCGAACCAAGCAAGGGACGGCCGATTGTGTGCAAAACTTTTCACGAGATAACGAGGCATGTGTCTTGCGTATTGCTCGCTGAATGATTCCTGATCCCCGAGGGTGGGTGGCATCGAAATAATACAAGGATATCGAACGGGTATACGGTACTCGAGAAACCGGATCGATGCCTATGATTATGTCTCATGGTCCGTGGCACCGGAGAACGCACAAGCTGGGCGCACTCCGCTCTTTATCGCGTTTATGGCTTCATATCGACGACCCTACCGCATGATTATTCGAACAGCTGGTCTTCGACAGCGAAGTCCTCCCTCAGGATATCGGTATTGCGGTTCAACGCGCGAGTTCCGCGAACTGATCGATGCGTGTTCGTGTTGTTCGAACCTCTAAACGACGATCATTGACTGCCCTTCGCTGTACCTTATTCTGGTATTTACTCGCGACCTCCGCTATATCCGCGCACCTATCATTGTTTTATGTTTCGCGGTTCAGCAACGATGGATCGCAACGAATCGTAACTTTTTACCGTACATCAATTCACATTTTTATCGAGTTGCGTGTTACAGACTATGTAAATTCATATTTTCTATGGACGTTGGTTTCATGCGACGCTTTAACCCACTGAAATTCCTCGGGATAAATAACCCGTTTTCCTTTTTTAGATATTGTAGTATTAACCCTTTGCACTCGGAGCAATTTTAACTTGAAAATAAATAAGGAAGAAAATAAATTTCTATTTCACTCCAGTTTATTGCTATCGAAGTAGAATATTTTTATTTTGCATAAAGTCTTCTCATTACTAGACTGCGGATTTTTATGCATTTATGAAGAAATTGGCAAGGCAAAATATAAAACAGTGAAAAATTAGAACAATCTAGAAACACAGTGTTCCTGCGATTGATGTGACTTTTTTATCCCCACCACTAGGGGATTCCCCATTGGGTGGTCGATCGTGCTACAAAGAAATTAGAGTATTAGGGTGTTTAGGTATGGAATAGCATTAGTACAATACAACAATTTCCCGCTTAGCACCGTTGTTTACCCAGGATCGTCGTTTACACTTTGAAAAGTTATCTAAGAAATGAATGTTCGGCACACGTAAAATAACGTAGTACCACTTCGTTTCCTGAGACTCGATACCCCCGAGGTTCTCACAACAATCGCGGGAACACTGTAGGATGAAATGAAGTTTCATTTAACTCCTGCTGCCGAAAATTATTGCTGAACATTTTTATTTTGCATAAATATCCGCAGTCTAATCATTACATAGCCGGTATCCTTGTCAGATTATTTCGAAATTGAATAGCAATTTTGTTAGTTATGGAAAAGCACGTGCGCAACAATGGCGCATCGATATTTTGTCGTACGTTTATATCAACCAGGTTGAAGTGCACTCGCGGCAATGACGGTAAAGCCAACATTACACGCATGTCAAGCACTAATTAGGTTACACGGCACGTAGCGTAACACCGTGGGCCGGTTGACACGCGTTTGTTTTGTTGAAACCCATCCCCGTTAACGTGTGTGCGATGCAGCGCGCGGTGCAGCGGGCCACGCGATGCCGCGGTGCTTCCCCACCGCGATATGATAAATCCGTTTATTTCGGCCTTTTATTCTCCCCGTCTGTTCCGTTTCCCTTTTCTCGATCGCGGCTTTTATTCCGAGATCAACTATAATCACCTAGTTATCATCGCGATCACGACCGAAAATAACAGCGTCCTTTCTTGGAACGCAATTCCTCTCGCAATTGCCTGCCACCTGTAAAGTGACTATCCATTTTCATCCCGTGACAATTCCACCCTCGTTCCAACTCTGTGCACGGCGGCGTCTGGCACTTGTATTTTCGAATTTGGCTGACATTGGAAAATAGTACAATTTTCTACTCACTTCCAGGATAAAAAAGTTCTAATTATTGTAACTGCGAGAGGAAAATAGTACAGCAAGTGATTAAATACATTCTCGAAGATTCTTCTTCTAGACACCTACATTTTTTCAGTGCACCTGATCAAACAGCTTCTCAACTTAACTGGGTCAATTTGGACCGAGAAGTCCAAGAGTTAATTGAATCATTTAAGAGTCTGACTGTGCCACTTCAGTTTTATTTTTGTGCAGGCAACGCGACGGTTCAATATTCAGTTTGAAGCTGGATATGGATTACTGATGGAATTATTATATGAAAATTCGATTAAGAAAGGAATTTTGCAAAACTTTAAAACGTCATATTTCCAACGACTAATTTCGGGCAGCTAGTATTATTCAAACCATTTCTTTACAGTGTCTAACTAATAGCTGGTAACAAGATACTACCATTGCCTAATTAAGAAGTTAATTTCCAATGTTTTGTAATATTATAGTAAATACCATAATGTGAAATGTCGTTGAATTCGTCTCGGGAAATGCTATCGTGTTATGACGAAAAAAATATGGTTCCATTAAAAAAATTAATTTGACTTTGAAATTTCTCCCCCTACCATTCGAATCCTGAGACAAAATGACACCATACGATTGTTCCCTTCATACCGAACGATTTTGTGAACTAATATTTTTCGTAACTTCAGTGCGTCACGAGATATTTCCGTTACCAAATAACACTCCGTATATTATATTACATAAATTAATAAATCGATTGCGGATTATATGCATTTATGACAAACATGTTTAGGTGAAACGCAAAACAGTAAAAATATCTGACGATTTGAAAAATACGATTACATTATATTTCCTGTGGCTTAATAAAATTATTAAGACAAGAAATAAATGTTTGTGCAGCTAGTGTTTCTTGCAATTGGCTTGGAAAACTTTTATTTTGCACAAGGACCCGCAGTCTAGTAATAAATTTATCAATAAATTACTCGTGGAAGATGAGAACATCTAAACAGTATAGTCGCGTTTACTGTCCTACAGCCTGTGTTCTGCACGGACAGTGATCGTATACCGACATTATTTTTTTATAACGGCGTCTTCCGAGAGTTCAAAAGAAAGCCAAACGTTATTTTCAAAAGAATGCGCGCCCGATTGGTTAATTTGGAAGGAGGTGCTTTCTATTGGCCGAAGCGGTCACACACACACACACACTCTACTACTGCTATGTAGAACGATAGACCCCTCTTGCCACTGTGCCCACCCCCCCTCCGGGGGACCTTCCTCTCAGAACTAAACCGTACATATAACGGTGAAGTCGATGGTGGGGACCTTGCAGTTCTCGGAGGGGAATAAGTTGGAACTCCCTGAGTCAAAGAAACGGAGCCGTAGCGATGAGAATGAAACGACGAGGTTAAAACGACATCGGAAAGCCACACTCGCTAATTGAATCGCAGCTCTTTTCCCGTCGATGTTTAATCTCGGAACAGAGAGGGAGAGAGAGAGGGAGGGAGAGAGGCAGAGAGCTTCATCTCAGCGAGGGAGCTTCCTAATCCTTGCATTATCCAGCGTGTCTACGGTCTAGGCTGTGTCGTCCTTTCGGGCTCTCATCCCGGTACTCGTGGAACAGACCGTTTCATAAATCCTGCCGGCAGAGATAAGTGCCCCCGAACGTCTTGCGCCCGGGTTTCGTCGTGCCGGTAGTTGACGAATAGACGACCAGTCGTCAAGGAGGAACCCGGTTGGTGTTTTCGGCTGGTTAATTCGTGCGGTACGTACCGGGCGTTCTTAATCAGAAACTCCAATTTTCAGAGGCTCAAGGCTGCGGGTTTGTGGATTCGCCGATAAGACGAAACTTGGCTGGACCCTGTTAGGCACACGAGACACACGCGGGCGCGTTCGCCTAATAGCGCGGCGAGGCGTTTCGCGCTAACTCAATTAAGCAAACAACAACTTTGATCGGAACCAATCAAATTTTCCGTACCCGCTCCCGGCGAATTGAATTCGCGGGGGCGTTACTTGTCTGGCATTACCCCGGTTTTATGCGAGTTCTGAACGGGCGCGGGTGTTTCGGTTTTCCAATTCGATTCGACCCGCTTGTTTCCGGCCGGTGTTCCGGTATCAGTTTCCGCGCGCGCCCCATTTGCTCGGGTCGCGTCCAACTTTCCCCGACACAACTTCATTGACGTGTATATCGACTCCGCTGAAAGTTCGACGACGATGATGCCGCCGCGCCGGGGTCAACGGCTTTTGTGATCTGCGAAATTTCCCGAACTCGTCGCGCTCCCCGCGATCGTTGTTTAATTTCGAGCTACCATTTCAAAACTCCGCCACCGACGGCATAATTTCATTTCGACGCGACCGCCGCGACGCACCAGCCGAATCAGCGGGTATCCGTTCCGCTGACAATCACGGAACTTGTTAGATATGTCCGGTAACCGGTGCACCACGGATTTTATGCATTTGCGGCGCCCATATTTGCGTGTCGCGTCAAACAGTAAAATATAGGGTAAAGTGCTAAATATTAAACACTTTTTGTTGATGTCAGTTTTCTATTATTTTAGAATGCTCTTTCTCGACCAACAAGTTACACCCTAAATATCGACAGTTTTTCGAAAAACGAATATTTAGTGCGCCCGTATTTTTTATCAGTATTAATTTATGTACTTATTATTATGTAATTTATGTATTTATGTACTTGTTTATACTTGTCTATTTCAACTGGTTCACTGTTTCCGTACGTATATTTTTAATCAATCAAATTGAGGAACGCTATTGCCAATGCAAGTTTAAAAATTCCATTGTTTGCAGACAAATAGATAGCGTTATTTGCCGAATCAGTATGCGCAAATCTGAATCGCCAATAGCGAGCGTGTACATTTGCTGAAATAACACAATCAAATATAAATCCGGCTATAAACTACATTAATTGGTTGAACAGACGCAGTAAATTGAAAAATGCTCTGCATACACGGTAGAACGCGCAAATGAGTTCGACGATACATGGTGTTAATTTTGACTTGAGCACGTAAATTATTTCCGCTACTATTGATACTAAGAAAAAATGATCAAATAGAATATACAGTTAAAGTCCTAAGCTAAGCCAATTCTCGGTTCTGTGCTGTGACATAGATCGGGACCGGATACTATTTTCTGTGTAAACATCCAATAACAAAACTTCTTTCTTTTTCATTATTTTTTTATGGGACTTTGACCAACATATTCGTGGCATTTTTCTAATGAAAAATTTTGCCCAACTCTGCTTGTATAATGAACGATGAAAGTTTTCGCAGTAAAGAAGGACAGCTAATGTTTATTGATAAAAAATAATATTTTATTTGGTTCCCCCTTCTTAAAAATCGTTTGGAAAAATTGCAAACTACATAAGCTTCTGCAGTCTATTAATTACAAACAAATCCAATTTTATTTGTTCAAATCTTCATGACGAGTCTGACTCGTTCAAATACGGCAAGGCGTTAAAACGAAGACTATGCGTATTTGCTATCGATCTCGATATTTTAACTTCTCCATAAAATGCTAAACGATACAGAAAAATGTTCCTTGAAACGTTCGAATATCTACATTTAGTTGCAAGTTTTTCTTCCGTGTGTTACAAAACAACGGAAGTGCTTTCGCGCAGCCAGCTTGTAGGATATTCGGGAACTCGTAACACATTTTCTGAATGTAAAGAAAAACTTCTCGAAACATTTACGAGCCAAGCACGAAGGTTTGAAAGTAGCGGAGACGACGAAGTGGCAGTAGAACTGGGATACACGTTTGCACTTTGTAAAGAGACGTTTTGAAAATACAGAGAAATGTTCCTGCACGTTTCTTCGCGCGCGGAGGCGCAATGAAACGGTAAATTTTCCAATCTTATTTTCACAAGCTTTACACGAATGTTCTTAACTAGCGAATCCTTTGCAGAATTTCGATGTGCATTGTGTCCGAATATCCTCTTCCCTTGTTTGCGAGCATGAATATTTCGGACCTTGTACAGGGTGGGGCAATAACTTTGTCCACCTAATACCACATAGAAATACAACATTCAAGTATTACACATATATGTATGCTACACTCGAAACTTTAAATGCAGTTCTCTTGACACGGTGCTCGTTTAGCATTTTAGCTCGGCTGTTGTGCGGTGATTTTTATGCAATCATTTAGTATTTACCACAGCAGGTTTTGGTCACGTACCCCAGTTTTTTTTTTTAGAATGCCAAACGACTTTCAGGTCAAACGACTGCTGTCGAAAATAGAATTTTTACAGTTTGCTACGACTACCTTTACTCGTTTACCTTGCAAAAATATTTTATTCTTTTTAAAAGAAAATTGACAGGGAAATTTCGATCGCTGTCGGCACGAATTTCAGTAGCACAACTCAACGACAAGTCAGACGGCCGAAAATTTTCGGAAACCTCGATAATTGAAACTGTATTAGGAGAACATGATGTCGGAGGAGGTGGCACACGAAATTCAGTAGTGCATGTCAACGACAGACGGTCGAAAATTACCGAAAATTTTCGAAACTAAATTTCGTAAACCTCAAAAATTGAACTTGGTAGTAGGAGAACATAATATCGCAGCAGGTGGCACGAATTTCAGTAGTGCAACTCGACAAGTCAGACGGCCGAAAGTTATCGAAAATTTGACATTCTCCTAATACAAAACTTTATAGAATATCTAAAAGTTTATAGAATATTCAGTATAAATATTTGAATATAATTCTACATATAGAATATTTATGTACCAGGTGGAAAAAAAGAACACATTAACTGTTGTAAATAATTTCTTTATTTTTCACCAAAATAATTACAATATTAATTGTATTTCGTGGTGAGATGCGAAGAAGATTCCTGCAGGAATGCGGTGATTTCATCAGAGAATGGTGACGCCTTGCTCCAGATAGAGACAAAACGCGTCACGTGACCAGGCAGCAGTGGAAGCGTGGTAGATGGGGAAACTAGAGTGGAAACAAAACTATTAATAATAGAAAACCACGTGAATGAGAGAAATAATGGAATTAAAAGAAGGGAGGAATTATTCAACGAGAGACAGATCGACAAAAAAACGAATCCTCACCGATGACCGTAGTTAATCAAGCTCGATCGGTTCGGAAGTCCCAGAAATCGCAGAAAATTAATCACTCCGGTGACATTTCCCGGACGGCGAATCAAGGGGCTCGTGAAATCCTCTCCTAATACGGTCTTTGTAGCAGCGCCGACAAATGGGACAGGAAAATTCTCCACTATCCGGTCTGTTCCGCCATCGAGGAAGAGGAAACAAGAAGAGAATCGAACCGTGACTGTTCGTCAGAACTACACAAGAGGAGAGTGCACTATCGGCCTCGTGGAACACCAAGAGAGCTCGATATATCGACGATCGACGCGACGTAGTTCACGGACTAGAACCACAGTAGAACCCGACCGAATGGAATGAAAGTAGCAGAAGAAACGGAAAGACAAAGAAAAAACCGGTGGCAAAAAGAGGAACCCGGCCCGGGGCAAATCAACGACAAAGTTCTAAAGAGGTCGAAATAAAATCGAGTGGAAAACGAGCCCCGTGATCCTCGGCGTCTCCTCCTCGCGAATCTGTTCCCGCCGCGGCTCGCCGCTCGCGAATCCCTTGCGTGTGAGAAAACAGAAAAGGTTTACCGTGCAAACACACGTTCAAGGGACTGATGTCAGTACCGAAGGGACTGCTGCTGCTTTCCATCCAAGAATGTTCAACTACGACAACATTGGGTTTGCAATAACACAATAAGAAGACTACCTTGTGTCGACTGTTATTTCAATTATCGATTAAACGAGGATCCTCATTCAAATTCAACGATTCAAATTCAACGTTTTAAGGGCTGATTGGAGTGGTTTTGACTATATTTTATTTTATCGAGTATTTCATCAATATATTATTTTTAATCCACTAGAATTATTACAGAAAGAAAAAAACATTTTATTCAGTCCCGGTTTCTTACGATCGATGCACAAAATTTTAGCATAGAATTCCTCAGTCTAATTATTATTTCATCCTTCGGGAATACTTAATTCTATAGGAATAATTATTCCGAACGATGGACCAATTATACAGACGGATGAACCTATTTTCTACAGATTTTAAAGTACTTCTTCCGCAAGAAAACTGTTCGAAGAAGTTCCCAATGGTATCGTTCCTTTTCATAAAAGTTCCACAGAAACAGCAACCCAAAGGAAACGTAGAAGTTTGAACAGAATTTCTTTAAAAACGGAGGATAACTGTTTACCTCTACCAATGGTTAGAAGTTAGAAGTCGAGGTAGTTATGAACAATGATACGGGTTGACCACGATGGTAGTGTTTTAACAGTTTGAACCTTAGACCATATAGACCCATATACAAAGACAACGAGCAAAAGAAGAACTTGTGACGTCACAAGATAGTTAGAAAATGTACGGTATAGAAGAGAGTATTGAGAAGAGTAGAGTCTATACTCTATAGTAGTACTCTAATACTTACAGTAGAGTAGAGTAAAGTATAGAGTAGTACTCTATACTTAGGGTAGAGTAGAGTATAGACTAGTACTCTGTACTTACGGTAGAGTAGAGTATAGAGTAGTACTTTATACTTCGAGTAGAGTAGTACTCTAAACTTAGAGTAGAGTAGAGTATAGAGTAGAGTATAGATTAGTGCTCCATACTTAGAGTAAAGTAGAGTATAGAGTAGTACTCTATACTTAGAGTAGAGTAGAGTATAGACTAGTACTCTGTACTTACGGTAGAGTAGAGTATAGAGTAGTACTTTATACTTCGAGTAGAGTAGTACTCTATACTTAGAGTAGAGTAGAGTATAGAGTAGTACTCTATACTTCGAATAGAGTAGTACTCTATACTTCGAATAGAGTAGTACTCTATACTTAGAACAGAGTAGAGTATAGATTAGTACTCCATACTTAGAGTAGAGTAGAGTATAGAGTATTACTCTATACTTAGAGCAGAGTAGAGTATAGTAGTATGAAAAGTGTAGAGTTTCAGCTCTCAGCTGATGCCAACGCCACGCTCAGCGACACCAGTCGCCGACTCGGCATTCGTCTGCTGTAGCCACGCTTTGATTGGTCCGTGTTTTTCGTTAATAACTCCGGAACAAAGCCACGGAGAACATTTCCGCAAAGTAAAAAGTGACTTGAAATGACCTTAGGAATCACCGTATTCAAAAAAATATAAAATTTTTGCGACACCTTGTACGGTCTAAGGTTCGAACAAGTAACCGACACAGATCGATGAAACCCAGATTCCCCATAACGTTCTTTCAAAGTTCGCGTAGTTCGGTAGGTGCGGATAGCGTAGGCAACGTGGCCGAGGTATTCAGCGTAAAACATGAATGCTTCGACCGCGCGACTCAGAGCATTTGCATAATTAGCGGGGATTTTGTCCGGGTCGTAATGAAGTTCGCATTACAGTTCGTGAATCTGGAGGGATGTTCTTCGTGCGCCCTACTGAATTATTTCGCCGCGCGGAATGATACCAAGGATCCCGGGTCCTACATCGCTGCTAAAAACACCCTTTGAGTGATAACTTTATTTAGTTACACTGCAGCAGCAGAGCAGTCGTCGGAACTTCGCCCGTCCCGATGCACCCTGCACCTGTAGCTCATTAATTGCGACACCGACATTTACTCCGCGACGAAGTTGCAAAAATATTCGGCCACAGAAAAATGCTGGATTCTCGAGGCCCCTGTAACCGCGAGCTTGCGCTCCGTTGTTTGTTAAATAAATTTCCGCGAGCCATACCCCGGAGGGTGGAATTTCAAACTTTTATTTAGTACGGCCGCATAATTTAGTGTGTTTTGAATTTCGGAATTTAATGCCGCATTCCGAAAATGAACGCGTTACAAACTGTCTGTTCGGGCGCAGGCATTCTGCGCGGGTTAATAAAAATCCTGGCTTGCGAATTAACGAGGCCTTAATTCACAAACTTTTCCACTTTTTATCCTAATTTTTTGCTGTTCATTAGAATTTATAGGAAATGTTTATGCAACCTGTACGCGGAGTATAAGAAGGGGGATTTCAGAATGTAATTAATTTGCAATTTTTCTAGACGAACTTTATGAAAGTGGAATAAAATAGAATATCATTTCCGGTGGTAGTAGCCTTTGTAGACCTGAAATAAAGAAAAGTTGTACTGAATTCTGACGAATTTTATATTCTAGGCTTTTTTGAAAATTTTCAGAAGTCATAAATAAGTACATGAAAATCCGCAGTTTACTTACAAGTAGATCAGTAAATCGTCAATAACTTTTCAACATCTACATTAGATTGATAATATTAAAAATGATTATTAAAAATGTGATCACAAATTTTTGATGATATTGTCTTTGTTAAATAAAAAATAATGAGTAGTATTCATTTCATTTAAACAACAAGCAGTGAATGTAAGGAGACCATTTATATGTTTTCTGTTACTTTAACAGTTTTATGGTGTTTCGAAAATTTCTTGCCCCGAGAACGAATCCTATCTCTCAAGGAGAAGCTTCTGGTTCAACGACCGGACAGTGCTTCGATTTCACGCTCCACGGAATCCCGCCAGTGATTGTTTCTATTTGTTGTGGTTCCTACTGTTTTTATGTATGAGCAAATATCGGAAGATGGTCGTGAGAGGTTCTAGGCGCGCCACCCTGGATAATGGAATTGCTGAATAGATTAAGTTCTTCGTTCGTGTTAGTTCACTTTCAACCACGACTGGGCAGCGTCGAAAATGAACGACTCGTACCGGTTCTAAAATAATTGGAATATGACGTTCACACAGTGCATTAATTTTAGAAATATAAATATTCAATCCTCTATGGTCTTACACTGTTTTATACTCCTCTGTAGGTAATACTGCATATTCGTACTGTGTGGAAGAACTACTTTGGAATTTTTGCGTATTTTCAAACTAAATTATTCATTTTTCACTCCGGCATCTTTGTTGCGTTGGGTAGTAAATGAATCATCCGCATTTCTTATTCTGAGTAGGTTACCTACATTTCTTCTTACTTCACGATGGTTTAGTTTAGGCCTGTACAACGTCGTCCCCGCTATCAACTACTTCATTGAGGCACCTAAGACTTACACCGAAAATAGCTCCGTTGTTTTTAATAATACAAGAAAATGTTTCAGAGAGTGTTTAAGAACGCAAAGCGCTGCAGATCGAAGTTTCGATCCTGTAGAATCAATGGTTCAGGAGTTACGGTTGCTTAAAATTGAGCATTTCCAGTGTTTTTGACAGGTAAGGGCGCCGAAACTGAAAAATGCTCAACTTTCAGAAACCATAATTCCTGAACCATTGATCTTACAGTATCGAAACTTGGATCTGCAAGTTCTCCGAGTAAAAATCTACTGGATTACATGCCAAATCCATAATTTTTAGAAGGCACAAATTTTGAGTCCGGTAAAGTAAAGAACAGCTCATAAAACTGATATTAACCTATCATTATTTCGGTCACGTTAACTAATACTGAAACCTTATTCTTGAGACCTTCGACCACGTCGAAATCGACTTTATGGGTGAAATGAGACACTGTGAGACGGTTTGAGATCGATCGAAGAGCCAATATGAGCACGAGGTCGGTTCAGCGACGCGAGGCAGGGCCGGAAAGAACTACAACGGAGCTCGGGGTACGAAGACGAAAATGAATGGCTCGAGGACAATTGGCCGACGTGCAAGATGCGCTTTATTTCGCGGCATTTGGCGCCCCCTCCACCGAGATGTAAATTCAACGACTTTTAAGGACGTTCCCGCGGGGCTATTACAATATATCTCCGGGGCCGTGCTCCGGGATAGCGTCGCGTCGGTGGTAACGTAGCTCCTGCGGGGAAAATGTAATATGCTCCGCGGACCAAGCCAGCCCGACTGAGCCCGACTCGACCGTAGTTTCTTAATTTCATTTTCGCCCCGTGCTACCAGAGCGTGGACCTCAACGGCACCGTCTCCGACCGTCTGTCTCCCGCATTTTGGTGTCTCGTCGGTTTTTATTTTTCGCATTTACGGAATAGTCCAGCGTACTACACTGTCGTGAATTTTACGCGGACTTTGAATGAACGCTGGAAAGACGGGAAACGCTGGTTGCTGTTACCACATCCTTAATTCCACCATTTCCACCCTATTCAACCCCACCACGCTGGCTCGGAACCGACAAATTTTTACTTATTAGAAACGGTCGCCATAGATCAGTCTGCAAATAAGCTCTTCAAATTATCCTGCGGATTTCTTCGTTCTATTACAGTGCTAAAAATGTTCTGCACAACAGTTTTTGAGCACATACTCTTTTTATTCGCGAAGCAGAGGTTGGGCCATTTGTGGAAGAGGATTTTTTAAAATATTGAAAAGACCAGAGAAAATGTCATTGATGGTATTATTATTAAAGTTGTGAAAGAGAAATGTCTACTATTTTTTTTTTATGTAATTCAGATGAAACAGGATTTTTCAAAAATTTTTCCAAAGGACGTAGAGGAATTTTTATCGTCATTTTCTATATAGAAAATTCGTATGAATTATGAAATTCTGCGTAAAAAAGTATTATACAAAGAGGTACTTAAATGGTAGACATTCTATTTAAAAAGCTGAAGGCGAACCTCATATTTCTTATGCTACTTTTTTCGAAGCAGTTTTTCAAACAACAAATAACTCACAGAGTTATTTGAGATCATCACAATGTATATTACGAAACTTTGAATTTAACTCGGGTTTTCACGATTTAATGTCCACGGTGTGTCCGTTCGTCTCTATCCAGGTATGCGAACGGTAAAGGTAATTTCGAAACAACGTATCCCGACAATGAACCTTTTAAGAATTTTTCTCGCAGGCAGGGTGACCGCCCTAAGGAATTCCCGCGACTGACGCAGAACCCGTATCTACGTGCTCCTTGGACATTCCAAGTGCCCATATGGAACCGTTTTGTGGCTACGGCGAAAGCGGAAACAGAAATCCCGGGTATGAAAACACAAGAAATATGAGACCAGGAAATCTCAGTAGAATTCGTGTCTGGTTAAATATTAAGCCGCATCCACCGCACACGTTCCCCTACACAATTTCTCCATACTTCAAAAAATCATGTTAACAAATGTGTAATACGTGACAACTTCCTTCCCCATTCCAGAACTACAAATTCTCGTGCAAATTCAAACCTTTACAAAGCAATCTGTCAAAGCTGAGATTGAAATAAAAATTAATCTGTCCGTGGAAATTATTACCGCAGCACTACTATATGTAGAAAATACTATCTAATTGTTATCTAATCAATTACTAAACATTTAAATATTGTATATGGGGTTATATCAATCTCATATATCAACGAAAAGTAAAAAATCATATCGAATGGAATTATTCTAGCTCGGAAGAAATGTTTAATTTTCGAGTTAAAATAGCTCCGAGTGCAAAGGGTTAAATGAAATAAAATTTGATTCGTTTGTAATCAATATTTAAGCATTAACATAAATGTAGCCATACAAGAAATATAAAAATATAAATAATGAAAATAAAAAATTATAACATATAAAGGTCACTTCGTGTTTTTTAAATGGAATACCATATTTGTTTCTACATATTTTGAAAGGACAGAAAAAAACAAGGTTAGCATACGTCCTTGAAATGACCTTCCAGTAAAAATATTGAACTAAGAGACTTGCACACCGTTTGACTAATTCAGAAAAATAACATCCGGGAGCCTTAAATCTCGGTATTCGAATTTCTTTGAATTAATGGTATTTGAAATAGAATCCAATATTTTTATTCGAGCAATGAACTTTAACGAATAAGATATTTTCCATTTTGTTCGATGATCTTTTGCCAATCGGAATAAGTAAGAAAATATTTTATCGATTAAAGTTCATCGCTTGAATAAAAAAAATTCGGTTTTACTTCACCCTAAAATACCGAAATTACTTTCTTGACAACCCAATATTTTTGTCATTTGATTAAGTGGAAAATGTACAATGCAAAAGACTCGTGACATTAATTCATACTTCCGCGTATATTCTGCATCGTACTAAGCCATTCATTGTTAAAATGTGCACGTAACTACCAAATTTTTAATTTCCGTTACAGCCTTCTTGTTCGTACGCCTCGACGAATTTTGAATTTCGTTTCGCGCACGATAAATTTATTAATATAATCGAATATCGAGCACCGCGAAAATAATAATCGAACAGGAATGAGAATGCTGCCTGCGATGGATCGCGATTTAATATTGCATTTGTTATTCAAGTACATCGGTAAATATTATCGTCGACGTTTTGCAGAAATAATACAACCATTTCGCAACACTTCAGTTACGATCGTTGCGATTTTACAAATTCCAAGATACTTTCGTATGGTTATCGTGAATGAATAAGGTTAAGTAAATTTCCCATTATTTTATTAATGCAATGGATTTACATCCATTCAGAAAATGTGTATTCTGTAAATATGAAGATCACAAATAATTTCGCATTAAATTTGTCGTTATAGAATCCTGATTACTCGGAATGGAATCAGAATCTCGAAAATATTAATCAAACCAGTCCCAAATATGTTGTTTAATTCCTATCGAGTAAAAATGTGTTATAATCAAGGGGACCCGGACATTTCGTCGAAGGACATTTCGTCGAAAATCGAATTCGGACATTTCGTCGAAGCCATTTGGTCGAATGGACATTTCGTCGAATGGACATTTCGTCGAATGGACATTTCGTCGATGGGACATTTCGTCGAAAAGACATTTCGTCGAAAATACATTTCGTCGAAAATACATTTCGTCTAATTTCTTGACCCAAGTTTTTGTTTTAATTTTTGGTTTTGTTTTTGGTTTTGGTTTTTGGTTTTTGGTTTTGGTTTTGGTTTTGGTTTTGGTTTTGGTTTTGGTTTTGGTTTTGGTTTTGGTTTTGGTTTTGGTTTTGGTTTTGGTTTTGGTTTTGGTTTTGGTTTTGGTTTTGGTTTTGGTTTTGGTTTTGGTTTTGGTTTTGGTTTTGGTTTTGGTTTTGGTTTTGGTTTTGGTTTTGGTTTTGGTTTTGGTTTTGGTTTTGGTTTTGGTTTTGGTTTTGGTTTTGGTTTTGGTTTTGGTTTTGGTTTTGGTTTTGGTTTTGGTTTTGGTTTTGGTTTTGGTTTTGGTTTTGGTTTTGGTTTTGGTTTTGGTTTTGGTTTTGGTTTTGGTTTTGGTTTTGGTTTTGGTTTTGGTTTTGGTTTTGGTTTTGGTTTTGGTTTTGGTTTTGGTTTTGGTTTTGGTTTTGGTTTTGGTTTTGGTTTTGGTTTTGGTTTTGGTTTTGGTTTTGGTTTTGGTTTTGGTTTTGGTTTTGGTTTTGGTTTTGGTTTTGGTTTTGGTTTTGGTTTTGGTTTTGGTTTTGGTTTTGGTTTTGGTTTTGGTTTTGGTTTTGGTTTTGGTTTTGGTTTTGGTTTTGGTTTTGGTTTTGGTTTTTGGTTTTGGTTTTGGTTTTGGTTTTGGTTTTGGTTTTGGTTTTGGTTTTGGTTTTGGTTTTGGTTTTGGTTTTGGTTTTGGTTTTGGTTTTTTTTTTTGGTTTTGGTTTTGGTTTTTTTTTTTGGTTTTGGTTTTGGTTTTGGTTTTGGTTTTGGTTTTGGTTTTGGTTTTGGTTTTGGTTTTGGTTTTGGTTTTGGTTTTGGTTTTGGTTTTGGTTTTGGTTTTGGTTTTGGTTTTGGTTTTGGTTTTGGTTTTGGTTTTGGTTTTGGTTTTGGTTTTGGTTTTGGTTTTGGTTTTGGTTTTGGTTTTGGTTTTGGTTTTGGTTTTGGTTTTGGTTTTGGTTTTGGTTTTGGTTTTGGTTTTGGTTTTGGTTTTTGGTTTTGGTTTTGGTTTTGGTTTTGGTTTTGGTTTTGGTTTTGGTTTTGGTTTTGGTTTTGGTTTTGGTTTTGGTTTTGGTTTTGGTTTTGGTTTTGCTTTTGGTTTTGGTTTTGGTTTTTGGTTTTGGTTTTGGTTTTGGTTTTGGTTTTGGTTTTGGTTTTTGGTTTTGGTTTTGGTTTTGGTTTTGGTTTTGGTTTTGCTTTTGCTTTTGGTTTTGGTTTTGGTTTTGGTTTTGGTTTTAATTTTTTGTTTTGTTTTTGGTTTTGTTTTTGGTTTTGGTTTTGGTTTTGGTTTTGGTTTTGGTTTTTGGTTTTGGTTTTGCTTTTGCTTTTGCTTTTGGTTTTGGTTTTGGTTTTGGTTTTGGTTTCGGTTTCGGTTAACCCAGTTCTAACCCAGTCCTAACCCAGTCTTAACCCAGTCCTCGTCGTAACTCCGGGTTCGACAGAGATCGGCTAAAACATTATGATAAAAGAAAAACCATAAAACACGTGAAAGGAAATTAATCGACGACCCAATGCAACACAAAACCTAAGAGATAAAGCGGCTACGAATAAAGTGCTATGCCACATCCTACGATACCACTTCTTCAAGATACACATCATTCTCAGGATGCAAAACACACCAAAACCAAAACCAAATCCAAAATCAAAACCAAAACCAAAACCAAAAACAAAACAAAAAATTAAAACAAAAACTTGGGTCAAGAAATTAGACGAAATGTATTTTCGACGAAATGTCCCATCGACGAAATGTCCATTCGACGAAATGTCCATTCGACGAAATGTCCATTCGACGAAATGTCCATTCGACGAAATGTCCATTCGACGAAATGTCTTCGACGAAATGTCTTTCGACGAAGTGCCCTAGACCCATAATCAAGTATTATATACGTCATGAAAATTTCATTCAAATTTGTTAATTGATTTACTTATTATAAACTATCAAAAATGGTAAAAATTGCAATTTTTCATGATTTTCAGCCTATTGAAGATATTACAAAAGAAAATAACTTTCTATTTCACTCCAATTTGTTGCCATTCAGGTCAAAAAATTGTTATTTTGCATAAAAATCCGCAGTCTAGGTTATGCTCCTAACTGTATGTGTACTTTTAAATAATGTACTTGTAAATAAGGTATTTTAAATGAGGTACACACGTTTATTTTCGCAACGAATAATCTCCAAGTATCACTTTTCTTTAGATTGTTAACCAGTCGCGACCGTCTCGGTATACGTAATGGCAACAATTTTATCTTGCCTCGTACTACTCTCGGTCTCGTGTAGGGTCAGTGCGTCAGCGAAACACGATTGTCGAGAAGAAAAAGCCGAAAGATACAGCGCTCTCCACGTTCCTCGGAACAAAAAAGAATTATAATGCCGTGACTCTACGGAGAAGAGAGCGGGAAAGAAAGATGTCGCGGCAAAAAAGCTTGTAGAACGAAAAGATGGTCGAGATACATGGGACCCGAGGAAAATTAGAAAAATGAAACGGGAGGTACAAATCCCGCGGAACGAGAAAAAGTGCAAGCGAATGTAACCCAAATAACGGGACGTGAGATTTTGCAAATTTAGAGAAGCGAAATGAGTAAGTCGAAGATATGGCTGAGACAGTTGAAAAAGTTTCGGATGGAAACTAGGAAGTGCAAATTGGACCTGATGAGATGGGTGTCGAATCTAAAAGGGAACGCGGAAACAGAAGCCACTCGTGAGGAAAAAGGTAAAAAGATATTTTTGAGAAAAGGATATAACTTTATGGCCGAAGCAGTAAATAACATATCAATTGATTGATCTAATTACAACTAAACAATGTAGATTCTCTGAGCTGTGATAATTTTGAAAAATCCAACATGATTCAAACTAGTAATAAGAAACGAGTACTCAACAATATAACAGTTCTTCTTTAGGTCGTTTAGAGTTTAGAGAATACACGATTATCAGTTGATAAATTAGTTCGGGTAAACTTTACTTTACCGGACTCAAAATTAGTACCTTTCTCCTACGAATTATGATCTATTTAGTATGTAATCCAGTAGATTTGTACCCGGCGCGGATACAGATCGAAGTTTCGATCCTCTAGGATCAATGGTTCACAAGTTATAAATGTTTAAAGTTGAGCAATTTCCAGTGTTTTTGACAGGTTAGCTTTATAATTGCTCAACTTTAAACATTTATAACTCCTGAACCATTGATCGTACAGGATCGAAACTTCGATCTGCAGGTTCTCCAGGTGCAAATCTACTAGATCACATACCAAATACATCATAATTCGTAGCAGAAAGGCACAAACTTTGAGTCCGGTAAAGTAAAGAGCAGTCCTATTTTATAACTCTAGCTCAAGAATTTAACTTGTTCTAATTACGACTAAAAGAATAGATTCTCTAAATTGTAATAATTTTGAAAAATCTAACATTGTTTGGACTAGTAAAAAGAAAAGAGTATTCAACAATATAACAGTTATAATTTAGATTGTTTACAAAATGCATAGGTATCAGTTGAGAGATTGCTATATCCTTTACTGGTACTACTAGCCTGGAATAGGTCATAGGCCAACAATTGCAAATTGACGATTGGTGATCAACCTAAAGCATCAGGATGACCTAAAGCATCAGGATGCACACCCATTCGAAAATTATTCACGTGTTACGAACTCTATCACATCAATCCCACTCAATAAACGCGACGAGCGATCGCTTTGCCGTCCTGCATCCGAATAATTTCACGTTCATTAAGTAGACCGTGAACCGAGTGTGTTGCAATAGCACTTCCAAATGTATCATTTCGCATTATAAATCTCATTTCTCCGTAATTACACTAATTTCATTAGTAATTGCTTCGACGTTCTTATAATTTCGATAGTCTACATAAGAAAATGCGAACA
This sequence comes from Lasioglossum calceatum, assembly GCA_963966675.1. Classification (NCBI taxonomy): domain Eukaryota; kingdom Metazoa; phylum Arthropoda; class Insecta; order Hymenoptera; family Halictidae; genus Lasioglossum; species Lasioglossum calceatum. The sequence continues at coordinate 3,382,736 of OZ016541.1, forward strand.
TAACATAATCCTTTCAACGAACTACATCATTTTTTCTTCAACTACTTCAAAATATGTTGACGTTGTACAACGTATAAACATTACAATTTGTTGGATGACATTTATCATTAGTAAAATGATTGAGAAGAATTGAGAAAAGTTCTTTCCAAGACTAAAATCATAGATGCTATAAGAATTGTGAACTCTAGATTCAATAAAATATAGTTGATAACTATTTAATTTACTAAATAAAAAATTAGCTAATAATTGTATACAGTGTAGAAGGTTTGTAGTAAAAACTTGTTTACTTCAAATAAAAAATTTAGATATTTATTCATTGTTAATTGAATAGAGAATTACTGTTAATTCGCACAGAACACTCTAATGGGACTAAGAAAAGATTTAAAATATGGACAGATAGAAGTAAACTAATGACAAATAAAAAATCGGGAAGTGTAATTTAAGACGGTGCGCACGATGGGAGAAATATAGCCATCATACTTTCGAAAATATTGAACCATAAAACAGTGCGTTGCTCCTATACGGAATGAGGGAAAACCGCGATGGTCCGAGTTACGAAACTTCGAACTGGAAATGCGCAACAAAATAAAAAAAAATGCACGCGACTCGAATATCCACAATTGACGGGGTCGTGAATAGTAACGTATACAAACACAGTGACATTTTTCGGGAAATACGATATGCGCGCAGGAAAGCTTATTTTTTTATTTATTTGGAAAATATTTCGCGCACGGCATACAATTGTCAAAACGAAACATTTATCCCAAGCAAACTGGAGAGCCTTGCACCAAATTGAACGCGTAGCGTTGTTTCGTCAAAGAATAAAAAAATATATAAAATTTCGAAATGGATTCAAACATATTTACATGACTCGGTGTGCACCAAATGAAAAGTTTGTCTGCGCGAAACACGCAAGCAAGGAAACATGTTGCGTTCCACTGAAAGTTTTGTTTCAAATAACGCGAGGACTACACAGGTCGAATTACAGTGTCCCCGCGATTGTTGTGAGAAGTCACAGGAAACGAAATGGTACTACGTTTCTTTACGTGTGCCGAACGTAGATTTCTTGGATAACTTTTCCAAGTGTAAACGACGATTCTGGGTAAACAACGGTGCTAAGCGGGAAATTGTTGTATTGTACTAATGCTATTATTTCTTTGTAGCGCGATCGACCGCCCAAGGGGGAACCACCTAGTAGTGGGGATAAAAAAAGTCACATCATCCGCATACCCGAAAGTCACATCAATCGCGGGAACACTGTACTTTACGACCACATTTACCGAAAGGATGATTCCAGAGGGGAAGGAATCACCCCTTTCAAATATACAACATTTTTGGGACATTCTGTACTACTGTAACTTTTTTTTTAAACGAAATTATCGCAGTTCAAATGTCGACAATTTCTCGAGAATAGAAAATTTAGTGTTCAAATACTTTTTAGATCCGCCGAACATTTTACAGTAAAATACAAGAAGCATGAAAATATCTTGATTCTCCAGAAAAAGTTTCTAATTATGAATACTTACAAAACCGTAGCGAAAGACAAGTAGAATTAAGAGAACGAACATTTTATCATAATTAATGCAAATACAATATGGTTTGTGCCAATGTTGATACTGTGGCACAATTAAATGAATATTCGTTCAATTAAGAAGAAAATTAGGATCTTCTGAATGATAACGACTAGTGCATGACATGTTAACTCGTCATTAATTAAAAACAGAGCTGGAGAACTTTTTCTCCGACGTCGCATTTAAAATTGAGTTTATGAGTGATGTTTCAGTCTTCTTTTAATATTCATTTCTCGTACGATATTTCCGGAAGAATGACGTAATGAACGAGCGGAATAATCAATGCATACGAACAACGTATCGGCGACGCATCAATGTACTCTAGTTCACACAATTCCGCTTCCGATGGGTATGAATAATCCCCACTTTATCAGTAGTGCACAACAGTTTGTAGTTTTAGTCACGAATATGCGTTAAAATCAAAACGGATATCGGAGAAACGTTTAAGCTCGCTGATTTCGATTCGAGCATCAACAGATGTCCGAATATCGTTCCGACACAAGAAGTATAATTAATTAACCAGAGAACTATGGAGATCATAGAGATATGAATAGAATGATTTAAAATGTCGCATAGTCTGGTCATTTATTATTGACAGACAGTGGATTTTATATTTATAACAAAAATGAATTGGTGTGATTTAAAACAGTCGAAATATTAGAAGAATTAAAAAATTCTGTTGTATCAAACATATTAAGATAACCCTGGCAGTTAAGAAAGCTACGTAAAATAAAAAAAGAAAAAAAAGATAAATTTCTATTTCGCTCCAGTTTGTTGCAAATCAGGTAGAAAGTTTTTATTTTGCATAAAGATTAGCTGTCTTGTTGAATTATTGATATGCAGGGTGTTCACGCTAACATTAGAAAGCATTTTTCTTCCAAATACTAAATATTTTAAAAAATTAAACGTTCTATAATCCTAATATTAATCAGTATTGTATTAATTCTTACGTTTCTTCGAACACAGTGTTTGAAGTGGAGAATCACCGTGTAAGCTTCCCTAGTATGGTAACACGAGATTAGGTGATTTGCAACTATAGGTGAGCTGGTTGCGGGTCCGAGACCTTATCGCGAACACTATCGAGGAAAGTAGAGTCCCCAGGATTACCGACTGTTTTCTCGCTCCAGTTCGCTTTCCTCTGAATGGGTTCCGAGTTAAAGAAGTATTTAGTAGAGTGAGATACAAAGAGGGCGTAAAGCCAGTTTCAGTTGTCCGTGCGTTAGGTATATAATATTCACCCTTTCCAGTTATCATGTAATGCATAAATGATTAATACATTCTTGGACAAATCTTATTATATAAAACGACGAAAACACACACAGTCTAGTAATAATTGGTAACTCTTTTGAAAATAAAAATTCTTCAATTAAATAGATCTGGATAAATAATCTCCCTCGAGGCCCACCACCACACGCCTGTTCTTGTCTTTCATGTTTGACATGCCTGGAATTGACTGAATCTCGGTCTTCCTTCAAAAAGAGGAATTCTTGTTTCGCGCTATCAGCGTGCCGAACCGAAGATAACCAGCGAGATCTCGGCACAAGGATTAAGAGCGAAACAAAAGCTTGGTTTTCATGGGATAAACCGCGACGGCATCAGCAGCAGCGAGAAGATTACGGTTGTTAGGTGGCACGCGTTAAATTCAAATATCTGTCGGAGCCGATTACGGCTGCAGATGGGTCCAATATCGCGGAAGGCGGGGGAATTTACACACGAGTAGCTACGCGGATTGTCCGTGCTTTCGAATCCCGGCGAAAGACGAGCCCCGGTCTGAACAATAGGCAAATGCACTTCCGCGAAGCGCGGGACGTTAAACTGTTGCCAAGCTGCGCGACTCGTTGAATCGGGAGTCGGGAAACAGCCAGTGGAATGGAGTGGAAATGTAAAAGCTTGGGAAACGAGCTACTCCCCTGTTCGGCAAGTTTCCACCCTAAAAAGAACGCGAGAAAGCCAAACGGCCAGAATGGAAGGGAGCCTCGCAACATGCTAAGAACACGTTGTCTTCCTCGTTTCCAGCCCCGACGATGTCCCGCTTCGTTTAGCGGAATATTAGACCGATTATGCGTGTCAGCACAAAGAAATACGCCGGAGGGTCGACAAGCACAACGTACTAACAAGGGTTCTCTTGTCGACGTAACACTCTTTCAGTTTCATGAAAGCTTATAGAATACATTCTTTGAGATACACGCGTTCGCAAAAAAGGGGACTTATCGAATCCGTGAATTCAAAAAATTATAACTTCGCGCGCAAGCAGTACTTCTCGCGTTAAAGGGGTGAAATTAGCCCTTGACGAAATTTTCTTTCTCGAGAAATATCTCGACAACAGTCAATAGTATTTAAGCTGTGAAAAAAATATTTTTAAATGCATTTCTATCTCAAATTTTAGTACTTTCCTAACGTTTATTAAACGTACAGGTTAGTTATAAAACGGAAAGAAGTTATTTCAAGTTACCGAAAGAGATCTCAGTTGAGAGATCTGAAATGTTTAAAATAAAAAAAAACCCTTTCAAGGTTCTCCGATTGCTGTACCACCCTATATAATAATTATGTATACAAATATTTATTGTGTATGTCGACGAATATATACTCCGTGCATTAAAGGGGTGAAATCAGCCCTTGGAAAATTTTCTTTTTCGTGAAATATCTCGAGACGAGCAAATGATATTTGAAAAAAATTGAACCAAAAGTTGTATGGAATTATTGTGTCCATCAAACTGTGTAAAAAATATTTTCAAATGAATTTCTTTCTCAAATTTTAGTACTTCTCAATTTCTATTGAAAATTAATTACTACAGGATCATCGAGTCTGTCTAGACGACTAGAAGATCAGTAAAAAATCTAAACTGACGAGACACGCGATCAGACGATTGACAAAGCGCACAGAAAGTAAGTCAACTATACAAGTTCCACTGGCTTACCCCGAAGGGAAATTTATGGTTCAGAGAAATAAAAAAAAAAGGTACGAGGGAAAAAACAAGGGTCTATTGACAAATAGCGTGAAACGATTTTTTAGTTGCGTTTGTTCCGCGTCATCGATGACAGCGCTTGGAGAAAAATAAAAGGGTCAAGTGCACTGCAAACGAAATCGACCGATGCCGCTGCAGAAACATGTCAAGATAAAATAAAATAATTCGTTTCGAAAACCATGGAAAACGATTGCGAAATCATTACGCGTTGTGTATGTACAGAGACAGCGCACATTATTTATGGAAGTTGATTTACAAGCAAAACGTGAAATTACGGGATGCCAGTTTTCCTTTTAGTGGCGGCGATGAGTTATAGCTACGGGGCTATCATTTCACGAGACGCGCCTAGCAGTGTGTTCTCTAGAGACGTACCACTTCATTTTTAATGGCTGAGCAAACGGTAAGCGTGAAATCATAAGACACGGAAAAATCAAACAGAAATGAAATTCTGCGGCGTAATGCGAAATTCAGTTTTGCTGACATTCGGCGAAGTTCTTTGGAAACTAGAAAAGTCTCCTCACATTGAGGATACAGTGACTCCCACTAAAATTCGGACGCTCTAAAAAAACCGACAACTTTTTAATAATGGACTACATTGTTGTAGAATTGTTGTAGAAGCTAGAGCAATTAGTTTACTACAGGATGTGAAGAGAAATTTTTCCAAAAATTGAAATTGCTCGGAATTATAGAGAAAATACTAAAAATTGCCTTTTTACAATTTTCGAAGATCAAGGTCATTTCAAGGTCGTTTCAAGGTCATGCCATTATACATATCTAAATGTATTTTTCGATCAGTAACAAGATGCAATAAAAAAAAATGTTGTTATGTGTCAAAACACACTGATGTCCTTGATAACTCCGAAAAGAATGACCTTCGGAAAAAATGTTCTTGCCAGGTTTATGGTCCGTTGACACCATGCACATTACGTAAATGAAAACTCGGTAACAAGGACGAGCAATTGATCGCGGGTGCGTCAGCTGTGCACATAGAAGAAAGTTGTATTTCCAATCACAAATCAAAGGATTAACTTTACAGGAGTTGTTGGAACAGTTTCGCGATCGCTTGAAAGTGCTTCAGCGAATGATCCTCGATGTTGGCCGCGTCGGGGGAAGGTTGTTCCCGCGACGAAAGAAAATACAATGCCCCGCCTTTCGATTCCCTCGCATTTCCGAGCGTTTACTTTAAAATTCTCTCTCTCCTTTTTGCATTTCAGCCCCATTCCAGGCGACCTCGATCCGCGCAAAATGGCCCGGCGACGTCTACCAGCCACTGGGGGCGATTTATAGAGATGGCGGCTACTTTTCAAACCATTGAACGGCTGGATGGGGGCAGGACGGCAAGCCGGCCAATCATAATTTCCGTCAGTCCGATTGCACCAATTATAATAAGAATTTATGAGCGTTTCGACTGTCTGCCGTTACTATCGATAAAGTGTCATCCGCGAGGTGGCGCGACTCGCGGCGCACTTCTTCATTATCTGTCTCCGTTTCGCTGTTCTACAGGGCGAACCACGAGTGTTGTGCCAAGAACAGGCGTGGTTCCGGGTCGGTAAGAATACCTCCGCTGAACGCGGACAGAAAATAGGCTGAGCAAAATGTCCTGTAGCCGGTTTCAGTGGGTATGGCGGAGGCATAAGGCCATATAATCCCCCCAAATTCCACCTTAGGGGGGAGCCGAGCCCCACGCTACCCTCTCCGACCACCATGGAAGGAGAGAGAGAGCGTGAAAGCATTTCCCCACCGCCCTTATTTAAAAAAAAAAGCGAACCACGAATCATGACTCTGTCATTGGCAGTCCGGTCGAAAATGTTTTTATCAGGTACAGCATGGTTTCAAGAGAGCTTTCACGTGATTATAGTAAAGCTTTCGTACACTCTTTGTTTTCATGATCTATCAAGGTCACCTTCAATCTTTCGCAGAGACACCTATAATTTCTTTACGCCTATTTGTTAGAGGATTTCAAGACGAATTCGGTAAATATCATAACTAGATAGCGGATCTTTATGCAAAATAAAAATTTTCTAGCTAAATTGCAACAATCTGGAGTGAATTACAAATTTATCTTCTGTATTCATATGTTTGAATGAACTGAAAATAATATGTTATTAAATTCTTCTAATGTTTTTACTGTTTTAAATTACACCCACTCATTTTTGTCATCATGTTTTTATTTGTTTCTTACAAAAAATTTGATGAAAACATTTTCGAACGGACTGCTAGTAACAGAGTAATCTGTACTGGGCACAAATCGTGGTTCACCCTGTATACCGCCCATCCCCCACCCCCATCCTTCGTTTATCGAATATACGACGGATTTACGAGGGTAATTACGTGTTTCCTCCCCGTTGGCTATCCGTCGCTCCCGCGAAATCCCTCTGTTTTCGTTATTCCCCTATTCCGCCTCTATCCGTTGCCCCCGGCGCGACGCGGAGTCTTCCTCGACAAGTTTGCCCGAGTTTTTCGTACCGTACCCGAAAGTGTTCGGTCGACTTTCGTGGTTAGGGGGAGATGATCCGATAGTTTCTCTCCGTGGCCTCCGTGCTCCAACTAATAGTATAGCAGGGGAGTGGTGGTATGAACGGGACCAGTCTCACAGCGTCTATTTCTATTACGTGGTCCGGTTAGTTTTGAGCGAGTTTTTTCTCAGAAATATACACGTTTATTTTACAGGAATCTTAAAAAATTTGTTTGGTATCGTATTACCATTCAACTTTGTTCTCAAGACATTTAATGTATCTTTGAAAACAACAAAGATATTTGAGGTGATAACGTTTGGTGACTCACCCTGTATGTATACATATGTATAATATGCGCACTCTTTGACATTATTTTAACATTCAGTTTTTTTTAGATTTTCAGAGACTGGTTGTACGCAGAATGATGTTGATTCCATGCACGGCCGCGTTGACCGGCGTTATAAAAACAAATCAGTACGTATACAATACAAAACGAGTGGTGCAGACTGATAAGAGAACACAAAATACATAATTCCTGTATATTGTGAAACAAAAATCACAGAGACATATTCATCGATACAATGGAATACGATACAAATGCATACAACAGTGAACTTCAATTATAATCATCATTATAAAAGACATTTGTCGGAAATGTTGTTAAAAGATCTCGTACCGAGAGAATATATTGAATTTTATAAATAGATTTGTTTATATCAATTTACTCCTGATTAAGTTTCACTTACATCATTAGAGACGTTTATCTAAGTTAAAGAAACCTTTATCTTGTGTGGTATTTCTGCAGTAGAATTCTGGACAACTATGAAACGCGGTATTTTCCGCGGACAAAGGCAAACTGTGCTATTTTTCGCAGTAAAGTACCGAAATGTGCTACTTTTCACTAGGAAAAAGCATAACCCGCTATTCTTCCTGGACACGAATGAAAATATACTACTTTTCGAGACCTAAATCGAAACATTCTATTTTTCGTGGGCAGAAAGAGCAGGATGTTATTCTTCGTAAGACAAATGAAATGTGCTACTTTTCGTAACGTATGTGAATCGTACTCATATCCGGAAAACTAACATTTTTATAATATTTGCACTCTCACACTTCAACACTCTATGCCGAACCCTCGGTATAGTCAGAGAAAATAATGAAATTTTACACTTTTAGCAACATGGTTTGTCCCACTCAAAAATTTGTTTTCATACAGAGTGCAGAATAACCTGTTATTACAACTGTACAATAAAAAAAAAATAGGAGGGAGTTGTTATGCAACCAGTTCCTTTCTAACATACGATGTTTACCTAACACATTCAAGTGTCCCGACAGTGAAAATTTGTAACCTAAGTTCAAAACCATGGTCGAGGACACTCAATACTCGAGACACCTTACACAAGACGAAAACATATCGTATAATAAAACATAGTACATAATGCATAATCAGATTGAATGTGTGAAAAAATCCAAGAATTCTCTTAGTACAGTTGTCGCATGATATAATCTTCAATAAATCCAATCTATATTTTCCTCGAATCGTGAAGCGTGTAAACTTGCTTCTTTAAGACTCTGCATTTGCATAAACATCTGCGGCGCAAGCACAAAGTAATTATCGTTTGCACCGAGTTACGAAAGGGAGATCGCCGGTCTCTCTCGAATGTTGTACCGCACGAAACTCGAGATACAGACAAAGAGCATTATCCATTCCTGAAATTCCCTGGGAAACAAAGAACCTTTAAAGTAGTTAACAGCTAATTGCACGAATGAAGTTTCTTACACCACATCGTTAAACCGTTTTGCATAATCATTCCCAGAAATGTTCCATGTCTGTTCCGGCTCCGGGTCTCGGATAGTTAGCGATCATTATCCATTATTCATCGATCCACACTGTAGACTTTACAAACACAGTTACGAGCATAACTAATCATACAAACTTTAATTCGATAACGAGACGTGATCAAGTGCACGCGTACCCGGCGAAAATTCAAAGTCGATTTTCTCGGAAACAAAGTCTCACATGGAAAAACTTTCATGTAGTATCACCCTCTTTTCGCTTGTATCACCAGTTCAGAAACACCCTGGATATGATCTGAAAATTTCATTGAAATTGGTTGATTGATTTACGAATTATAAACGATCAAAAGTGGTAATTTGTAGTGTACCATAAAGTGGCAAGTTTTACCATTTTTGATCGTTTATAATTCGTAAACCAATTAACCAATTTCAATGGAATTTTCAGAACGCACAAGGTACACTTTAGCTTCGCTCAGTACTGTGACTTCACAACAATCTATAGCACTTTGCCCACATTCGTCATCTGGTAGATGAAGTAATCTTGGAACGCTGCATGTTACCCGAAGCCGGGTCTATAAGTACATATGTATAAGACATAAGAAAATATGTATATGGTCTAAGGCTAGGGTTAACCGGCTGACCCGGGAAAATAAAGAACATCGATTGTAGAGAGGTTGATCGATACTCGAAACGCGTACTGCCTTTCTTCCGTTCCACCTTTTACCGGTCGCAAGAAATCTGTATCCCACTAAATCTAATCCGACCGGTTGCGAGAACCGTGTTCTCCGTCTATCGCCTCCTATTAACGCAACCCGACTTTGATTTCGCTGCAACACCTACCGCGTTTACCTACACATACAACAAGTATGCGTTTGCGCTGAATAAATAACGAGTAAACACATCGGAGAAATGCGTCCGACGCTTCACCAACGATATACAGGCTGCACCAGCGGATTCGTTACACGAATGGTGACTCTGAGGCGCCACTAAAAATTCCTGTGCCATTATTCAAGATAATTCTAATTAAATATGTCGGTATATAATAATTCGGTTAAATAAGTCGGTTTTATAATTTCAATAATTAAAAAAACTGATATAATTAATTATAATTATATTGGGTTGGCAAATAATAATTATAATACTATTTCACCGATATCTGGATCCCACTAGACAATGATATAAAATATAAAGTACCATATACGAGAAACGAAGGTCGTCCGGCGGTAACATGTATAGGAAAAAGTTGTTAAGTATTAATTATGCTCCCAACAACATATTTGCGGATCTTTATGCATCTATGGTTTATAAAAATTCTCAAAAAAAGCTGGGGTATCAAATTCAACAGAATTTAGTACCAATGAAAATAGGATTTTATTTGATACCACTTTCTTAAAACTTGTCTACAAAAATTGAAAGTTGTATAAACATCCTCAGTATAATAATTACTATAACATTTTTTCATACGAGGCTTCCGAGAAAATTTAGTATGAAAATGCAATTAGCATTTGTAAGCAGTAGAACTGGTAAATTCAGGAATAGATGCATTCGAAGATTCCTATTCAGTAAGACGCGCGTCTGCCAAATTTTCAAATTCGATTTTCCCGAAAACATCACGTTTCAAATTAGTTAATCATAGGTACATAATAAGATCTTGCCTGTCAGTTATAGCAGTTCCTGTAGTGTACTATGGGAAAGTTGCCAAATGCGTCTTAGCCTCCTAAATCGATCATTGTTAATTATAATATGCAACGTCTAGCGATGAATATAATGTTTGCAGTCTGTTTCTACAATCAAATCGTATTTTTTTCATAGCAATACTACGATGACAATAAATTTGCTATGATTTCATAGCAATATAAAAATTGTCTACATCGATTGCAAGAAATAGAAACCAAATTCAATGTTATGATTTTAATTGAGATTTTATATTGGCTTCTTCAATTTTTTAAATTTCCCAATCATTTTTTTCATCTACTCAATTTTGCTGGAAATAAGCTTCGTTTATATTTCCCTGTACATCAACTAAATCTCCGATATTTTAAATTAGTTATACATTCCTGTTTATCATTTCGTTTCGAAATTAAATGAAACATTTTATGACGCACAGGAATGTTTCCTATATAACATTACGCACTGCGTGATTTCCTAAATTCGATGAGATTTCATAAATCGATAGAAATTTTCCAAAATTGATATCGTTCAGTTTATTGTATTTGCTCATCAATTATTGGCACTACGCATCAGTTTATTAGAATAGCATTCCGTTTGAATATTTTATGAACGTATCCATATAGGTAATATTATAATACAATTGCGGTATTATGGATTCGAATCACATGACATTTTAATCATGCTGGGAATCCTAATTATCAATTTGAATCGGATTAAAAGTTTGAATTAATTACATCATTTTGCACGGGGAGTATTAAATTTTCGTTTCACGTTTCGAAAATAGATTCTTAACATTTTGCTGGCATAATGGGGCGTCAGATTCAATTTAAAAAATTGTTATTGGTCGCAATTGCGCAGGAAAATGTAAAGATGACGATTTTTAAATTCTTTCTCTGTGCCTGTAATGAAAATTGAAGACTTGTATTTTGTAAATCTAAGCAAGTTATACATGTAAATGTACAACATGTTTCATTCAAATCTGACGCATGAAAAAACCATGTGGGCATTGTAAAATGTAAAAATCATTGAATATTGGGTTTGCGATCATTTAAATCGTAGATTCTTACAATTTTTGCTATTTTCAATCAATTATACTTCATAACAACCTTGATCGATTTCAGTGAAACTTTGTAAAAATATATGTTTTCAATTTTCGTGACATTTACCATACCTTTTCCATCGCAATTGCGACTAATAGCAATTTAAAAAAAAATTATTTACACACTAGCTAGTAAACTAATCCTTCTACCGTCTCAAAAAATTAAAAAAAAAGTTATTCGTTTTTCAGAGGTGTCCGAATACTTTGTACATCTAAGACTGAAAAATTAAGACTGAAAGTTTAATTTTACTCCAGTCTCTTGCAATCCAGATTGAAAATTTTTATTCAGCATACAGATTTAATCACAAGCGTGCAAATGCGAGTCTGGAGAGTTTCTCGCGGTAAACAGTAAATGCTTTACCCATATTTATACTTAAATTGACTGTGTAACCGAGTGAGAAGCGGTGCATGAAACAACTTCAAAGAAATACGGGAAATCGCAAGAAATTCAGTTCCGACTGGTTACACAAATATATCATGCTCCGATATTGCGTACTTCGATGAATCCCGTCGGAGTCGCTAACGATCGGTGCCGAACGACGCGACGGATGTAAAAGACTTTATGTAAGACTGTGCACGGGCACGAACACCGAATAGGCCTTTAATTAGCGGAATTATCAGAAAACACGTTATCGTTTCTATGAATGCCTTCAAGCGCAGTTTCAAACAAATTCTTGTCCTATCAAGGAACTTTAACAAGGTTCCTTGGAAGCCTCGGTGTCTTTGAAGAGTTTTGATCTGCACTCCCACTGTGGAAACGAGTTTGCATAAGCTGCACTCTCGCCATCCGTTAAGACATCACTGCCGGTATCTTATTTCACACACTCAACGTATCATTCTGCTTAATTTATTACCTAATCGCTAGACTGAGCCTCTCGCACGTTTATAACGAAGATGAGTATGTACCTGGTATTTAATACTAGAATTACCACAACAGTCGAAAGCACTGGTTTTACAATTTCAAGTTAAAATCCTTGTTGTTTTCTGTTTCTTCCACCCATCTTATAAATGCGTAACATCTGCAGTCCAATAATTAGATTGCGGATCTTTATGCATTTATGGCACCTGGAAAATTTCAAAAATTGCTGGAATGTAAAATTCGATAGAATTTGGCACGATTTTTATTTATTCCAGATTAAACAATATACCCAAGGAACGTGAATGGTAAGAAGAAAGGTTGAAGGGAAATTTTTTAAAATAAACTTCAGTCGGAAGAATTTGGGATGAACAAAGGGTTAAATGAAACAAAATTTAATTCGCTTATAACCGATATTTAAGGATTAAAATAAATGTAGCCATACAAAAAATATAAATTTTCTTTTCTCTTCTACGACATTTTTGGGTACGTTTTAATTAATTAATTAATTAAGACGTTTTAATTGCTGTAAGTGTAAAGAAAATAATACGGCAAAGGGTTAATGGGATAACTATCAACAAAATGGGACGTTCTTAACATAATCTTGGCTTGTTGCGTATTCTGTACACATTGTTCGGCGAATGTTTCGACAGAGACTAATGAGTTATCGGATAGTGAGAATCTGGCTTAATACGACGCGGAGATATTCGACTAAGGATTGCCGTGTGTCGCCCCGAAACGAGACATTTCTAACTAATATCCACTGAGATGCCATGCTGGTTGCCGGTGTCACAGACATTCGCATGGCGAGGACTACTATAGCTTTAACTTCATTAAGCGATTATGCTATATTACCGTTATGGTTCGCCTACATTTCAGGAAACGACAGCTCAAGTTACTCGCGATTAAGCAGAGACATCTGATAAGACAAACTTCTATCAACAATGTTGGAGATTTCACAGATTGTTGTTTCTCGTTAATTGAAACCTTAAGACAATTTTTTCCTATGATATTTCTAATTGATTTACTACAAATACAAACTGGAACATCAGTTCACCACCTAAAATTCATTGCGCACAGAAAGTAAAAATAGATTTTGACAAAAACGAGTTTAAAGTTAACCCAATAAATAGCTTTATTAGAAGAACGCATATAAATGCGATTAAAATCGCAATAAAAATAATAAAAATAAAAATTGAGATTGAAATTGAAATTGGGATTGAGATCGAAATTAAAATTGAAATTGAAATTGAGACTGATATTGGAATTGGAATTGAAATTGAAGCAAAAACACTAACTTGAACAAATGATACCAATGCTAACACTTACTGCTAGATTTTACTATACATATACATATTAGCTGTACATATTAAGTAATGCTAATTGTAAGTCTATATTGAAACGTAAAATGATCGAATAGCCTGCCGTTTGCTTTGCATCAGAAGATTAATCACTAGAAGAACGTAGCACACATTTTCTATTTTAAAGAAATATTATCATCGATGACTCGCCAATGAGTAAGATTTGCGTCATAAATGGTAATTCGAAATCATCGAGGAGTAGAGCAACAGGTTGAGTAGTTTAACGCATCAAATAACACTGTGAATGTTTGCTTATAGCACTTTCCTCGAAGCAGAAGAATGCACGAGTACGCGGCGTTTAAATCATTCTAACGCGTTTTGTTCTATTAATAACGCAAGAATACTACGCGATTAAACAATGGAAAGACGTATTTACAATGACTTCATTGTGAATGTTTCTCTTGAGAAGCGCTATTTATTCCCTGCAATTATTTTCCGATTGGAATATTTTTACCATTAGCGCGATGCACGCTACGACAACACGTGGTTCTTACGCGTTTATGTAATTTCCGGAACATACGTAATGCACAGTTATTCCAACAAACTTTTTCATCCAAAATGTTAGGTAAGTCTTCACTCACCCATTAACCGCGAAGACTTACCTAGATTTAAGACTTTGGACTTCCGATTAGATTTAAGTAAGTATTGTTCTAACCAAATTGCTAGATGCTAGATTGCTAGTAGCAATGTATGCGCCCAGTGCGTAAGAAAAATATCCAAAATGTTGTACAGAATCTGTGTACTAATATATAGCACAGAGAATAGACACAAATGACTCAAATATAAACGCAGTCTAATAATCATGCAAAGTGATGCAAAGTTTAAACGAGCACTATTTGCACTGAAAATTAGAGACCAGCCAAAATTGATTAAAAAATGTAATTTTAAAGGAGTTTGAAATTTCTATTAATCTACTAGCACAGTTATCCATGTAGTTTTTGTTTTTTTTTGTCAGAGTGCACCACATGTTGAAATAATTGTGAACGGCAGTGTGGATATTGCGAGGGCGAAACACAGCGTCTGCAGAACCATTTATAGAGGCCTGGTGATAAAAAAAAAGAATGCGTGGGAGTTAATGATGTTAACTAGGTCAGATTTCCAAATGGAGTTCAGCAGTGTTAACGAATTGCTTCGCGACGGAGACAGAAGACTTTAAACTCGAAAACTTCTTTACGATGAAATTTTAAGACCGGCATAAAACGCCGGTATGTAGCGGTCCGATTAAAATTCATAGAGTTTTACAATTCACTCTCGTCTGTCTTCCTGGCGAAAAAAAAAATCAAGTAGAATTCACTTCCCAAGAAAATATGGAAATTGTAACTGAACTACCACTGCTGCTACTCTACGCTTTCGTACAGAAATTTCTTTTCTATAGAAATGAATGCAATGTATTTTATATAAACAGTTCTAATGTTACATCACTTTTGACTGATTTATATCAACGTGTTGTAATGTTACATCACTTTTGACTGATTTATATGAACATGTTCTAATGTTACATCATTTTTGGGACACCCTGTGTAATAAGTTATGTTCCTTCTCGAATATTTGATTGTCTCAAAAGTACTCAACAGAGATTAAGTTTTAAAACATTGAGTCTCAGTTTCTTTTAATAAAGAATTAATTATAAGCTCACAATAACAACTAGAATGCTAAACAGAATAGCAATTATTCAATATCAATAATAAATAAGAACACGAATTTCAAATGAAATACTCTGCAACGATATAAATTTGAAATAAAAGAACAAAAATGATGTTTAGTCTAACGTAATCTTTTCATTGAACAGTATATTTATACAATATATGATATAATATATTTGTATAATATATATGTATGTATTCTTCAAAATAGCCTTTTCACATAGTCGTGAAATTCTTGTGCTGTAAGGTGACAAGGTAGGCTTTTTTATAAAGAAAAATGTACTATAATATACCGCAATATCAACGAAGGTCTGACTTAAAAATTTATTGATAATGTGACAAGCATCGTCCGGGTAGCAGCTACTGATTTATTATTTTGTATTTTGTACAATGGAGGGAGAACCGTCTCGTTTGGGGAAGATCCCGCTTCAATCAATGCCAGTGACAGCCCAGTGATGAAGTAACACTGAATAGAGTAAAATTTATTACTGTTCCAACGTCCCTTTCACCGAAATTATTAATGACTTGACTACTAGATTTTATCTTCTCTCCGTCCTGCCGACAAAAGTGAATAACTTTCCAATTCCACTCTGAACGAAAGTCTTCATAATTCCACATTATAACCCATTTGGAAAATCATGCGCGGAATAATCGTATCAAGAGTTGAAATGGCCAACATCGGAATTATTCTATATTTAAATGCGGATTTTATGTGATAACTCTAAAGATTAACCCTTGTAATTTATTCATTTAATAATCTCATTTGCATACTTCCTGTAAAACGCAGCGGATTTTCAAATAAAATCTTCACGTTTTTATTTGATTTTAATAGTTTTTTCTAGCTCGAGGCTGTTATGAATTATTCTCGAACTAATTTACTACCACCCCGACGCTACAATATTTTCAAAACATTGATTTTTAGTCAAATAAATTACTCAAAAGTTTAATTATAACTTTTAATAACGTACACATGTCCTCGAAACAGCGGCGGCTCTAGGCAGGGACTTTATGGGACTCGGTCAAAGGGTAAAAAAATAAAAACGATTTAAATTGGAAATTTAAGAAATAAGAAATTATACAAAAATTGGAGGTGACCATTCCAAGTCAGTTCGCCTACCCCTTCTTCCACTAGGAGGCATACCCCGCGAGGGGTCAAGAAAAATGCCACAAATAAGTTGGTAAAGGTCCCAACCAAACAATCCGCAACTTGTTTACACTTTACACGGCCCCCCAGTGGAGGGGGTACACTTTTAGACAACCTGGAACTGGAATCAGAATATTCAGTGTAATATTATTTTACTGAATGCATTTTAATTCAATATGAACGTATTTTTAATTGTGGCCACAAAAAGTATGTTTCCGAACCATTGAAAGCATTGTTAACAGTTTTTCAAATATTTTTAATGATCTGACAAAAAATGTTTCCAATAAAAGTTGATCAGTACACATTCACTTTTCAACAATGTCCATACAAAAAATTTAAAGAAAAATTTTCTTTTTATAAAACATGAAGGTCACTTTAATTTTTTAAATGTTTACATATATTTTTTACTTCATAATACAACTTTTGTACTCCAAGATCACCCTTTTGCCTGGCCCACTGTGCAGTGGAGGGGATAGGCGAACTGACTAAGATCGTGCAGCTTCGTCCGGCTTGGATCAAGACGTTACTATATGTAGTGATAAAAGAAAAAGAATTTTGTTTAATTCAAGTGAATGCATACTAATTTTAAGAAAAGAGTGGAAGTGCATAAAAACTCCGAAACTATTATTTCACTGGTTTTACTATTTTATTCCGCTTTTAGCACTCATGTCGCGCACCATTTGCCGGTGTAGTTAATGACCCAAAATTTAAATGTAGTAATGCAATTTGAGGCATTAACACGTTCACTGTCCAGTCAATTACGAACACTGTGCAGGGGGTTGGAAGTGTAATCACTGTAACAGATTTAAACCTTTCAGTCTTTGTTTCATTAAATACATTACTCCAATTTTGGGGAATTTTCACGATCGCTGGTTCGACGAGCATAGTGTTTATCATTTTGTTGGGCAATATTGTTCTCGTAATTCGCAGTGCTTGAAATTAATTATTCAATCGCGAACGTAAAATCTCGTTCAATTATTTTATTTTTTGACCCTTTTTAGTGTAAATATATGTATATAAATAACGTTTTAAATGATTAAATTCTTCTGTATTCTAGAGATTGCTAGAAATTCAAATGTCGTATATGAAAACAGGTTCAATATCATGTGAACAGTGTAAAAAAGATTGTGTGGAATAAAAATCTTCTAGGTTGAAAATCTTGATTTCGAAATTAAAATTGCTCCGAGTCCAAAGCTTCAAACTTTGAAGTTCAAAGGTTCAAATCTGATTGAATTTAATATTTAAAAATTGTGAAGCCTACACTCTCGTATGCTTAACTTAACCTTCCCCACACCGAAACAAACGTATCAGAAACATTGAAAAGATCATGTACAGTCAGTTATACACATGTCAGGTGAGGGGTGTCGGATGACACGTATGTATGCGAGACGAAAATATAATCTTTTCAACCAAGGCTTTGTTTTTTAGAAAATATTCCACTGTATTATTTCCGTTCTCGTTTGTAAACATTAAAAAAAGACAGTAGCATCACTAATGCAATGCAATCCATAACATTTGATACATTTACAATTGTAAACTCAAAAGTTGACAGGTATCCAGTGAACATACAAAATCGATTTTCTCGAACACAAAGCTTTGCATGAATGTATTTTATTCTACATTATTTATTTGTACACTCACTCCCTTCCCGGTTTCACGAGTTACCCGATACCCTGTATACGGTTCAATACTACATAATAATTGTATAATAAATACAGGAATTGGTTCTAATTTAAAGTAAATATGCAATTAAGTATTTCATACGTATTTTACGAAATGGTAATGGTATAAACGTGTTCATTATCGTTTAAAGTATTTTAAACAATATTGACTGGTGAAATAACTATTGTGTACACTTTCCGCTATATTTATACCGAAGCTCTTCAAACAAATTAAGACTTACTAACTACACAAACTAAAGTTCGAAGAGAATTTAAGCATTGTCTCTACGGAACAGAAGAGGTTAGACTGTTAAAACAAAAGACTAAATGTGTCCACAACTGCACCGAATAAATTCTCGCGAATCTCGCGTTCACTGAATTTTTGTTCACATTCAATTCAGCCTGGGATGATTTTATATTTTCCACTGTTAGAACTCACATTAATGGAGACCCGCTATTGCCACAAATATCTCGCAAGCCAAGACCGTGCAGCACATGTATAGGGAAAAGTATTTTGGAATGTTGACCTTGACAATATATTTTTAGATCATTGAAATGGGTGAGCTCGCTCCTATTCTAAATAAGTGAATTACTAAAGAATGATTGTCATAAAATTCTTAGCACCGAACACTAGTTTCTTCACCCCTAGCATTATAACACTTTGTCAGTCGCGTGATAAAGATACCAAATATAATATTTTTGTTATTCATTTATTTTGAACTGACATAAAATTCTATCGTAGAATAAATTGTAGCGCCAGGGGTTAATGTTGAAATTAATCCCTTAGGGTTTAATGTTGACCCCTTGCGCTACTATTTTGTGGTCATAGTGATTAGTTTACTCCGGATCTTTATGAAAAATGAAAATGTTCATCAGCGATTGCAAGATACGGGAACTAAATATAAATTTATATTTTTCGCTAATAATTACATTGTATTAATCCTCTTAAAGTCTTCTAATCTTTTCAATGTTTTAAATTTCACCTACTTATTTTTATCAGCGATTTTTTCAGCAGCGATTGTGAGGAGCAGGAGATGAACAAAAATTTATTCCATTTATTAATAGTTTTTTACACCTCAAAACAACATAACGCTATTCTTAGATTTTTCTAATTTCTCACTGTTTTATATTTCACCTAGCCAATTTCTTCATAAATGCATAAAAATCCGCAGTTTGTTAGTTACATATTTATTAAACTCTATTCAGAATCTTCATCATGAGACTTGGTAGGGGGTTGTTAGATTATGTTGTAAAGGGAAAACCTACGTCATCAAGTACCTATCAGTAGATCGCATCTACACAGCTATTAATAACAGTTCTATGAACGACACGGGTGAAACTTTTCTGAGACGTAGGAAAATTAGCGCGACATTGAATGCGTTAGGGGTTGATAAATTCGCAGACGATCTACGACGACGCACAGTGGGGAGAACGGCCGATTTAGGGGCGCAAAATTCAAAAAACCAAATATGAAATAGTCATTTAATACGTCAACACACATTGCACCCCCGCAAGAAAAGTGACACAAGTCAAAAAGTAGCAATTTTGAGGTTATGTCTTTGAAAAATATGAATGAAGTACCCCAACATGCACGCAAAGCGTCACATCTCCATCTCGCAATTTATCCACCTCAGGGGAACTTTGAAAGAAGCTTAAACTATTTCGATATAAGTTTTATAGTATTCTTCAAGTTGATTATTCTCAAATGCTGCATTTTTGAGTTGTGTCACTTTTTTGCGGGGGTGCGACATGTCTCTAGAAGATAAAATCAACAATTTTACTTCTCAAATCAATTATTGTTACGCGTGGTAAACGTTGAAAGTAGTGCAGTATGGAAAATAGCATCGAAATAAAAAACCTCCCTTTCACCTGTTATTTATTGTTTAGAACGTTAATGCTGATTGTAATTATATAATAATAGCCGGGTCCAGAAGCGTTAGGAAGATATAAGAATAAAAGGAAACAACTTTCCGGATTTGTTTAAATAATGTTTCTCACAAGGAGGGTTTAAGAAATTCAATTGTTAAATTTTTGTTGTCGGAAATGCTAACAATATTCGCCTGTATTTGCGTTCATTTTTTCATGAATATTAGGCATGGAATATGCAGTTTATGCTTTCATCAATCTCAAGGATACATTTGGCACCCGTAGTTCCCGTGGAAATACCAATCATAAACCGAGCTACAAACCCAAAAAGGTTTTCAAAATAACTTTACGAGTATTGTGACCTTTACTGCAAATATGTTTTGCTTTTATTATTATTGTTTTTGCAGTAAATTTCGTTTCTGAAAATTATACTTTTGTAAAAAAGTGAATTTTACACAATTTTCCTTCCTGTCATCGTAAATTGAAACTGGCATCCTAAATTGAAATACGTTGTGCCTTCTCTGCTCTATTTTAAACAAAAAATATTTCAATAAACTTATGTAACTCGTAAGCCTTCTTTGCACTTGCTAAATGTGTATGGAATACATTTAACAGAAAATTATCGATTATCAAAATCAAAGAACTTTCGGCAGAAATCAGATAGAACGATGATTTTTTAAAATTAAAGCCAACATACTGCAGAATATGGGAAAAATAGGGAGATTTAAATGATTTCAACGCGAAAAAGTTAAGATTTCATTAGTATTTTTCACGCAAATCGAACTTCAATTATTCTTTATAAAACCTTTATAGTCCACTTATCATTGTCCCTGACTGTAATTTCCTTGTAATACAAGCTTAACACAGATTTTCAAAGTTAACACTAAACCTACCACTACCGGTCAAAATGGTCGGTTGCAGGTTTATTATTTTACAATTATTGAAATAATAACAATGACTTTATAAGAATGAAGTGTAAATAAAATAAATCTTGTCATTTTTATAAGGGAACATGTAAATACAATTACTTTTAAAGCTCAGTAGATCTAGTGTTCAAAAACGTTCCTACCATAATCTCTCCGTTTTTCCCATATTCTGCAATATTTCATCTTTAATTAAAAAAAAATAATAATAACCATCTCATTTCTAACGAAAAAGTTCATTAATTTTGACAGAAAATTCGTCACTAGACTGCGGATCTTTATGCATTTGTAACAATAATGGACACCTATAATTTGAAACAAGACAAAATTTAAAAGATCGAAGATTACTTCCAAGCTGCTCAAATTATTAAGGGAGGGAAAACATTCTTAAGTGGTTCCTACATCTTGTTCCTTTATTCTGCATAAAGATCCGCAGTCTATTCATCAGTTTGGCCCAGTGCGTGACGCTCCGAAATAAGAAACGTGCGAGAAGCTCACCCAAATGGTCAGCCCACGCTGCCGGTCGGCCCAGTAGGAACAGGAGAACGATGGTCAGCATGATGGCACGGGTCACGGGGCCTCGATGACGGGAACGATTATCGTCTTGGCATCCGGTACACCTTTGTCGAAGCACTGCTCAGTCAACTTAACACAGGCACCTGCACATCACCCGCGCTTTGTCACCGGCGCGCGAGTACCAAATGGAGCAAAACACTTTCGCGAGGCACGGAGAGACGCTGGCAGAGAGCTGCGAGGAGTCAGGCCTCGTGGGACGCGCGTGAATTCGTCAAAGTCAGATACCCGGCACCGAGAGTATCGTCGGTCCGTTTCCCCGCGACACGCATATTAGATCAATGCTAGTCGATTCACGCGGGATCTCTCCCTCCCCTCCGTATCACGACCTCGATGGTATATCCCTGTCACTTGGTAAGCGATCGGATCGGTTTTTCTCGCTCTAACCGCGAGCGCGCGTCATCGCGACGACGACAAAACCACCACTGGAAGATTGTCGCTCACTCCTTTTCCGAACGGAGACGACCTTCGACACTGTCACCTGCCGCACACTAACCACGTGGTCCCGCGATCCGATCAGATCGACACTCGCGCAAGAGCACCGCTATCCATCGCTCGACAGCGTTCCGTCGATCGACGGAGATTGAGAATATCCGGACGAACGATCGCTTCCTTCCTGGTCGCTGACGATCATCGACGCCGGGCGGAAGGGTGTTCGTCGGAACGATTATTCGGAGATCTCACGTCGGAAGAACACACAGAGTACACCGATGACAGTTGCTACCGTCGATACACCACCCTGCGATTTCACGATCGAGCGACAACTACACCTCCGCTGAACTATTCAACCGATCACTCTCCGAGCAAAACGCGTCGACACTTCGAAGGGTCGGAAGGGACACGCGAGGAACACCGCATACGTTCGGTTCGACGTTCGGCGCGCGACTGACGCTCGGGACAATTTCAAACTGGGCGAACCGTGACGTCAGAGTTGCGAGCACTCGCGCGCCACCCACCGGCCAATCCGTGCCAGCACGAACGTCTCTCTCTCTCTCGATTCGCCCCGAAAGTCCGAAAGCCGGGGGACTTTGACGACGATGATCATGACCTCGTGAATCTTGGCCGGCGAACGATGGAACGGCTCCGCCGCCGCGCCGGTTTGGGGCTGTCTTATTAGCGTTTCTTTTTGCCGAGGAATCGGTCAATGAGCCGTCGGTATTTCCGGACCCGGGTCAATGTAACACTAATTTTATTGCTGGGACGGCACACGGTCTATTTCTATTTGATGATCGATGGGCTTGGGCACCTTTTTGTATTATTTTAGGTTTCATTTGCCTTTCGGTCGGTCGTTAAGGCGGTCGACTCGTTTCCAGGATTGCAAGGGTGCGGAATTCGCCTTGTCATTTCTCGATAATACAAACACGTTTTACACAGTCGTTTGCGAGGCGTAATTTTTAATTATTCGGAAGCATCAAGTAATTAATAATGTCCCGATCGGGGCCATCTTTTTCTTTTTCGAAAGAGAACCTCGATTTGTTAGCAATAATAAAAAACAAATGAAATTAATTAATTTGAAATGTTTATGTTTTTATTATCTTCGTATCATGTTACTTACATTTGCTCCGTTCCATTTAATTAAAAATACAACTTGTACCAACCGTGAATGTTTTTTTACCACGTCTTTTAATTATAGGTTGGCATGTATGGCAATTGCTCTCTAGTTTATTGAATATTCATCATTTCAAGTTTAATTCTCTACATATGCTTGAAAACGTCCATGCTTCATCTTCCACCAACAAAACATTCTAAAAACCGTATAAGATGTGTAAAAAATGGAAGACAATTGTAAAAAATGTTGACGGGTATGTAATCGACAAATAAAGTTGTTATTTTAAAAAGTAACTGATGGTGTTTTACTTCTAAATGGAGCACGAACTTTTACAATCACAATAATTATCGTTTGAAGTGCAATTGATACAACAAATTATTATTACAGAATTTACTTGAATTTATAATTAAATTAAAAAATAAAAATAGTCTGCGTTAATGATTTTTAAATTTTCAAAATTTTACTAGAATTTTAAATTTCATCTACTCAATGTTGCTATAAACGCATAAAAATCCGCAGTCTAATTATTAGGGTGTACTTCCCAAGGCGGCAACCCTCCGATTTTGCTGAAATTTTTGCCAAAGCTTATACTTGATTAGAGAAGAAAGTCCCTAAAAGGATTTTTGGCGACAAAGCCTCGTTTGCTCCCCAGCTTCTTACTAAATATTATCGAAAATATTGATTTTAGAGAAAAAAGTTTCAAAAAAAAAATGAAGCTCAGGGTGGTGGTGGGGGCGGAGAGGGCTGGCCCGACCACGCAGACGAAAATCCAGGTTATCATGAAGTTTTGAATATTTAATATCGTTTTTTTCAAAAACTTAAATAAATGGAAAAAACTATGATTTTTATGGTTTTTTAATGGTTTCCGCCAGTACAATAAAATTGGCGCCAATTTTCACTATCATATTCGTAATTAGCACGTCAAAGTACGTAAGAGTCCAGAGTATAAAAAAAATTGGAGAATTGTCGCTTTCGGAAGTTTATCCAATTATTATTATGCAATGATACTTTAATATAATATTCCGTACGGAATGCGAGAAGACTTATTTTTCGGAGTTTCAGATTTACTTGATCTACGGATAGGTGTTCTGGATTCCACTTTGGCGAAGTCTTGTAAAGTTTAATAACCTTACAAGGAGATAGATGGTCGTATAAAATCTGAGGTGCATCGCGATCTATGAGGCCGATGCACCATCTGTCACTAAGGAATCGTGATTTACATAATACAGTCTTCAACAGACGCTGCTTTTTGCAACAGTCCGCGAAAACGAGGTCACGAGAATGGATATCCTTTTATTCAATGTAAAAAGAACAGCGCTACTGCTGTTTATCTACTCTCTTCGGGAAATAGATTGTTCAAGAAAAATACCGTTGACCTAAAATTCTAGACGTTTTCAAGTAGTGGACATTAATAAAGCAACAAAAAGGCTCTCTTCTTCCGAAATTAAGCAGGAGGAAATGGGCTTCTTCTGAAGACGCATTATCATCACGACCCTCTTGAATTTCCGGGAGCGAAATTCATGAGCGGTTAAAACGCAGGAACGTCCGTGACACGTATCTCTTGCTCAAATCTTCGAGTTTTGCCAAGTTCAATTACTTATAGTTAATGTTCTAACCGCGTTACTGTTCAATAGAACGTCGGCAATAATAATGAAGCGGGTAGAACTCAACAAAAATTCAAATATTTCAAATTTCTGTCCGACTGTGTATCATTTTTAATTATTACTATACATTTTTCAGTGTATTCGTGAAAATGTACAACAGCAAGGAAGACAGAAAAATTTTTAAAAAGTGATTATTTAATGTTAATTTATTTTTTAACTTGAAATGCAATTTTTATGTGATGAACATGAACCAATTGTGTTTTCACAATATTGCTTACAAGAAATATTTTCCCTGCTTCATCAAAAAAGAATTTTTTATGTCCGCGCCGGATACAAATCTACTGAATTACATACCAAATACATCATAAATCGTAGGAGAAAGGTACTAATTTTGAGTAAGATAAAGTAAAGTTTACCCAATAAATTTCTTCATTTAGTCTCGTAATTTTTATCAAACCATGTGCATCCGACACATTCTGTAGCCGGTACGATTAGTGCTAAAGATCCATTATTTCAGATTAATCTGATACATTTTCAAGCAAGTGATATCGCTTTGCACCATGGGACTTCTGCAGGCGTCCGAGCTCTACATAATAGAGGATCATAACTCCTCACGAGGTTTAGGGTCGTAACACTTAACGCCCCCGGGGGACCATACGCTTGCACGAACGTGATCACTCGGCATTAAAATTCAAGAAACACGTAAAATGTTCAGCCAGATTGTCAATAAACGTTCAACAGAATGCTGGCGGAGGTGTACCTTCTCTCAATGACTAAAATCGAGCGTCCAGAGAGGGGGAACAAGTTACCCCTCTCAGTAACTTTATCCCCCTCTCTGCCCGTACCGGATTAGTCACGTGACATTGCGACACATGCACGACAGTGACGAAACACGTCACGTGACCACGCCTGTGTCGGAGGCGTGCGGGAATAGCGTCGTAGAAGGGGAAAGTGGAGTGGTGAGACTAGTCTTGATCTGGCGACTCGATTCTTTTGATTTTTCCGGCGCTCTAATCGGAGTTGAAGATGAAATTTATGTGGCCCGACTACGTAGGAGTGCTCCGAGAACAGTACAAAATGTTTTATGAGATACGCTCGGAGTTTCACGGTATAACATATAACGAGGAAAGAAGTATAATTAATTCCGCTTTGTTAGAGAATCCAACCTGCGAACGATTTCATTCACTGCCGAGGAAAGCGACTGTCAGCGACACTGATATAAGGATTATGTAAGCTCTTGGATGTTTCAGTTATATCGTTTCATAGACTATAGACAGTCGCATGATTTCATTATTCATTATTAGGCTGCGTATTTGTAATTTAAAATAGCAAAAATTATAATATTATCAACCTACCAAACATAATGGCAAAGAAAATAAATTTCTAATTCACTCCAGTTTATTGCAATTCAGGCAATAAATGTTTATCTTGCATAAAGATCCGCAGTATATTATGTCCTATTATGTACAATACAAGTTCAATGTACGTACTTGGGAAACTAAGCATCGTATTTAATATGACACGTGGCGAGGGCACACGAGAAATCAAATTGAATGAAATGAAGAAGCAGTAGCTGCGGTAAGAAAGATCATACAGAGAGCAATATTTTTCCAGTAGCCAAGTAGAGAGGGCCATGTGCGTCGATACTTAAGCACCCTCGGCAACATCTATCCAAAAATACTCGAAGGGCCATCTGCTTGAGATATGGTAATTTAGTTTATCCGCCGAGCTAAAAACGTGTATTGTGATATGACACTAAACCCGCGCACGGCATAACGTAAACTGCAGTCTATTTATGGAGTAGTCTACCATTCAGATACGGTACACGCTTTAAATATTGCCGTACATGCGCATCACTTGTTTATGATACCGTGATGCCCCAGGCGCGGGACCCTAGGGGATTCCAATTTACGAATTTCAAGTTACACGGAATTCGCCGCGTACCTGTGTATGCAACACTCGAGCATAATCCGAATATCTTCATCTCAATATCGCCATCTTTTTCTTCGAGTGTATTCTATAATTATTTTTTGATGATCAGCTCGAGACACATTTTTTCTTTATTTAATGCAGTTTGAATCTCCAGGTAGAGACTATCTTGCCGAGACACATTTAATGTCAAAATGATCGATACGTAGTATGTACCAGGGGAAGAGTTTAGCCATGAGAGAATCTGTTGTTTGACAAGGTATTGGTCCAATACTAAATTAAACGTTCTATTTTTTATTGCACCGATTCATATGTTTGAGAGGGGCGAGCTCGTAGCTTCCGGGAGGTAAATATTGATTCGATACGAAGATATTTCGCCAGCAGAGGGGATCCCGTGCAAACACAGCAATAGGATTAAAACCAATTTAATGCGTCACATGACGCGGCTACGTATAATGTTTCACTGCTCTCAATATTTTCAAAAATCTCGATATTGGAGACATCCAACTGTAAAAAAACAGATCGCGAGATACTTAGGGGGGTAGGCTCGTTTGTCATTTCTCGTTAATGCACGAGATGAGGGTTTTCAGTAGTCAAAACTAAAACTGCTAGATAAAAGATCACTCTAGTCCTATTTTTACGTTTGCAAGGCGTAATTTGCATTATTCGGCAGTATTTAGCTGTCGCAGCTTTATGAAAATAGCTACATACTTCCGAATAATGCAAATTGTGCCTCCTAAACGTAAAAATAGGACTTTGGAGGGCGATCGCGGCCTAGAGTGATGTTTTATCTGGCACTTCACTTTATCTAACCACTTCATCTGTAACGCGGATTCTTAACCCTTAATAATCTTTTCACGTTGAAAACAACATAATAATATTCGTAAATTTTTTATATTTGTCACTACTTTATATTTCACCCAGTTAATTTCTTCATAAATGCATAGAAATCCGCAGTCTAGTAATTATTTTTAAATAAGTATTTAATGTACATCTTGGCAATAAGTAAAATTTTGAATTTATCAACAATTAATTTACATTTGATTGGTTTTTTGTAACGAAAACTTACATGAAAATACTTTATCTGCGAAAGGTTGAAATTGATTTGCAAAATGGAGAATTCGGAGTGCAAAACCTGTACAGCAATTTCTAGTGGTGACTCTGAGTCACCTCAGAAATGCTAAGGGTGTTAATTATTGTATTTCGAAATATTTAGACGAGAATATCAAGCAGCATTCTCTGAAATAATGCCGCAACTACTTCCCCTGCGATTTTGTATTATGTATACAGGGAACTGTGCGCTAACAGCTAACAGCAGAATAGAAATATAATCGGCCGCATTCCATAAGCGCGATTAATATTTCGGTGAAATCGCGAAATAAACACGCCGAGCGGTGTTCCAATTGATCTATAAAGCGCGATTATTAATGGAAAACCGGCTCTGAAGTTCGCGATGTAGATCGCGGCAATTTCATACATTCGGCCGCAACGCTGATACATATGGCAATAACCGTAAATTTCATCGAGAATTTACTCTGCATTCGGTTACTATTTATCTCGGCGCATAAAGTACGTTAAGCAGATTATTCGCCGCAACTTTGCCACGGCATCGCGGGGCTAATCGCGCGAACTCGATCGAATTCGAGAACACGTCACGTCATCCTTTCCCTTTTTTTTCTTCTGGCCCTCTTCTATCAGGTCATTAAGTATAAAACTTGACAAATGTGTTTTATTTCATACACGGGTAGCTAGCTATTTTTTGGAGCTTCAAAGGCCGAGCCGAATGTAGAGAAGGACAGCGCATGTAAAGCGAGACTTCACACCGATATACCCAGTTTAGCCATACGGACCGGCCGCCAGGCCCCTTCCGCCTCTCGCCGAGCCACGCACCGTACCTTGTCTTTGCACTCTTCCCACTAACGCCGGCGACAGTGGCGACACGCTGGCGTACGGTCGCGTCAGCAACTAGTGGGAAGAGTGGGAGGCTCACGCGACCGTACGCCAGCGTTAGTGGGAAGAGAGCAAAGACAAGATACGGTGCGTGGCGTGGCGAGAGGCGGAAGGGTAAGGGGCCTGGCGGCCGGTCCGTATGGCTACATTGGATATGCCCGAGCCGAGATCAGATTACCAGAGTGGATGGGATATTTTTTTGCGTCAAGCGTGTACAGCCTTTTTGCGTCAATAGAGACATCACTGTAATTGTTTTTAAAAATTGTTATTTGTCGCAATTGCGGAGGAAATTGTAAAGGTCACGATTTTTAAATTTTTTATCTGTGCCTGTAATGAAAATTTGAAACATTTATTTTGTAAATCTAAGTCAGTTATACATGTACGAAGGTCGTGCATGTGTCACGTCACGTGACTAATCCGGCACAGGCAGAGAGAGGGTAACTTTTTCCCCTCGACTCGTGCTCCCTCCCCTCATCTGGCGACTCTGCTCTGTGGCCCGCAGGCCACGCACTTTTTTGGGAAGCGAACCTACCCATCGCTGCGTGTACCCGTCGATTACTCGGGAAATCTCCTCGTTTGTGGAACTGCCGTTCGTATTCGCCATCTGGCTCGCTGTGACAATTACAAAAAACAAACGGGACACGTAAATCATCGTTACCCACACAGATACATACAGAGAGAGAGCGAGAGAGATACACACACATAAATCGAGGATCAGTGAAGTTGCAAGCTCTTGCGGGCTGCCGACGAAAAAATGCGCTCCATCTATTTCGCGGGCCGTTAAATCGAAGCGTGTCATTGGAGCCGCGATCATTCCACTCCGCGAGCTATCCTCCCGCGAAGACTTCAAAGCCAACCAGCGCAGCGGCGGCGACGGATTCAAAAAAGTATGTAACTGTTCGCACGGTCCTCGAAGACTGAAAAGATATCGCTTCGCGATGTTTTGTGCGAGAACTCTCTGATGTCGTAGCTTCCACTCGCGCAGACAGAAGTGGATGCAAAGTGAATTCGCCTGTCTGTGCGCCAGAGTGTAAGCGATGTTCATGAGGCGATTGAGAAAAAAAAACATAATGACGGCTAGATACGCGAGAGCTACCAACACGTCAGATCGTATGCAGAGAAATAAGTAAATGATTCGAAAAGTATCGATTCACAACGAATAGATATTTTGAAATAGTTTTACACGTAATACTGAGAAATCTTGAAGTACTATATGGTTTGAATAAAATTATTTAAATTACTATTATCGATATTTTTTCTTTTAGTGAAACTGAAATATTTAATTCAACATTATTCAACATTTTCGCAAAATTCTTTTTTTATTACACATTTTTTACAACAGGCAAAAGGTTGGGCTAATTTTCCCCAACATCTACCTTCTACTGCTGAAAAGCAACATCCTATAAAAAAAAACGATGCTGTGTGCGCGCAAAAACATACTGTAACAAGTGAAAAAATTTGCAGCATAAAAAATGTCTAATGCCTCTGCATTTGCCAGAATGATTTGAAAAATTTCATATTTTTCAGAACTATTAATAATGTTGCTTATTGTTAGTTATTGCTCATTAATATTGTATCTACTTTATTAAATGATATTTAGCAATGTAAATATTCCGCTGTGTTTTTAGAAACGCAGAGACCTAGGTTTCCATAACTCTTCAATTGAAACCAGTGCGGGATAAAATAGTAATTGAATTAAAAGTAGAAATACTTTCAGAGATTATACTGTCGTTCTTACGAATGAAGAATAGAATATTATTGTATGTATAGTATCTTATACATATAGTATAATTCTTATACAGTTTTCATACGGATTTATTAAAAATATTTGTTTATTTTCGTATTACTGAAAATACTGTTCGAAACGTTTATTTCAATTAAGTGTTTTCCACACGAATTTCAGCCGTTTATTTGAAATAAATATTTTTCTGGCATTCCTCGTATAATGAAATTTTTCTCTATTTCGTGCACGAACGAAATTCATGTTTGAAATTCATAATTATGATTGTACACTCATCATAAAGCGTGTTTAAGAGCGTGAAATATTGGTTGAAGTAATTATTTCTCCTATATTCCCCCAAAATTATAATTCTTCATGATATCATAAAAAGATGTCATATCATAAAGTAATTATTTCGAATATACAACCTACACAGAAATACTATATTAATTAATAAGTTAAAGTATAACGAATGGATATTTTCAAATACTCTTGGACGCAATACTGAGAAATCTCGGAGTACTATATTATTTGGATAAAATTATTTAAATTACTATTTTAGAGCAAGAGGTTCACATGGGAGAGTTGTGTATTTTTTTATAAGTAACAGATATCTGTGAAAACATATTTTCAATAATTCTATTGGTTTGAACAACAAGAAAACTGTAGGTCCCGTCGCGACCTAAAAAAATAAATAAAAAAAAAGAAAAAAAAACCACTTGCGAAATAGCACTTCCTCGTTAATTTTTTCAATTAAATGTTAATCTGTTTTTTTTTATATCTCAGAAATGTCCATCCAAACACAAAATACGAGTAAAACAGAATTTTGAATTTTACGTTCAATGAAAAGTTATCATTTTTCGTTATTTTCTGCGAGAGGCTGTTTTGGAGAAGATTGCGTTTACAGTTTTATACGTATAGAAAATGTTAAACTAATTATAATTCCAAGGTTATATATTAACACTTTCATCTCCCAGAAAAATTGTTTTGTTGCAGTGCATTACGTCTTCGTTATACGTATTTTTCCTTCGTTGCCGTGCCATTATAAACTTCAGTACATTCATAATTGTTAACGAGATGATACACAGCTGTTGTTGAACGTACGTAGGAACAAAGTTGCGCATTCTACTGCTTATCTCTGTAATGAAGATGTCTCAGAGCCCAGTATTTACATACACGGATGTAGACATTTTCGTTACTATATTCTGTCTCGTAACAGCATATTTGCGCAACAAGTTATCCGATTATCGTTGAATTTTAACAGCATACAATAAAAAAAGCCAGAAGTATGCATTTGCACAGCTTCATGTTTTTTTTTTATCTACAAGCGCATAACTTTGATCATTTTCCGCATTTTCACGAACGCATTCAAGCGTTCAATGTTTCTGCGAGTACAGGACTGTAATGACTAGACAGCGGATTTTTATGCATTTGTGGAAAAATTTAATAGGCGTAATTTAATACAGTAAACATATTACAAAAATTTGAAGATACTGTTTCATCATTTTTATCCTATTGAACATATTACGAATAAATCTCTATTTCACTCGGTTGTAATTCACGTAAAAAATCTTTATTTTGCATAAACATCCGCTGTGTAGTATTTTCATCCGTGAATATAATTCGTTTCCACTAAGATTCACGACATACATAGTACATATCAAATTTTGTGTGTGTACATACAACGGTGCCTTATCATTTTGACCACCAGTGTACGTATGACCAGAGTGAGACCATGTTTTCTCTCTCATCTCCACAGCGTGTTTACAAAAAAGGTAGACAGACGCCGCGCTGCAACAGGCTCACGTTGCCACGGAGCGTGCAAGAAAAGAATACGGAAAATTCGATACAGTATCAGCAATAGTATTAGCAGTATTATCAATAGTATTTCATAAAAATCGGAGAGCAGTGCCTCTTTCTAAATAATTACCAAAAATACACGGAACGAATCGATATTTTTCAGCGAAAAAAGAGGAAATTCCGGCTTGAGTGTGAAGCGTATCATTAGACTGGCATAAATGAATTAAAAACAGTGACGCGAGAGAAAAGCGGCCGCTTTCATCCGACGCTACGGTTTCGGGATGTTTCGGTTAATTCTATTTGCCGAAACGCGAGAGGATCTTTCTTTCGGAGGTCTCGAAATGCTGGTTGTCCCGCGGATTTATCAGAGGAAAGCAAAGCGGTCTGAGTACTCGCGGCAGTGTGTTTTCATGCTCTCTCTCTCTCTCTCTTTCTGTCTGATTCTCTCTGCTAGGCCAACCGCGATAATTACTCGCGCTAAGCTTTCGCGTCCCGAGCTTTGTTTTCGTGCCGTGCAAAAGAAGGAAAAGGAAATGTGATTTTAAGAGCGCGAACTTTTCTGCCGGCCCGTCCGCCGTGTTCCTTTCCCTCGCAGGTTTTCCCGTTTCCTCGTTCCGCGGTGTTGACCCATTTATTCGTCAGGCCCTCTCCCTTCAACCATTGCCGAGCCGCGGCGAAACGGTATAAACTAACCTAGGTGCTGAAAGTACGGCCGACAAGCGGGCGAACCTTCCCCTTATTTATGGCGTTCTCAGAATTTCTCCCGGACTTTAACGGCACCGTCACCTGTCTAATTTATGAAAAATTCCCAGGCTCGAATTTACGGAGCGTAAAAGCGCGGATCCCGTCCCGACGCGCCGCCCGCGCCGCAGCCTCTCGGATCGGACAGTTGGTATTTCTCCTCGGGCGGATTGTTTTCAGAAGTCAATCGTTCGCATGTCTTCGCCGATCACGTCTCTTACCACGAGATATTCTCGGAATCCCTCTCGCTCGATCGCTTTGATGTCGTTGCACCGCGAACCGTCCGCAAGAAACGTCGCGAGTTCGCCACTTCGAAAATATACGAAACCTTTCTGTTGCTAAGAACTCCTCTGGAATCTACTACCCGTTTTATAACCCTCTTTGGACCTGCAGTACTAGGGACAAAATCATCGCGGTCCGCATGATGAGGGAATCGAGTATAGGTTGATATGATCGTATCAGAGTTGGGCAAAAATTTTATTTGGATAAACTTTACTTTACCGAAATTAGTACCTTTATCCTACGAATTATGATGTATTTGGTATGTAATGCAGTAGATTTGTACCCGGCGCGGATGCAGATGGAAGTTTCGATTCTCTAGGACCAATAGTTGAGGAGATATGGTCGCTTAAAGTTCAGCATTTTCGACAGGTAGGGGCGTCGCCATATTGGTTTGTAGTGACGACCGCGAGCCGCTTACCTTGCCGCCCCCCTCGACCTAATCCTATCCAACTCGGTAAGCAGCGTGCAATCGGCACTACAAACCAATATGGCTATTTTTGCTATTTTAAATTATACCATTTTTGTTACAAATACATAAAATCCGCAACCTAATACATAATTATTAATTTTATCCCGCACTGGTTTCTAAAAACACAGTGGAATATTTATATTGCTAAATATCATTTAATAAAGTAGATGTATAATATTAATGAACAATAATTGAGCAACATTATTAACTAAGATACTAGTAAAATATGAAATTGTTCAAAACATTCTGGCAAATGTGTGCAGAGGAATTAGACATGTTTTACACAAGCAAGGTTTTTCTTATAGTATTTTTTGCGCACACATGGCATCTCTTTGCAGGATGTTCCCTTTTTATCAGTGGAGGGTACATGTTGGGGAAAATGAGCCCAATTTTTTGCCAGTAACCGAGCAGGACACCCATTTTGCGATACTATGCCACGGGGTGGATAATTAGAAATGTCACAAAGCATGTAGCATATAATCAATTGAATTGAACTTTGGTTCATTTTGACCAATTGTTGCAAATGTTCCATTTAAACGTTCCTTGTACTGTCAGATGACTAACGTTTAGTTGATTTCAAAGAACCAGACCTAAAAATGTAAAAAAATTGTCAAAAGCATCCGGCTTGCAAGGGTTAATAATCTAATGAATAGACTGCGGATGCAATTTCCAATTTTTGTAGACATATTTCAAGAAAGTGGAATGGAATGAAATCCTATTTTTCATGGGAAGAACCTTGGTAGATCTAAAACAAATAAATATCGTACGAAATTCTATCGAATTTTATATCATGGCATTTTTTTTAATTTTCATAAGCCATAATAAATGTATAAACATCCGCAGTCCAGTGATAAGTTACAAGGAACACGATTCGGTTGATGATCGACCTTGAATTTCAAGGTGAAAAGGTCAATACAATTCTAAATTCTAATTTTCGATCTTCCATTGAGATTTCCAGATTACACCGCGAGATGTTATACGATCTATCCGGTGCGCAGACCACCGCCGCGCCGGCCGGAAAAATCATTAATCTTCGGCGTCGATGTCGCTTTTTGCGGCGAAGCAACCGTGAATTTATCAATAAATAATAAAGGAGCGCATGATAGATGCGATCGCGAAGTCAATCACGATTCGCGGGCCGTGACTACCGCCGATGAAGTTAAGAAAACAATTTATTATTGATAATAGCCAGCCGAAAAAGCTCGAAAACAAGATAGATTGTTTCGACGTGAACGTACGGCTCGGCCCCGTTCAGAAACGGTCTTCTCCAGGTTGAGCATGCATGCGGGATCTACGTGTTGAATAAGTCGAGATCTTTCTACCATCAATCAATCTGTTGTGTGATCGTTGCATAATTTCTTGAGTCTACCATGTTTCGCGGGCTACGTAATTATAATATTGAAAGATACTTTGAACTTAGGGTATATTTGCCCATCCATCGCGCGCTGAGCCAGAGGCCATCCATCACACAGCGCAGAGGTTCAACAAGTTACTGGACGCAGAGGGTAACGGTCTACACAATTTTGGCAAATATCGAGGGTAAGTATATCGAAAATTAGGAAGTACACCTACGAGGGAGTATATGCTCAAGATACACACATCGATTTTCGTGAAATTTATGTGAGGGGTAGTTCACAGAAAAATATTCGGTAAAACTCTTCTCTGATTTCAATGACCTTGAAATATGTTGTCAAGGTCATCGTTCTAAACAACATTTCCCTTTAAAGCTTTTAGCGGTTGGCTTTAGTTTACGAAATACTCCTGCAAAACTGTACTTGTAAATCCATGAGCGTTCTTAATGGCGGATAATTACTTAAACAATTTTTGGGACACCAAGATTTTTTCTAGGCGATAGCCTAGTTTCGAAGGCTACGCCCCCTCGACCCAGCCACGCCTCCTTGACCCGGCCGCTCGTCTCGCTTCCCGTGGCGGCCACAGTTCTCCTAAGCGCCACGAATGAGGAGCTCCGAACTAGGGCCGCTACAAGGGGCGAGACGCATGGGCGAGTCAAGGGGGCGTGGCCGGGTCGAGGGGCGTAGCCTTCGAAACTAGGCCGTCGCGAGTAAGTAAATCCGAGCGCAGATCTAAAATATAAAAAGAACCGGGTAAACAGTTACAAATAAGGATTAGAGCATAATGCGTTTGATACATGAAATCGCTTCCTCGTGTCATAAAGTTTGTAGAGTATAAAGTAATCAAATGTAATCCATTCCATTCTTTAAAGTATAATACAATACTATATCATCGTTGTTTATTAAGCTTTCGCGACATAACATAGATTGTCATTATTTATAGGTGCGATCACGCTGGTGAACTAAAACATTCTCGTTCCACGAATACTGTAAAGATGCATTCATTTCTTTAGGTATGTATTATTAAAAAATATGGCCAAAACATATTTTTTCGCTTTCAAGGTCATTTCAAGGTCATGGTGTTATAAAACAAACATGTTAGCGTGCAAAAAATGCGGTGGCCTCGAAAAAACCGTTGAAATGGCAATTATGACATTAAATAAAAAATTTTCTAGCGTGTAATGACTGAGCAGTAATGAAATAGAGACAAATACAATGGAGCTGTCTTCCCTGTCCCCAGGTTAAGATAGCTAAGCCAACTTTGACCGCTGGGTTCCGGAATATTCTATGCATAAAATGTCTGCAACTCACAATTAGTTTAAGAACTTGTTACGGCCAGCAATTTATCATTAACCACGTCTACGAATTTTTGTTGGTCTTCTTATTTGAATTCCGAAAGTTCCAGAAACTTGTCCACTGTTCTTTTTTTTCCATTCGACGCTATCGGAAGGGAAGAATCCACGGGAAGAAACTTGGTGCCGTCGTATCGGAAACCTATTTTTCGTTAACACGGCTCGTATCATGTACGAAGAGTTTTCTTCTGCGGATATCGATCAGCGGTTACGGTGAAAGCGTATACAACAAGAAGGAAGAAACATCGAGACGGGATACGAACTTTAATTGTGATGACATTATCGGACGCTACGCAGTCAATCGATTATCAACTTCGGAACGATCGTTATGGTCGCTCCCATTCTCGCTTGTGAAAGGTTTAATCCTTTTGCACTCGCAGCTACTTTAACTCGAAAATTAAACGTTGTTTCCGATCTAGAATAATTCCATTCTGTATATTAATTCTTTTCTTTGTATGAATATAAAATTGATATTGTAATACCTCATACAATACTTAAATGTTTAGTAATTGATTAGACATGTTTAATAATGTAAACAATGGTCGCTTATAACCCGAGAGTTTTCTGTTATTATGCTTTTTCATACATGAACGAAATCCTCCTTACAAGAGCATAAAATATTGGTTGAAATAATTATTCTTCACAAAAACTATTACATCAATTTATAATTCCAGATATTCTTGTATATTCAAAATTGTGGATAGAATAAATCTTGAAATATCATGTAAGGTAAGGTTACCAGATATTTAATCTGGTTGCGTTGTTATTTGAATAATGGAAATCCATCTTAAGCTATGTATGTCCATATTTGTTAGCGCACTTCGTTACCGTTACTCGTAATCTCATCGAGGTGGTATGTAACAAGATTTGGTTCGGAACCCATTTTTGATTTAGCAAAATCCGTTTATTGCTGCCAATTCCTGTGGCTTCGCATCGTTATTTTCCAGCATCGGAACAGAAAAACATGTAACGAGTGACAGTATGCAGTAACGTAATTGTTTGGGCAACGTATTAACGGAAACAAATGAAGACATATGTACTCAGCTTTATACATATGTTAGTACCCAAAAGTTTTATGCTACCATTTATTTTAAGAAAGGAAATTACACACTAATCTTCCACTGATGAGGTACTACAGACTTTTTGGACCCATAAGACTTTTAAATGAATAATAATCTGACTCAGGTTTGGGCATTATTGAAATAAATTATTTGAAAAATAATCATCAAATTAAGTGCCGCCAACTGATACGTACTTATTACATTAACCATACATTAGCATAAGGTTTTCATTGCTATATTATGTATGCAACACAGACTGCAGAATTACAATTGTACCATAAAAAAAAAGGTATACTATTACATACGTTTTACGTCTCTTCGGATACATTTTCCAGTACATATAGGGAAAAGTTGTTCAACATTCACCAAATCTTCTCCAGCACATTAATTTTCCTACTGAAGCAAACATTTTATTCCGTACGTGCCTACATTTGTAGATCAAAAATTTCGTTTTAGCTACAAAAGAAATATGCTTTGATGGCTCATAAGTGGAGTAGACCTCATAAATTTTTGAAAGTAACATTAAATCTAGCACAGCTGGCTAAATGGCCGGTTTCAGTGGGACTCCATTTATTTGAATTCTATTTATCATTGTCAAAATGCCCAATTTACCGAACTCATTACCGAGTAATTAACTGCTCGCAACTACTGCTGAAAATTTAAATATGTGAGCATAAATCGAGTTACACAAACAGACCTCCGAACAGTGTAGATAAAAAATAAAATGTACTTTATTTGACAACATATTTCAAGATCATCAAAATCAATCAGTGTACCCATTTTTGTATAATTACCAAAACGTATCAAAATGTTTGCAATGACCCAATCTAATAGTCTCACGGAAAATGATTGAATAAATTTTTCTATCCAAGCATCTGTTATAACAAAAATCGCGTGAAATCCACATAAATTCAGTCTCGTCGCTTTCAGAAGGAAACGCATGCACATAAAGAAAAAAATTGGTTCATTTTTGTCCGGGATTTCGGTGTTTCTCGCTACCGTGCGGCGTGTCTCGTTTTTACTGTTTCCGCTGACATCGGCCATTCTTTCCCAGCGATGCCGATAATCGTTACGAGGAGCACCGTATTTCGAGAACACCGTTCGCCAGGTACGTAATATGGAAATAATCCAAATAAAACGGCGCGGCCGCCAAAGCGAGAGATCGTAATTCTTCATAGGTTAGCGCGGGGACCGGAAATGGAAATAAAACGCGGCCAGGCTCGGCCATTGTTGCGTTGTGCTATTGCTATGGAGGTGGTAAAGGGAAACCGCGGGGAAAATAAAATCAGACGCCGCCTGGCACCGCTGAGTGACTGTTTACCGTCACTCGAATGCTTGAATCCGGGATTTTGTGTGCGGAAAAGAAACCATCATTAGACTTTGGATCTATACAGGGTGTTGCAAAAATATTGTACTTCCTTGAAAGGGGCGAATGCTGAGGTCGTTGCAAGTAACCCTTTTCTTTAAATTCAGTAAGGCTTTTAATTGTTTTGTTCCCGTTCAAAATAGGACTTCATTTCATTACACTTTCTTAAAGTTTGTCAATAAAAATTGAAAATTGCATAAACAGTCTACTTATTAATATTTAATTTTCGAATAGAACTTCAAAAGTGCAGCAATACAGGGTATCTCAAAAATGTTGTACTTCATTGAAACAGGTGATTCTCGAACCCTTTCCTTGCGAAAATATCCTCCGTGGCTTCGTTCAGGAGTTATCAAAGAAAACCGCAGACCAATCAGAGCGCGGATACAGCGGATGACTTTCGGCCCGGCCAATAGCAACGCTACGCCCAGCGCCACCTGTCGTCGAGCCGGAAGTCGTCCGCTGTGTCCACGCTCTGATTGGCCTGTGATTTTCGTCAATAACTTTTGGACAAAGCCACATAGAATTTCGGAGATTTTCGCGTAAAGGAGAAGGTACTTAAATAACTTTCAGAATCACCCTTTTCAAGGAAGTACAACATTTTTTAGACAACGAGTATATCTATGTAACTCGGCACGACGGTTCAGAACTATGTACTTCGTAAGCTTCGTTTATTCATTGTCAGTAAACCTGGATTTTTATGCAAAATAATAATTTCCAACATGATATGACAGTGTTCACAAAGCCTTCCGTTGTTTTTACTGTAAAATCCTCAGTCTAGTAAGTACTATAAACGATTTACGTCCGACTTGTAAAGAAGTTTTAGGACCCGTAGAATAATTACAGGGTCTACGAAAGAATAATAGGATGTACAAGAGCAGAATTACATTCAAAATGGTAGTGAGAACTCTTAACGATGTTTCAACGTGCGGAGAAAGGTAGACGCTGTTGGGTTGAATGCAAAAGTATGCACGAACGTTATATTACAAAATTGAATGGGTGCACAAGTTGCCGCAGAAGTGTCGAACATTACACACCGCATCGAGCGACTAAACAAATTCAACGCACACTATGATCGATTCTCCAAAGTGTCACTTTTTGCGCGTAGAACGGCACCCTCAGTTCGTTACGATGCATCGCACACGACACGGTCTTCTGCGCGATGCAAATCCGCGAACGCTTCCGTGAAAAGTAGAACGGAAGGAACAGACGGTGACAATATCGGGTGGTTTGGCGCCGCGTACGGCATTGCTAAAAAAAGAAGCGCCAAGTTTCTCTCGTCTCCACTAAAAATACAATTTATCATCGCCGTCTTGGTTATATTTTTACGCGTTCCCACTGTATTCAAATCTAATTCGATCTGTTGAATTATTAGCAATAATATTGCAACTGCCAAGGAGCAAAAGTGAATTTCGTTGTCCATGAGAAACACTGCAGTTCTCTAACGTAAAATAACAGACCAGATGTCATCGGACCCATAGGCCTAGTATTTCTTGTACCCAAGGGCCAGGGCAATAAACGATGCAGCCTTGGGGTTTTCCTTATTTCAAGTGGGCGACTGATTTTCTCTTTCGCCCCTGCCACATTCCTTTTCTTCACTCCGAGTTCGCTAACCGAACTCCGCGCTATTAGATAAAACAGTTTTTAAAAGAATTCTCCAGCGTTTCCAATTACTTAGAAACCCATTCCCAACACGATCATTTGATATTTTTGCTTTAATGAAATTAATTTCTTCAGATTTTTCACTATGTAATATACCTATAGTATAGATTTGTAATATGTATTTGTATACTATAACACTAGTCTAATAGAAAATGAATGGGCAATGTGGAAGTAATGTTAATTCATATAAAAGAACCCTCTAACGTGTTTTTAAACACCAAGGTGTTAGGGAATAACCTCATATTCACACAAACGCAAAATTTTGACTATATCCAACATGATTATACTGTAATATAATTAGTAAGGTTATTTTAACTGGATGAATTTTATTTTTCAGGGAATGGCTATGACATTTTTAACAATATTGACTAATTATGGTTATTCGAAGACCGAAATATCTGAGCATATCTGAAACACTGTTTTTCGAAACTTAAGTGGAAAACGAAGATATATTCAAGTTGTCAGGACTGAGAGTGGAGAAACTTTTTGGCACACGAATATTTCCAGAGCACTGCTGCGAGGCAATATAGAGTCACCACAAAATGCAAGCCGAACGTACCTATAAACTCTACTTCGGTGAAAAGAATTCCGACACTGTGCGATGTATCTACATTCTATTTACCTTCCTCTCGGATAGCACTCCTGTATACTTTTCTCTCGAAGGACGTGAAGAATCGATAACGCAAGTGCCAATTATGCACGAGTGGCAATTGTACGACAAAAGTATGATTGTACGCGTAATAATTCAGAATGGTATTCGCAGTTTCAGTGACTTTTCGGAAATGTCGCTGCGAGTGACGTCATTATAGAACTGCATTGAAACGCAGTTGAAACTGGAAAATGGTGTAAAACGCTGTGAAAACGAGGATTCGACACGTTGTCTACAGGAAGTGCTCACTGAGAGAAACGAAACGTATTCGTCAACATAACAAAGTCCGGTGACAAACAAAAATTTTCCTTTTCTACGAGACTAGCTGTTGCCCGCGGCTCGTGTGGATTTTGGAATTTCGTACAATTGTTTTTATCAGAAATATGAACTTTTAGTCCCAACGTTACGAGATGTGCAAGAAATAGAAACCAAATTGACTGTTATTTCTCCCCTTCATGATTTTAATCGAGGAGAAATCATATATTGACATTTTCAATTTTCAAAATTTCCCAACAATTTTGAACTTTATCTACTCAATTTTGCTATAAAAGCATAAAGATCCGCAGTCTATCAATAATGTAAACAATATTTTGTGACTCCGAGTCACCATTCGAGTGCTAAGGGTTAAATATTTTTACTAATTTGAATTCAATCTATTACTCACTTGTGTCATAAATGCATAAAATTCGTAATCTAGTAATAAACAATATTCACGATTCGTAGAAAGAATAATATCCGTCAAAGCAGAATCGCTCGTGAAAGAGCACAACTCGGTACATACTTATTATTATCCTGCCGAAATGGCTCTCGTCCATTACAACAATTTTTCCTTAATCTAGGTAATTTGATAGTAGACCCGCATGCAATTTCCACTAGTCGGAACCCGCCACGAGCAGATCCTTACTAACATACTGTGCTCGCGTTCACAATTGATCGAGATAAGCTATCGCTACTGCGATAGGGGGTGACTGTGAACTCTGATACAGGTACACTATTCTCTAACTCCTCATTTTAAGACATATCCTAGATTTTGACTGTGTTACTTACGTCACGTCGCACACTGGTTCACTCGCTTTAATATGTGTCCAACTATTTCTATTCTAAGCAAATATGTCCGCCATTGCGAATGGGAGCAGAAAAATGGAATCGACAAACGCCATCATGCGAGAGTAGTATATCACTATTTAAGACATCGTTTCAGGAGGATCTGTGAAATACGGCGCAATGGTTGCGTTGGCGAGTGCTGCAAGACACATTACACGTACCACCTTCAAGAAAATCTTGACTCGGCTCCCTGGAGAAGATGTTTTACTACGTAGAGAGAGAAAGCGCTTTGCGATCAATTTACGGCAGGTTCTGTTCGACATAGATGCGAGTTCACTTCAATCGCACATCCTTGGAAAGAACTTTTGCTGCGGGAACAGTGCTGCGAGCGATCTGTATAAAGAGCATAACCGGTCACATGTGATAAATCCGAAAAATCCACAAAAATTACATGTTGATAACCATAATAAGGCACAACAAAAAGCAATTTTGAGTTTCTGGAATTTTTTAGAAATCGACTTTGCAGTCGAAACTGCGAAAAAATTCATGGACATTCTACCTAATAGCACACATGACAGTGAATTGTTTCAGAATTTTTGGTTGCAAAATCTATTTTTTAAAAATTCCGGAAGCATAAAATTGCCGATTTTATATCGAAGTTTTCAGAATAGCACGTTTACCATATATTAATATGTTAGTTATGTGTCTCATCGTGATTATTAATGTGTATTTTTCTCAAATTTTTCAGATTTTGCGATCAGTTTCAAAAAAATTGACAATCCCCGGAAATTCGAAAAAATACATATTTTGTATTGATCTTTTGTGGAGATAGTAATTTTATAAAAATTTAGTAACGAGGTATTGTTGAAACCATTGTCCTGAATCTTCTCTCAGAAATTTGTATATAGTGTTTCAATTATTCAGAAAAATAATGTACAAACTTAAAAATGTGATATAAATATTTTATAAGTACCCTATGCACTTTGCAACTTTAAAATGCGAGTACAGGTATAATATTTTAAAATCTTCAGAAGTTTAAAGATTGGCAATTTTTCAGTTACACATACCTTCAATTCGATGTAGTGGTGTATGAATCCTGTTGTTAGTAGGTTTTTCTGTCCTCGTTAGTTCGAATCTGCGGCACAGAAGCGAGGAAAACGACATTCAGCTTGAAGCATGCCGCACTTGTTAAGTTTGTGTTCTCTTAGTTCTCTACTCTATTGGCGGAACGAATTTTAGACGTTTAATGCGATTTAGAGCATTAACAGAGACAGCCTGACGCAGCATTCGAAATGTTCGAAGTCTCTTGAGAATTCAATTTCTCCGGAAAATAGAATCTACATCCGCGGCTGCGTTTTTCGTGTTGTATAATCGTCTTCTGTTTCTCGTCCCTTTAAATCGCAGTTTCATCCGGCGCGAGAAGCTGTCTGAAATATATGTTTGTTTGTCAGATTGTGTCGTGTCCTTTCTCCTACGCGACAAGAGGCGGGCCAAGGAAAACCCAGCGAAAATAGTGCGGGCCCCCGAGATAGATAAACTGTATTTACCGAAATGCCGCAACAGTACGTCCTCTTACGTATCGAATTCGAACATATTTCCGCGTTTCTTCCGGCTGGAACAGTTTCAAACGAACGTCTACAAACATTTAAGAATAATTTTATACTCACGTTCTATTATCGGTATTCACTAGAAATCACGGTTTTGGACGTGTATTGAGGATACACATGTTCACGTGTACATATCCACGATGTCGAAGAAACGATGCTATGGACGAGACATCTCGTCACCATGATTTCATCGTACAATGGAAGAGATATCTCGTGTATCTTTATTACTGATATAAAGTGTTTTTCATTTCAGCCATATATGTTAAGAAAGGCACATTGAGAATATGTGTGTAAAAAATATTGAATTTGTAATGCTAAATAAATAGAAATTAAATTAATTTCAAAGCTATCTTTTCGTCCCGGAGTGTACGACAGCATGATGACGAGAAATCTCGCCCATAACATCGTTTCTTCGACGTCGTGGAAGCGAGATATGTCGTTTATTGTAAATAGTGAAAGGGTTAACTTACCATGATTATGTCAACATC
This sequence comes from Lasioglossum calceatum, assembly GCA_963966675.1. Taxonomy (NCBI): domain Eukaryota; kingdom Metazoa; phylum Arthropoda; class Insecta; order Hymenoptera; family Halictidae; genus Lasioglossum; species Lasioglossum calceatum. The sequence continues at coordinate 3,426,945 of OZ016541.1, forward strand.
GAAATTATAGTAGAGTTCTTCTAGCGCCGAACATTTACGGGGAGATCCTGGTCTAATCTACTAAAATTAATGCCGTAGGATTTATGAGGCTTCAACAATAACTTCAAGGTATCCAATTGTATCGAGAATTTTACTTTACTGAGAGTAAAATGGCCGCGCATGCGCGAGAAATCTTGTATAATATCTCAGCACTTTTCTTGCCAAGATACTCCTGCTCTTGCTTCAGTTCGTGGATCCGGCAACAAATTCGCGCCGGAGATTCCCGAGCCTGTCCGAACCGCGCACGAGGAACATGCAGTTGTACGTTGTACTTGTACGGTGCTGTCAGCGTCGATGCTTTCCATTCCAACATTTCCAACAAATGCGACAAAACCAGCTCAATATACATCGGTGTTTGATGACGAGTGTTAAATAATGTCTGTTGTACCTCAAATAAGGAGAATTTCAACAAGGGTACGTATAATTTTAGTTTCCAATTAAGAAGTTCAAGACAGCCTGTGGTTTTGATTGATTTGTGTCATGGAAGTGTTGTGTTGCATTGCCATATTAGTTTTTTCTCCTACAAACTGCAGCACACTAGATGGTATTAATTTCTTTTAAAGATACGTAATAATGATTTAGTTGGAGAGTCTCGATTTCTCAGCAGACTTATTCCGAAGATATAATTATTGAATATAAACGCAATATATTTAATTCAATGAAAGAGAAGATCATGCTTATTCATGGCGTCGTCGTGTGTGGTTAGACAATGAAATAAGTACATATTCAAGATAATTTTAACCTTCATGTGTCCCTCATTTCGCGAACTGAATCTGTTCCTCGGTGTCAATTTGATACACCGGTAAAAGATCAATGAAATAACAAGTTAAACCGTTATTTTCGATGTTTTTTATTCAAATTGATGAGTTATATTTAACATCTTAGGTTTTGCGGTTATGTGTTTCGAATTAAAACGATAAAAGTCACGATTTTTATGCAATTTCTAATTTGTAGATGAATTTTAGGAATTTTGAGAAAGTGGAATAAAATAGAATATTTCCAACGGTAGTAGCTTTTGCAGATCTGAAATAAATAAAAATTGTACTAAATTCTGTCGAATTGTATATTCTATCCTTTCTTGAAAATTTTCGGAAGCCATAAATGCTTAAAGATCCGTACAGTCTACCTATAAATAACGAAACAGTATATCTTTTTTGGGAAAAACTGTGTCAAATTGACACGAGGGACGGATGATGAATAAATTCCGTACCGTGATCAATGAAATATTCGTCATAAATACAGCTAAGTATTACCGTCAAAATTTAACGTAGGTAAATATTAATTTTAGATACTCAAAGGAAATACGAAAGTGATGGGCCGGTAGTGAATATGTATATGTATACATATGCAAGAGGAAGCTTGGATCACGTGAAAATCCACGCAGATTTCGGTTTAATTAAGGGTTAAAATGTGCTCTAGTTGCGCGGTATCGTGCGATCTTCAGAAATTAGTCGAAATCTTTCCCGTTTAACGTTAATTATATTCTCAGAAATGAATTTGCAATTAAACGGCGAATACAGAAGTGTTCCAATGGTGAGAGCGGTCCGAGTATCGCGAATGATTGATTCTGAACATTTTGAGTTCCGTTACCAGGCGGCCAGAGAGCTCGTAATCGGAATATTTGCGATGTAATTCGCCGCGTGAACAGAGACAGCGTCTCCCCTGCAGCTAGCTACCGAGATTTACATCGTGATCACGGTGCACTCGAAACGAATTCAGGCGAGGATCAGCTTTTCAACTTAAATTCATTCGCGTGTTCAATATAAATACGCTGATACGCGACAAACGAAAATCGAACGAGAAATGTTTCTCCTTTTTTAGCACCTTTTCATTTACCGTGGCGTTCAATGTTGGTCCTCCAGCTTTAAATTTTAAATTGTCGGTTTCGAAATGTGTTTGTTTTTATTTTTATGTATGTATGGCAAGAGATTGAGTACTGTATTATACATAATCCGAATGCTAAACAATAGATTATTTATTTATATTATTTACAGTGATAAATAAGACGCGAAGAAGAGAAATTTATCTTAATGGCATCTCATCTTCGGATTTTTCCTTCCACGGCGCATTACAAGCAGTCCATTGTATAGAACATACGGGGAAAAAAGCGGGAAGAATTTCATTCTCGTGTGTCAGTTTCCGAGGAAGAAACAGATCAGCGATTCCGGTACCCTCCACAAAAGTGGTGTGCGTCGTGTGTGGTTCTGGCTACAAAGTCCGGGCAACAGGCTAGCAAACAAGGGATGCCTTTTGTGCCTCTGATGTATCAGGATCAAGAAACGCTGTTCGAAGACTGACGATACACAGAGGGAGATTCCTTACCACATTTCAAAGCTAGTTTTCTGAAAGAGCTTCTTTAATTGGTGGAACACAAGTGCCGCCGCAGGACGTTCCGTCCTGAATGTGCCGCCAGTGTGCACGTGGAGGAGACGGGCCCTAAAACTTCCCGGGGTAAGTTGTTCCGATTAATATTTATAATCGGAACTCTTTGATCCTTACTTTTTGGCCTATTTCGATTATTTAACCCTTTGCGGTCGGCAGATTTTTCTGATTGGATTTAAAGTCAATGTATATGGATATTACGAGGAATTATGCAATCATCACTACTGTCACCTTGTACATATATGTCGCATTATATACATATTCTTCAACTTCCAACCCATCATCACTACTCTCATTATGTTATCTTGAAAATCATTCCTAGACACCTCCATTTTTGGGAATTACACTGTCTATTTCTGAAATTTTGAACACAAAATTGTATGATGAAATTGTAATAATAATTTGATGATAAAATAACGTGTGCGACGTGCAGAGTGGCTAGCTTTTTACTGATCTCAATGTTTCTCGAGAGCTCGTTTTAAAACTGGCTGCCCGGCAATCTCTCCTCTCCGAAGAGATCGATAAACATTGATACATATCTGTAAGTTGATCCAAACATTTGAATCTGGCATCGGGGGGATCGTATTCTTTCATTATCGCTAGCCTCGTTCGCCGTGCCGCGCGCCGGGCGATCAGGAATGACATCATGTCGCCGCTGCGGCGACACCGACCGCAAAGGATTAGTACCGACGTCTCTTTTATCATTTATCAACATGTTGTAAGAGGTTTTATTTACAAACTTAGAATTGAAACAAATCAATTTAAGGCGATCTATATGTAACACTGTTTATTGTACAAATCAATAAGGGACTGTGGCAAAGGTTGGTATTTTATTATGTATTTATAAGAACATGCCAAGGACATTTGCATTATTCGTTCAGTGGACAATCAATGCATCGCAGAGACGTAAACAATAACATACGCATAAACGTTCGGTTGCGAGGAAAATGTGAGAGTACAAACTTTTATATTCTGTACAAGCAATGTCTTCCTGTTTATTCGAAAGAATTGTTCTCTGAGATGTCGTGGGTACGGGGAAACGTAAGCATTTCAGCAATAAAATGACACGCGGATGTACATAATGCATAGGTAAATGTTTGATAAGGATAAGGGACCATTTACGTTCCCATTTTTTTTTTCGAGCCGGATGTTACTCGCCCCGCGCAAGTATTGCATAAAAATAGAAACTGAATAAGCCGAGCGCAATGAATATCCAAAGCTCGTGGCGGGGCACATCACTCGCATCTTTTTACCGCTCTTGAGGTTTCCCAAGTACACGACGCGCATTTATTTCCCGAGATAGGGGAAGGATTTATTTTCACCTCCGAGTAACAAGCTTTTCTCCGGTGCTACTAATTTTCCAAGGTAGAAAAATGCGACGCAAGTACGCGTGTTCCGCGAAATACTTTCCAGGAGGACGCTGGCCGTTTAAGACACCCTCCCGCGAATTACGTTATTCTAATGAAATATTTTTGAGCGCGACCACTGTCGCGAGCGATGGGTACAGTAGGGTTAGTATTTCAATCATTTTCAGGTGTACGTATAATGCATTTGGTGGACGTATAATGCTTTTTCGAGACTTTTTAAAGACGTCGTCAAGGGTTTAGCAATCTTGCTATCCCCATTTTATTACAGTTGTGTATAAAGCTTCTGCGCTTATGAAGAATATATCAATCTTTCCGGTTAATGTGTTTCCCAGTAATTGCGAATACGCGCAGATTCGACTCCACTGTCGTAATCAAATTATCACTTGGCTAAGTAAGTCTGTGTCATAATCATTTTGGAGCGAGGCCAACAACGGCCGTTTCAATCGCAGTTTTGGAGGAATTGGTTTCATTTGCGGTCCAGCGGACAAAGCAGAAACCCCAGAGAATAGTGCTATACACAGATGTTTCATTTGTGGTCGCCGATCAAAGAGTGAATTGCGGTCGGTCCAGCTTTTCTTAGCACTCCACAAGAAAATAGATAAGTAATTTATATCTGGTCACTCTTACGGACACATGAGACATCGAGATCGTTCCAGCGAAGCGAAATAATATTATGAAAGCTTAAAAAAGATAAATTTGTATGAATCAGAGTGGAACGAAGAGGAACGTAATTTTTCAATTAAATTGATTTAGGTGTGTAGCACGTTCGAGTAATTATTTTTGTTATCATAATATTCTGTTATATTATCAGTGCAAAAATATTAATTTTACAACACTAGTTCTAGATTGCTTACCTTCCCCTTAAACATATTCGCAAACTCAATTTCAATTGTTCGCTATAACTCTGTAACTATATGCGCAAAAAAAAGGTTCAAAGTTGAAATGCTATTGAGTTTAATGAGAGGTATCACAATAACAAAAACTCAATAACACTTTCCATTTAAAAAAATGTTAGGGCTCCCTTTCTACCCCAAAAAATTTAATATATACTAAAATATTAGTCGTCCTTAAGTATTTAATTTAAAAAAAAAAATAAGTTGATATCTCCATTAGATTTCGAGAAAACTGTATAATAAAAAAAAGAAATTCTCGGTTTGCATCGTTCATAGCGCTGACGCGTGTAGCGTCCACAGCGACTGTGTGATGCCCCTCCGGAACAACTGAGAATATTCTACCGATACACAGGATTATAACGTTGAATTTACAATATCCTATCAGCGGACGCGTTCCATCCGGGAATCCCATCGACTGGGAGAGCTAGTCTCAAAATTGGAAGCACGCTTCGCGACCGTGGCCCGATATAATTTGTTCAGGATCGATCCAGCCAGGGATATTCCTGAATCTAAACACGCTCGTGAGTAAAGAGCGCTCCTTGGCGGACAGATAAGTCGACGTGTCCAATATTCAAACCAGTTGGCAAGCACTTCCGGATTTAATCCTGGAACCGGAGGTGGCGGTTCAAGTAGGTGGAGCGGGCCGGCGAGGATGTGGAAAATCGCATCGCCAACAACCGGGGGACCGCGCACTAAGCTCGATTTATCGGTTCTGGATAACCTGGTGACGTTTACCGCGCCGACTGTAAATCACGTCCGCGCAAGACTGACGCGTTACGTGGCCACATCCAGATCCAGGTGAACCACTCGCTGTTACTCGATCGAGAGATCAAAGGCGTTCGTGCTACCAATCCTCCAGCTCTACAGCGCCGCGCGATTCATCGACATCGTTTGATTCATTAGATTCATATCCGACGTGCGACGAGTTACCGGCCGACACTACTGTTTGTCATTCGGCCGCCGAAACGTTTAATCATTGTAACGTGCACCGGCACCTCGAAACTTGCGAATCGTTCAGCGATCGATTCTTCCGTCCCTCGTGTGATTCACGGATTGAAAATAGGGCTGTACTTCCCAAAGGCAACCATGGCCGATCGAGATCAAACTTGGTGGGTATTAAGGAGGATATGGAAGGACCCCAGATACCAAATTTTAGCTTCGGCAATTTATGTGTTTAGAAGATACAGGCTCTCAATTATAAATCCATCAGTAGCTCCGATAAGATACTATTTTAGCGTTATTTATAGGTTCAAGATCGTAAACGAAAAAATAGAACTTTTGAGGGCGATCGCGGCCTAGAACGATCTCTTACCTAGCGTTTGTGACTACTGAAAAACCCCCATGTTCTATTATCGAGAAATGAGAAGGCGCATCCCACACCCTTGCAATTCCTGGAAACGAGAGTCCACCTCCTTAACAATCAAATTGCCATCTGTGGGGCGCACGCCCCACGTTGGGAAATACTGGTTTAGAGTTTAGTCGGCATTAGAACGATAAAAAACCGGGGCAATCGCGGGTTAATCCTCCCTTGAAGTACACGGAACGGTTCGAAGTGTGCGACAAAAGTAAAGGAGGCTGGTGAATCTGTAAACTTTCAGTTGTAAACCCGCTGGAGGACCTCATCAATCTCGCGTGCGACTTTTGACACGCCACTGCACTTCGTAATGGGTTCCCGCCCTCCTCCTTCGATACTGTCTCCACAGCGTCTGCAAACTTTTCTTTTTAGCTTACGTATTACCGTCAGGATTGACAAACTGTTCCCGTTAACCAACCTTGCAATGTCTTTTCTTTATTTATATTCGGTAGTTTCGCGTGTAAAACAATGCCGCGAGATTTATTGCCAAGCGAAATGTCTGCTTTTGACGACAATACATTCACAATTTCGATTACTTGTTTAACAATTTCTGTTTTATTTATTGTAAATGCTCTTTTTTATAATTTTTTCTCATACATGAGACTCTAGACCCTTGAGATGTTGGTAAATCTTCATTCAATTTTCATTCATTTCATAAATGTCGATAATGATTTAAAGTCTTATCAATGGTGAATATCAAATTGTACACTTGTGTAATAATTCGGTTATCTATCACTTTGAAATATTTTCTTAAAATTTCGTTATTCTCACTGCTAACACTTCTGTTTCATTGTTTCAGTTTTACAAGATGAGGATTGTGAAGATAAATGAGATCTATGTATACTACTAGGTTTAGTAGTAAATCAATAGGTCCGTTATTCACGCATTCAAACAGCTTCACAATGGATTGGAAACACCGAAAAGTTCCAGGTTCGTTTTTACAGTCAACGCTCATTTCACCCTGCTTCATTCTCTTCCAAAATTATGATGATCCGCAGGTAGTACCGTATGAGGCAGTAATAAATCCTATAGTAATGGTAATAGTAACCCGAAACTTTTACGAGAAATATAATAGCTGACGTTCCATTCGGTAATGTAGCAAAGTGGATTTCATTAGTTCCTTGAAAATTACAGGAAAGTCCCGAAACTGGTTGATGGTTTCAACTTATTGTTATAAAATTCGTGCTACACTCTAGTACACTTTAATATTTATATCTACAATCTGCAGTATTCATTGCAAGCATTATGTGAAATTTTTAAAACGATTTAAAATAGTACATAGTCTACTTCACTTTAAATTGTATGAATAATTTTTAAAATATAACATTCTATTCGTTAGAACACAGAACAAGAAAGCGAGCTAATAAAAACGTGGTAAAATAGTGTGGCTTTATATTAAAATATTTTTATACGCGGACCAGACCTTTTTTTACATGACGATCTTTTACATTGTTTTTGAATACGTTCCATTTGTTTTCACAGGTTTTGAAGAAGGTTATGGTGCAACGTGTCTATGTAAAATTTGTTGCTGACATTCGATACTATCCATTGTGTGGAACAGAAAGAAAGAGTAGTATTCTAAAACAAGGTATTCTTCTTATTTATTTTTATTAATGCACAGACTGTTGCTACAAGTTTTTGACGTATAAACTGCCAGATGTGTTAAAAGAATAGTCGTCTCTATCAGTTAAAATGTAGCGTTTTTCATTTGATAGTGCTCGTTTTCAGTGCATTACAGGTTTTGCACTCCTAATTCACCCTTTTGCAAATCACTTTCGCCCATTAAGAATATTTAAAATTAATTACACTTGAAGGCATCTCTATCGAGTTCAGAAGAAGTCACCATGGACAGTCATTACTGCGAGGGGAACGTAAGACTAGATACTCAATACGCTTCAATAAAAAAAATACGTACTTTCATTAAAAAATTTGTTTTTAATCAGAAAATGGCTGCAATGAATGTCTAGATACTGTTTTCATACATTACAAAGTTAATGATTTGCTAATTACTTTGAAATACGTACTTCATGTACATTGTACATCTTTGCAGTAAATAAAATTTTGAATTTCTTGACAATTAATTTACATTTGATTCGATTTATTTTACAAAAACTTGCTTAAAAATACTTTATTTACAAAAGGGTGAATTAGGAGTGCAACACCTGTACAGAGATAACAAATGAAATGTTGATTTAATAAGAAACCTCAGCCGTCTTCCCTCGAGTCAGCTTGTGCCATATTTTTTGCTTGAAAATGATGGTGAAATTTTTTGAGGCTAACGCTCAGCTTTGCTGGACCTATTAAGAGCGTTTCCAAGGAAAAGTACAAAGAATCCGGCGGAAGTAGGTCGAGAGGCCGAAGCCATGCACCGTAGCGTGATTTGTGCTGGCGAAAAATTTGACCGTCTCCGTGCACCCCGTGGTACGTTCAACACGGAATGGGAACAAGAAAGCGTAAACAGAGGGCACCGCAGAAAGCACGCAGAAAACTAGTGTTATTCTTGCAATGCCGACATGCTTTTGCACCCCAGAAATTATGTAGGTAGTTCAAATGGATTTTCACTGCATTAATTTGTCAAATTTCAAACTCCTCGCGTGTACAACAGTACCCGCTGAATGGAGAAAATTTAAACTTGTTCAGACGAGTGTCTCACCCAGTAAACAATCGGGCCGGAGCCCCTTTATTATTCTTGACGAGACATCTCGCGATGCTGTACTTACTGATCATTAGACTGCGGATGGTTATGCAATTTTTAATTTTTAAGGCTAAAAAGGATATATTATTTACATAAATTTAAGTGAATAGATAATTTTATATCTTCAAAATATTTTCGTAATATTTGCTGTAAAAGCTTCCCAGTAAGCAAACATGCTCTATTTTGAACAGGAGGCTGTGCCAACAGAACAACATACTTTTGCGTCCGAATAAGTATCGTTTTATGCTGCCAGAGTGTGCTGTCCAAAATCGAGCAGATTCCGAGCATCCTCAGCTTCGAGCGCGTTCTGACAATTTAATGCTCGCCATCTGCTGGCATCGTACGATTGCAGGCTGTGCTTCATGTCAGCTCGAGGCAGGCCTGGCAGTGTGGGTTATTAACTTTAGGAAATTAAATTACTTCAACTATAATTTAAAATATAGGGGAATGAAATAAAAAAATTATCATTGAAATAGAATTCTTATATTAATAAGTGGAAAAATCGCTGAAGTTTAAAATTACTTTTGCACTTCACGAATAAAAGTAGTACAGTTTTCCTTTGTGAAGGGGATATTTTAAATTTTCCGATTTACGCTATACCTATTGAACTAATTTCTTTTTAATATTTCAAAAAATGTCAACTGGTTGGATTCAATATTAAATTCATCGCTTTTTAAAAGGTATGCGGATACTTCAGCATGGCATTTTATAATTAGCTAAATAAAATAATTTTTGCGAGAGCGTGGAAAGGTGAAAAGATTGAAAGACTAATTTGCCTTTCAGCGCGCTTCTGTTTTCCATAAAGAGACGGTATCACCGTCAGACATTTCGGATTCCTATAATCATCCACGTACGCTTCTCCCACGAGCGGCTGAACTTTTGCCACTCGCAAATTACGACCCACTAAATCGTTATCCAGAGGCGCCCTGCTCGCTGCTCGCGTTGCTTTACACGGTTAGCATAAATTTGCATCACTGAAGGAGGCACGCAAAGCTTCTCAGAAACGAGCATCGTCGAAAAGTTCGGCCGAAGGTTGATCGTCTCGAAACGAGTTAGGGGGAAAAAAACTGTACAGGAAATATTCTGGTATCGTGATACATCGCACGCGCGACGCCTTAACGCTACAACTACCGAGCTCGTCAACATGACGGATATCAGTATTTTATTTGCCAATTCGTGAATTCATAGAAATTTTTTAGCGTACTTCTTTTTAGTGACTCCCACTAATGTTCGGACGCTCTTAAAAAAACGATAACTTTTTATGTATTGTACCATACGATTTGAACTTTTCTGACGAAAAATTGCAACTTGTCGGAATTGCAGAGAAAATACAAACAGTTGTATTTCGCATCATTTCTGTGTGGACTTTACATGGAAAATGAATGAAATTAAAGAAAATTGCTAAAAAAATTAGTTTTTTATAAATAATAAAATTGGTCTGCCCGCTTAACGAGCCAGTTTCCAAAGTCGCTTAAATATATTTTGCTGGTCATTTGTTTCCACCCCTACAATATTGATTGTGTTGTTCAAACCTCCGGTTAATCTATTGTCTTCCCATGTAAACAGAGGAGCCAATCATTTACCAACGAGCCATTCAATAATAAAGAATTTCATTTTGCTTGATTGAGATGTTAATTATACATGGGGCGTAATTAATTTCATTCGATAAATCTCTTGAATTCGTTCGAGTTTGAAGTACGAATACATTAAAGCAACGGGGTTAATTGAGATTCAAATATTTTATTATGCATTGTAGATTGGAAAGTTAGAAAATTAGAAAAAATAGGTGATGTATAACATTTTACTGTTGAATGAACATAAATAAGCAACTTATTACTTTAAAGGAATATTGTGTTTTCTATTGAAAAAAATTGCGCAGCTTGATGAGTATCTAAAAATATGTTGCATCGTGTGCAATAATGTCGATAGCAAAATATATGCGCACAGTCGTAATCCGTTCTTTCGTCGCTGAATAATACATGAGTTCGGCGATAGTATAGTTCCTGATGTCATTCAATCACTTATTCCGATGTCTTTGCTAATCACTTGATTGCATCACGGTCGCACGGATCTCCCTTATCGTGTATCAATCTTAATCTCCGTGGTTGTAGCGTGTCTACACGCGGATGAAATTACGTGCGAGCATTAATCACGTTGCTGCCGGTAATTTCGGCAATATGACTATCCGGGAGCACGTTATCCTCGCAAGGACTCCGTGATTCGACAGCGGGCTTCGAATTCGACGTCTGAATTGCAATTTTCCACGTGCACTTTGGTATTCTGAAACGGTCCGAATTAAAAAGATTTCTTTTTAGAACATGTTGTTTATATAAGATTTATTTAATAATACATTATTTAAAAATAACAAAAATCGAGGCTTAAGAATTTTTAGAATAAAAAGATTGAGGCATTGTAAAAAATGCAGCATAAAACAAAGCACATAAGTTGAATCTGCTAAATAGGAACTTGTACTTCTTTCTGTCATGTTTTTATCATGTCACGATAAGGTTAAATATTGACACAGAGACATTTTTGCAAGTAAAATGTTCATTTCCATCCAGATTCGATTTTCGCCTAATACAATGCAGAGTCTCCTGTTTTTATACCCAGTAAGCCAGGCCTGCCTCGAGCAGACATCAAGCACAGCCTATAATCGTACGATACCAGCAGATGGCGAGCATTAAACTGTCAGAACGCGCTCGAAGCTGAGGAGGCTCGGAATCTGCTCGATTTTGGACAGCTCACTCTGGCAGCATAAAGCGATACTTATTCGGACGCAAAACTGGCACAGCCTACAACAAACTTTCTTAGAATAATTTCGATTTCTGATGAACGATGTAAGTACGACACGCGTATCTCTGGAGCATGCACCGATTCCCCGAGTGTAACTTTTCAGCGAGGGTAATGACAGCTCCGTGCGAAGATGCACGTTGCAGCCTGCGCCACTATAATTAAACGGCACCAGCAAATGCAAGTAACGAAGCAAGGCGGTAGGATATAAACTCCAGAGTGTAAAATAGTCTTTGCTGCTATTCGTGATATGCAAAATGAACAGCGTAACTGCACTTAGCATTTGCTTACGAGAACGCGTTCAGTTCATAATACCGTTCGGCATACTCTTCTACGTATATGTCTCGTTTGTTTCGTATTATATTTGAACCATATTAATGTGATACTATTGCTATTGCTATCATTAGTTGTTTTTAATTACATACATTGCTCTAGCTTCCCAAAAAAGTTCAAATCGTATATTACAACATTAAAAAAGTTATCGTCTTTTTTAGAGCGTCCGAATATTAATTCGAGTAGCTGTACTACTTCATTAGAATGCTATTCAATATATTTACAGTTTCGCTTTCAATTTCATATCCCCAAAGCCTGGCTCATAAGTGGACAGCAAATTGAAACGATACTGACTCGATTCGTTGAACGAGCCAAAACAGTAAATAAACAGCTTGTTGTATCCTATTGCGAAGGATCGTGTAAACTCGAGCAATTGAAGAACACCAAGAATGCAACCCGAGTTGCTAACAACGAGGCCGCTCATTAGAAGCTACATGTCCGGGAATCCTAATTGTCATCAAACATCTTGGTCTCTCCTCGCTGTCCCATTCATCCTCCCCTTCTGTCCCAAGCAGTTTTTCTTTCTCAGGCTTGATTCTCAAGCATGCCCACGCTCGCAGAAACTGCCGTGTACGTGAACACGCTGCTATTGCTTCTATTGCCTCGAGGTTTCTGCGGTTTGCTATGATCTTCGAAAGGGATGAAACGACTTGGCCTTGTTGTGCGTCTGAACACGCTCCAACGACCTCGGATAAAATAAGTCAAGCATTATTTTCGAGACTTGGAAAAATCGTCGTTTCAGCCCCTTGACTTTTTGATCGTTCGTTCTCGCTGTCGCGCCCCGTTTGTTGACGCTACGGTGAACATATGACGTCATCCAATAGCGAACGACAGATACCAATTTTCTCAAATGACAGTAACAGATCAGTCGACATACTTACACTTTCTTTTTCTTTGGCCAAGTTTCATTCGCTGTTTGTATAAAATAAATGTCTTGTCGTAAAGTATCTAATGTTTCAGGTATTTCTCTGCAAATACTAGCGATACGTTCTACGTTGAAATACGATTGAAATATTACATAAATATTTTTCAAATTTTAAAGTTATGTAGGCAGTTTCATTTCGTATTTCAATGTATTGCCTGGGGACATTGATGTAAGCTATATATTGAATTTATGTAACTGGATCAATCATTTTTATTACCTATTATTATTCTTACATATTACTGCTAACATACAAGTCTTACACATAATTTATTATTATATTAGTAGACATAATTATGGCCCGTTTTCTGAAAGAAGATTTCATTGATTTTTCCATATGTTCTCGTGTTTACTTTTAAACCTAAGAATACCCCTACGACAAAGTACTATCCATCACCTTTAACTCTTTGCTAAGAAGTTACAATTTAGCTCTTCCCAAATTATAATTGACAAAATGAGTTAGCACTATGTAAAATAATAAGAGTAAAGTAAAAATGAACGAACAATATAATAAAATGTATATTACGGTATTATAATATATATGTATATATAATTACGGTATGAGACAGGATATCTGAAGTAGAATCTGTAAGCATGTAACATAACCTAACATTTAACATAGCCATTGGTTAAGGTTCCGCGAGCTTCCGCTTCGCTGCTCCGCGCGGAGCTGCGGTCGCAATTCGGGAGAGATCACCGATCATCATCGGATTTCTATAAGCGATGAAAGTCAAATAGACCGCACGCAAGTTTCTTTATCTCCGAGCTTTTTTCCGATCTTGCCAACGCGTCACTTGTTTTTGAAACCCAGAAAGTGTATGAAGCAACACAAGGACCTTCGTGGTGCGTGCTCGAAATTACAAATTCTCGAATCGTATTGTCTTTTCGCGATAATTCGTGTGTAAACTCTTGTGTCGTGGTGACCAGTCGTATTGAAATTCAAGTTGTCTGAAGTATAATAGAAAATAATAGAAATGAAGTTTATTTAACTCTCATCCGTCCCTCGCGTCAATTTGACACAGTTTCCCCGAAATAAGTTATACTGTTCTGTTTATTTGTAGGTTAATTTGTCCGAAACTTCGTGACTTAACCGCAAAACCTAAGATGTAAATATAACTCATCAATTTGAATAAAAAAACATCGAAAAATAACTGTTTAACATGTTATTTTATCGATTTTTGATCACTGTGCCAATTCGACACAGAGGGACAGATTCAGTTCGTGAAATGAGGGACGGATGAGGGTTAATTTCGGTTTAACGTAATTTTGATTATATATTCAACTTGAAAATTGTGTATTTCCTATTATTATGCGTAGAAATTAATTCGGTGCCGTGATATGAAATTATTTCTAACTGTGGTTTGAATGCGAATAATCGGCCGCCATTTTGTAACGTGTAAGCGCCAACACTGACCGTTATGAACATTCGAGACCTAGTCAAAATTCAAATCGAAAACGATTAGTAACCAAGATGGCGGCGTCTGACAAGTTTCGCATACGGCACTGTGTACTGTTTGCCTTTGAACTAAAGAAAAATGCTTCCGAAGCCGCTGAAATGATTTGTTCTGCTTTGATTTTGGTGAATGAATTGAATTATGCTTGAATTTTCACTTATTCCGGTCACTCCAGTGCAAAAAGTGCAAAAAAGTATTGACGACTTCAATACATCGAAGCCGCCATCTTTTGCCTGTCAAATTCGACAGTTGCCTGAAAGATGGACCAAAGACATCGGAAATGATTGAGACGATTTCGAAAAATAACAGATGTATGATTACATTATAAATAAATAATAAATTTGTTTCAAAAAGGCACCGAATTAATTTCGACACCTAGTAATTCGGATTTATTCATTGACGCTTGATCAATTGAAAGTAAATGAATGTGTTCTTTCTGTTGCAGTGCCCGAGGTAAAGGAAGCCATCGATCCAAAGACGATGTCGATAGTCGAGATCGAGCTGCACGAGTGTCGTGCTTTCTTCAAGCTGGAGAGAACGTGAGTACCAATATATCATTCGATTAGTTATTAAACATTTTTCTTTTCAAACTATTAATGAAAAATTAAGAATAAGTAATCATTAATTTCCTTTCTTTAAAGATCCTCAGTCTAGTAATGATTCTTTTTCTACGAATTCGGATTCATTTTTCGATGGTCGATCGATTGAAATTAAATGCGTTTGCTCTTTCTGTTATAGAGCCCTTAGGGTATTGAATACTTTGGGGCTGCCTACCTGGATACCTGAGGCTACCTACTATCTACCTTGATGATCATAAACGACATGGAAGGCTGAGTTCGCGAGGAAACGAGTGCTTTCTTCAAGGGGGAGAGAATGTAAGTAACCAAAATATAATATCTTCAGAATTAAACATTATTATTGAACATTTTCTTCTGAAAGTATTAATGAAAAATTGTACAGCTTACACAAGTTGAATAAATTTCCCATATTATACAGGGTATTTCACCTAACTTGACCACCTTGAATATCTTTGTTGTTTCTAAAGATACGATCAGTGTCTGAAGGACAAAGTTGAATGGTAAAATGGGGCTTATACGATACCAAAAAATTTTTTGTTTTTATGTTATTTTTTTTAGAGATATGAAGGTCACCTTCATTTTTTTAAATGGAACGAGGTATTTTTTAATACATCAATCGATGGCAACTGGACATGCGTTATAAAAAAGTACTAACCTATGTATGTCGAAAAGTTAGTAGTTCAGGAGATATTTCAACTTAAATAACTCTAAAACACCATTACTGTCGTACTAAGATGTTAGTGTTTACTTACTTATGTAACGTCTTACAATTAGTACGGCCGCAATGGTATTTTAGAGTTATTTAAATTGAAATATCTCCTGAACTGCTAACTTTTCGACATACATACGTTAGTACTTTTTTATAACGAATGTCCAGCTGCATCGATTGATGCATTAAAAAATACCTCATTCCATTTAAAAAAATGAAGGTGACCTTCATATCTCTAAAAAAAATTACATAACACAAAAATTTTTTTTGTATCGTATGAGCCCCATTTTACGATTCAACTTTGTCCATCAGACATTTGACGTATCTTTAAAAACAACAAAGATATTCAAGGTGGTCAAGTTGGTTGAAATACCCTGTATATTAAACCGAGTAACAACTAAAAATTTCTGTACAATGGCCTCGCATCTTCGGATGCAAAGTCATTTCATTAATCAATTTTTCACTGTACTCGCCTGTAGAATTAGTAGTTTGAAAAGTAGTTAGAGAAGTAGTTAGTTGTACACATGGGCAGGCCTCGCCGCCCCAACGATCAGCGGAGATGGGCACGTCCGCGATTTCCAGTAGCGTTGCGAAAAAACCACGCGTGTTGTCGTTTTTGAACAGAGATCAAAGTTAGCATTGCGGAGAGAGATTCTCACGATTTTCATTAAATTCAATATAGACTATTTAGAGTGTAGCGTTGCGAATAAAGTAGTCGCGATTCAAATTACATTTTATTTTCATTTCTGTTGAAGGAGTGTTTAATGAAATAATAATTTTATAATTGTTTAAAGTTTATATAATTGTTCTGGACAAAATGTAAAGTAGTCTTTGGGATCTCTGTTCGTTAAATTAGCGTTGCGCAGCAAAAGGATCGCGTTTGCGCTCGAGTCGTTCGACATTTCAGGCGCCCATGCTCCAGCTGCAACGAGTGGTGCATGCAGTCCATACGGCTGGCGGGTGCGGTGTAGGCCTTCGCGATTGCAATTAGAGTTGCGAGAGAATCGCGATTGTCTTAGTGTCGCGAAAAATACCGACGCGTTGCCTTAAGGTGGTATTAAAGATACATATTAGATGCATATTGGAAAACGTACATAAAAGATGAGATTAAATGATGCGAGTCGCCGCGACCTCGTACTAGAGTAAAGCACCGACATTGCATAATCAGTCGCGCACGGAGCATACGATCACTAAATTTCGGAGATATTTTATGGATATCCAAATGTATTTGGATATCACTTTAGAGTTTTTGATATCGTAAAAATGTGGAGCATACGCCCACCGGACCATTACGTAGAAAAGAAACGTATTGGTACGTTCTCAGGCCAGGTCACCGTTATGCAGTTAGTGCAAAATCACGGTGCACGTTAGTACGTTCAATTCCCCGCGGTGTGGCATAACACACAACTCGTTTGCCGTTCCAGCAATGGAACAAGTGTTTCCGCTGTCGTACGACAATACCGTACACAAAAAGAAGACGTATTCAGTTACGTCACCTGTGGCGGTATGCACGACAATGTCATGGTGACCACCGTATTAGCATCTAATGCGGTGCAAACTATGGTGTTGGGGCGTGACTTACGATGGCGGAAATCGCTGTAGTTTACCTGAACGTAGCGACGTGCGTCTTTAACCATTCAATGGTGTGTGAGCGCTAAATGCAGGGAACGTACCACTACGTTCACCAGTATGTATATTTTTGGGACTAACCCCCCACACGTAGTGGTTCGATCGCGTTAGTAGACATACACGATGTGTATGTAAAGCGTATCGAACGCCTCGTCGGCCCGTAAGGTAAAAGACGAGGTATCTTTACGTTTAGTGCAGTAGCTTTGTCGATGAAATTTAGTTTTCATCGCGCCCTGCAATATTGATTTTTGCAATGTCGGATTCTGTAGTAGTATCTCCCCTTCTCGCGTATACGGTGAAAATTCGAAGAATCGTTTCGATTGAATGTGGAAGTTTTCCAATATGCAAGTAATAGACAATCTCGCCTTTTAGAGTTGCGACGAATGAATTGCCACACCGCACCCTGATATGTCTGCCCCTGAATACCCGCACTGGGCCATGTTTGGTAAATGTAGAGGCTGGGGCATAATTACATTGTTGGTTTTGGCCAAAGAAGAAGACCATTTTTCCAACAAGTAAAGAATCGCTAATCGCACCGAAACACGTGTTCTCCTTGAAAGCTGACAATAGACTAAACATCGAATACGACAACCAGTGTACAGACACTTTTCAGACATGTTTAAAAATAATAGCGTTAGTCAAGATGAAGCAGGTTACATGTAACAAATATTCTAGATCGCGGATGAAGTGTTAATAGTTTGCGACTTCGTTAATTTTGCAAGGAAAAAAGAAAAGTTTGTTGTACCTGTTACACAAGAATCCCCGTTTAACGAGCGACAGTTCAAGTCTTGGAACAACCTGAATGCCTACGCCCTCCCAGCTAGCACACGGACGTCCGACGAATGTCCAAAGTACGTCCGTATCGGACCTCTGTATGTCCCACGGACGTCCGATTTTTCGTCCCATTTAGAAAGTGGGACGTACGTAGGACGTCCCGTTCGGACCTATCTGGGACGTACGTAGGACGTCCCGTTCGGACCTACCTGGGACGTCCCTGGGACTTACCTAGAACTATCTGAATCTCTGGTTGAATACAAATTTCATTTATTCCATAAACATTATGTATTTACATAGTAAATACAATACAATACAATCGCGCATATAACATATAACACTAATATATACAGTAATATATATAATATAATATGTTTATTATACAATATATTTATTTATATATAATTATAAACCATAAATTTTTAATTCCATTATTAAAATCATTTGAAACTGTTTTGTTTCTTTCCATGGTCCTCCGCTAATGTAATCCACATCCGTATGAAACACTTGTTTCTATCTTCGCTGCATCTGAAAATTAGAATTTCTTGGTGAAAAGCATTGTTCAATAAACGGGAAGATTTTTTAGTATGAATATATTAGGTTGGAGGGAAAGCTATGTTGTATTTTAAATAAGCAGGCAATTTTGCTTGTAAATCAAAAACACATGTTAACTAGCAAGTCATTGGAAAACAGGAATTGACAGGCTACCTGAAAAATGCCAACATATTGTTACAAATAATGGAAATTATATTATTCGATAATATTGAACATGTATTTTTATAAATTGGTACAAATGTTTTCTTTAACGCTGAACCTACCGAACCTCAAAAGTAACTGGTACTTGTTCCCTTATAAAAATTACAAGATTGATTTTATTTAGACTTTGTGCGGCTGCTATTGTAATACGTGCACTACTAAAAATATCTATACAGTCATTTCTTATGAAATTAGTGATTTTACTTTTCTAATTGTAAAATAAAAAACCAGGAACCAGTCATTTTGACCAGTGTTGGTAGGTTTAGTGTTAAAACACGATAAAATTTTCCCTCCAACCTAATTATAATTTTGTATTTTCCTTTTATAAAATAAAAACTTACCGGAAATGGCAGTGACTAGTTTCACCAACACAATAGCGAATCATTGGAAAACAGGAATTGACAGGTTATCTGAAAAATGGTAATATATTACATATTACAAATAATGGAAATTATATAATTGAATAATATTAGACATGTATTTTTATAAATTGATTCAAATGTTTTCTTTAAAATACAATACAATAGAATTTTCCCTCAAACCTAAATAATAATATTTTTGTATTTTCCATTTGCCGGTAATGTTTCAATGACTGAAAATGAATATAAAATAAAAGCTTACCTGAAATCGTAGTGACAAGTTTCACCAACACAATCCTGACAAGTGGCTGAAGTCATCGAATCACTCACACACGCTTTTTATTAATTGGAATATTACAAACACGTGCACAAGGAACACGTGCTAAACTAACCTCACTTCACGTAAACGCACGACGTACGATGATGCGATACGACGCGACGCGACGGTAGATTAATTCTGACCGGTTCTGATTCTGACTCTGTCACTCAGCTCACATATATTATACACAACTCTTATATTTATAAAGAAATATTGTTATAAATATATACATTTAAATAACAAAAATATATTACTATAAATATATATGTATATGTATTGTAATATATAAAAAAGTGTCTTATGCATGAGAAGTGAGCATCCTAATACGTACGAAACTCCCGAGCACGGCTATAAGACTTAAAAAATACACGTATTGGGACGTCTGAAAATTCAAGTCCCACGGAAGTATAATACCTGCGACGAAAAAAATGGACGTCCCTGTGACAACCGAAATTTAGGTCCCACGGACATCCTTAGGACGTTAAAAACGGATGTCCATCGAATGTCCGAAATTTAAGTCCATCGGACATCGTAGGGACATACGCAACGGACGACGGACGTATGGACGTAAACTGGACATAAACGGACGTCCAATGGATGTACGGTGCTGGCTGGGCTTGCGTCTCCTTTAGATACGTGCCAAGAGTGAAGAGAATCGATTTCTTTAATCGTGCAGATAGAATGAATGTGTATCGACCCGCAAACATCCCCGAGGATTTGGCACGGCTCAACGTATCGAGAAGTTAGGCGGGTGTGTCTGACATTATTGGAAGCAATTTCCCCTTAACCGTGGACCATAGTTGCAACTACCACATTATTGGTAGCGAGCTGAATGCGAGGCATCGGCGTATCTCGTATCGGCGGAATCTTGTAAGCGACGTGAAAAGTACGTAAAAATCGATAAATCGGTTTCTAATTTAAGATGACGCGGCAACGTCTGCGAGACTCGATGACACGCACCATTTCACGGGTTTGCTTGGCGTTGTCACATGCTCGCCGCGTATTCCGGTCGACTCGCCACCGAATTAATAATCAGGACGGATGTAGGGGCGTGCGACGATAAACTTATGAGATTTTAAACAAATCTGGAGTAGAATCAACAGTTTGGGGTGATCCTTAGCGCTTCGATGGTTGGTAATCACCACATGATTTGCATTCACTGTGGAAAGCAGGAGTAATATAAAAATTGATTTCATCCCTTAACGACTTTCTTACATTAAAAGCAACATTAGAACATTCTCGAATTTTTAAAATCTTTTACTGGTTTATATTTCACTTACGAATTATGAGGAATTTCTCTTGTGTATGCGAATCTTTGTAATATCTTTTCAATTTTGTGTTCTACGTCAGAGTCTCCAGATGAGGGGAAGCAGGTATTAATTTCTCGACTTATTAATGTTTCCCATAAATGCATAAAATCCGCAGTCTACCGACTACTATCCCGCCAGTAGCTTTGAGTCTTTTGGAGAATCACAGGGTCCAAAGTGCAAGGGTGGCTGCAAAAGTGCGTAATGAATACTAGCTAGTTCACGGTACGAAATCGATTCGCGACATTGCTCCGCATGTGCAACCATATCCTCAATCACGCTGCTTCAGAAACCAGGAATTACTGGGCGCGAGCGCGACCGCTTTATGACTCTGAATAATTCATGCTGGCCGCTCTCGAACGTCGCGTTGCATCCTCCGATGCAAATATTTAGTTTAGTCACCGCGAACGCGGCCGACTCCGTGTTTCGGGCTGCAAAGTGCATCTAGATTGACTCGTTAGCGGGAACGTGGGCGACAGGAAGCCATTCGTCTTTGGGCTCGCACTTCGACTCGCACTTTTTTTTTCATGCGCCAACGATCCTCGCCGATCACCGAACAACCGCCTATCAGCCGACACAACTTGATATATCTATCGCGCGATATCTATGCGGCCACATACAGTCGCGTCAGTAAGTAAGTTAACGATCAGTATCTTGTACAAAAATTGAAGAAATAGGCAGGAATATATATCTTATGCTTATTATCTGCGACGCGAGCACCATGAACGACCGCGAGAAATTATCGGTTAACTTCTGCAAATCGCGCGATGATCACCGGGCAATTATCTATCGGACATGCCGCGGATATAGTGGCTGAGATTTATAACCAAACAAAACTGTCTTCTTTACAATAAGCACACCCTTACATCGTTGCGCCCTGTGAAACCGAATAACTTTCCTAAAATTAGTTCTGAGGTCTTTTTTGAGATGTTGCGATATATATATATACACAATTTGGACTGTTGCTGACGTAGACAGGAATTCAACAGTGTATTGTGACGTTGAAAACTTTGTGCATACATGTATTTGGTTGTTGCATATGAAATGTCTGATTTTAGAATGCGAATGTTGCAATGCGTTTTGATCAAGAATTACTATTACAATTGACAGGTTCATTGTACGGCATTTTCAATTTTATGTACACATATAAATTTCCGTTTAAATAGATTTGATTTGCCCGTCAATCGGTGCGATAACCGCGTGCTCTTTTTGTATGTGTGGAAAAACAACATATCGACGATAGCATTACGTGATATTTGGTGAAAGTGTGGTGACTAATCAATAGACTGCGGACTTTATGCATTTATGCAATTTAAAACAATAGAAATGTTACAATGATGAAGGTATAAAATTTTGGTTGAATTATCGCCGGGATCAGAGTCGGTCTGCTCCGCATTAATTGTGCGGTAGAACCAGATCCAACCAATACGTTCTTGGAACTAGTTCGAAATGGGATACGTTTCAACGAATACGTTGGATCAGCGCTGGCCAAACTCGCGTTAGCTTGAACGCCATCGAACCAGCAACGTTTACCAAGTTTCCAAGAGATGTCTATTGACAGTTTCACTCGGATGTTTCATTGATTCGGGCGCAAGTAGCTCCGCGAATTTACTCAGCCGCCCCGTTGAACGACGTTTCGCGACGGTAGGATTCTTGCGCGGAAATCTTCGCGGAGTGGCGCCGACGAAATCGGCTATTCGTTGCATCGAATCGATCGTTAAAATGAGCCGGTGTGCCCTGTCTGGGTGTCTACGTTTCGATAGATACGGGACCGAATATGAGGGCGCGAAATGCATCACCGCGGTAAAGTGGATTTATCGTCGTTCTGAATCCCGTAGTTCGCGACTACTGTTCCGCGGATGCCGCGCGCGAACTATGAGCCGAAGCGTGTCGGGCTTTATTTCGAATAAATCCAGCGCCATTTCTTTTTGTCAGCATAATGCTGGAAGCAAGAAAGGATGAAGTTGATTCCTATTACTTGTGCTGCGATCATTTCTTCTTCGTATTTATTCTCATCCTCTTTGCTCGTCGAATTAAACACAATGGAACTATCTTGCAAGGAAAAGTTACCCATAAACAATTCTTCCCCTATTCTTAAAACCGACTACTCTTGAGGCAGAGCAACCAGACTCGGGTCCCCACTCTACGTGTCTTTCGTCTCTGTCGTTCACGTGTCACAATTCGTGCTCCTTCCCCACGTCTAACGACTCTTTCTACTGGTTTTGCACTCCAAATTCACACTTTTGCAATTAATTTTATATAGTGTCTCGCAAAAGTATCGTTACAGTTTTGGTAACTATAAAATAAAAAGTTTGAAGTGGTTCGTTTTTACTGATTGGTAAATCTTCTGTTTTAAATATATTATTTTAATCTCAGGAATGTCTCTGGTTACACTTAATTAATTATGAGCGATAGCTATGTAAGTCTGCAAGTTCATTATAGTATATTAAAAATTCCCGCTACGAGTAGAGTCATTTATATTTTACAATCATCCTTGTATTATGATTAAAGAAAATAAACCGTAATGAAATACTTATTTTTTCATACTGATAAAAAGGTGAAAGACACGGACGAATACGAACATGTTACCAGTGTAAGATTGTATGTGTCCCATATTAAACGTATTTACTATTTTCTAATCGGTTTATTGGAGTGACAGAATGTTGGCAGTCAGTTTATCCGATCCTCTATTCCAGGACAATCCGGAATTAGATCGCTGTCACATTTGAACCGGAAACATTTAACAAATACTCCGTGACATTTCCAGCATGAACCCCGTCCCCGATTAATTACGAGACTTGCTAACTATCGAGATTCAAAGTGGCCAATTCGGTTGGTTTCGTCATTTATAACTTCTGTACTTTGCAATGGTATATTCACTTAACCATTTGCACTCAGAGCTTTAGAGAATTAGTTTAGTAAATGACGTCTAAAAGATATGTTGAAAATATGCATATGGTCGGAATTGTGAAAAACAGTAGTAAAAATTGATTTTGACGACTTTTTTAGCTGGGCCAATGACGAAGATTTAAGACATGTGTTTGGTCAACTTGTATAAATTATATACGTTCCGAAAATTTCATTGGAATTGGTTAATTGGTTTACGAGTTATAATCGATCAAAAGTGGAAGAATTGCAATTTTCAAAAATTTGTTGCCTTTTTACCACTTTTGATCGATTATAACTCGTGAACCAATTAACCAATTTCAATGAAATTTTCGGAGCGTTCATAATTTATACAAGTTGACCAAAAACATCTTATAAATTTTCGTTATTGGTCCAGCTAAAAAAGTCGTAAAAATCAATGTTTACTATTGTTATCCCCAATTCCAACCAAATGCATATTTTCAACATATTTTTTAGACGTCATTTCTAATTCATCTAGCCTTACCGAGAAATTGAAGTCGTTTGGTCCATTCATAAAAAAGTTATTCAGATTTAAAGTGTGTGTGATCAGTTTTCCTCCTAACTGTAGATGCGCACCGATTCGCCCTGGTTATGTCGTATTCCTAATTGTCGGTCGGCTAAATCGAATAGTATGCCATCGATGTACAGAATCGTCTAGTCGCTGTAGAAACAAATCGAAAAATCCAATGAGATCTGAACAGGCGGGCGTGTCTGTATTCCACACAGACTGTTCCATAGCGAGCCAAAGGCTAAAAAAAAAGGGCGAGAGCCTTCTCGTTAAGTTGTCACCTTAGTGTAGGGCGCGAGGGTGCTAAAGTGAACGCTAAGCTTGAGACGCTATTTGTTGCCAAGGCACGTCGTGAAAGTCTTGCCGCTTCCGCGGCTCCAAATTGCGAATGTAAGAGCCCAGGCTGTAGCCTTTGTATGCGTGTAAGAAAAAAAAAGATTTTTCCAATTTTCACGGGAACGCGCCGCGACGCATAGAAAAATAAACCGTGTACGTCGTGTTGTCATAACTCTGCGAGCGTCGCGTCGCGGGAAACAAGGTCCTTTATGTCAACCAGTCTTTGCCGTGCGTTGACACACACACATTGCATAGTAATACATCTATCGTAAGCAAATTTTGAATAATCTATAAATTTTTATAAATCGCGTAGAGTATAACAATTAGGATATTAGATATATGTAATTATTATATGTGATAATGTTCTGCCGAAACAATTTATGGAAGGCCAGCTGCACTGAATTTTGAATTTGAATAATTGAGGAATTTGAATAACTACTCCCAAAATTTCAACAAGATCGAAGTAATTTAGTCACTGTAATAAAACCTGCAGAGTTAAAGCTTGTTACAGGGTACGCAAGTCAGTTTCTAGGATTCTCAAACTAGGATAATTCCGCGATGTCACTGCACAACACCGACTTCGGAGCTACGTAGCTCTAGCTATCATCGAATGAAGCCAGTGAGAGTTACCGTAGAATTTTACATGATTTCCGGCAGTCACTCTCGCCCGACGTATTTTACTACGCGTTAAAAATTCCGCTTTTCTCTAGCCAACTGTAATAGCACGTATCGCCGGTGGCACACCGTTTACCGGTCTAATTGCGTTCTCGAAAGGAAGAAAAGAAACGTTGGTGGGTTAGCAGCTCGTTTGGCGGGGGATAATAAAACGCGAAACCGCTCTCGAGAGTCGCGCCGCGCCGTTAGGGGGTGAGGGCGGGATTGCAGTCAAAACGCGTGTTTAACCGGCGTCTCTGTAAATGTATGCGGTTCACGTGGATCTGTTGTATGTACAGAGAGCTTGTAAACCTGTGTCAGAGCCGGTGGAACGTATGTACGGTATCTACGCGGGCTGTGTGCACAACGCGAGCGCGCGGCTACCGTATATGTGGATACAAGGGTAACACTCTATTTGTATTTTGAAACGGGAGAACAGTCCCAGCCGATGTATCTTGCCTCATATTTGCGACCGTTTCGCAGGAAAGAAGCTGAACGTGAATTAGATTAGGGTGATGTTTCCTGATACGAGACCCGCTCAATTATTAGAGCTTTGAGGCTTTTACGACCTGGTATCTCTCCGCTGTTCAAGCTTCTGATATAAGCCATGTCCTTTGGGAATTGTTTTCTCAATGTTTCGGAACCATTGATGCTAGCTTTATCAGGGGTCAGAGGTAGAGTCTCCAGATCAAGACTCGTCTCCCACTTTACCTCACCCCTTTGTGCGACACCATTCTCCTATTCCCCGGCGGCGAGCATCCCCACGCTTCCGCCCAGCTGCGGCCACGTGACGCGTGAATCCGGTAATGACAGAGGGAGAGAGGGTAACTGTATTCTCCTCAATTTCCCCAGTCTGGCGACATCAGAGTCTCCAGATTAAGGGGTTTTGCAGTAGTCAAAAGCGCTAGGTAAAAGATTAATATAGGCCGCGATCGCTCTCAAGAGTCCTATTTTTACGTTAGTTCGTCCCCTAACCTGAAGTTTGCATTCCTCGCTTCAGCCTGTGAGCAACAAACGTCGCAGAACCAAATAGATATAGAAAAAAATAGTCTCAGCAGCCCGTAGTTCGAAAGCTGGTCACACGAACAGCATATGACAGCCACCCGCGCCGCTGTCCTATCAACCGTCCACTGCGGCAGCATTACATAGATCGGGATCGGTAGTTCATCAAAGCAATCCTCAAAGGTACCATCGCGTCGAACACTGACGAGCTGCGTCAACGAACGATTGCCGGACACGTACTATGAATTAGATCTTTACACAGCCCGCGGTACGTATATTCAAAGAGGATTTCCGGTGATAGGATTAGCCAATCCCCGACACCATCTTCGTTGACATCCCACCGATTGCTATCCCGCATTTAACTTTCGAAATCTGTTTATTTCCGCGACCACAAAGGCTCGAGCCTGATATATCTCTCTCTCTCTGTCTCTCTTTATTTCAACGATTCCATCAAAGCGAAAGGTACGAAGTTCGTTCACTTCCACCCGGTATAAGCGATCCCATTATTTATCCTATTACGAGATAAGTGCCAGCCAGATATTTTTCGCGGCCTCTACACCCCGCAGCAGGGGTTCGGCCACGTAGCACGTTCAGCAACAGGGATCGCCGCAGGTTTATAGGGGCTCTCGTGTCTGGACGCGCGGTTCCTGAGCTTTTCAAGTGGATATTTCGCAACTCTCGTCTTACGTGCCACTCATAAAAGACCAGTTATACGTTCTCCGGGATTCTTACGCGCGAGCAACGATCGCAACCAGCAGGAACAGGGTGTAATTGACGAACCAGACGCGACAGGGGGCCAACGAACTTGAGCCGCCCTAAAGGTTGATTCAGTACAACTCGGTTAGGACACCTTGACTGCTTCAAATTCACAGCGTACAATTGACGCCTGTACATGCTGCTGCCGCTGAGCTTTCGTTTCTGCGAGGTGCTAATTAATTTCAATTTGTTATACAGGGTGGTTCACCTAAATACGGCAACATAAGGATCTCCTCTAATTTTGGGGGGAAAAGAAATATTTTGAGTACTATTTGAATGGTTTGAAGGAAACATTATACTGCAAACAATATTTTTTCCGGAGTTATCAAGGTCATCGATGTTTTTTGAAATGGAAGGTGCGACCGAAATGGAAAAAGTTGTTCAAAATGTATTGCTGCATAACATATTAAAATTTCATCAAAATGGGAGGACGCAGACCTTTTGTAAACAATTGCCGAATATTGTTTGCAGTATAATGGTTCCTTCAAACCATTCAAATAGTACACAAAATATTTTTTGTACCCCACAATTGGAGGAGATATTTAGGTGGCTGTATTTAGGGGGATCACCCTGTATAATATAATTACAGCAATAATTCTTGAAGTCATTACTGTAGAAATATAAAAACAATTTGCACTATTTCGATAAAGAATGAGATGCTGTAACTCGGTCAGATTGTCAGAATTCGAATTGTTTCTTTGCGCGTGAAATATACCGGAAATATAATGTAAATAAAATCAGTTTGTAAATAAAAAGACTTTATCATAATTTGTTAAGAGAACGGTTGAATTTTGATCCATGGTTTTTTTACATTTTCTATCCTTCTGATGAGTAGAATAAGACGCGATCCTTTTGACCTTGAAATTCAAGGACAGAGTTGATTACACCCTGTATTTGGAAACGTGAATTATAAATTACGTATGTGTTGATTGATACAATGAACGAATCAGTTTTTTCTATTGGATAAAAGTTTGTAGACAGGACGTTAGGACGTGATTTCGTTGTAAACGCGAAAACATTCGTTTCAGACTTACTATTCTAGGACAGTGGTCAGAATACGAGTCAGCAAATACTTGGTGGAAGTGGAAAGAACGCGTCTTCCTAATGAAACTGATTTAACCGAGATAGCGGACGCGCGAAGTTTCCCTGCCCCCGTTCCCGATAGCATCTTCATTAACGTTAATCAGCACAGATCCAACTTACAGCGCCAAAGCCGTAGTAACTGTCGATAGTCGCGAAGTTTCGTAATTGATTGAGTTGGAACTTGAAATGTTCACTTGTGACTGCGGTTACAGTTGCTGCAACTGCACGAAGGATCTTCTATGGACGCACGTGTTATGGATTGAAAAACAGTAAGAGTAAGATGGAATCCTTAAAAGAAATACTAAAAAGTTGCGATGATATTATACAGGGTGTCCCAGCTATCTTGATCACCGCGAATAACTGTTAAACGATACATCTAATGCAAATTGTAAAACATGGAATTTTAATTAAGATCGCCTTGAATTTTTTTTTAATGCAATGACGAGATTGACAGAAAAAATTAGTAAAAGAATGGATATATAATAAATGTGTAGCTTTAAAGTATCATGAAACGTGTAATAAAATTGTATTGAATTATTTTTAGACAAAAAATGCGATTACTATATCGAAATAGGACAGTTAGAAAAGTCATTTTACAAATTGATCGATGAAAAATATTTTTGAATATTGGAGTCGCGTTCTGTAAGGTGGAAAACATTTTCCACACGATTAAATAGATTTTTAAAGTTTACGTTCAATGGAATTCCGATAATCCGACATGCTCGCGACTCCAACGATGTCGGATTATCAAATATGCCACATTATTGAGCTACATTTATACCGTTGAAAAAGTGGGAAAAGTTATTTAAAATTCAATGGTCGTTGATATTGTACAATAATTTAATTAATTATCGGCAGATTATATATTATCTACATATGTGTGTGTATGTTATAATTAATTACCTCATGTTTCATTACACCGTTCTCAATAATTGGCAATTAAATTACTTATATTTTGTATATTTCCATATGGCTTTCGAATTCTCGCACGCGTGACGGACTATCATGTACACATATCAAAACATTGAAGGCAGGATTATCGGAATTTTACTGTGTTTTTAATCCTCTTTTGTCATACACGTTTGTATAATATTATCTCGGATTTAAATTTCCGCTTTATTTTTTATGACTTTCGAATGAAATGTAATTTAAAACTCAGTTAATTCTCGCGTTTACAAAAAGAAAACCTGTTTTCTATATCATTTGTGGAGAGGCACATAAATTAGTCTAATACCTCGCGTTAATAGGAATTATGCACCCCCCTTGGACGGTCGATCGCGCTACAAAGAAATTAAGGTATTAGGGTGTTTAAATTGGGGTTTTATGATACTCGATGTATCATTTTCAGGTATCGAATAGCATGAGTACAATATAACAATTTCCCGCTTGACACCGTTATTTACCCAGGATCGTCGTTTACACTTGGAAAATCCGAGAAATTTATATTCGGCACACGTAAAAAAAGCGATCTAATCAATTACTAAACAATTAGGTATTGTATGAGAATATTGGAGTTAAAATAGCTTTTAACTACGAGGTTAATTTCTGTCATATAATATAATGAAGAATAATATATTTTTTTTTATTTTTTGTATATATTATAAAAATATGTGAAACTATAAAACTTGGTAATTCATTATTTGTAAAATACTTTTCCTGATACTAAATTTGGCTAACATATGCGCCGACACATTATGAATCATTGTCCCTGCCTATCTATTAGTATCTATTAAATTCGATGAATTGAGTTTTGGCAAGAATAAGTCGCTGTCCAGACCACTTTGCACTGTCGGACGTGGCGTGGCGAGGGATGTAACAAACAAACGATCGACGTGATCGTGGCCATCGCTAAGGGAGGATCACCCCTAACGTAGGAAGTACGTGAGGCAACGTTATCTGTGCGGCCTTAAATCTCTCAGGTTGACGCGGCCGGATAAAAATAGAGCAGGTCGGGATCGTTCGCGTCGTCCCCTCGGGTTTCGCCCAGCTGCCGCGCGGTCTGAATTCAAAAAAGCACCAAGAAGAGAAAAATCTATGCGTTTCCGCTGTCGGTACGCGTATCCGTTCATTCCCGTTCCGTTGAAAACTTGCCCGGGCATCAACGACGTGACATCTCGCGCAAACAAATAAATAGCTACGGTCCCGGGGAACGTTTGACGTATGGCTTTTTCTAAGTAGTCAGAATTTCAGTTTCGTGTTCTAGAAAAAACAGCCGTCGGCAACACCACGCCCCCCGAGTGTCACATCCGTCACCGCCGCGCTTCGAGATGTGTGTTCTTCAAACGCGTTGTCCACCGGAGAATCTATTCCATTTAACCACTCGTGCAATCACAGAGAAACGGGCAATTTCTTTGCTGTCTGAGACGATACGAAATAACATCGGAAATAATCTGTTGGTTGTATCGAAGAACGATTTACACGAATTATGTTGCGGTTAGAAGAGCATTAGAAACAACAAATCGGGTTCCGTGTAGCTGCGCCAAGCAAACCCTAAAAATATGCGCTAACAAGTTTTATTGTTTCTTATTGATTCGTTTTCAACAGAAAATATTTCAACCCTGATTGTGCTGCACCCTTGTGTAATGAACCAGGTATCCGGGTACCCAGGTTTTTTATTTTATAATTAGAAAAATAATAAAACTGATTTTATAAGAAACGATTGCATTGTTTAGAATTTTCTTTATAATTTTTTATTTTGCAATTATTAAAATAATCAAAATGATTTCGTAAGATTGATTGTATACGTATATATATTTTGAGCACGTATTACAATCGGGGACTTTTTGTAAGGGAATATGTACCATGTAGGGACTTTAAAGTCACGTTAGGTTTAGTGTTAATTAAACTAGATTTGAGTTAGTATTATTATTATATAAATTGGGAAGGTACAAGCGCTTAAATTATATAGAATTTTTTTTAAAATTTTTTATTTTGCAATTATTGAAATAATCAAAATGATTTCGTAAGATTGATTGTATACGTATATATATTTTGAGCACGTATTACAATCGGGGACTTTTTGTAAGGGAATATGTACCAGGGACTTTAAAGTCACGTTAGGTTTAGTGTTAATTAAACTAGATTTGAGTTAGTATTATTATTATATAAATTGGGAAGGTACAAGCGCTTAAATTATGTAGAATTTTTTTTTAAACTTTTTATTTTGCAATTATTGAAATAATCAAAATGATTTCGTAAGATTGATTGCATACGTATAATATTTGGAGCACGTATTACAATCGGGGACTTTTTATAAGGGAATATATACCATGCAGGGACTTTAAAGTCACGTTAGGTTTAGTGTTAATTAAACTAGATTTGAGTTATTATATAAATTGGGAAGGTACAATCGCTTAAATTATGTAGAATTTTTTTTTAACTTTTTATTTTGCAATTATTGAAATAATCAAAATGATTTCGTAAGATTGATTGTATACGTATATATATTTTGAGCACGTATTACAATCGGGGACTTTTTGTAAGGGAATATGTACCATGCAGGGACTTTAAAGTCACGTTAGGTTTAGTGTTAATTAAACTAGATTTGAGTTAGTATTATTATTATATAAATTGGGAAGGTACAAGCGCTTAAATTATGTAGAATTTTCTTTTTAATTTTTTATTTTACAACTATTGTAATAATCAAAATGATTTCGCGTAAGATTGATTGCATACGTATATATGTTTGGAGCACGTATTACAATCGGGGAGCATAAGTATAA
Source organism: Lasioglossum calceatum (assembly GCA_963966675.1). Classification (NCBI taxonomy): domain Eukaryota; kingdom Metazoa; phylum Arthropoda; class Insecta; order Hymenoptera; family Halictidae; genus Lasioglossum; species Lasioglossum calceatum. The sequence continues at coordinate 3,458,573 of OZ016541.1, forward strand.
ATAAAATCAATTTTGTTATTTTTATAAGGGAATATGTATCAGTTACTCTTACAGCTCGGTAGGTTTAGTGTTAAAGGCCATTATTTTTGTTCGATGTATCATTTAAATTCAGGACGTTGAAAATAGTTTATCATTAAAGTTTTCTTTGCTTTGTAACATTTGAAATTTGCATTTGAAAGACAGTTCTTCAAATGCTTGTTCTGGCTAGTTGCATTATTCGCGTTACAACTGAATTTTAAGAACACTACAGATATTATATTTATCAGGCCAATTAACACTGAGAGAGAAGAACACGTGGTTCCTGGATCCTTGCTTTTGAATTCTGTCACGGATTTATTTTAATTTTTTTTGTTCGTGTTTTTTTTTCGATGGATCATGTTTATGTAATTGTAACATTTTTTCGTTTTATTTAAAGATAATGTAAATACATTATCGAGATTCATAATAATGATGAAGTGCCTCGTTTTGGTAGTCACGACGACACTATTTGCATATTCGAGTAATCGTGCGGTGAAATTTTTAGCTAATGCATAATTCATGGAATACCAAAAACTGGTATACTAATATTGCGGATATCTATGCACAGAAAAATTCTGCATCCATAATAATTCTGATAATTTTATATTTTCGAACCTTACAGAAAATTTTCTATACATATTCGTATTCTAAGTTTAATGCGAATTATCGTGAAACTGATCAATTAAGAGAAACTTTCTTTTACTGAAGATTAATGTCCAACAATTTATTTCGGCATTTCTATGCGTTCCGAAAACACAGTTTTTGGCGCAAATAAATTTGTTAGCAATCGTCAAACGTTTTTTCCACGTGTGTGCACTAGTTGGCCGTGCACACAGTGTTACTTTTAAAAGATAAAATCATAAAAGATATATGGGGACGCATATCTTCCATCGCTCGTGTCCATTCGATGGTAGCAGGGCGTTTGCAGCGCGAAGCGTGACAAAGTGACATACCGAAACAGATAAATAAAATATTTTAAACGAATGAAGTGCCAGGTTACAAAAATACTGCTGGCAAACTAAGAATATTGATTGTACAGTGCTCGCATAAACAATTATTACTAATTAATTACACTGTCAAACAAATTTCAACTTTTTTTCAACGTTTCGATTTTCACTACGCGATTTATCTAATGCATGTTTAAAAACAACAAAGATATTTGGGGTGTCAAAATTTTCTAACGAAATTGTGCCAGGTCAATTATCGATTTTTGAGTATAAACTTATTTTGCTATTGTAACACTTGGAAATCCTAACAGACCGACAGATAATTTCTATTCGAATAATTCTATCAGCTATACGGAATAAATCAAGGAGAACACGTTTCGGTATTCGGTATCTTATGCATGAAAGAAATAAATCAAAAACTGAAAATAGCGTTTCTTTAATTCCACGAACTTTAGTGGCTCCATATTCGCATGATAAACTGTTATGTTACTTTATCTCAGATAAAGACACCGTCATTAAAAGTGTCGGGCAGAATAGTCATATATTATAATGTTGTATTGTGCGGAACTGTTGAAAGGCCATTGTTGAGGGAAATGAATAATGGTGTCGATAACAAGAAAAGCTAGCGAAAGAAATCAACCCGGCAGCCAATAATGGTGAAACTGCGAACAGATGCATTCGAGAGGCGGTAGATTCGGGGACGCGGTTCCTGATGCAAAAGCCACGAAGAAGAATGGTGTCCCGATAGACAGATGGGTTTGGAGTAGCGTGCGAACGACAATCTTCCGGGAAGACGAAACGGCTACAGACACACGTGACACTCGCAAAAAAGTAATTTGATTACGAGACGATAGGGCACAATGATCCTCTCAATCTTTCTTTCGCGGAAGCGTAAGCAATCCTTCCAATCGACTGGCCTGGTTCATACCAATAATAAATTAGAATATGTATAGAGTAACCCGATGTAGATCAGCGCATAGTATTTTTGCGATCTAGTGATCGAGCAGAATTATTGTAGGTGTTCATGAAAATCTTCGTAGGCTTTATTGAACTTTTATCTGAAAAAAGTATAACAGCACCAATGGTTGACAAAACTTCCAGTATACAGGGTGTCCCATTTAAGTTGAGATTGTAAAAAATCTCGAAGACATGTGATTTAAAAAAGAAAAACAAACTGACACATGTCCTTCAGTGTTTCGAGTGGGGAGTTAGATGGCACTACTAGTTTTTTAATGCGTGGGCTTGTTTATACCGAAACAATTCTGGCATTTGCACCACTATAATGCTACCTGCTCGCACTTCATTGTTTGTTCGTCATTTTTTAGCCAAAACCAACACTGTAATGATGCCCCAGCCTCATCCATATTCACCAGATATGGCCTCGTGTGACTTTTTTTGTTCCGAAAAATTTTCAGGTAACAGAAAGGTAAAAAACATAATTTTTAAAATTTGGTATGATTCCTACCAATTGCAATCTAATCAAATTTTTGTTCACTCATTCTCTAGCAAACTAGTCGATCTAAGATCTTAAAAAAATTCAAGTACCAAAGTATTCCATGTTCAATAAAACTTATTATGTTTCAAAGAAGGCAATTGACCTTCGGAAAAAATGTTCTTACTAGATATTTTATAAAAAATTCGCTTATAAAAGTCGCTTATAAAAAAACATTGTAAAAAATACATTTATAATTGATTGATTGCGAAGGCCATGAATTAACTTGTACACGTAATATTTTCATTTTGTAGGATTTTCTCTTTATTTTGCCTCTTTTATTCATTACCAATTTAGAAAAGCCAGAATAATGTATAACAAAAAGGAAGAGAATTCGAACTAACATTTCCCCAGGCGAAGTTTCAATAATGAAGTTTCGAAATTATTCAAGCGTGCCGGGCAATTAATATTAATCGAAAAACGAATCTTGTGTCCCTGGCGAAATGACTGATTGCGTTGAACTTTAGAACCGTGTAATGAAAGAAGTACGATGGAACGGAAGTAATGGTGTGCAAGCAGGAAACGGACGTTTGGGAAGAGGTTCTCCATTGAATTATTCGCGACGACGTGATTGCTCGGGAAAGTAAATTACCTGTTCTACTGACCGGTCGACTTCGGAACTACGGTCCTGTAAAAGATTGCAAAGCTGACGCGGTTTACCTGTGTACATACAGTGAACCTACGAAGTAGCAACGGTGAAACGACGTATACGTATACAACGGGCCGGCTATAAAGTCTCTTGGGGGTTTACGTTCCAGCATCTTTGAGACTATCGATTACTTGGGAGTTCCCTTCATGGCCTTCGGAAACTCTTGCCCTGAGAATACCCGTCGATCCTCTGTTCTTATGCACGGATCTTGATACAAACCGAACTCTCCCTCCCCGTCGTCGCTCCATTTCTTAAACTTTATGAGGCGAACGTCGAGCCATTAAGACGTTCATTTACTGACCCTTCATAAGCTTTGTAATGGAACACCTTCCTTGAAGTTCATGAAACAGTTTTTCTTTTGCTTTGTCTTATACTGTCAAACAAATACAGGGTGTTCCAAAATTGTTCTCCTGCTTCTTTGCTTCTTTAACGTCGCATCGACTCCTTAGATTTCATCCCATAGGTCTGCAGACTTTATGAATTCCAGTAGATAGACTAGCTTGTCTTGATTTATATACGTCGCCGATTTCTTTGGGAATTTTGTAATGAAATATTTTTGCACTTGTGAAACAATATTTTTTAATTAATTTTCATTGATATCTTTTTATTGAAAACAAAATTGTTCAATGTATTATTTTACAAACTATTTTTTCTTTTAAAATATGTATTTTATATTTAGTTTTATGGAATATATAACATATAAATTCGAGAAAAAGAAGAGATATTGAGACGAAATTTCGAATCAAGAATATATTAATGTTAATTTACGAATAGGTTAATGAAAAAATTACGATAATTTTATTTTAACAATATTATTATTATTTAATTATCAATTGATTATTAACATTGCCTCGAGATCTAAATATTTATGTTCTTTTGTATACGATTTTAGTCTAATGCTATACTTTTAACGAGCAGAGAACATTTTCACGAAGGACAAAGTTACTTCAAATAATCTCTAAAGTCACCCCTTTCAAAGAAGTACAGCATTTTTGGGAGATCCTGTGTAATGAATAACAAAAATGATGTTAACAGTTACAATACAGCCGACAAACTGTATCGTTGATTCAATTTGAATTGTTTATATCAATTTTATGAATGCAACGGTTTTATCACATCGCAAAAGGCGAAAAAGATCGCAATCGCAAACATTGTCTGAATGCCGATAAAACGAGGTAACGACACGATGGACGTTGTTAAAATTGCATTCCCCGCCGTAATACACATTTCGTCGCATTTCAGTTAAACTTTGAATACCTTTCTCGTTTCCCGCATACCGCACTCTACCCTTCCTCCCGCGCTTCTCTATTCAGAATTAAAAATATTTTCGTTATAATCACCGCCATTGTAGTCACGCGTGTAATAATGTGTAACCGCCATGCAAAGAACCGTTATATTCTCGTTCATATTTCCCGGCCGAACATTCTCGCACAATTACGGCGCCGATTTAATTTTATTCACGTTGCAAATCACTAAATAACACGGCACTTCGCAAATTGAAGGAAACAAATACTTTGACACTGTCACTGCTTTCTATTCGCGAAAAAGATAAATTTCCTTCAGCCATGAAATTATCGTTTCCAAATCGATGCACTCCATGTTAAATTGTTTAAATACATATTATGAGGAAATAAATTTGTACTTGGATTTTCATAGATAATTATAGAGGAAGTGCTTTCCCTTGGTTAACGATTTAGTAAAATTTAATAAAAACATATCCATTGTTATACATCAGAATAATAATCGTAGAGTATACTTACAAGGTAGGTTACCCAATCGTAACACGCCGATTTTAATGAAATTTTAGTATGATATAGAAATCAAAAAAATATTTGACACGTATTTTTTTGAGTTCTATATCATACTAAAATTTCATTAAAGTAGACGTGTTACGATTTGGTAACTTCCCTTGTTAGAAATTTTTCGGGGTCTTCAACAATTTCTCTCACAAATGTCCATCGAACCAGAAATGTGGATTCACTCCTAGGACGGATGACCATTAGTTTTTATACACCCTGTACAGTTCAGCAAATACGGGCGTATGAACGTCTGCATTTGAATTAGTAAAGATTACTTCACAGTTAGAAACTGGTCCAAAGCGGTCCAAAGACCTAGGTTTCGTTAGGATTGTGCTCAGAATCAAGGTTACGTAGCCGGAGTTCCGAGAGTAATCTTCCCAACCGCGGTAAGCTAATACATAATAACAAGCGCGCTAACACAATCCAAGCAAAGCCTCGAATGTTATGTTGCAAACGGCATCTTTATTCTTCTCGAACTCCGGCGAAACTTCACTCGTTAGACATTCCCTTTGCCGAAACCGCGCGTCCTGGTCGTGAAACATAAACTCGACTTTGCTCCGAGCCATCTTCACAAAGACTTTACAAGACCGTGGCGTAGTGGTCCGGATGGAAGAATTTAGACACTTTGTGAAAAAGTCAACTATTTCAAGTCCATACACAGACCGGTCCACGCAGCTTGCACACCATGAATATTTCCCTTATTTGTCATAATGTGAAAAAATGATATATGTATGTGTACAAAAGTTGCATGGTATAGAGTCTCCTGGATTTCTCTAAATGGAAACACCTACCTTCTCTATCCTAAATAGGTAGAATAACGAATTCTGCAGAAAAATATGTTTTCATAGGTCCTAGATCTAATAGGTCCGAATGGAAAAGTTTAGGCTCTAAAAGTGTATTAACTCTCATATTTCCTAGATCTAATAAATCCAGATCGACAGGTTTAGGCTCTAAAAATGTATTGTCCTTCATATGTCCTAGATCTAATAAGTTGTGGTCGAAAAGTTTAGACTCTAAAAATGTATTGACCTTCATATGTCGTAGATCTAACTCGTTAACTATAAAATCTAGGACATACGACGGTCAATACATTTTCAGAATGTAAACTGTTCGATCCGGACCAAGCGCGACGCGGAAAGGGGTGGAAGGAAGAGAGGAGGGAAGCGAAGGAAATCGTTAGCATTTATTGGTTTTTAATTAATCCGTGGCGCAAGTTCGTTCATTAAGGATTCTTTCTTCGATGTTCGATGGGAAGCTGATACCCGGCAACGTAACACCCTGTAAAATCCCTGCCAGACGACAACCACGATGTCACTCAAGTCTGGAGAGCATTAATTAAATACTTAACCAAGCGCGAAGAGTCCAAGGGCTCGTAAATCTCGTGGTTCGACCCTTTAAAGTTTCCCTGGGCACTTTCTTCTTCTTCTTCTTCGTACCTACGCTATGGGGCGAAGTTCCTTCCATTGTGGTCGTCATCCTGCGCCACGACTCGACCTGTCTCAAGTTTCCATTTCCGGACGGCCTCCCGTAAGGCTCCCGAGGCTTCATCCTCACCTTGAAACTCGAGGATCGTAGCGAATTCCCGTAACTGTTCGACGCACCCTGCAATCATCAACTTTCTACATTCGGTCGCTTACCACGATTTTAGCGATCTTCCAGCGCCGACTGTTTTAAACATTTCGTTTCTACTGCTAACATTTTTGTTATTAATCTCGCAATTATCGCGGTCCTGGATACCTAAATATTGGGTTGGCAAGAAAGTAATTTCGATATTTTAAGGTGAAGTAACACCCAATTTTTTTATTCAAGCAATGATTTTTAATCGATAAAATATTTTCCATTTTGTTTCGTTTTTGTTGTTGACAGATGGCAGATCGTCGAACAAAATGGAAAATATTTTTATTTTTTTAAAAATATTTTAAATATTTATTGTTATTATATAAAAAAGCGATTTTTATTTTGCATAAGGATCCGCAGACTAGTTACTATTATTTTCGTAGTTACGAACAGAAACGTGTAAAAACATGATTGCGAATCGAAATGTTTCTTCTCCAATTCGGAATGGTGATATACACCGTTAGCAGAGTGTTGATGATAGTCTCCGATCAACAGAGATGATTAAACATGAACATGTACGTTACTAAACGCAAATATTTGCATGCAGGAGGAATTGCGAGTATCTAGACAGAAAGTGATTATGCGTTCCACAAACGGTGCAGCAAATGTTTAGTTTCATAGTGTTGCGAAATTGTCGTCTTCTTTTGATAATTAATTCTACACATACGATGTATACCAGGACGGCTCTTATTGAATTTTTATCGCGAGAATAGTTCCAATGAACAAATAAAAGGATTTATATATTATACTAAAATGTTTAAAAATCACTTATTTTTCTAGCTGTTACACGAGAATGTCCCGTTATGATTATTAAGTATACCATTTGGCATCATCGTTTCACATGGTCATCTCTATGCTTCACATTTGTAGTCGATTCGCAAATAAACTGGTAAAAGAACAAACGACGATCTTTCGAACGGGTATGTATCGAGCGTGCCTGTCGCATCCAATGACGTTCGGACAACGTTCTTTCGCGACACCCAGCCTGTTCTTTTGTCGAACAAAAAGATTCATCATGACCCACGATTCATCGGCCACAAATTTCTCGGATCGCGTAGTCAAATGCCAATAAATCGCAACGGAGCGTGCAATGTCGATCGAACGTCACGTCCCGTCGCCGTAGACAAAAGTGCATGGGGCCGCGGAGGTCTGGCTAAGTGTATCGAACGGGCCATGAATAATAATCAGCCGATCGATCCGTTGTATTCTGTCATAGACGTAGAGGGTAGTCGGACAAAATGAGATGGTCGGTCCACACCAGGTGCGGTAGTGCGCACTTAGATAATGCAAAGAAGAGGATTTTCGGTAATCAAAAGCACTAGAAAAAAGATCAATCTAGGCCAGGCATACAATTTCCCACATTCATTTTTTCGAAATTATCGTGCCGCGCAGTGGAATAGGCCTATAGGGGAAACCACTTATAAAAAAAACGCATTGACCATAGTACCTCATGGGTGATGTAGAAACCTATGGGTACGCGGGTCGCCCCAACGCGCCACGCGCAGTGCATACGGCGTGCGGTAGGTACGGGCCTGAGCAGTGATGCCAGAATCGTGGGACGTGGTATTTTTCCCCTTCGCTCGCTCAGCCGACTCGACCCCCCACTCTGACGTACCATCGGCTCCTTACGTTGCTTCTACTGCGCACGCGCTACACACAAGCGTACCTCTAGTCTGTCCGCGTGAGCTGCCTATTCGTTTGGTATGCTTGTGTGTAGCGCGTGCGCAGCAGAAGCAACGTAAGGAGCCGATGGTACATCAGAGTGGGGGGCCGAGTCGGCTGAGCGAACGGAGGGGAAAAATACCACGTCCCACGATTCTGGCATCACTGGGCCTGAGGACCTTGGCAGTGAAGCCAGACTGGGGGAGGGATGATGAAATGATGTACCCCCTCTCTGATGACGGGGAATGAGTGGGGCGAATGGGAGACACCGTTGCGCGTGCGCGACGGGGATTGAGTGTGCGCGTGCGAATAGAATAGTGGAAGGGGAAAGTAGGGGAGTACGGGAGATTCGTGTCCACCGCAATCTGGCGACACTGGAAGGGGAGAGTAGGGGAGTACGGGAGCTCCGAATCAACCCAGTGTCGCCAGAGAGGCGCCGAAACGGGCGCCTCTTACTCTCCTCCTTTTCCCCTTCCACTAACCCATTTCACCACCATGGGCATACTTCAACGTCCCCCACTAAGACCGTAGACCAGGCATGGGCAGAAATAGCACGCGTGCTAGGGATTCTCAAGGAATACCCCCACTTCTCCCGGCCGCGCGTCTCGCTCCCCGTGGCGGCCATAGTGCTCGGAGCAACTAAGACCGCCAAGGGGATTGAGACGCGCGGCCGGGAGAAGTGGGAGTATTCCACGGCTACTCCTTTAGAATCCCTAGCACACGTGATATTTCTGCCCATGTCTGCCGTAGACTGAACTAAATGCCCGTCGCGCACGCGCAACGTGCCACGGTCATCAGAGAGAGGGTACCTGTATTCCCCTCGATTTTCTCGATCTGGCGACAATGATTCAACCTCAATCTGGCGACACTGGACCTTCGCCGCTACGGGGAGCGAGACGGACGGGCCGCCCCTTAAACTTCAGTTTTCTGACTTCCACCCATTGCTCGTCGCCGCGTGCAACTCAACGGGATTGTTTGTCCGGTTCGCGTTGTTCGAAAGCGTTAAGCATGCGTGCACGCAACGAGGCGAGCGGGTAGCACCCGTTCCGACACTCGTGCATCACCGTCGCACCGGGACGTGTAGTGTACAGAGTACACAACGTGCTGCAGAATGCAAGTGCGAGCATTCGATCGCGCGTGTTCCTAGGTATTTATGCGCTTCACGCACTGCCCTAGAATCGCCGGGGCAACTTGCCCAGTCGAGCGCCAGTTGACCGTGGAAGGACCCACCGCGTCGTCTCGCAAGATTTATAGGCTTTTGTAAGACTATACAGGAATTCGACCTAAGTGCAATTAAGAGGGCAGATGGGGAGGAACGCGAGCGCCGAGGTTACTAAGGCATGTGCCGCTCCGGGAAACCCCGAAAGGGGCGGACGTCGAAGAGATCGACTGGCTCTTGGTCGGACCGTGGTCATCTAGATCACCGATCGAGGCTGCGAGAACACCAAAAAGAGAGAACAAACTAAGATCGACACGGTTTACATTCATTTCATTGATTTCCATGTTGCAATTGAAATTTCTTTCTGCTCAAGACGTGACAATGGGCATGGAGTTCCTCTTTATTACGCTGTCCAACAAATTTCAACTTTTTTCTCCTAGACGCACAGAGAGTTTTTGAGAAATTTCATTTTGAAAGAAAGACATACTTTCCGACTTTTAACAAATATTGAGGTGTTTTTATAAAAGATATTGTTCTTCACAGAAAAAGATTTTGTAGACTTTGCCGAAGCAGTGATGCAATATTAATACATTATGAATGTTTAAACAATCATTAAAGATGGAGAGACACCAGTTTTGGACCAATTTTTGAGGATATTTTTCAATTTATCTTATGAAAGAAGGGTCCAGCGTAAAATCGAACTACATATATCACTCGATACAGCAGACTTTTATCTTGAGAAACCAATGTAAACTGTAAACTGGAAACTGTATATATGTATGTATTATAAATTTCCTATTTCTTTTCAAGTATTATGTACAAAAACATGTATCGAAACATAGATTATCCAATAATGTTAAAGACCACAATATAAATTACTGAATGAATTTGAATTTGTTCTTTAGGATCAACATAAACAATAATAATAACCAGAATGAAATAGAAATTCTAATGAAGACTTAATAAATTTCGCATCTCGTCTGGAACTATGTAAAATACTCGGCAGAGAATATGAATTTACATATTTCTCTTGGTATTCAAATAATGTTTTTATAGATGTCAATTTTGCATAAACAACGGCAGTCTATTAAAAAGTATTGTGTATTAAGATGTACTGTTCCGCAGAAGTTAACCGGTATTATGTAAAACTTGTAAAAGTCCTCAGAGTTTAGTAGATCCTAAAGAAAATTCTTAAGTACTTAAAATACAGTAGAACTTCATTTGTACGGACTCGTCGAGGGACAAGCATGATATAAATGAGCCGTTTATCGTAATAGCAGTTTTTTATTCTACTAATTGGACTTTACATTTAGCTAAGTAAGTGGACGCCATTAAACATTTATTCACATATACTGGGTGGGTCACCATCTACATATTATCACTTCGATTTACATGACTCTTGTCATTCGCAGTGGAAAATGGTTCACGTAGGGAGAATAGTATATCATGAGGGGCACATTTTGATAGTTTTTTTGTAGGTGGACTCGTAGAGGCCATATAAACGTTATTCACTTTTTAAAAAATTGAAATACATATATTATTTATTATTGAAAGAAAGTGTTAACCCATGTCAGAATGTGCACATTATACAGGGTGAGTCAGAAGAAACAGAACACCAGAATATCTTTGTTGGAATTAAAAATCGTCTATTAAAATTATTGAGGGAAGAAATAACATTCAATTTGGTTCCTATTTCTTGCGATCGATGCAGGCGTTTTTTATTTTGCATAAAAATGTTTACGGTAAATTAAAAATATGATCATTTGCAAAAAAGAAAACAATGTTATGCACACGTTCTCGAAAATCTCAGGGCTCAGCTTGCCTCACAGCAACTGTCCAGAAACTGTGTAGCGTAGCAAAAGAATATCTTGCCTGGAGCATTTGATTCGAAGAAGGAAAATCGAAGCGTTCGTTAGATTCTGAGAGAACAGCTTGTCACACTGTATTCGGCACACCTTGTATATTTAGATGATTGTCGGTCCCCGAACGACGGCTAACGAAGCCGAAAGTGCCGTGTCGGCCGCACTTCCTCCTCCACGCGGTGAAAAAAATATACCCTTCTCTACCGAAGCCGAAGAACGCAGAAAATAGATGTCCCGTGTCGGGCCGACAATTAAACCATCTGCCCGTTGCCTAGACCGAACGAAAATATCCAAAACAAATTGGCTGCTACACTACGGAGCACAGTGTTACATGCACGGCCGAGCGACTTCGGAAATTGGGACACGTGAAAGCGTTTAGCGTCTTTCAGGCACGGGGCTCTCGGCTATCTGAACAAAGTGATCGATGAGGATCCTCGGCGCGAGTCGTTCGATCTTCTTTTATGGCTCGATTGATAAACTGCAGCGTGTTTTTGAATTCCCAACCCGGGCCGGGCTTCCCTCGCGCAGAAAATGCTGCTGCTGCAGTCTTCGGCAAAGATACAACGTGGCTTCTAAACTGGACCAATCTATCACCGAACGTTCGAACCTTTTCGTTAACAAAATCATTCTGGAGTTGTTTCTGTTGTAAAAGTGGGCAGAGACGCTCTGTCGTCGATGTTTGTGGCGTCCGCGGCAGTGAAGCGTGTGTTTTTAACGAAGGCTTAGTTACGTACCGGATAAGTAAATATAATTCGATCCTTACTTTTTGGCCTATTTATAATAATATTATGCTTAGAAACTAACCCATAAGCAAGTGTTGTAGAATAAGAATAGTGTAAGCGGATTCAATTCTAGCGACATTGTTTTCATAAATTTACCCATTCAATTATTATTAATATTCACATGCTGTATACGCGTCCGATTGAAAAAAATGACAGTACTACTTCGTCGGCATGTGCAACGGTTAGGAACAGAGGTAGGATACGAACAACCATTTTCTTGGGCTGGGAGGGAGTGGCGAACTCCGAAACTGTACAGAGTTGCTCTCCGCTTGGATTCATTTGAATCGCATCAGAAGCTGAATCAAGACGTTTAAATACACGAACAACGCGACTACGACGTAGCATCGAGTTCACACAAACGCGTATGCTCACACAAAATTGGCGAATTACGCTTCGCTGTTTGCTGAAACCACTGCATTCGAGAGATACAGATAAACAGAGATGACGCTGTTGGCATGGGATACACACATGCACGTACCGAGAACATTTACACTCGAAATGTACAAAAACAATACGACATCGAATGTGACACTCTTTTTATGACGTCGCGCTAATCTAGAAATCATAAATCGATTTTGAGTTCGGAGGATCGACAAACAGGATACAGTTTATGAAATGTTCTCCTTTTGCACCTACACAGGGTGCGCCCTCTTTTTTATTGGTATTGTGTGCAAAACAATGCTTTTAGATTCAGAGATAATCCTCCAAAATTACAGAATGGAACTATGAGATGAAATGTTTAGTTTTCGTGTTAAAATATTATAGTTCCAAGTGCAAAGGGTTAAATCGTGCAAAACTACTTTGGCACGTCTCTTTGGAAATTTTTCGAATTTCCAAGAATTGGAAACACTTTTCGGATCCACGCACTCCGATGATAATGTCCAGGGAAATAGCTAATAAAATAAACGTGCTGTTAAATTATTTCATGAAACGTCAATGTAATTATCGCATAGTTCGATTGGTTCGTGTTTTCGTCGTGGCCCAATTTCAGATGCACGGAACGGCGAACTGGTACACAATCTTCGATAGTTAAAACATCATAAATTGTTCGTGTACACATTTTCAATTATTAATCAGGATTTATGTGCGCGCTTGAGTAATATATGCGGCCGAGTGAGCTGCGTGTAGGTCATAAATCAGAGTGAACGGGAAAAAAAAACAAATTCGCTGAAACCTTCGTAGCATTGACAAAATATTTTCGAGCACCCTCACTTTTCCCTGACATTTCCATTCATTTTGATATTCATACCGACGTTCCGCGTGGGAGGATTCAATTTTTCAAAGTCGGATCCGGTAATCGTCGAAAAACGGAAGAGCATAGTAAAGATCGATTGCTCGATGTTCCGAGAATTATGAGCGGTTACGCTATACATCCTCAATATCGATGGCTTGCGCGGAAGGATTACTGTAGGTACGATACCGTATCACAAAGAGAGACGGATTATCATACAGGGTGAGGCACTAACTATTGTTAGTTAAAGTATGACAGTAGCAGAAAAGTTTTCCAAATAAAAGTTGCATCGGTCAACAAGAGCCGTAGTGAGGCTTTAATCTTTTGTTGCTAGGTGGAGTCGTTTCGAAGGTCACCTTTGTTTTTTTTTTAAATAGACCGTTTTGTTTTGTTACCCGTTTTCTGATAGACGATCACGATCACGATATTCTGACAACGAGGTGCAACATTAAGGTCTTTGAAGGTCAGCAAAGGTCATTTATGAAAAGAAAAAGCGAAATAAGAATATTTGTATAAGATTTTGTGAATTAGTAAATGCATTCTGTTCTGCATAGGATCTTCGATATTAGTAATGTAAAACAGAAACCAATTGATAGTCTTGCGAAAACAAGATAAATTGACATGTGGGACGAGCACAGTACCATTTGAGCAGCTCTGAACCGTAGCCATTGGTCACCAAGGATCTCGTTAACCTGGCCTCTGCTATTAATTGCTTGCACGAATATTGCATTTGCAATCGGCGATGAAAGCAACCGTACAAACAGCAAATCAACAGCGCGGTTAAACCACGCTCTGTACAGTTACAACGAACTTATCAGAAGTAGTTACCGGAACACTGAACGGAGCCATAAATGTAGCTGTTTTGATACGAAATGTTAGGTAAGCTTGAGATGAGGTGATAACGAAAGATCACACTGTTACATTAATTTTCAGAAATATATTCAACCAAATAAGAAGCAAACTTGAATGAAACTTTTGTATAGTTCGAACTGATGTCCCTAAACTTGAATATGGCGAGTACATGCCTGTTACTTTCTCAATTATTTTTTTAAAACTCTAAATAAATTATGTAATCTTTATACTGTTTGCACGTGGATTAAAAAATTCCCAAGACCCAATTAAAAAATCAAAATACGTCTACTCACATGCATGAAACTGTAATTCACACCCATTCTTTCGATTCCATAATGAGTAGCTACTTGAAACAATTAGTTTCACTTAGAACTTCAGGATTTTGTCTTTAGAACGTTATTCTTCATTACAAAATTATCTAAAATGAGTTATAATCTGGAATTTGAAGATTTGGAGGGTAATTACTTTGTAGAAAAAAAATTCTCAAGATTTTTAACTTGGAAAATTGATTTTGGCGAGACTAATTTTTCAATGCTTTTACTGTCCAAGGCCATCGGTGTATTATTTTTAACGAAGTTAACTCAAGAATTAGAAAAATGTGGAAATACCTTTTTAATGCACTATACACTAATTATATTTTAAATTCTGGAACACGAAGCCTTTCCGTCCCACTTTTTTATTTTCTGAAAGAAATTGCGTTTCACTTAACCGAAAGACGCCCCGTTATGAAATGGGGATCTTCTTTCTGGCGTAGAAACAGGAAATACGATCTTACCGTGCCGCTTCTTATTAGACGAAGCGTGACAGACATGCGTAAAGATGCATCTGGCTCCGTGAAAGAGATGAGGAACCATATCTGACCTGCGACGGCACTTATAGCTGATACTGATAGATTTCCATGCCAAAGAAAACTAAATTTTCACTTTTATAACGTTTCTTCCTACATTCTACAGTTTATTGGTAAAATTCCATCATAGACATAAGTATGTTTCGTAAAATAGCATTTTGCTTATTTTGTTCGAGTAGATTAGCGCTCGAATGGTGACTGAGGCGCCACGAAAAATTGCTGTACCATTATTCAATATATTGTTTACATTATTCAATATGTCTTATATTATTTTATTATATATCTTATATGTCTAATATTTAGGTATTGTATGAGGTATTAGACCAATTTCATATCGACAAAATTTAAAAAATGACAGGGAATGGAAATATTATAGCTAGGAGGAGTGATTTAATTTTCGAGTTAAACTAGTTAGGAGTAAAGGGTTATTGATTATTGCTAAATACTATTGTGATGGTAAATATAGAAAACTGGGATAGACTCATTGTGCAAAGTGTAGATTGTGTAGATTATTATAAAAATCGTGCTAAACACAGTCGAATTTTATATTCTAGCATTTTTTGAAAATTTTCCGGAGCCATAAATGCATAAAGATCCGCAGTCTAATTATAAGTCTTTCTTGAAATTATCTGAAGTGTAGCAGCTTCAGATTCTGGGTTCCGGAATTGTGAGTTTCGTCGATTTACGCAGCTCGTCCAGTTCCGAAACTGTCGCGGTCTGATGCACTGGTCCACGGGGTCCATAAGCCTGTACAAGGCTAGTTTATTGATTATGAATTATTGCAGACAACGACGAAACGTTTCATGGGGTGCAAACTGGATTCCTGCCAAGCTCGATTCTCTGGGCGCAACTTCTTGCTCCGTATACCGTGGCATTACTTCCAGCATCTTCCTGCTTTCGACTTCTTACGTCCACTCGAACGGGAAAGTGTCCGTAAGGCCAAGCTGGAAAGCTTTCATTAGTTACGTCTTTGAACAACGAACTGCTTCGGGTACTTATCGAACTGGAACGATCGCGACTCCGCGGACTAGAATTACACGGACTTACTGCATTACATTCGTCACTGCACTTTACACGTTGCACTCGAAGGGACGACTATCGCGATCACGGAAGTCGATCGGAACTTGCTAAATACGTTACCTACCGCGACGGTTACATATGGATGACACTAATTTCTGATCGGGTTTCTAAATGATCGATCAAACTGAATTAAATTGGGATTTTTAGGATGTGATTAGTAGACTGCGGACTTGATGCATTTATGACAAAAATTGGTGCGTTGAATTTAGAATCTTTAATGGAATAAATTATCTACCATTAGTATCATAATGAACATTAAAAAAATGCGCTTCAAATATTAATTTACAATGTAAAAATAACAACAAATTGTTGTTTTTTCAACACTATGTTTAACATTAACCTCATATTTTATACTAATTTTGGCTTGTACGAATACACACATATTTTTTTTCATTTAATAGCAAAGAAGTTTGTAATTCTATAAAATTTTCAATTCGTCACATTGATGTGGCTAGGGACTATATACTAAATTTTGACTTTCTAGTTTAGGTTTTGTTTAATTTAGGAAATTTTGTAAGTAATATCTACAATAACTACAATATCTACAATAATAACTACAATGTTCAATTGAACTCAATATTAAAAGTGTCGTCGTTCATTGTAACAAATACTAAATGATTAGACTGCGAATCTTTATTTATTTATGGCTTCTGAAGTTTTTAAAAAAAATGCTAGAGTATAAAATTTGACAGAATTCAAAATAATTGAAAAAAAGATTTTATTTAATTCCACAAATTGCATAAATCAAAGACTTTTATTAAAACGTTCCTGAAACATGTAATTGTTTGACGTATGGAATATGACGTGCTGTCAATGGACTTGAATTTCAGAAATATGAAGAACTCGTACACCACCAATTTTTCATCAACAACCAGTCAGAGTCCATTTGTCTTCTCGTTCAAGCTTGGCTTCAGCCGTTTTGGCGTTGACGAATCCGACAAATCAATAAATATGTCGGCTTATCGTAGACCAGACGAAGAATAATGTTCCCATAACTTTCTGTTATGTGCGTACCCATTTCGACGTTTATCGCAGAATTACTCTCCTTGATCAGAGCCGACGTTAATATTCTGCTGGTTTATGCGTACAACAATTCAATACGACCGAAACTGGTTACTTGTATCGTTTGAATCTAATTAAATTAACCCTTGCGTAGTCAACCGGAATGTTCACTTTTTATTTTGCATAAAGATCCGCTGTCTAATCATCAGTGTCCCGAACGTCAATAAAATAGCACGTTCTTTCCGGGTCAAAAGTAACGCGGAACGCAACGTCGTCGCGCGTCGACTGGATATTGGATTTTAGCTGATATTGCTCGTCAGCTACTTCTATGCATTTTTCATCTTTATCGTCAGTCAGTTTCTCCGCCCCTTTCTTTCAGCGAAAAAACCAGAGAAACGGTAAAGGGTTCCACTTAATCTCGGGAGATTCGTGCTCAATCGGTGGAAAGATATCGAACTGCTGTCATTGCCTTAAAGGCGCAATGAAAAATGTAGGGGCATTCATTGAACGAATTGTAGTATTGGTTTGCGAGTAAAATAAGATCTAATCGACATTAATGGGACGCCAATATCATATTGCTATGACACTATGATAGTCAATACAGACAGAGTGTTCCAAAAATGTTGTGCTTCCTCGAATGGGGAAATTCTTGACGTCATTTCAAGTAACTTTCTCCTTTGCGAAAATGTTCTCCGCGGTTTTATGAAGCAGTTATTAACGAAGAAAACATGGACCAATCACGGCGCCGCTATCGGTAGAGGACATATCAAGGTTAACTCGGTTTTTTATATTAGGTTGATATACTATTCTATGGAGGGAAGACCGCGGCTATAAGTTCCGATTTTGAAGAAACATAATACATGGTACAGTCAAACCTGTTTTTATGCAATTTCTTTTTGTGCGATTTGTTTTATGCAATATTTTTATGCGATTTTTTTTATGCGGTATATGGATATCAGATCTGATCAACAGGATATCTCGGAAGACGTTGTCTTTATCAAAAAAGTTGTTTGGTATGACGGGCCACATTACGTAGTATTAATTATTTTCTTGTGGGTGGAGCGGTGGAGGACATTCCAAGGTCACCTTGATTTTTTAAAAATGGAAACGGAAGTTATTTAGCTTTAGGTTAACAAAAATATGCTATGTTTAATAGAACACCAAAACAATATAATAACTCGAACATTATCTTTGATATGAAATTACTTTATTGCATTTTCTTGAACATTCGAACTCTAAATATGCTATTTACTAAATTCTATGTTAATTTTTAACTAATGTTCGCCTTATCCACCCATATCTAACTAATCCCTTTCGCGTCAATATCGAAATGGTCGTGATTACTCGCTGTTTTCGCACTTAAACTCCTACTTTCACATGTAAACCCTAGCTTTCGCTCTGGTAGAAGACATAAAAAGTCCTAATTAACCCTATTCTGGCTAACAATGGCACGAGGGCGCTTAGGGTCGCTTCCGGCGTCTGAAAACCTGATTTTAGGCTTGCGGTGGGGAAATCTGCCACGGGGATGTCAGAAATGGCCTCCTCGGTCAATTTCACCATAAATAGAGTACCCACAAGCTCTATAAAAAAAGGTCTTTAAGTTCGAATTTTGAAACACCCTGTACCAATATATATATATCCGTCCAAAACCGTTATGAAAAATTTTTGCAACTTCTGGAAAGCGCTGTAGACTTCCTTCTCAAACCCGGATCTCCGAGTATCCTGTTGGCTGCACAAGTGTTAACAAATGGAGTGGTATTTGAGATTTAAATAAAAACACTTATTTGAACAGAAAGTTTATTCTGTATTGCATCAGCAAATCTGTGAATTATTTCACGCTTTGTCGCGACTCTAGGACACACCTAATCGCGTTTTATACAATAGGGTTCGAGGGCCGACCCAAATTTCAAAACAATATTCATCAAGGCATCAATTTGTCTATTTGGGATCGGCACGTCAGTCGGTCCAACTGATACTCTGATCGGGGATATTATCTGTTTGCACAAATGGTTGCATATTTCGCGAGAGCACGATGCAACCGAATTACGTGGACAGAGTTATGTTGGAAATTGCTTGCTCGATTACCATCCGGTATGATATGGGTTCAACGTAATATCAGGGATTTTCAGACATTTCGATTCACTTGTTTATTGTTATTGTACATCTGTATCTCTTCGCTACCTGGTAGAATGGATTAATTGCGCGCTTTCATTTAGTGTTCCATTTCTCACCTTTTTTTCTCTTTTCAAAAAACTTGTCGTGCATATTAATAACCGTCGTGCGTGCTTCGCTTTCATTTAGAACAGCAATGCGACGATATTTATTGTCATGCAGTTTTAAAATCCCGAACCATCAGCAAACAATACCTTCCGATAAAAATGCTTTATTCAATATCCTTTTTTCGTACACAGCATATGCAGAGGGTTTATAACGAATGCGAATGTACACAGTGGACTTAAATTTTGCAGCGTTAAAATATTTATTTATCAAAATTTACACATGGAAGGAAGAACTTTATTTAATTTTATTGGTGATATTATCATCTCTCATTGATCAAAATAATCATTTCAAAGAATCACATTGATGAAAATATGTATTTGATTATCATATAAAACATATTATATTCGCTGTTTGATAATATTATTAATGTTTTTCGTTAATAATAACCCTGTAAAAATTATTATAACATTATCGCGATGAATAAGATATGTTCATGTAGATAATTAAAATTTACAATTCTGTTCATGTAGATAATTACAATTTTAAAAAAAGACAAATTTTTATCTTTCTCTCTCTTTTTTTTAAACGGATGTGGGTGGAAATACATTATGTACACCCCAGAAGGGGGTAGTGTGGGACTCTCCTCCCAGACAAAATTTTTATCTAACTCCAGTTAAAATGTATTTTATAAAATGTTGTGTATAAAAAAAATGTGTAAGAAAGGAGTGTGCTAAAAGTGGGAAACGGTGGTTCAATTTATACATAGCTGAGTTATTCTTGTCCATTAGAACGCGCACGACGACATTACTTTGTGTATTCGAATGTCTCGATGGAACGTACAAACAATTTCTCTTGTCGCCACTACTAAAATCATTTGAAGAAGCGATAGACCGTAAGCGGCGATCATCGATCAGCTGAAGAGGCGACACAGAGACATAATTCAGTTCTGCAGTAAACTCGACAAGCGCGTTTCCCTGTGGATTACAAAATTGTGCTTGCAGACAGATGGTGTCTGAATGCGAAGCATAAATTCAAGGAAATGGCTGTAGCGCTAACTTATGCTTGATAACTTCGTGCCAGATACGTGAACACAACCCCAATGGCGATAATTTTCCAGCCCGAATACGGGGCATAAATATTTTTTAACTGGAAATCATGTGGCATCGATGAATCTCGTAACAACGACTCATGGCTTCATTCATTTCACGCTTGTCATCATTTTAAAACAAATCACTGGGGAGTCTAAATCCGTCACAAGTAGAACAAGTTAGAATATGCGATCCTCTTTATTTTTAAGGAAAAAGTATACGGGTTTTTTTATTTAATTCCGCGTATCCATGTATTTTTGCGAAAAACTTCTTCCGCTTAGAAACAGAATGTTCTAGGATCATTCTGATCGGAAACTGTAAACCAAAAACATGTTTTGGTCAACGCATTTGGCTATCTGGTTTTCCAATAAGAGCTAGCAAATATTTCCGATGTTTGTGATGACTAGACTGCGGATTTTATGCATTTATGACGAAAATGGGTACGTAAAAATCTTTATAATTTTTATAATTTTCTATTGATTATACATTGTGCTCGATATGAAGGAATGTATTTGAACTAATTATAGATTACTGGATATGTTTATTAATATGACATTTTATGCAGCCTTAGCTTTTGTTTAGACCCACAATAGCTGAAAATGTTCTGACTGGTTCTTCCCGATTGGTTGTACATATTTTGTATCGAAAAATGTGTTCCACGATAATTGCATCTACATTTTTTATCCGGGTTTTTCGATTCTACTCGTAATTAGGTCACATAAATATGACAGGCTTCCGTGACCGGATTAATTAAGTAACGCCGGAGTAACGGATGGCTGCGAAGTAATTCATTGTACTTTTTAACAACTTTTTGTTCCTGTTGTCAGCATATTAAAATAATCGAACTGCATTTAACTTGTAATACTCGTGAAAGTAATAATGCATTTTAATTTAATTTTATTGTTATCCGAGGGATATTGTTACTTTCTACAATGGAAAATAATGAATATTAAATGTGTACAAGTATTTTACAAGCAAGCTGAAAATTATGCATCAAGGAGAATAATTATTTATAATTTTTAAAGTTTTCGTTTTAAAGAGCTTAAAATATTATAGCTTTGCAAACATTATTACAGGAAAATTTGTCGCGGAAATTGTATCGTTCATTGGCAGAGCTTGGATATCATGAGTACATTTATTATGCAAAATAAAAAATTTCTACATCAATTGCTAGAATTAAAGTTCTAATACAGCTTTATTAATCAATTATATAGTCACCATTCTTTTCTACAATTAGGAAAGAATAATTGTATAAGCTAAACCTAATCCATCGATAGTTTTGAAGTGTTTTAATCTTTCATCCTTTCAGATACTTCGCGTATCTGCTCTAAATGCATAAAATCCGCAGTCTAATCATAAGAATCGATAATATCCTAATTTTTCGGTTGGTCTGTACGGTCACGGATTACCGATTTGCAAAAATTGGAGAGTGGAGAATCGGGCACAGCGTTTCACCAGCGAAATTCATCCCGATTGCAGAGGTCGCGTTTCGTTCTCATAAAGTGAAACTGCATTATGCAGCCTGCATCACATCTGCATCTGCTCGATCAACGATTATTGTGTGCGTTCGGTGTTCGTTCACGAAGAATCCAATGTAATTCTAACGCGGCTGAAGCGTTTAATTCCCAGTGGAATTGGAAGCATTGAAAGACGATTTTCTTTTTATTTTCCTAGCACTACATATTTTACGGAATATTTCCCGCTATAAACTTTATAGAAGTGTATATACACTTATACATATAACATTTATGACAAATATGAGAAGGTGAAGTATAAAACAGTGGAGAAATCAAAACATTTTAACAGTATCAATGAATTATTTCCAACTTCCTAAAATTGTTAAAGACTGAAACAAATATTTATCTGCTACCAGGATCTTGCAATAAAATCATATATAAATTTTTCGCTAAGCAGTTGATTGGTTCGGGAATGTTAGCGGTACAATTTTAAGAAGGAAGGATTCGGGAGAATAGTCGAGGAAGATTTTCGGAGAAATTTTAACTTAGCAGAAGTAATGCATTCAGAATGATATTTGTACGGAGCACTTTAGGTGGACATACAATGGCAAAAGGTAGGCAAATATCACGAAAATAAATGCGTCCGCGTAGTTCAGTTCAAATAGTCTTCCGGTGAAGTCTCTTTCGAGGATACTCGTGAAAGGAAATGAAAGCTGGGTACCTGCGAATACTTTTATTTCGGACTGAATTCGTGTTGGACCTCGAATCAGCGTCTCCTTTTGCAGACTCGGTAATTGAGTTCGGTCGGCATCGATCGCGATATTTTTCTACAAAGGATTATATAATTCATGTTACGGTAAATATAATAAACTGGTGATTATGTATTATTGCCGGTTATTATGTTTATAATCACCACTAAATTTGGCGAATGCGATAAATTATTGAATATTTATCAAACCGGCGAGTTTATATAATTCTTTACCAAACTTTACCAAAATTCGTATAGAATAAGATACAGAGAGAGCGTTTGTGCGATAGGTTTAGAATAGTAAAAAATAGCGATAGATTGTAAGGCAAACCGATAGCAAGCCGACCGAGGCTAACAGCGATTGGTTTATTGAAACAAAGCGTTTTATTATTTCTTTTGTTTTATACAAGCCAGCGGGAACGACATCGGTCTCGGTTAGGTAGAGATAAAACCGACCTAAGTTGTTCCAAATTTCGTAGAGGTTTTAACTAGATTAATAAACTGTGGGAAATAAATATTTAAAAAAAGGTCTGGGTTATAATTATTTTCTCTACTTAGATCTTTCATTTAAAATTACCATTTGAAAATATTGTTATTCGCAGCCACTCGCGCCACAGTGTCCAACAAAAAACTTTTTTAGCCCCATTTAGGGGTCTGGGTAAGCGTAAAAAAAATATCCTTCTGACTAGTAACTACTCAAATCACTACGCTGTACTCTACTGACTCAATCTGTCAAGATATTTATCACATTCGACATTACGAGTTGGGAATTGTATAAACTCTCCGGTTAATTTGATAAATATTGAATAATTTATCACATTTACCAAATTTAGTGGTGATTATATACATATAATTACCGGCAATTATTCATAATCACAGGACAAATCACATTTACTGCAACATATGTACATATATTCTATTACTATTTTGACACAGCTGTAATTCTATACAGCTTACCTGCCAAAACCCTGAAAATCGCTGAATCGAACCAGAGAATTCTTAACATTAATTCTCATGAAAATCCACAGGACTACATATAAAAAAGTTAAAAATGTTTGGTTTCCGGAGGTGAGGTTCAACCGGGAG
The DNA here is from genome assembly GCA_963966675.1 of Lasioglossum calceatum. Classification (NCBI taxonomy): domain Eukaryota; kingdom Metazoa; phylum Arthropoda; class Insecta; order Hymenoptera; family Halictidae; genus Lasioglossum; species Lasioglossum calceatum. The sequence continues at coordinate 3,482,171 of OZ016541.1, forward strand.
TTTACTAAAATTGAATTTATAAATTGATACTGCAAAGTTTAATTTTCACGAACAGTTTTACTCGGCATTGAACTAATTGGAACGTGTGATGCAATCCCGATTTTCACGAAAGGATTGGCGATGCAGGGTTAAATGGCGTACGGGGAGCATTTTAATGGACCTTGTGCCCAGGACAGGTAAAATGACGTCGGAAAAGAAGAAGAATAGCGAAAAAAACAGGAAGTGAGAAACTGCTATTGCTGAAATCACGTCCGATCATCTAAACAACGTCAAACACTTGAAACGCAATCAATGCCAACGATGCAATCGTGCAGTAATCGAATTTCCTGGCTGGGCCACGTGCCTCGGCGATAGTTTTCATCGAAGAGTGCACGAGGGAAACGAAATGGCCGAGCGCCGGCATGGCAGGAGGCGCGCGTAGAATAAATATTAATGCAAGTGTACGTCTTGCCGGGTTGCTTGTGGCTGCTCGTACACGTCTGCGACGTTTTCACGCTCGGGTTACCATTGTTTCTCTCTTTTTCTTCCCCTTGTCTCGACCAGCTACACGTGACATTCACACCCTCCACGGGACCTGTGGCGGTGGGCTTGGGCTTTTACTTGCTCGGCATCGTAATTTCTCGATTCCCCGACATCTGTCGCCGGAGGGTTAACCCCGCGGTCTCACGATGACGCGGCGACCCCATTTTCTTTTTCGCTGTTTTCCGTGCACGCCGTCCTAGCCGCGTTTGCCAAATTTTCAGTTGAACGTAACCGTAGAGAAAATGCCGAGGCTTGATACTTTGCTTTGACGCACCTTTCCCCGGTATTTGTCGTCAACCATTGCCTGCTGAACTGGACGGAAACGGACATTTAACGGACCATTCATTTGCAGTAGCTCTCAAATAGTAACGGCACACTGAATCGCCGAGTTTCGACAAATTCTCGATATTTAAACTGTTCGAATTTCACAGAAAAGAGTCATACGACAATCGAACCGCGCTCATTTCAACCGCTCAGCAACGGCAAATTTTGACACATTCTGCGCGCGGAATACGGCAGAAATTCGACCTAACATCGGTCTACACTGCGAACGGCATTTTTCAAATATACTACAAATGCCCGTTTTCGTTTTATGCAGTTATAAAAGTGTCCCTGTGAAATGTTCAGTTGGCATTCATAATATTTTCAAATATATCAAATTTTTTAACTGTATTGTAAGGGAGGGTCCTACAGTTTTTTTATTTTTTATCAGAAGGTTTTTTATGTCGCAACTTCCACGGTGACTTTAGGTTTTCTGGAAGTGGTTGGTCTCTTTTTAGGAATTCAATAGTATTTCTTGTGTGCTTTCGGATGTAAGGGCAGTGTTCCAGTTGATTTTGAGTTTGAGACGCTGAGTAGAAAATTTTTGGCAGTTTCATGATCATGTGGTCGCGTTGGATGTATTGAAAAAATTTGGGATTATATTATGGATATTTGTTGGCTTCGATTTCCATTCTTCTTTAATTCCTTCTCTTTCGTATGATTTCGAACGAAAACTCTGTATACCAGAAGGAAGGGTGACAATCGACTCTATCCCCTGCATATTCCCATTTTTCGTCACGAATTTCCGGTCTGCCGACCCCTAATCAGAATTCAATTTCCAGGAAAATATTTGTCCATTCGACGCGGGAAGGCGACTGGCTTTTTAACAGGCGTCGCTCTCGCAGCGTATTCGCGGGAATTCGTTCCCTTAGAGAGCCGGTTGCCTCACAATCGCGCCGTGGAAAATGTTTCTCAAAACTGTCGCTACAACCTTTCCCTTTGATTCCACGTCGGCTTTGACTGCGTCCTGACTATCGACGTGTGAGCTCGTTGGCGGACAAGATTGGGCGCCGCGCCGGCAAAGCATCGTTACCGAACTACGTGTCAGAAAAGGAAGCCGAGAGAATTCAAGCCCGAAGGCTCCGGCAAGTTTACAAATACACAGACTTAAGATCAGTCTTAAGGTTGTTACAAATATGTGTCGCCGTGGCGTTACGCTACGTCACGCCATGTTGCTCCATGCCACGTCACACCGGTTCTCCGGATCTTCCCTTAAACTTCGTTATTCCCTTTGCAAAGCCCGCGGCGCCGTCCAGTATCCGTACATACGTGAGTACCTTGAAAATTGCGGACCGCATTCTTGATGCTTGTTGCATCAGGCGTCGGAATTTGCTGATCCTTTGTGCGTACCAGTTGCATTAAAATCGCATCGCCGCTGCCACTGGCAACAGCTCGTCCCTCAGCAGCTTTGGTTAACACTGGAACTACCAAACCAGTCAAAATGACTGGTTTTACAATTTCAGCTTCAAATTCTTACTTCATGTTACAATCTTTCTCGCAATATTATATTCCAATTCTGCAATTTTTGTACGACTACTATAAGTATACAGGGTCTCCTAAAACTCCTTCGCTTCCCAGAAATGGGAGGTTCCTGAGATCATTTGCAGCAACATTTTCCTTTGCAAAAATGTTATCCGCGGCTTTGTTTAGGAGTTATTATCGAAAAACACGGGTCAATCAGAGCACGACCTAGACGCGAGCTGGCGGCACAGTCGGCCCGGCGCGCGAACTGTCTATTGGCCGACAGTGCCAGCTCGCGCTCTGATTGGTCCGTGTTTTTCGTTAATAACTCCTAAACAAAGCCGCGGATAACATTTTTGCAAAGGAAAATGTTGCAGCAAATGATCTCAGGAACCTCCCATTTCCGGGAAGCGAAGGAGTTTTGGGGCACCCTGTATAATAGTAACATATTCTACAGGGTGAGTCACCTAACGTTATCACCTCAAATATCTTTGTTGTTTTCAAAGATACATTAAATGTCTTCAGGACAAAGTGGAACGGTAAAACGGGCCTCATATGTGTAGATTTCATAAAATTTTACCGGTGCGTGTTGTACACAGCTTTCCTTTGTTCCAAAAGTACTCAGTTTCCTGGCTTATTCTAGAACCTATTGATTATTCCTCTAAAGTCCATATTTGCATGAACGTTTGAAGTCCAATACTCATTAGACTGCAGGCAGTCTATAGATACACGGTAGAACCCCTTTTAAACGGGCTCCTATTAACTAAGTAAAACCCCCACTATCCGAAAACTGGTCTATTCAAACGGTCCATTATTCTCGTACCGTGTATTGTATATGTTAGGTTGCTAAGCATATTTACTATATCACGAATTAAGCACATTGTCACGTATAATATACACCTAGAAAGATGTCCTTGGAAATATAACAAAATCACGTAACTTATTTATTTGCTTACACCATACATTCACATTAGGAAAAGCTACAATCTTCATTGGTAAAATCAATACTATAGATTATAGAAGAAGACTGAATCAACTGACTAGATGTTGTATTAGGTTGAAAAGGAAGTTCTTGCGGTTTTTATTATAAAATCAAATCAACAAAAACCGTAAGAACTCTCTTTCCGACCTAATAATATGATGAACTGAACCTGAATCATGTCTTAATAAATAGTGGTATACGCAAACAGGAAAATGCACTTCTGAAATTGAATGCCTGACGCATTCTTTTCGACAAAAACTAGTTTAAAAATCCGTCTAGATCGCGTGCTTTAGTATAGCAAGCAGTAGAATCGGTTGGTCATGGTCAGACGCATCAGACGATTCCTATCTAATAGCTTGACTTAGATCTTTATGCAAAATAAAAATTTTCTACATACTTTATTTTCGTTCTTAGTACGTTTAATAGGTCGAAAATAATATAACAGTATTTTTAAATTCTTCTAATGTTTTCAGTGTTTCAAATTACACCTACTCATTGTTTTCATAAATGCATAAAATCCGCCGTCTGTTAATAGCACGTGTACAAAAATTGTATTTTTCAGTTTCGTCTTAATTTTTGCGTGTAGAATTATTTCCTAATCGTATGTGTGTATTTACTAATCCAGAACCACAAATCCAATGTAAAATCTCTTAAGATCTCTACCAGCAAAATCGAAAACAACCATAAGCAACGTACATTATGGAGAATTGTTTCCCATTGTTTACGGCCACGTAAACCGCTAGAGTACGTTATTAACGACCTAATCCACTTTACACATATTCCGCTGTTCCAGTTGAAGTTTCGTTTCCTTTGAGTTCGTTCACCCTGCAACATGTGGTTTACCGGAAGTTCTCTCTCGGCGAAGAGGATTTGAAATAATTAAATGTAACTTGTTCAAGAATAATTATCATTTATCTGCGAGAAATGTACGATTTCTAAGCCTGGAGTCATTCAATGTGATAAATGATAAATATTCAATGACAATAATAATATTTTCTCTCAACAAACTCGACCGATAACTCTAATTTAATGTCATGGATAGACTGCGGTTCTTTATGCATTTATGAAGAAATTAGTTGGATGAAATACGAAGCATTGATACATTAGAAAAATTCAAGAATATTGTAATGACAATATGAAAAAATAAGCGTAACAGTTCACAGTATACGTATGAAGGGAAACTGATCTAAAGATATAATTCAGCAATGTTAAAATTAATTTCCTTATAGTATGAACTAATACTTAACTTAATTAAAGATTAAAGATAGAAAATGAAATGTAGAAATAAAATGTAATCAATATTTAAGCATTAAAATAAATATAGCTATCCAAATGTATAAATTTTATTTTCTCTTTTACGACATTTTGTGGGATAAAAAAGACGTTTTAATCGCTGTAACTGTAACGAAAATGATACGGCAAGGAGTTAATGACATCTCCACTGAAATGAACAAAAGTCTTCACTTCGAAAAATTGTACTTTGGCCAGCTTTCGGGCATTTTTGTACAGGTATGAGTTGTGTTTAACATTCGCAATGTTTACCAATGTTGTTACGGCGGCAACTGCATCAACATCGATTCAAGGCTCGAGAAACTTCGGCGGATCCATAAATTTTGATGGGACGCTGCATCGCAGTTTTCCCATGAAATGCGACAGAATACGTAATGTAATTTCTCTAAGGCGATTAACATAACTGCAGACAACGTTCTCATAATGTTTTGCTGATACGAAATTGTATGTCATGCGTCCCAATATTCGTGTTCAAACAAGCGGAACGTCGATCGAGGGACGCAGACCCGCGAACTATCGACAATTACCGGAAATACGTCACAGAAGATATAAAACACAGACGAAGAGAAGGGATCGTCTTTGAACATTCATGAATGTTTCATATCGCACGAGCAATATTGATATTAATTGAAAAGCGGGGAATAGTGTGTCGGAAAACGTTCCAATAAAATTTCCAACTCGGACACCGAGATCCCGCGTGAAACTAATGGACCCGTTATTTTTTACGCCCTTGCTCTCGACCGAAGCCGAAATAACTTCGGATCTACCCTCCGAGTACATAGTTTCAAATGTGTGTTTTCTCTGCGCCATATTGTACTTTACCGTGGCTTTTCGTTTGCCGGATTGCGCAACTCTATTACCTTCTTTATTAAGATTTCATCACACGGTAATAATCGCCATATTTCTTTGTTACTGAAAAAAGAGAATGTGCTCCTACCTTGCAGATAATGTCTTCCTATTGCTCTCTGTAGCAGAAAGCATAGATAATAATTGATATAATAATAAATAAGATAAATAATAAGATATCTTTAGTAGAACACGTATTACAATAGGAGCACAGCCTAAATAAATTAAATCATGTCATTTTTACAATGGAACATGATTTTAAGTAATTTTAAAACAAGCAAATTACGATCGGGCAGCTTTTTGAAATTCTTCTTCCTTAATGCGCTGTTAATTATACATAAATAGAAATTGATCTAAATGTGTCGGTACTTAGTGTCGTCTTTATTTGAATTATTAAGCGCTGCAAACAGGTGCACAAATATTCAAAGCAAATCGGATCAAAACGTGATCGATCACGTGATGGAATATGTAGATACGGAATCTACGCTGAAAGTGAATGAATAATGCGCGCAGATTTGGTTGTTGAATTAGTCTGATCAGTTTAGATTCCTGTTGCTAACTCCTGTTAACATCCCTGCACTAATTGCAGTCGGTTACAAGTTTGAAAGCCCAAGAGTTTATCCACAATTGACCGAAATTTTTCGAAAATATATTCACAGTGATGTTACTCTTCTGTAATTTAATAGTAAATACACATTGATTTTTAATCAACCTTATTTTTAAACTTTAGGATTAGATATCCTAGTATTATTAAATACATCACAAGTGTGAATCATGATAATTAAATTTTATGGCGGCTTTATATGCTTATTAGAGATTTTTTGTTATTAAAAGATTTATATTATAAAATAAAAATGATACTCATTAATTTTTTCTAATGCAGAGAACATGTAAATCAAATCTGACCAAATTATTCTGTATTTTATAAATTTTAATTATTATTCTTATATTTTCTAATTTTTAAAATTTAAGTGGGGTAATGGTTTTCCAATTTGGCTTCTAGAGCTGTCCATAATCTCCCCACAATTTCTCAACCTCTTTTTGCAATATTTGTTCAAATAGTACTATATATGTATTTAATTTTGCATTTAAATATTATCATAGCTACGTCTACGTTTTTCTTACGAGTGTACGTTATGGATGCATAGAATCCGTAATAAAGTCACGTGTTTACTGTACAAGAACTTCCGCGGAAGAGTCTGAATACTAATTTCTATGTGCGGATCGCATCCAGACCGTTGGCCTCGGAGTCTGACACGACTCATTTCCCTCAATTTGTGTTATAGCACCGTCTTGTTCGCTTACAAGGTAATCGATACTACATTTGCCGCCGAAATATCTTAAGCTTCGCAGGAGCCGCGGATATTCGAGAGAGGAATTTGCAAAATTCTCGAGGCGGGACCGAACGCGAGGGGCGAAATTTACTTTCGTTCGTTCCTCCACAGTGATATAATTTTCCACAGCTTTGGACTTCCACAGGAAGGAGGAGCAGCCTCGTAAAATTTTATGGTCAGACTGGAAGACGCTGCGATGTAACCAGGAAGGAACACTCGGACCGTGAAGCAAGAAAGTTCATTCGCAGTTATCGTCGGCGGCTGCTGGACATAGTTTTGCCCTCGCCCCCTTTCCGGTGTCTCCTTCTTGGCCGCCTTTTATATTTAGATTTATTTCAACGGCGTTTGGCGCACTCGCATTGCCCCCCAGATCACCACGAGTACATTTATATCAAGGAATCTCGAGATAATTTACGCGTTCCCCGGTCTGCGGACCATTTAGGGTCTTCGAGATCACCGAACGAACCTCCCCCGTCCTTGTTTATTCTAGGGTAATCATGCTTCGATCTTACTTCGTTTTAAGGGGAGCGGGTCCTGTAAACGGCTTGTATTTTCGACAATCTTTAGGAATTTTTGCACAAAAAATAATGCGCCAATCATTTCGAATCTTTGCACTTACTTTATTTGACATTATAACAAGTGGAAAACATTTTTTTGGCAATAGAATTATGATAAATACAAAAGAATGAGAGCAGTGTTATCAATAGGTTTTTTCTTCGAGATGAAAAACTGCGCCGATAGTAGCGTCTCTGATATGTGGTTATCTGGAATGACAAGATTAAATTTTTTTTTCATTTAGTTGACATTTCTAAGAATGTGTAATCCTTTTTTTTGCGAAGATGAGAAAAATGCTTTTACGCACTACCCCTGGCTATTCCAGAGAGCGTGGGACTCCAGATGACCAAGATGGAGGCGGTCAGAGCTAATACCCAATAAAAAACTCAGATTTATAAAATGTCTTTATTATAAAGATCTAGAATATTAACATTCGCTATGATTTTTGAAATTTTATCCATATGAAATTGATTAGATACTGATATATTTAATAATGTGAACAATATTTTGATTAATGGTACAGCAGTTTGTACTGGTGCCTCAGAGTCACCAATCGAGTGCTACGGGTTAATATCTGAGAAACTAATGAAGATTTGCCATTGAAATTTTATCCTCCTCGCCCTTCCACAGAATCTGATAAATTTGTGTGGGTGAATGACCACGCTACAGCCGAGCATGACCTCTCGAATGAGCCATAGCTTTAAGGGTGACTCTTGCGGAAAGAAAGGAGAGTAGCAGTCGTGTTGAGTGCCATACTCGATCGAACGCAAGCGTGCCTTACTTTCGTTCGTTCTGTCCGGATTAGAAAAATTGTCTCGGATCAGCAGCGTCCCAGAAGTTTCGTCGCGCGTATTTTTCAATTCCTGAAACAGAGTCGACTCTTTATACGCTTCAGCCGTTGAAAGCTTTTAATCTACCCACTCGAGTCCGCCGTAGGAACCGACAGCAGTGTTTTTCGTAGCTGGCAAAAACGCGGAGAGGACAGCCATCACCTCCGTTTCTCGTTCGGGTGAGATATTTACGTTGTTAAAGGGGTGAACGGTGGCAACCCTCCGCGTCTCCCACGGCCTGGCGAACGTCTCGGGAAAAACGGACTTTGCTATTATAGCTGCGATACCGAATTAAAATGCTAATTCACCGCATTAATTTCCATCTATCATGTACCCCTTACGGCTGGATACCAGTTTTAAATGTTTCCCAAGATTTACTCGCCGAAGCACCTTATCTTCTTTTTTAAAAATGTATTAGATTGTTGCATATGAAATGTCCGATTTAATTGTACGTCACTTTGAGGTACCAAGCCTCCTATCTCCAATTCTAATTTACACATTTTATAAATCTCCTTTTAAATACAGTGACTCGAATTAATATTCATACCCTCTGAAAAAGACGATAACTTTTTTAATATTGAACTATACGATTTGAACTGTTTTGGGAAGCTAGAGCAATTAGTTTACTGCAGTATGTGAAAAGAAATTTTTTTAAAAATTCCAATTGATCGGAATTGTTGAAAAAATATAAAAGCTGCTATTTGCAACTTTTTCATGTGGGCCTATATTGAAAATTTAACACACTACGTAGACTTCTGTTGAGACGAGATCGGAGATGTCAATATGAAGTCATTTATTTTTGTTAAATGTGAAAAATTTACAAAATAGATTTATGCAAAATAAAAATGTTTTCGACTGATTATGGGAAGCAGGAATAACATAAAAATTGATTTCATCCCTTAACGACTTTGTCACATTAAGATCAGAATTACAACATTCTTGAATTTTTTAAATATTTGACCGTTTCATATTTCGTCGAACCAATTTCATCATAAATGCTTAAAGATCCGCAATCTAGTGATCATATTTGTATTCGACTCTGTAAAAATGAAATAATCGTTTAAATAATTGAGACTGTAATATGGTTAATTTCATAATTCTTATCAATTAATTATTACTGAACATATCAGGATATTTATAAAATGTAGTTAGTACAATTAAAGGTTCATAATCAGAAAAGCTAATGAACGGGAGTGCACATCAAATCTGACAGATGGAAGAGCTGCAATGCATTATTTGGTAAACGCGACGCGAATAAGGAGTACATACAGTTTTAAAATAATTCGCAAAGCGTCTTTTGCATGGGAAAGTTGATACTATGGCTGGACCTTGGTCATGTCTTTGCGGGACACTTGAGAAACACGAAATTCGTGGGATTGTATTCGCTGCCGGGATTTAACGGACCATGCAAAGACGGGATTTAGCTGCGAAAGTCTTACAGTAAGAACAAGGATTCCAGTTTGGGAGATTATCTCCCCGCGCCTTTCGAACAAGCGTTACAAACCGTGTTCGTAATTCAAAGGCTATACACCGAATCTTCAGAGTTAGGAACTCGTCTGTCCGACGTTCTCAAACTTCTACTGGATTTCAAGACTGAAAAATATTATTTTCTCCACTGGGTCGTGGATATCTGCAAATATCTCCATATTTAACTATTCATCTGTTATTAGCGAAATACGTATGCTTATAAAGCGGAATTAAATTCAATAGAATGAGTCCTAAAGTTTTCAAATTCCAGGACTTAGAAATTCGGAGATTAATTTTTTAATTATTATTGATGAGCAAGAATTCATATTAAGTTAGTATTGAACAGTTTTTCTTTATTTCTGAGTACTGATCGTGTATCAAAAGGTGGCAGTGAGTAGCCAGAGAGGATATGAGTGAATGTTGCGTAGTAAGTTTTTAGGTGATGGAACACATGTTATTTGTCCACGATGACGTTCCTCCTATCTTTAGAGAATTAGTGTGTTTCTTGAATAAGAAAGGTTCGTCTTTTAGTTAATTATCTAGTAATTTATTTAATGTTATTTAATAATAACTTTAGTTAATTAAATGGTAATCCGATTTCTCTTAGAATTGACAGCATCATAGAAGCGCAGAACATATTGTAGAACACAGCACAAAGAAAGTTATGCAAGCGCTCGACTGTGTAATTCGCCGAACTGCTCATCCAATTAGTTCGAAGCAGGAAGCAAAAACTTTCTAGAGCTTCGTCAGTTGCAACGAGTAGGTACCGGAACAACTAAGAACTATAAAAACGAATTCGACGAGGTCCTTAACAATCTTCGGTCCGTTTTTAATGATTACGCCCGCCCACTTCCATAATTGACGAAGCACAACAACAACACAATTTGCGTAGCAATAATAAATTGCATGCCGAACGAAAAAGTTGTAAAGCATCGAAACCGGATCGCGAAAACCAGTTCTGCTCATTGGGAAAAGAGAGGAATGTGCGTCAGAATTTTCCGAATTAGAAACAAGCACGCGCAATCCTGGTGGTCGAATATTCGTGTTCAGTTTCGAAATCGGATTAGTAGTTTCTGCATTTGCGAATTTCAGATTGTTCCGGGAGTCTTTGTGACGCACGCTATAAATATAGTTAGCCATTAATGACGAGCTGCAGGGCACACTATAAAAAAAAATGTTAACAGTCCATTGAAATCAAAATTCCATCCACAGAGTCGCGATCCGTTCCGCTATGTCCAATTTCGAGTTTTATCGAATGTACATTTCTATCGAATTTGGAATCAATACGCCAGCAACACCCTTCAGTGTCGCTGAAGTGAACTGATAATTAATTGATCACACACACTTTACATCAGGATAATTTTTGGATGAATGATGTAACGACTTCCAATATATTAAGTCTAATAAATATGTTGAAAAGATGGATTTCGGTAGATGCTTTGGATTATTTTTTCACTATATTGCTCAAACACTTCTGACCCATTGATCCTCCAGAATCGAATCTTCGATTTCTCGCATCTCCTCGTCCAAATCTACTAGATAACATAGGAAAAAGTAAAAATTTATCGGAGAAAGGAAAAAATTTCTGATTACACAAGGAAAAGTTTACCCCTTCTATTTATTTATCTCCGCTCGAGATCTAATATAAGACTAGATTTATAAATTTATAGAAATGAATTCTAGCAGCAAGAAATAGTAACGTGAAAATTATTAAGTAAATCTTTGACATCCCTTATAATATCTACAACCTGAAAAATAATTACTTTAAATATAGCTAATGCAGCATTGGACCATAATGGATTAAACGAGAAATAATACCATAATAATCAGAGTAAAGTCGATTACGAAGTCTGGAGGCGCAATGTGGACAAGTATTCAATGAAGGTGCGCGCGAAGGGAGAGATAATAAAATTGATTCGATAAAAATGATTTGCGAGATTCGAGCGTGCGACCGTTACTTACCTGGCGACGAATGAATTACAACGAGAGAAATTACGGCGGTAAACCGTGCCAGACAGTTCACCTGGTGAATCGGGGTGAACATTCGCGGGGATTCGAACAAAGTAATTTAAAACTTTCTCCTGACTGGATGTCGGGTCCTGAATAGAGCTGTTCGTCATCAACGACGAGAGGAGCCGTGACACGCACGCGTAATAAAAATGCTAATTACATTGCTCCACGAATGAGAGCTCGATGGCGAAGAGACGGGGATGAGGAGAGGGTCGAAATTATCGCGAAATGAGAAAGGAATAAAATTGAGTGCCCAGGCGCTACCCTTTGACACGTTATTAATTCATATTCTGCATTCTGCGCGGACGCGAATGCTACGACGTATTGGTCCTACGCTTGTGCACCGACTACGAAAAAAGGCTATGCTAATCCGATTCGTCGCATATAAGAGAAAGAGATTTCACTTTCCATAATAACTCAACTCTCGGCGCCGAGGACCCAATTTGTTCAACACTGATTCGAACTGAATCTGTCCCTCGATCAAATAACAAAGCAAACATTTATTTTTCGACGTGTTGTTATGTTTATGACCTTGAAATATCGGAAAATATGGCGTGGAGACACAAACTTCTCCGTCACAATAATTGCCCCACTCAACCAAACATTTTCTTCCGGAAACATTTTTTCATATTACTACAAACAACGGAGATATTTTCGGTGTAAGTGTTAGGTGCCTAACCTAATACAGTATGTATATGGTCCAGGACTCCAGCTGAGGAAAGGTAGATTGTACGAATCAGAATTGACAGGTTAAAACTAAAAGACTCCCTAGACTGCTAACTTTGGTACGCAAATGAGACCACGTTGTCAAAGAGTCCACGAGATTCACAAATTCGCCCCATTAGATGAAGATGTCTAGCACTCCTCAAAATCTTCAATTAGAATTCCTTTGGTTTTGAATCCTCTAATCCAGATTAATCCGAATCGGGTCTTTCAGTCCTAGATTTGCTAATGTAAACTTCTCGGTCTTGGGTTGCACCGATTCGTGTTTCCCAGTCCCGAGTTGTGCTGTTAGCCATCTCTTGATCCTCGGTTAATCTGACCCGGGTCACTAGGCTTCCACATTGCTCCGAATTGTGTTTTCGATTCTAAACAGACACGATCCCGTCCCTCGGCCCTAGCTTAGCGAATGATTGCTTTTTCCCAGGCACCATCAAAGATCTTTTCCCATTGACGAATATGTTTAGTTTTCGGTTCCTAAGTCTGATTCGAAAGTGTTACAGAATTTTTAGACCCAGAGATATCCACGGCGGCGCAATCAGACTGAGACGAGTCAATGAGATTCGAAGGATTTCCAAATTTCCCGCCGTAAAACTGCAACAGGCGATTCGTCCGGCGATTGTATAGGAATCGCCACGTCGACAGCGCGCCGATGAAATTCAATCGAGGGTTTCGGGGCACATAAATTTCAAGGCGAGACTGTATAAACGACACTCTCGTCACCGTAAAGAACCAGTTACGAGGGGAAAAATTCCTCGGAGAGCCGGGGCGAGAGTTTTTAACGTCAACCGTGTTTTCCACGCTTAGACTTTAACTGCTCGCTAAACTATTTTCGTGTCCCGAAGCTTGTTTCTTTTCACGTGCCGCTTTTTCTCCACGAGGCACGGCCGCGCGGAATGTCTAACCTGGAAATGCTGGAGTATAGCTGTGGAAACATTAACAAAGGGGGAATGACTAGCGCGCGACGAAAATATTCATGGATATGAGTCACTTGACTCCGGTGAAACTGACGAAAACTTTTTCCAATGCGATCGTGCACTCTATTTTTTAGAGTTTCGTAGGAAAAAATTAGCGAGAATACCTAGACGCCTGGGGTGCGCGAAAACCCAAAATTTTTTATAGATCGGGACAGGCATCTGAAACATACTAAAGTAATAAGTGGACTGCGGATTTACGCAATTTGCAATTTTTGTAGACGAATTTATTTTCCGTGGTAGTACCCTCTTCAGATTCGAAATAAATTAAAATCGTACTAAATTCTGTTGAATTTTATATCTTAGCATTTCTTGAAAATTTTCAGCAGCCATAATTAATAAAGACCCGCAGTTTAGTAAAACGAATTACCAATTCTTGTGTCTCGTGGTTATCGAAAAATATTTTTGAAATCTATCCCATTCCCTTTTCGTTTGGTAAACAGCCCAGGGGTGTGTAAATCCTCACCGAATCTCTACACAGAAACTATTTTAATTGGATCAGGGTTTTAATGGAATTTTTATGAAACTAGACGATCACCTGAAATAATGGAATTAACCAAGGAAGTGTGAAATATTTTATCAAAAATCTCTGCGTAATCATTTTCAATATCACATCTTCAATGGTCAGCTATAATTGGACAGTTCGTCAAACAATAATTGAGGAATTTCTCCATGTCGACTTAATAATCTACAGTACACTTTGGTTATTGAAAAATATTTTTGCAACTATTTGATCAATGTGAGCTATTCAATTTCCGTTCTATGAACAGTCTAGGGGTAGGTAAACCCTCGAATGTTTGCGTTGAAAATGTTTTAATTGAATCGGATTTTTGGGAGGGTACATACCATTGGTAAAATAAACAAATCGATTTTTCGAAAATGGTATATTCTATTTATATTCCGAATATATGAAACTTTAAACGCGCTTTTCTCGAGTACAGCTTTGCAAATCGATTTCCAAGAAGACAAAAATATCTGAACGACTACTGGGCCAATTTCAACAAAATTTTGCAGCAACATTCTTAACATTATTATCTAATCATTGACGAAATGCTTTTTTTATGATCGAGAGAAACTGAAAATCGTCGTAAAAAATTATATATTCACGTTCAAGCGGCAGCAACTTTTAAAAAAGTTTTGTTTTTCTAAATCAGCTTCTTCTATCGAATTTGATGTAAAATTGAATGACGTGCTGTCACATTGCCGGGATTTTATTGGCCCACAGTAAGGTAATCTTATGAATTTTGAAATTTAAAACTTGTGAAATCAGATAGAGCGATGATTTTTTCAAAAATTAAAGTTGAAATATTGCAGAATATAGAACGTTTTTTACCTTGAAAATATGCGTTAAACTTGCAGAATTTTCGGAAAATTTTAAGTAGAACTTGTCTACCAGCTCAGGATTTTACAAAAAATCGATTTTTGTGAAAGAAAACTAATAGAATCATTTTTTCGTTGAAATTTCGTTGAAGTATATTGCACTCTCATATATGGAACACAATTGAAATTAGAATAATGAAGTATTTGAACGTTTCGAATTACTTCGAAAGCACGTGTTTCATTAATCGAACATCCTCCCACCTATCTTGCACAGTTCTCATGCATAGTTTGCGGAGTATAACATTATTATTATTAATTGAAGTAGAAGTTTACATGCTGCAAACGTTTGTAACCTATACACTGGTGAAGTTAGTCTCCGATGTGCGTGCCACGTAATCTCCGTGATCGACAACAGACAACTGCGACTGCGTAGCGATGAAAACTTCGAAGCACCTTGCGGCTTCGTGTTGAACGAGCTTCGGACTATGATCCCGCTTGTCATCCTCGGCGAACGTGAATTCATTCCCGACACTTGTCAATGTCTTCCTCTACGAGGTTCCATGGCTCCATCGCCGCGAAGTTTTGAGCCCTCGGCTCGTAAACACGTTTTTCCCGCTTCACGTTCGCGAGATCTCTGAAGGAATACGCTCGCGGGGAAATGGATCCATCGTCAAAATTCACAATATGGAACCCTTCTGATGGTTCTGCTGGCAATAGAATTTACAATCTACAGGATCTAACAATAAGTAAATATTTATTGTGTTCACTAATAATTTTGATCTGGTCAAAATAGTATTTCGTCACTGTCAAACTCTTTTAATCTTTTTATTGTTTCAAAGTAAAGTTACTTCGAATTACATCAGGAACCACCCCTTTCAATGTTTGCTTGAATTAAGAATTTTGGACAGCCTGCATAACAGCCAGAAAATTCAATTATTTTAATGTTGCATTTGTCTATATGATTAATCAATAAATTAATTAATAAATTCGAAGCAAGCATATTTATATTTTACAGCTGTGTGAACGTAGTTATGTTACTAGAAATGTAGTTAAATATTCATATCAACGTCAGAGTCAGAGCTAGTTTGGTTTTTCTTATGCTAATTGGTCGAAGCTTTTAATTTATCACAGACATAATATAAAATTATTTCAACGATATACTTAAGTATAGGATTTGTTAATTAATTAATTGAAAGCAAACTTCAATAAGCTGGTTACCCATTCGTCAGAGTCTAGAGGTTTATTTTTACGACCCTGTCTAATTTGAATCCCCCCCTTTTTTCACGTTTCACGCTCTTTTAATTTCGCTTCTCCTTGAGCGTATTCATGAGGCTACCAGTTGCTCGCCGGCGCGTTCTTATTAATTACTACCCGCGAAACGAAAGTTCCAGAGGGAAAGGCGACTCTTGTCGCTGCCCTCCAAACATTGTGGACTGCTCTTATCCTCGAATCGACAAGAGGCTCCTTTGAGACACCTAAAAATAAATGCTCGGAACTTTCAGACTGTTGGCGAATTTTCGGACGACACAGAACTTACCCTCTACATCCCCTAATTGAAGTGGTTGCATAAAAACTCTGCAAACAATAATAATTAATATCTCAGCATTTTTCTGTCAACCTCATTATTAGACTGATGGTCTTCATGCAAAATAAAAAGATGTTTTCGTTTTTTGGAAGACACAGGTACCAAATAAAAATTTGTTCATCATTTAACTATCTTATTAAACTGAATCTAATGCACTGATGTCCTTAAATCTTTTTAATATGACCACTGCTTTAAGTTGTGTTTAAATCATTATCGTTTCTGGAACATCCTTCTTAGACGATCTTCTTCTACGTGAATTAGAAATAGCGCAGTTTTATAAGTAAGAATAATTCTAATTTAAATGAAAATGAAAATGAAAATTTCTGTTAGAATTTAATCTTATTAAAGAAAAGATTTACAGTATCGTTATCATTTTTTGTTTCTAATATTTCTAATAATTTTAATATTTTTAATTTACGATTATTGAGATTACAAAGATGTATCTGTGGCGGATAATTCAACAAAATTATTTCTTTGGGCATATACAGGCTGTTCCCCGTATCAAAATTAATTAGTTTTTAGTCGGCTACAAAATGTGCAATACAAGAAAATTCAAAAAAGAGATTTGTTCATGGAAAATGAAGATGATCTTCGGTTATTGACATTTCTTTCGAGAGATCAACATTTTGACCTGTCTGACCTCTAACTTGACCTCTGATATCAAACTTATTGTTAAGGTCATGTCAAGGTAAAAATATATTTGGTCGTTGAACTCGTCTTGACATAAGCAATAACATTATGTACTAAAATCTGTACTGTATACATATAGTGAAAAAGTGGTTAGAAATTTAGGCAGACCCAGTCCTGTTATTTTCTTAAAATAATGTAAAATAGTCACTTTTATTGCTCCATAAACCTAGCGTTGAAACCGTGCTATCGAATGACTTCATCAAGTTTTACGATACCTACGTGAATGAATTCGGGAAAGTGTAAGCTTTAAGCGGAAGAAATGTAGTTGGAACGCGAATCGAATGCACTCGATGTAGTTGGAATTTACAGTGGTCTAAGAGTTGCACCGAAATAGATCCTTTCTAAGGGCAGTAACAGGGTTTCCGGTTGTGCAAGCCGTGCTACGCCTGGCGGTGTTATGGTTGAAGACAGTGGTGAAACTTTAGTTCTGTCGACTGTAGAAATGACAGCAGACTTGCAGCTTACTGCTTGTACGATACACGCATACCTAGCACCGCGCAACTGTTTGTATACAGGCTGTTTCAGCCAGAGTCACCAGGTCAGGGGAGTTCACTCCAATTGAGGGGAAAAATTACCCACTCTCTGCCACTACCAGGCTAGTCACGCGATATTGTGACACATGCACGACCTTGATACGTTGACTTGGAAATCATAAAAATTCTATTTTTTAAAGCAATTTATTCATTAAAACCAAAGATTAAAAATCAAGATTTGTAAGAGTAACACTGAAACTTTTAGGCCCATTGAAACAGCAGGTTCCGAATTTTACAATTTATGATTACTGAAATTTTAAAGGTACATTTACACATTCAATAAATATATTTCTCTAGAAATATGTTGTAGTAAAAATCGCTCAAACCTTTTAATCTCTTATTATTTTCATGAAGGATTTTAAAATAATCATGTTTAATGACTCGTCGATCTAATTTTAATTACTGGTTCAACGGTTTCGCATTTCATAAATTATAACCTTTGGTACGTTCGCCGTATCAGCGCAAATATTAATTTCTAAATCCGGATAAATAATTTCATCATTTCGCGTGGGCGACTGGGGGTCAACCTGTGAACTGTATCATTAGTTTATAGAGGAATTGTTAGTGACGCAAATCGTGAATATAATAATGATATCGCGATATCGCTTAGCAGCGCGCGTTATTTTTAAAAATTTTTATTATTACGTAACCACTGTCAGAAATAAATTTAGAAATTTAAAATGCCCCTTTGTTAACTTTTAACACAACTGTACTTATTAGCATCAGAAGACACACCCTATTATTTTAACAAAAACGTACTCTTTGATGAATCTTCGATTGATTTTTTCATCGTATGTTTAGAACACTTTTCTTGTTTTCTTTTTCGTCTTGTTTCTTGCTTTTCTTGTTGTTTGTAACTGCATTTCGTACACCAGTGCCTATAATCATTATAAGAGTGAAGTTAGTAAAGTATTAAGAGACTCGGCATGAAGATAGCCGCAGAATTGGTTGTTCGAAACCGAAAACGGAAGATGAGTGAATAGAATACGATCAGTCAGCAAAACCTTAGATATTAACGTGTGTAATTATTTATTCCTTATCATATTATTGTGCACTATTGGTTCCCGCAAGAGCCGACCTTGTGCCACAAGAATGGCGGCGCTGCAGTTGATAGACGCGTTAATGCCAGCCTCCTATTCTAACTACCCCTAACGCGCGTTTACTCTATTCATTTCATGGAAACGCATTGTATAGAAAAATCGATGCTGTCATTCAGTTTGAACCGGATCGCGAATTAATGCAAAAGAATCTATTGAAGTTTCATTATTTGAAATTCAAATCACGGATTGAATCAACAGAAAGAAGCGAGAGCAGTGCGACGACGGATAGTTCTCCTGCAGAACTTTTAAGTCAAGAGAGATTGAAAAATATTTTTCCCGATGACTGTGTGTGTTCCCCGTCTTCAAGCGAAGATCAATCCTTCCTGTATTTACGCGGACACTGTATCTTCTCATTGTTAGACTCCATGTTACGTGTCTACCGATTTATATCGCAGGAGACAGTGAACCATTATATTTTCCTCAAACCGGACGCGTAATGAAAATTGATACATGCTATTACACTCCACCCCGTTCTGCTAATTAATCTCATACACGGATTACAATCTATTGTTACCGCTGGGCTGCTGAAACTCGTGCATTCAAGGTTTAAAAATCTTTGAAAAATGAATGAACAGCAATTGATTCGATAATGAACTTAGAAATGGTTATGCTGTAAGTAAAATAGGTTTCATAATTTTGTTTCAAATATTAATCAAAAACAAGTTGGCACCTGTGTTAGCGAAAATTTAGCTTTGTCCACAACAGTGCAAATTTGCATATACTTTCGCAGTGCGGTTACCGAACATTTTTTATATTTTAAGAGGCATCACTAAAAATTGCTTGACACTGTTCAAAATATTGTTTACATTATTAAATATGTTGATGTCTCAACCAATTATTAAACATTTAAGTTGAGTTGCTGCAACTTGAAACTGTGAAAATATTAGAAGAATTTCAAAATACTGTTATATAAGAAAGAAAATGTCTATTTCACTCGTTTATTGCAATTCGGGTAGACCATTTATATTTTGCATAAAGATTCGTTGTCTAGTTATTATATCGATTCCATACCCATGAAATTTAAAAAATCAGAGAAAATGGAAATATTCTAGGTCGAACAAATGTTGAATTTTCGAGTTAAAATCGCACCGAGTGCAAAGGGTTATATTCCGAATGGCAGGATCAGCTTTTCGTCGTTCCGGGCTGACGTCAACGACGTGAATACTATATCACGAAACATCGTAGTTCATATTTCCCGATAGGATATCAGGGTAGAAGGAAAAAGAGAAATGTCAGGCAGAATCGTTGAACAAACGATCTGAACTGTCCGCCGGCGGACAATGAACTGCGAGGTACAATGATGGGCAAAGGCTGACGTACCCGATGAATTGTATCGCATTTGCGGTTTGGAGGCTGCCTTTATGTGCTCCTCTTTCTACAGCGGTTGCTCCTTCATCGCGGAAACCTATACACCGTAATACATAATGCAGAGTTATCAGAATGTCCGAGCCGTTCGCTTTGCGCGTTTCCAGCTGCTTTGCTTCGATACGATTGCTTTGAATACTCCTCGGTCCTATCCGATTTTAGGAGGCACTACAATTTTGTAATTGACCGACAATGGCCTCTGTCGATAAAATTCTGATGTCCAACAGCAGCATCTTCCGAAAAATTCACCGTAAAATTACTCGCATCGAAAGATTTAGCCGCGTTTGGACAACGTTCACTGTGGATACCAGAAGACACTGAATTTTGTTGCATACTAAACATAATTATCGGGAAAATTGTTTCCTTTTTCTATAAATTTTTGCCTTTTTTCTATGTTATTTATTCTATGTTAGGTATTTCTGTGTTAGCAGATGAGATACGCAAGAACAGATATGCAATTCAAATTAGTTATCGATATTTGGAAGTTCTCTAACAGATTTGTTCATTCAAAGTCGCAAAGTTTTTTTTGCAAATAAGCGTTGTACCTGTGGCATCTATCCTCTAATTTTCAAACAAATTCGTTGGATGGTTTTGTTTTTACAGTTTTTTTTGCCGCTTTTTGGCCTTGTGGCACCACTGTGCGCCGCGCCGTTGCATCGGCGATGCATCAACCACAATTACAGCAGCCCACGACCACGCAGACGCTAATTTCTATTTTCCAAAGGTTTAGTGTTGCCGGCCGTGCGTTTGCGGAATCTGTTCGTGACGCAAGGCACTCTGCATCCACTGCCGATTCGAATTGAAAATGAAATTTACCTGTACTGCCGGGATTCCGTCGAGTCTAAATATTTTAACGCGAGATAAATACGATTGTGCAGTCCACGATGCAGTGAAATTCAATTAACCGTAACGGGTTCAAGCGATTTTGTAACGGTGTTCGGTGACTTGGAATCTAATTGCAGTTTCTCTAGTTACATCGGGGCACCATGTTGGTTCTATCAAACGAAGCATACAATTGCAATTAACAAAAAGGAATTCGAAACTTAACATTAGTAGGGGAGACGAGGGCTGAAAGTTCGCGAGATAAATTGTTTCGATCATTATAAAAAAGGAGTAGAACGCGCGATTCGTTTTGAATTGTTTTTGTTATAAAAGTTGGTAAAGACATCCTGTCGTCTATTTTTGTTCACACGATAAAATCGCACAGTTTTGTCCATAGTTCCAAAGCATGTGCCATAAAGGTTATGAAAATGTAAATTAAAAACGTTAAAGAAAGAAAAAATAAAGACAAGACAATCGCAAAATCGTTAATTAATTATGAATAGTGTGTATTATATAAAATAAATGTATAAATTACTAATGCATAATAATTAGAGGAAAATTGATGATAATAAGTGATTGAAGCAATTGCAGCACTAACGTAAAATATTATTTAGTATGGACGGAAAAAATTCTTTAATATTAATAGTTTATATTATCAACATATTAACATTTTATTTGTAAAGAGGGGACAACGAGGGGGTGGGAATAAAAGCGCAGTTGTACATGTGAAACACAAAGAGCAACGGTTAAGTATTTTGCAGGATATGGGAAAATCGTGACAATATTCGCGGAGAGAGAGACAGAGCTGCGGGTACATACAATGTGGGACAATGAACGCGGCCGTGGACGTAGAAAAAGTACGCGCCGAAACGGGGTTTTGAATTGCGTCGAGTATGAAACTTTCTCGCTATTGCGACGTAGCTCTTAATTTCCAGACATTTGCAGAGTCGTTTGTAATGCGTATAGAAGAACGAATGCGCGTGCGAATAAAATGGCGAATGTCTGAAATATTACGAGAGGAAATGGGCACTTTCAAAACAGTTTCTGGAAATTCGAAACAATAAGAAAATCTGTGGAGGTTCTCAAGGACTGGTCCAATACAAAATCAATAGCAAAGAAAAAACAATGATGGAACCAGTTATGAATAAGAATATCGTAGGGACAAACAAACACTGAACTTTCATTGATCATTGATTCGTTTGTACACGTTCACAAGTGTTCTATCAAAATCTGGAAACTTTACCCTCTGCACTCGGAGCTATTTTAAGTCGAAAATTAATCATCTCTTCCGACCTAGAATAATTCCATTTAATATGATTTTTTTTAATAAGATATCAACGAATTGAGATTTTTTCGAGGAATCGGTTTGATGTTCAAATCGCGGTTTAGAGTGAAGAAATATAGACGGTATGATGCATAACAGAACTATCAGTGAACTGGTCACTGCCGAACGAATCAGTTCTGGACAGAATGAGTTATGGACACTCGAGTAGCGTTATTAAAAGCCATTATTCAGAACACAAACGCTATTATCGAGATTTTTCAAGAATTATGACTACTTTCCTATAACTCACAGGTACTGATAAATTTCTTCTCTAAAAAATTGTCCCTTTGATATTTCCGCCTAGTAAATAATACTTTTGTTGATTGATGCGTTTTCATTTCGCAAACAGTCTTAATGTCGGCGGTGCACGAGAAATATTTAATATTGAAATCTCATAGTAACAATTATTATTTGATTGTTGCTGCCGTCATTTCTTCGTGAATATTTCCAGTATAACTTTCCAATGTAGGCCCACATAAAAAAGTTGTAAAATGCAAGTTTTAGTATTTCCTCAACATGTATGAAAAAGTTGTAAAATGCAACTTTTCGTATTTTCATATTTTCACAACATGTAGTAAACTAATTGATCTAACTTCTCGAGAAAGTTCAAATCGATTCATATCGTTGATTCCAGGACACCAATCAAATATAAACAGGCGGCAAGTTTTCCGGCTCGGGCGTATCTTCCAAAATCACGAAATGTGTACAATTTAACGCGCTCCGTTTCCGCAATAACTCGCATTATACTCTGCCATTCGCGCGCTTCGATGCTCCCGCGAAGTGGGGGGTGCGGAACAGTAACGGGGGACGATTAAAGGTCGCCGCGGAGCGCGGCGAGAAACTGAAAGATATTGAATTCACAGTATTTCATAGTTGTGCCCACGGAAAGTAACACATTTACGAGCGTGTAGCCTTTTATGATAGCGCCAGTAACCCGCGGATATCTTCCATTTTCTGTTGTGTCAGTAACACGTTAGATAGGATATCGATTCCGCGAGAGGAATAAAAATGACGGCGGAATGTTTACGGACAGCACCGGGACTCCGTTTTTCTTCTTCGATGACATAAACCTCCAATCGTGACGGCGGTTAAGTAACGTTACAAAATTGTCAATAACGAGTCGATATTAATTTTCTTTTCACCAAGCTTTTATGAACCCGATCTCTGGATCCAGCTTGTTCCGAGTATGTATTAAGAAATGAATTTAATTGGCCAAAGTACTATTTGGTTCGCGTAAACCAAAGAAAATTACAAAAACTAAACAAACAATACATTTTTGTTGTATTCATTGATCCAATTGTGTAGTGAAATTGAACAAGAGATATTAGCCGAATAATTATTAGCTACCTGTAAGATATAAAACAAATCGTAAGGTGAACCTTCGCATACTATTGCATGAATGCAGTCTCACAAAAAGAATTTGCATTTAGTCACTGTTAACATATTAAGCGTAGGGTGTCATGATCATAAAAAATCGAAATCTCGGCTGCTCTTTACTTTACTCTCGACAGAGAAATCTACTGAATTACATACCAAATACATCATAATTCGTAGGAGAAAGGTACTAATTTTGAGTCCGGTAAAGTCAAGTCACCTTCGAAATCTGTATTGAAAGCTAGGTCTATAAACTGATGAAATAATATCCGAGGTATCATTCAAATTATTTTGAAAATTATCCGTGATATGGTGAAATCATACTTCCTAAAAGGGACGTAGAGATTCGGAGGAAATGTTTAATTTTCTAGTTAAAATAGCTCCGAGTGCAAAGAGTTAATCATATCATTTTTTCACGAAATGGAACAACTTTAGGGAGCGGCGTGTTCATTGTTTCATAGTTGAAGAAATAAGGTCTACCCTAATACACCACTACCAAAGAAACCAAAGGGTATTCGTTACGGTGAATAAGCTATTCGTCCAAAATCACAGTCCACTAACATTTCGAGAGAGGTAGCTGGATATCGCGTTTTTCTCGGATCGTTAACTAGACGCGACCGGTTAACGGGCGATAAAGAACTGGGACGGCCGGAATAATCGAATCGGTCTCGTTTCGACAAGTTTCGGACGGTCATAAATAATCTAATCTCCGCTGAAGACGCCGCGGCGGAGACGTCTGCATCCAATATCGACGTGGAATCGTGCGGCACCGGTATCAGACAGGCAAGACGATAAATTCGCCTCGCGAGCCGTCCTCCGTGTTCACGGGGGCAAACGAGGGAGGTGGCTCGTCCGAGATCTACGGTACACGATTTAATCCCATTAGCAAGCTCGTCGTTTACGAGGGAGGAAGTCGCGGAGTAGCTCCGGTACAACGGATCGTTCGATTCCACCCTCTCACGGCCAGTCAATCTTTAACGTTGAGGTCGCAGGTGAGTTTTACGGTCCCGATCAGGAATAGAAATTCAAGCCGTCGCGTCGCGTCGCCTCGCCAAGCCGCGCGCGCGAAGCCTCTCGACTCCTAACCGGTGTGGCATGGCAGCGTCGTAAAACGCGTCAAACCCTCCTCCTACCCCATCGAATTCAACTAAAACATCGCCTCAGCCCGCGTGGACCGCGTCGAGATCTCGGGGAAAAATCAACAATCGTGGATGAAACGGCCCGCAGAAATTATTCAGGACCGATCGAGTTTACCGTTCCCCTCCAACATCATCATTTCGAGTTTTCGTCATGCTCTCCCGGGAATCGGACACGCATGATATTTTTGCTGATGGATGAGCCTGCTGCGCTCGCTGCCGTCCGCCGAGGCTTGTCGAATCAGCTTCGTGAATAGTCGCGTGACCTCGCGCGGTTTTCCTTACCCCGTATGTAGCCGACGAAAATGTGTAGATTATTTAGAACCTTTTGTATTTAACATATTTGCAGAAATTATCGTTTTAACACTATAAATCTGTCCCATAACAATAGTAGTTGTTGATGAATTTAATTTGCCCTGTAATAATAGTAGCAAAAGAAAATAAATATAGTGCGCAACATTTATTATCGGAAAACTAGATTAAATTAAACAATAAATTAAAAAAATTCTCGTAATTTTTGTTTTGAGTGTTCAGATAGTTTCTGGATTTTTCAATAATTTCGTTATTGCATTTTAAACTTGTAGGTAGGATCCCTTGGCTGCGAAGCTTTGCTTTTCCTGTATGCGCGAGCTTAAATTATTGGAGCCATCGTTCTTCATTGCTTCCAGCAGAACTTGTTTTTTCATCTTATTTTTACAATGAGTTGATATTCAACTGAAATAAAACAATTGATTTCAATCAGCTGATGAAAATTGAAAGATGTGTCAAAACAACTGACAGACGTCATGAAACGGTGATTTTGATTGAAAGCTTCGCAATTTTGCGCTGCAACATAACTTACAGCTGCATTCGCCAATAATTCCCGTAAATATTCACTTGCGACTATTATTATGGGACAGAGGAAGTAATATATTAGCGAGCTAAGAATGAGCATTTGGAGAAATGTTCTAATATCTTTAGAGGAACATTAAGCAGTTGTTGAAAGAAATTCAGTAAATGGCTACCCGTTTGGCTACACGAGGGTTGAAGGCTTACGTGCCCTTAAACGATTCAAAACCAAGAGAAATGTAACAATTGTTTTCCATGTATAAAATTATTTGAAGAACAATATATAAATACGGTACCACAGATTGGAAGGTCATCGAAATGTCTTAATCTAAATACTTACAAAAACTGATATAAAAAAAGAATTATTCCAAAAATGAACTATTTTAGTAAAATGTTTGCAATTGTTTTATCACTTTGTGTCAGTCAAACCACATGGTTTAACAATTATTACACGCATTACGTTGCATTTCATCCTTATTTAGTATTATTTATCTCCCTCTTCACTCTCTCTGTCAGCGTTTCTCTTTACTTCCAATTTCTTTAGTTCACAACTTTCTTCCCTTCTCGTTAACTATCCAATCTATGCTAATGACAACACACGTTTGTCGTTAAAAGTTTGTAAAAAATAAACAAAGACGTTTTAAGCACTATAACTATAAAGAAAATGATACAGCAATGGGTTAAATATCTGCTGGCATTTTGGAATCGCCGTAAATAAACAAGCCGAACGATCGATCGCTTAGAAAGAGTGTGATTAAGTCCGTCTGTCCGTACAGCATTGTTAGCGCGTGTACAGCGAGGGATGAACCGTTCAGCAAAGGTAAAGCATCAGGGATGTGCGGGTAGGCCGATGTGTCGAGTACCCGAGGTTCGGTTCGGGTCGGGCTGAAAAAAAACCGGACGAGATCGGTTCCGGATTTCGACAGTAGGATCATGCTACATACCAGCGCTTTGAGTCCCGACAACGTCATGCTATATGCCATATGCATTCACTATACCGCGTAGTAGGGTATGTGACCCCAAAATGTGGGAAAAAGTCCCTTTCATAACATCCTCAAAATAGAACAATTTATACAGACAGTTAAACGAAAGTTCGAACCATAATGTGTTATAATTTTTTATACGCATTAATTATTAACTCGTCTACACAGCAATATTAAAATGACTGAAAACTAAGATTACCATTTACAAGTTTGTTTTAATTTGAGTAATGAAGCTTCATAAGAGGGAAATATACAAGGTGTCCCAAAAATGTATTGGGTTAGAACGAAAGTTCGTAGCGTTCGTAAATTAAAATTGAATGCTAAAATTCAGATATTTATTGATAGATTTATTCAATAACATATTCTCCATTTTGTTCTATTTAGTCCAGTAAACGAAAAGTTGTAGAGGGAAATGGAAAGAACACAATTTTTAACTTTGAGACTTTTAGTATGGTTACCTCCTAACTAGTCCAAACAAAGTCCCAAAGTTAAAAATTGTAACTTCTCGTGTTATTGAATACAATAAATACCTTAATTTTATGTTTGATTCTTAATTTGAAAACGCTATGAACTCTTTCTTTCCAACCCAATACTTCCTCGAAGAGAGTGATTCCTGCAGTCATTTGAACTAGCTGTAGCATCGCTCTGATTGGACCGTATTATCGCAACGATTGCTGGAATCGTATTGAGCAAAACAAGTGCTAATGAAAATTCATTAACCACGTCCACCATTAACCTATTTTCCAAAATAAGTTCTCGCTTATTACATTATTCATCGGACTCTTTACGTCGCATCAAAACGTCAGTTGATTAATAAACAACCTAATTATTGGAAATTTAAAATCCTCCAGTAATTTCACGATCGCTGGACAATAAAGCCGCTCGACATACGAAGAACCATGTTAATTACTCCTGCATGAAATTCAGGAAATGCAATCCCACTCATGTTAAATGTTTCTCCGCTTTGGTCGACAGTTTTACAGATTTTTGTGAAAATCAGTCAATGAAATATTGTCGGAGAGGCTGCGTATTAATTAATGTTACCCGGATCCTCGCGAATGCACGTGCTTCTGGCAGTAATTATAGAGAATTCTCGGATTTCACTCGTCGGTGTATTAATAATGGATTTGCGTGCATTATAACGATGCAACAAACCATCGCGTGCGAAAGATAATACAAGCTAGGAGCATATAAAAGGGTGCGTCTCTAATGCAACAGAGACTCTAACCCTTCTACACTGGAGTTATTTTAACTCGAAAATTAATCATTTCTTTCGACCTAGTGTAATTCCATTCTATATTCATTTTTCTCTTTGTATGACTATCATGTATGACAGTCATCATTTTAGTCAAAAAGGAACCTATTTCCAAAATTTCATCCAATTTTGAGCATGGACGTGATCGGAAATACAGCCGAAAATATTCCTTGAACATATTATTTTAAAATCCGGCTACCTGCATCTATGAAATCGTCAATTGAAGAATCAAGTGTGCTTCGAATCATGTAATGTTTAGTCTCATTCTAATTAGAAATATGTCACGAGTATGTTGATAAAAGTTTCATACAAGAATAAATAGAAATAAGCAAATTAAGAGAAAAATAAAAAATGTTGCCATTCTGAATTTTGCACAAATATCATGCACATCTCTTTTACACATTGAGCCATTAGTGTACTATTAACGTTTTATCGGAATTGAATCGTACAAAATTGTTACCATATGTTTATTCGTATATATTGTTTGTTTTGCTTTTTAAACTATTTGTAGCCTTACATTATGAATATTGAAGGTTCGCCAGAAAATGATCTTAATAGAGATTTAAAATGCAAGTTGAAACAGATAGTGACAATCTTACAGTGAAGATTGCGATATAATCAGTGCTGTTCTAATGACTGTTTCTCCCCAGGGTGGATACGAAAGGCTTAATCTGATGCGTTTATCGCTGTCAGTCGAGTAATCTCGGTTTCGAATAAATTTCGCAGGCGGCCATCAATATGCCTGCAGTGCTACTGCACCGAAGACACTGACAAATGATCGTTGATACGAAAGATCGACGATGATGGTGTCAATCAACGTCGGGCCGCTTATTACACGCTGCCAACGACAATAGGATTTTGTCATGTACGAATGAACGTCGGAACATGCTTCCGTATAATGCATCAGTCCGATCTTATCTTCTTTCCAGATTAGAATCTTGAGTCTTCTAAATCGTCTGTCACTTTATTCCACGTTATCTCCAATGAAATGAATTTCAAATTTCTACTATTTCATTCCTAAATAACTGATTTTCAGTTTTATGATTTTTTATTCGAAATCATAAATCTAACCCTTTGCACTCGGAGCTATTTTAACTCGAAAATTTAACATTTCTTCCGACCTAGAGTATTTCCATTCCCTATGATTTTTGAAATTTTATCTACCTCATGCAATACCTAGATTTTATTAAATTTTAGTTACCTCATACAATACCTAAATGTTTAGTAATTCATTATCTACCAAATCAACACTAAACAGCGATTAAAATGTTTCAACTTATAAAAATGACAAAACTATTTATTTCTATTCTCCGCAATTTTGAATCAATTTCCATGTAAGCGACTTCATCATTTCAATATTTACAAAATCAAAAATATAAAACCGGTCATTTGACCGGCAGTGGTAGGGTTACTGTTAATAGGATTTTCAATAATTGGGCTGTACCAAAAGAAAGCATAGATATTTTCTTTTACATTGCAATCTTAAGTGAAAATATTTGACGACGTTATTGAGGGTGACTTGTTACCTCACAATGGAAATGGTTGTCGCTATCGAATCTCTAAAACAAATGATTTAATAAATGTACGTTTACATGAACACTATTTTACTTCCAGCAACTAATATTACCTTACAATATTTGGATTGGATTTATTCGAATAGCGTGCTGGTTGTATTAAGACAAGTGCCTGAATGAAGTAGTTTATTAAAAAAATTTCCCGTATATAGAAATGCTTGTAATTTCAATAATTGCACGATAAAAACTCCGAGGAGAAGATAATATGTTTTCGATAGTATTCTATCCATTTAGAACGGTACAGATGTGTGTTCGAGCTTCCAATTACGCGTATCGCTCGAGGCTGACATATAAGTGATAAGAATCACTGAGGCAGAGTGTCCTAGCAGGAAAGTGCAACGATACGACTCATTAAATTATGCGCTTTGATACACCGATCGTGAAAGGAAGTTCTGTCCCGGTGGGATTGGAGGGTGCATGCATACCTCGCGTATTTGCCCGTAAATCCGCGTTTTCCCTCATGAATTGGTCGGGGGACGGCTAACTGAACTCCTGTTTTTCTAGCTTCGCGATACGTGACTCCGTCGTTTGCTAATGAATATGAAACACAATCTGGGGAGTAGATTAATTATTATTCGATTACCTTGAACGAGCCGTATCGCGTTGTACGGGGCAATTATTAATCGCGGGACGCGGCGGACTCATTTCTCTGATAACGGGCCCCGGTGTCGAATAGATCCAACGATATCGATCCGCGGATTCAATGCTCGGATACTGATACGTTCGATGCATTCTGCCGTTACGTCGTGTTAAAAGAGAATCCGAAATGCACGAGTCGCTACGATGTGTATCAGGTGGGTGCAAGCATAATTGCGGATTTCGTCAGTTTAAACTTCAGCGATTTTACTGATGCTATGGTTTATCCCATTAGACTCCTATAGTTGCAATAAGATTAGGTTACTATAGAGACGACCGCCACCATTAACTTTCTGATTTTCCCACTCTTCGGCACCACCCCAAGCTTGACTTTAGCTTTAGCTGCAGTATTTCTTTCACAGGATGCCATAGTATTTCTTTTGTAAGAATTTTTTCATTAAAATTACGTCTGCGTAAAATTTTCGAGTGCAAGGTCATTTCAAGGTCATAATATAGGTTGGGGAAAAAGAAATCCATTATTTTTACGGTTCGGTTTGTCCGATTTGGGTCGAATATGCACCGTTTTGTTTCATTAAAAATATATTAAAGGTAATTTCATAATGCCTAAGGTAACTGCATAATAATACTCTGTTAAATTCGTGTGGATGTTATTAACAATCCTATGATGTCGAAAACATATGATGCCATTTAAAAAGTCAAGGTGACCTCCACTTTTTTACGTAATGCGCATTTTTTTAGATTTAATAGTATGGAAATTAATTTGTGGAGGCAGTCTTCGTGAATGTCAATGACAATTGATAGGGTGGTTTGTTTCTGGTTAAATTTTGAAACCCACTAAATATGGTATTTTGAAAGCTGTCCCCTATTTTTGTGAATTTTTCTGGACAACATATTTCTATTTGAATAAACCTGGTTTATTTGGGATTGGTTAACCTGTCTTGCTTCGAAATGTATGTAGCGAATCATTGGTCAGGCGAGAAATAGAAGCAATGCTTACAATAATCTACTTTGTAACAAAGGTAGCACACGTCGACCACGATTCAGCCGATCCAAACGTAGATCCGTGTTCTTGCGAGCATGAATAATGCAGACTGACTCTGGAAAGTTTTCAAGGTAATCGGGGCCGAATCATTTGGGTTTGCAACCGAAATCTCTGTTCGTGAAAACACAAAATTAAAGAATACTATCTTTTGGATGGAAATCGAAATCGATTGTGGTAATCAATTACTAAACATTTAGGTATTTTTTTTTAAATTTTACGTCGCTTCTTCAACTGTTATGGTTATTAAGCGATGTATTATATATAGGTATTGTACGAAGTATTATACCAATTTCGTAACCGTGACATCTCAAAAATTTTATGGAAATTTATGATTTCGAATAAAAAATCATAAAACTGGGAAGGGCCTGATGTAATTAGGTTACACGTAATGTATTCGTTAGAGAACTAAAATCAAACCTAATATTGGTATGAAAAACGATATTGGAAGAGGATTGATTCACGTAGTTGATTGGCTTATAGAGCGGTTATATAGTTGGTGGACTTTTATAGCATTGCGAGCATCGATGATCAGACCAAAATTCTGTAGCCTGTCTCGTTTTCCGGGGTGATAGCTATTCGCAGTATTCACACGATTTGCCAAAGCGAATCGCAGCCCATACATCATAGAAAAGATGAACAGCGTAAGCGTCGAAGTCAATTTACCAAATTAAACAGTCATTAATTAAGCGCGTCGACGTTGGAGCGCCGACGGCATACTAACTCGTCCAAACGAAGTGAAAGTTTTCCAGTGATTTCCCGTGATTTATCGGATCGCTGACAGGCTAAAGTGGTCGCGTTTTGCGTGCATTTATCGGCCGGTGTGGCAGTAACTTGCACCAAGTTTCAATTGAATCGACTCGATTACGCGAAACCGACCGCACTTTCCAATTCCAGAATTCGGGTTAACCGGGCTTCTTTGACGCGGTTAGTCGAGCATAGTCTAATGAAATTAGAGTCGAAGATCGTTCCGAAGTGTACGATCACAGGACATGTCTTCGCCGTTAATTTCAACTCTCCAATTTGCACCCGTCGTCGTCACGTACCAAGGCGTCCCGGTGTCACGATATGCCTTTGCTTCGTGGATTTAGGAACGCATAATTACACGACATCGCAATCCGACAAATCTGCTTCAATAGGATAAAAAAAATTCGTTGGAACAGAACAGAAAAATTGGATCAGACGACCTGAACTTCTTGACAAGGATTCAGTTCTTTAACCCTTTGCACTCGCGAAACTATTTTAACTCGAAAATGAAACTTTTTTTTAATTAGGAAATCTCTTATGAGATTTATTACAACATAATGCATAGTATTACAGAGTATATTGTATGGTATAACGGGAACGTTAGTAAGATTATAAAAAAAAAATTCAACATGTCTCCCGACCTAAAATAATTCCTTTCTATATAATTTTCTTCATCTTGTGGATATGAAATTGATATAATACCACATTCAGCATTTAAATGTTTAGTAATTGATTAGTGTATTGCGGAAATATGCCATTGATGGGAGGAAACAGGAGCCAAATAAAAATTCTGTCCTTATTTTAATCATCCTATTAAGCTGAAAATAATACATTGATGCCCTCAAATATTTTTAATGTTACAATCGTAATAAAAATTGCGTGGCCATTTTTGTCATAAATGCATAAAATCCGCAGTCTATCGATTAGACACTAACATATTTAATAATGTAAGCAATATTTTGAATAACCACGATTTTCGATGGGTCCCGTATAGAAAGGCGGACTTAATTGCGAAACGCGACAAGCAATTATCGCAGTTCTCTAGGCGACTGTCTTTACAGCGATTCCAAAAGGCTATATGCATGTAGACACGCGTATTTATCGAGGAGAACGACGGTAACGAAGGGAGGAGCGAATAAGGTGGAAAGCAGGCACGAAAATTAAGCGGGGGATCGTTGTCAAATAAATTCCAGGCGCGGAAAGATACGAATGCGTGTGTTTGCCTACCGGGTGTGCGAATTGGAGATAGTCTGCGGAAGATCCTCGGTGTAAAGCGGTAGGGAATGTAAATAGAAAAAGTTCGTTGGAAGAGGAAATTTTCATGGAAAAATTTGAATAAACGCAAGTGATTTGTGTGTGGCTCGGTAACAGCTTGAAAATATTTGATAGTCAATAAAATGGCGATTCATTTGCCCAACACGGTAATTACTTTGAACAGCGCAGTTCCGTAAGTGAAATCCATGGAACGGTTCAAACGCTGCTCCCTTTCCGCTCGCCCGGGAGTAATTGCGAGTCAAAATTGCAAAGGGAAATGTCTCTCGAAAATCATGCGCGAGTTGTGTAGTTGGAGCTTCGTCGAAGTGGATGCTTTAGTCAACGCGTCGCTACAAAATTGTAAGAGGGAAACAGATGAGGCGGATGAGATACGTCGGCGGATTTGCATGTCGATGGGAAATCGATTTGCTCGGAAGACCGATGGCCAGGCTGTAACATCCATTACGCTGCCAGGAAATAAACAACAGCCAAGTATTCCTCTGTGATGAACTCGCTTGTCCCGGCAGAATGCGACTCTCGGATAACTATCAAAAGGCGGCGCTTCTTTGTCTACGAACAAGGGGACGAATTCAAGATGACGATTTTATTCCATGTGCCATTTAAACTGTGGTGCCCAAGGTGGTTCGGAATACACCTTGTCAATTTAATATAGCCGACTCGTGAATTGCAGTTTATATCGCTCAGACTTAAGTTTCTAGATCCTAAGTTTAAGAAAAAAGTTTAAATTTGTTTACATTTCTGACGTCTTTGGTTATTTAAAGAATAAATAGTTAAAAGGAACTTTCGATATTTTAGGAATGATGAAAGTTTATTGGCTTTCAAGTGTCGGTTGCAGAGTCGCATGGTGGTTCTACTCCGTTAAGTGATCCTGAAACTTTATTCTTTATCATCATCAAACTGACCGTTGTAATATTAAAAGTAACAAGGATGTCTTTAGTCAGATTTGTTGATCTGTGAAGTTCCTAGAATAAAAAATTTAAAAATTTAGAACCCGTCAAAATCCATAAAAATATTATAAAGTGAAATGGAACTTTTTATTTTTCGTGGAAAGCTTCATGAACGCTTCATGAACGAAAAAGTATCGGGATACAATGTAAATGGTTAGTACTTCGTGAGATATTTCAAATTTTAAACTCGCAACGCGACATGATATTGCAACGTTATTGAAGATTTTACAAAATTTTAAATATTATATCTGTCGAGATATTACCTTATATTCCGTCGAAATAATTTTTGGTAAATATTCTTTGAGACTCTAACTATATCCCGAATTATTAACTTTTTACATTGTGTTTTAGTACTTTTCCCTTCAATATGACGAGCAGAGTGAAACGGCGTAAAAAATTGCAGCGTTCTATTTGAAAGAGGTGCGTTTGCACTTCTGAAAAAAATCGATCTGTAGAACTTGAAAAATAATACAAAATTGGATCAGAATCTCTGTGCAAGTTTTTTCCACCAGTACTAGAAATAGAATTGAATAGAATTGCTTAAACTGCAATTTATTTATTGACAAGAATGTTCACGCATAAAATTCTGGTTTTTTTCGTTCCCCCGTTTTTCTTAGAAGTAGGCTGCGGATCTTTATGCATTTATAGATAAATTCAAAATTGTTGGAAAATTTTAAAAACTGTAAATGTCGCTATATATGTTTTTTAATCCATTAAAATCATTAAGGGAAGACAATTGTCATTTTTCATAAAGATCCGCAGTCTAGTTTCACATGGGATTATGTGCATGCTGCTAATTATCTCATGTGGGGTTTTATAGCTTAATAAAAAAAAGAAAAAGTTGTATATTTTCATCTCCTGAGACTTTCATGGAAGCACCACGTTTTTAGTATACATTCTCAGTACATTACTTTTATGTACTGCGCCAATTCAGTCAATGGCGCAGAAAAGACTCCCGAATAACACTGTCCAACAGCCAAAAAGTATTTCGATTCCCACTATGCGATTCTTGTAGAGTTTTTCGCGCTGATTCCGAATCTGGCCTTAATTTTTCTCCTATACGTACAGTTTTTGAGAAAATGGAATTTAAAAAAAAGACATATTTTTCAACTTTGAACAAATATTGTGATGTTATTATAAAAGATATTGAATTGTTCTTTACAGCAAAAGATTCCTTAGACTTTCCCGAATACAGTGATATATAATATTAATGCAATATGATTGTTTAAACATGTTTAAACAATCATTAAAGACGGAGAGACACCACTTTCGCACCAATTTTTGACGATATTTTTGAATTTATCTAAAAAAATAAGGGTCCAGCGGAAAATCGAACTATACCACGCGATAGAGCAGACTTTTATCTTGAGAAACCCCCCCTTGAAGTTTTTGCGAAATCGACGTTTTTACTGAACCAGAAAGCAAAATATCTTCGCCCGACATGAGTTGCGCCCAGTGGCGCTCACCACTAGAACGGTCGTTCGCCGCTCCGTATCCCGTCGCGCGCTGTATCCCGTCCCGAGCGCCACTGGCGTCAACGCATGTCGGGCGAAGATATTTTGCTTTCTGGTTCGGTAAAAACGTCGATTTCGCAAAAACTTCAAGAGGGGGTTTCTCAAGATAAAAGTCTGCTCTATCGCGTGGTATAGTTCGATTTTCCGCTGGACCCTTATTTTTTTAGATAAATTCAAAAATATCGTCAAAAATTGGTGCGAAAGTGGTGTCTCTCCGTCTTTAATGATTGTTTAAACATGTTTAAACAATCATATTGCATTAATATTATATATCACTGTATTCGAGAAAGTCTAAGGAATCTTTTGCTGTAAAGAACAATTCAATATCTTTTATAATAACATCACAATATTTGTTCAAAGTTGAAAAATATGTCTTTTTTTTAAACTCCATTTTCTCAAAAACTGTACGTATAGGAGAAAAATTAAGGCCAGATTCGGAATCAGCGCGAAAAACTCTACAAGAATCGCATAGTGGGAATCGAAATACAAAAAAAAAGTTGAAATTTGTTGGACAGTGTAATACGCGATTTTTCAGTTTGTCGAATAGGCAGGTGAAGTTATTAATTTAAACATTTTCGAAATAAGCCGAGAAAAGGCGGATCGAGTGTGCGCCCGACCCTGGTCACGGCGAAAGCCACGATATTTCATGAATTGTATCACATTCACGGAGATATTAATCCCCGGAGAAGCGAAAAGCCGATATCGGCGAGAAGTATTGTTTGCCCGGGCACATTGTCATCGTTGTCAGTTAGAAACGGGAGAGGATACCCCGGGTTTCCGGAATAGCGAGTTTTATTCTCGCGGAAATGTGGGATCGGATAGATCTGCCGGAAAATTCTATGGGCCCGTTTAAAGCGCAGCGGAGGGTCAAAGGCGGCGTCGCAGGGGGTGGGTTCGTGCGAACGAGAGTAAAATAAGAAACGATCGACTCCCGGGCTGTAAACACGTTTACGCCCGCAAAAACGTGCCCCCATCACCCCGTACCGCTGCCCCTCTCCCGCTCGACTTGGATATTGATTTTCGATCGGGAGCGGGGCTCTTTTATTTTGCAAAATCCTGCCGTTTTTATGAGGAAGCGGGCTTCTGTCGCGCCTCCCTAAGAAACGACGCGCGCCCTCCCCCGTTCCTTTCATCCCCAATTTACGACCAGAATAAAAAAATCGTCGACTCGCGACGAGAGAAATCTTTTTTCTATTTCATATCGTATCCGGAGGCTCAGTTCTTTTTTCTCCGCGTCGATCGCTTTACGTTCCGAGCTTGTACGGCATGATAAGTGCGATAATATTCCCCTCCCCTTTAGGGTTATAAAATTTTATTCGTGACAAGAGTACACGCACCTTCCTCTTCTCTCCAGCGGTTGCCCGAGGAAACCGCGAGGGACTATGAATTTTTATTTAATCGCCCTCCCCCATTGTTAACTGCGTGCGAGTCAAACAGGTTCGGGTTCGGGGAGATGATTTTCGTGGAATGTAATTTTACAAAGTAGATGTATTCTTCGCTACCAAGATATATGCACTTTCTTCTCTCTCGTGATTGTCGAAGAAAACTGCCGCGCAGCTACGTATTTGTATTTGATCAACCCCTCCCCCCTCTATTGTTAACAGTCGGCGAATCGAACAAGTCCATGGAGGCGATTTTCGTGGAATGCAATTTTAAAAGGAATCATACGGTTGCGTCGTGCATTGTTTGTGCTCGATATCGGCCGAGTGTTCGATAATATGCTTTTTCGACGTATTGTTTTTGAAAGGTTTCGGGAGTGCTTTTTAAATATACAGCATTGAACATATGGGTTAAGAGTCCATAATCCTATCAAAATGGCGCGGTGTAAATTCAATGGAAAAGTAGAAACGTCGAAACTGAAAGCTAGGATAGTAGGGTGTGCAGAGAAGCACTTGTTGCCGAAAAGTAAAAAGTTGAAACAAAACATTTGCAGTACAAATGGGGTAGGTTTCATGTTGATTTTTTTATATCGTTTCGGAAAAAACGAGATGAAATGCCTTCTGTACTCCATTTCCAACAATTTATACTGGCCCATCTTTTTCTGATTACGACAAATTGAATTGTTTTAGATATTCAAACATTAATAATTTGTACGCAAATTACCGAGGTTCAAGCATGTTCCAAAAATGCTAGAAGAAATTGCAGTAATGAATGCAGTAAAAATACGATTTTTACTTATTTCGGATCTATAAAGGCTACTGACACTGAAAATAAGATCCTATTTGTTCCCACTTTCTTAAAATTTGCCTGCAAATGTATGAAACGATTATGTATACTAAATTCATGTATGTACATATAAGAAAATTCACGATACGAAAGGTAGGTCATTCCGTTTAAAGGAATTAGGTAAAGGAAACGCCTTCAACTACATAAAAAATGTTTGCACCACAACATTTCCCCCTCTATTCCATGCCAGTTTTGTATATATTATTATAAACAATGAAAATATTGAAAACGATCAAAATTCTTATTTTTACCTTGCTTCTATTTTCATTAATTTTTCCTTATTTTTACTTTATTTTTATTTTTATCGATTTTCTTTTATCTTTTAATCTTTTAATTTCCATTTATTTTTTATAGATTCAGAATCGTAACAATTACAGTCAGAATGTATTTACATTCATCGCACCGAATGTAGTAGACGTTAAATATAAAATACTTCTTGCAGTGGAAAAATTCAGATTTAGAAAAAACGAGAACGGTCGTTCGTTTAAGTTTTTTATCGCCGACAACGCAAGCACGAGAAGAAAATCGTCAGAGCGTATTTTTGCATAAAATTCATTATGCAAGTTATAATCGAAACAAATTGTGATGTTAATGAGTATATTCACATCTGCAGCTTAAGTATATTTATCCGAAATACTGTATTTACTGGTTACCGACTCTCATTTCCGTACAAAATCCTGAACGTTTAACCTTTAATGAATTTTTAAAAGGTATCGCTCGTGGGATTTGATAAACATAATTTATATATTCTCCTGAAACAGTTAAGCTCGGGTTTTTCAATTTTAAATTTGAATGCGTTGATAACGAAATTCCTGATTACTCGCGCACGGTATTCGTATCGGGGAGTTATTTTCGGTATCAACACGGTAGAAAATTCGTGCTTGTAATGCACGCGTGAGATAGAATAAATTTAATCGATCGAATAATTCCACGGCGATAAGGAATGATTAATGATTTTCGAGCTATAGATGCCACTAGATTGTTTTCTGACGATCCGCAGCCAGAGTGCCTCTTTCTCTCAATATCGCTCAATGACCCGTGATATTTTCGGTTGAAAAATAATTATCACCATTAATTTTGTGCACGCAACAAGTTTTTGAGAAACGCATGAAGAAAAAGTGTCCTCGTTGTTAATCATATTCTGGACATTGCCAGATAATATGATTAAGGTCTTGAAATTCCATTGCAGAAGCCGGTTCAAATTAGACTACTTCCCCTACTAAACATTTCCGAAACTCTTTGACAACTGCAATATGCACCACCGCTACGGTACGTACCAATGAGAAGCAGCGACAGTTGTCGAAGTGGACGATCGTCCATGTCGAGATCAAAATATGTAGTGTATGTAAAAAAAAAAGCGATCGAAGGACTATAACATTCAAGCACACCGATCGCTGTCCACATGAGCAGGGTTCGAACGATCGATTCGAGTGCACTCGAAGAAAATATAAAAAACGAAGACTGTCCCTTTCACAGCGGTCCCATCAACACAAGATTTACATAGAAATCCGCGGTTACACATTTTACGCTCGATCGTATGACGCGTCGCCGGTGTAACGCAGTTATCTCGCGGTACCACGATCGCTCACGATTCGCGTTATCTCGAAATCCCGAACGATCTGTACGGGGCAAACGAAATTTACGTGCGGCGTTCGGGGCTTAATAGAATTATGAAAATCGTATGCGACGCCTGTTGAGGCACGTGTAAATACGTGGAAAAGAAGTGAATTCATTCGTTGCAGCTTGTTATTCTCTATAAAAATAGTATTAACCTTTGCATGTCGAAAATATATCAACTAAAAAATAAAATTTGTTTAAGGGAGCAATTTTAATTCTTCAATTCACCTTCCTCCCCCAGCATAATCATAGAAATCCTTCTAATCCAGTGTCGACGAAGGTTTTCTAAAATATTTATTAATCAGTAATTCCCTATTCTGAATAATTATCGAGTTTTCATTAGTATAATCAAAGGGATATCATTTATTAAACTAATTCTTCTAGCCCTACAGAGAAATTGAAGTCGTTTGATCCATTAATAAAAATATAGACTGCGGAGATCTGTA
This sequence comes from Lasioglossum calceatum, assembly GCA_963966675.1. NCBI lineage: Eukaryota > Metazoa > Arthropoda > Insecta > Hymenoptera > Halictidae > Lasioglossum > Lasioglossum calceatum. The sequence goes on from OZ016541.1 coordinate 3,521,780, forward strand.
TGCATTTATGGCTTATAAAAACTTTCAAAAAATGCTGGAGTATTAAGTTCAATAGAATTTAGTACGATTTTTATTCATTTTGGATCGACAGACGCAATTAGCAATGATAATATTGATAATAGAATTTTATTTGGTACCACTTTTTTAAAAGTTTACAAAAATTAAAAATTAATATTATATCAAATTAATAATGATTATCGCATGACAAAAATGATTATCGAATCGTTATTTGTGTATTGTGTTAAACAATCTTTGTGTTCCCAGGACAGCGGATACACGAAGTGTTGCTATACAGCGGAATGCATGAAATTTTAACTAACAAGTTCAACAACGTCCATAAAACATGTGAGAACTTCGTTTATCTGTTAACTTTTGTGGTTAGCTGTAGTTGGACGAACGCGATAAGCCGATTCGTATTCGTTGACGTAGTCTGTCCCGAATTTTCGAAATCGTAAGTCGGTCTCTTAACCGACGGGGCGATTAGAATTACAAAGCGATCGTTTGGCGAAAGCTACTCGGTAAAATTTAATGGAACGCTGGAAAGTTAACTTTTTGGCTCGGTTGAACTATAGGGGACACCGATCCAACTCCTCCCATGCGCAGCGGAGCGGTGTTTCAAATGCGAGCCATTATACTCTCAACACTCTCGGACAGTGATTAGGTCCACGGTACTAAATACATGTCGGTGTTAGTGTTCAGTGAATTTAATCACAGGTGATCTCAGGACAATGCTGAATATCCCTGCTATCAAAGATAATTGCGCCTCCGGCTTTAATCAACCATTCACAGGGCCGGCGCGGTCCGTTCGTTCCCAGATTTGCAACAAAGATCCCAGAATTTAATCCGCAAAATTTCATTGTCCGCGTAGTAAAACAGATTCGAAGAATCTACGGCTTATACGGCTCTGGTTTAGTTAACGACCGTGCATGTATTTTCGGAATCACGGTTCCGTAAATTTCCTACGTTTCTATGCTCGGCTTTGTGTCCATGCCTAGCACCGTACAATATTATGATCGATCGCGATCACTGCGCGAACGCGCTCCGGACTCTGTAGAGTGCGAACGGTGATTTATTATTTTCAATATTCTCCAGCGAAACTGCATGTCACTTCTAAGAACAACTGGTGGTACACGCTGACATATTTATTTAATGCGCTAAAAAAAGATATTTTGTAACAAGTTTAAGAATGTAGAATTACCAAAAAGAATGAGGCATTATAAAAACTTTAGTGAAAGCAAATGGTCTGGATGAAAAATCGAGGAAAACAGCTCGGCACGGAACGTGTTAAAGACGTTTTCGGCTATAGTTATTGTCTCTCGGTGAAACCTTGTTTTTTTATTTTTTTTTTTAAAAGCGGTGGGGAAATGCTCTTACGCACACCCTCTCCTCCGATGGTGGTCGGAGAGGATAGTGTGAGGCTCGGGGCTCCCCCTAGATATTACCGGCCCGGAATCACGCCTGTTCCTGGCCCAACATTGTCGGTGAAACCTGTGTCGGTGATTTTCATAGTGCCCAGTGATTCATTCTGAAAAATTGTGCAGATATGACGAGAAGCTTATAGAAGATTGTAGAGGTCATTGTTCCGAAATGTTTGACACCGTTTTTAGCCGTTCGATATGTAAATGATTCTATTTGTATTCTGTCGCATTGTCTACCGGGAAGAAGGGACAATACAATTGCGGAATATTCCGGGGGAAGTATCCTTGATTTCTACGAGACATCCGTGTCCCTTGCGGAGCTGCGGCAATAGTTTAATCTTGCGCCATTACCACAAGTTCTACAGAGGCAGCGGAACTGTCGTAATGTCTATAGATCGCGACGAGGGTGCTGGTCGCAGGAAATGTAACGCACAAGCTTCCTTCCGCGGGTCGATTGTTTCCGTGCAGTGAAGTTACCGGCGTTATGCCTCGATCAGGCTCTATCATTTCCAAGTGATCGATAGGATCTGTCTATCGGCTCTGTGCATCTGAAACGTAATCATTATCCACTTACGTTACTCCTCAAAGCTGATCTGTTATTGCAGAGTGGATTATACAGGGGAGGCACTACACTGGAGGTCAAATTGACAAGACACCTCATGGTTCTTAGCAATGAACATTCATTTGTACATATACAGCAATCGCGCGTTTACTCTATTTTATTAGCTCGCTTTCTTTTACTTTACTATTCCACTGCCGGCGATTGATCTCAAAGTGTGAAAAATCTTCCTTGCTTCGTTAACATTTGAAAGTAGAGTTTTGCAACTGATTATTAGACAGCTAATCTTCATGCAAAATAAAAATGTTCAACCTGAACTGCAACAAACTAGAGTGACATGCAAATTTATTTCCTTTCTGAATATGTTTAACAGGTTGAAAATAATATAACAGCCTTTTTAAATTCTACTAATGTTGTTGTTGTTTTAGATTACATCTTCTAATTTTCGTTAGAAATGCATAAAATCTGCACTGTTTTCCGATTATAAATCGAATGCAAATTTTAATGGTGTCTGGCATAACCAACGTCACTTCTAGTGAAGAAAATTATCGAATCCTCGTCTGGAAGAAGCTGAATGTTTCGTTCGAACCGGCCGTGCACTAATTCCTTCAATTAAAGGTTCAAGTTCGAGGAGAGCACGCAGTTCTCAAAAGAAAAGTTGCTCACAGAATCTTTCGACTGCTTCAGCCTCGTTACACCGAAACAGTTTCGTTCGTCTCGTCTATTTACGGGGAAACTTGTCTGCGACACGGTTCCATACGTGTGGATTGTGGATGAGTGGGTGGCGCGAGCGCGTGTGTGCACGTGTGCAGCTTCTTTGATGCAAAAGTTGCCGCGTTTCAGCACAGCAGCCGTCTCAAAATCGACACACGAGCGAGATCGACGTCCCGAATAATCTCACCGTCTCGGATTGCCGCGTTTCTGCCTGGTTTCCTTCCAGATCGTTCCCCTCTTGTTCCCGGTTGTTCCACCTTGAAACGGGGGTTCTATACGTCTATCCGACGACCCCCTTTTTTTCTGGTGCATTTCTCGTTCGACTGCCACCGTCTAGACGTCCCACTTACTCCACCACCCACCCCCCTTCTAACTCGACCAGTTTTCAATCACCGACGATTACCGTGCTTCGCTTCAATCAGTCATCCCCTCTACCTTCCATACTTCTTCTCTCGAATCGTGATAATCGACGTGATCGGCCGAGTAGAACTTCGCGACCCACGAGAAAAATTAGGCGACGGATTTTCCACGTTGATCCGCGGCCGTACAGTTACTCGAATTAATATTCGGACGCTCTAAAGAAGACGATAACTTTTTTATTATTCTGTTATACGACTTTTTTGGGAAGCTAGAGCAATTAGTTTACTACAGGATGTGAAAAGAAATTTTTTCTAAAATTGCAATTGATCGGAATTGTATAAAAAATACTGAAAGTTTACAACTTTTTTATGTGTGCCAATAACGAAAATTTAAAAGATGTCTTTTGTAAATTCGTATAGACTATATACGTTGTAAAAAATTCGTTGAAATTGGTTAATTGGTTTACGATTTATGAACGAATGAAAGTGGTGAAAATGGCAGTTGTAGGCCGAAAATCATGAAAAATTGTAATTTTTACCAGTTTTGGTTGTTTATAATTCGTAAACCAGTTAACCAATTTCAATGAAATTTTCATCATTCTCATAGCACCCTACCTGAAGTTGATTCGATAAATTCCGTATCTTGTACAGCAGTTTTTTATATTTAAAGAACGATTAAAAAGCGGTGCCTCAGGGTATACGGACATTATTTCTGTATAACTTATGATTTATGTGAAGCTCTCGCCTTGGGACACTTCTCAAGGATCGCATATTTTTTACAATCGCACGATCGTAAAAGTTTTAGAAGACTTTTTGAAAAGCTGGCCAATTTACGCAGAGGGCGAAAGACAAATTTTAGTGCTCCAAAATTCAGGAACCGTCTTAAAATATGCATTTCAAGACAGCTTGTCTTTCGCTAAGGAAGGACGAGGTAAGTGCTCGAGGGAAAGTACATTCTTCGAGACGAGTGGAACATGATTTTACTTTCATGAAATGAGATTCGGTATATCCATGGTGTTACCAGAAGAAGGAACGTATTAGCAAAGTAATTAAATGAAATTAGCACGAGACCAATACTTTGCTGCGTATCCTTACGAATATCTGTTATTATATTTTACGTTGCAAATGATTTTACACATGTATTAAAATATTTCCGAGCGTAATCATTTAATTGATACTATAATTTCGTGAACTAAAAATAATTTGAATTCGGTGCAACTACAAAATATTACGAGCAAAATAGGTTTAAATAATTGAGAAATAATAATGAGAAGAATGTAATTACTTCCGTCCGTAAGGGTTTCTAGGATCAGCGAAAAAATTCATTTAATACCGTTTCAATCCGATCTCGTATGTTTCGGCTGTTTCTCCGCGAAATCTGTATTAATAACTTTACGGTAGGTTGTTAGATTAGTTTAAAAACTCGAGAATCCTTTAAGCCTTTGCGGGAGTTTCTGAAACTTATTGTTAAGATAGCTTAAGTTTCGATATACGTGACGCGTATTTGGCGTGGCTCTAACCTGCGCAAGCCTCTAGCCAAAAATACTTTCAACTAGTAACTCTTCCCTAGATCGCCGAAACACAATTGGAACTAAAGTTTTCGAGCGATCATTTAAAAATACTTATCCTCCAACGTATGTATCTCTTAGCTGCGTGGCCTTATTTCAAAATATTTTGTCTGAAATTTAAATCACGTCTTAGTTCTCCCAAGAATTTAAAATTAAGTATAGTACATGGTAATTATTGTAGAGGAGAGTTTTCCTTCTGGGACCAAAAATGTTGCACTTTTACCTCATCTGAAAATATTTTGCATTGTCTGAAAATTAAATTACGTTTTAGTTTTCGCAAGAATTTTAAATTGAGTAGTACATGGTAATTATTGTGGAGGAAGGTTATCCTTTTCCTTCCGGGACCAAAAGTTCTGCACTTTTTCAGTCAACTGAATTAGAGGTGAATTTTTCAATTTTTGGTCTTTTCGTTCTCTTCTTAAAATATTTTGCATTGTCTGTTTAAATCACGTTTTAGTTTTCACAAGTATTTTAAATTATGTAGGATATGGTAATTATTGTAGAGCGGGATTATCCTTTCTTTTCTAGGACCAAAAATATTGCACTTTCTCAATAAATTAAATTAGAGGTGAATGTTTAAATGTTTGTTCTATTTTGTCCTTATCTCAAAATATTTTGCATTGCCTGAATTTAAATCACGTTTTAGTTTTCTGTAAACTGTGGAAAATAGCAATTCTACAGAGAAAAACTGGCAATTTAAGCTCACGATCATTGCACAAATTAATTTTTGGAGGTTCCTCGTAAAAATCTACAGGATTGTATAAAATAAGTGTAAAATTTCTGGTCGCAGAAGGAAAAGATTAACCTAGAGGAGTATATCTGTCATGCATAATTGAAAGGTTAATACTAGCAAGGAGAATATGAACGATATTTTCTGGTGCACAGGACGTTTGTTTTGAATACGTAATTTGTGAGATCCAATGTTGGATGTATCCTAACTTTGAAGGGCATTCCAAACAGCACGAGCGGCGTTGACAGTGGCGCGGAAATGCTTCCTTTTAAATGGAAAAGCCCGATAGTTTTGGCAATCGTTCGACGATATATCTTTTTCCAGCTGAGACAAGGCGCTTATGGGATATATCGATTTCTCGTCGAGGTATTGTAAAAGCCTACGATTTATTACCGGATCGCTGGTCGGATTTCACGAATGGAACAGACGTTTCCTTAGATCGACATGTTTTCATTGAAATAACCATACTGGATACGTATCCCATTGATCTTAATTGGTGTTTCGATTGCGAACGTAAGAACGAAGCACGTGGTTACTTGAAACCTTAAAAATGAAATCCAATGCCTCCTTTAATCGACTGAAGTATCTGCATTTTAATTAATTAGCAGACTGGGGAGCTTTATTGCATTGATAGGTTATGAATATTTTCAAAAAATGCTAGAGTATAAAATTCGGTATGATTTAATAGGATTCTTATTTGGTTTGGATCTACAAAGGCTGTTCCCATTAAATGTGTCTATAAGCAATTAAATTAAATTTGTCTATAAACATTGACAATTGCAAATTGGAAAACAGTGATTGTCTATAAACATTGAAAATTGCAAATTGAAAAGCAGTGAATTGTCTATAAACATTGAAAATTACATTCCAGCAATTTTTGAAAATTTCCAGATGCCATAAATGCATATAAATCCGCAGTCTAGTAATCCATATTAATTTTTCCCGGGTACTAAAATAGTTTCAGTCTTTCTTCAGTAATCACAGGTTGTGGTATTAGCGAAACGAAAATGTCCGTGACGGATATCCAGCGGCACAGTTTTATTATTGGCTTGCTGATCGAAGAAGCAACGTAAGGTGAAATTGTTAAGAAACACGTCGGTGGATAATGATAAGTAAACAATCGGCTTAAAACGAAACGGCGTCTGTCTAACGATAAAATCCTCGCGCAATTAAACACGTAACTCGATAATTTCCCCGGCTGCCGCAAATAATACCAGCAACCGTTGGGTCGAGCCAGGTGCGCCATTATTCATCCGTTCTTCTTCCTGCAAACGTAACGTGGCCTCGTAAATCTGTGCGCAGGTAAGGGAACGAAGACAAAGTTGCCAGCAGGAGTCGCGGTTTCTCAAACACAGCGATGCGACGCGTTACGTTCGTTGTGGAATCCCCTGTTTCCAGCTTACCGATACGCGATTTAATGTCTGAAGACTCTGGTTGGCTCTCGCCACGCATGCGTGGTCACGCGAACTCGGCATTATTCATAACAGTTGATCAAACAATGTCAATCAATATCTATAGAAGCTGGACAAAAGTATTGGCACACTTGGCTTTTAATCCTTTGCACTATTTTATCTCGAAAATTAAACATCTCTTCCGACCTATAGTGTTTCCATTCCCTTTCATTTTTCAAATTTTATGGATATGAAATCGGTCTAATACCTCATACAATACTTAAATGTTTAGTAACCGATTAGATACCGATATATTTATTTTTAGCGGCGACTCATAGTCACCATTCGAGTGCTAAGGGTTCATTATACAAACACGACGTATACACTCAAGAAAAAGCACAATGTTAGGTTAATTTTTTTTATTTATCCTAACTTCTGGATCAGTCATTTTCTTTCTTAATAAGGTTTAATAAGTATACAGTGGATGTTTATGAAAAATAAAAATTTTCTACCTGAATTGCAACAAACTGGAGTGAAATAGAAATTTATTTTCTCCCTTAATATGGTTAATAGGTTGAAAATAATATAACAGTATTTTTAGTTTCTTCTAATTTTTTTCCTGTTTGAAATTACACCTTCTCATTTTTGTAATAAATGCATAAAATGCGCTGTCTAAAAATTCGTCTAATGTTTTTACTGTTTTAAATTACGTCTAGTCATTTTCGTCATAAATGTATAAAATGTCTAATAATTGCCAAAACTTTTTCCTGCAACATTTTTCGTAACACTTATCGTTTACGAGAGTAACGCCGGGTGGTAAATCTCCGAGCTCCCAGTGTATTGATTAACCGAAGAACGTCGTTCGGTATTGTCTTCTCGAATCTGTTGCTGGAACCTCTACAAATGTAACGTAATTTATTATATTTGTACACGAACGAGTAATTAATTGCGAGCACTTCGTTAAAGCTAAGCTGTACAACGGTTATTAAACCGCAGTTGCTAAATCAGTTTCGAAAGTACCATGGAGCCGCGTTACCTTGCACCGCTAAAGTCCAAACAAGACTCCTCTAACGGAGTCAGTGTATCGCTAATTAGCATCACCGGCATTCGGGATATGGCACGTCGGCTTTAATATCATTTTCATACTTCCGGTAACGCGGACCCATTAAGTGAATTTCGGTTCTGGAACTTCACAATACAGTTCTGTTATTCGACTAATAGCCAGACACAAGGCATGGGAAACAAACATCTGCCATTTAATTTATATCGAGAAAGCAACGCGAGAAGTCAATCATTAACGCTGCGCTATAAAAATTGAAATTATTGTGCAAGATTTATCAATACTAGACTGCAGATCTCTATGCATTTATTGCAAAATTGTGTAGATTTACATTAAAAAATGGAATGGATTACAAACTATTGTCGTCGTATGTAGTGAAATATGAATTCTACACGTTTCCCATTCGTGGGGCACATTCATGAAACGGTTACAATTGTGAAACTTAATTAATGTCTTCCAGGAGAGCAAACTCTTTCATTGAGGACATTTAATTATGCTCTGACATAATTGTTTTCATTACGATATTTAATTGTAGATGGTCGAATTTTCTTTTTTGACGTGGAATTATTTCGGTTTGAATGCACGTTTTGCAGAATTAAATTGAAAACGTTAATGTGAAAGCAGCCGCACAACTGGCGGTGCATGTACACACGGAAAAAGAATGTCGCTTTTCTGACAGGAAACCTCCCTCCTTTCTGACAGGAAACCAGTCACCTCATGATGTTGCGTGTCGCACGATCCGAAATACCGTTCCTACCCAAGTAGAACAGCCTTAGACCATATACATGTATATTTATAAACCCGGCTTTAGATATCATGCCGTGTTCCAAGATTACTTCATCTACCAGATGACGGATGTGGACAAAATGCTATAGTCTGTTGAGAAGTCGCAGTGCCGCGAAGCTAAAGTGGCAGAGGGGAAAGGGGAATCGTCGCCGTATCTCATTCTGTATAAATATTTATGGAAACTGCAACTGTAATATATATTTTATTTTATTACTCATTTTTACTTTACTCTGATTATTTTAAACAGTGCCATCTCATTTTGTGAATCATCATTTCATTGCGGCCTGGATTCATCATCATTTCATTTCGCCTGCCTGGCTTGTCGTTGAGTTGTATTACTGAATTTCGTCTACTCCTTCGACATCATATTCTCCTGATACCAAGTTCAATTTTCGAAAATTTTCTTAAAATTATCAACCCTCTGACTTGTCGTTGAGTTGTACTTCCGAATTTTCGAAATTTTCGACCGTCTGTCTTGACGTTTAGTTGTACTACTGAATTTCGTAATACCTCCTTCGAGCATAATATAATATGTTCTCCTAATACAAAATTAAATTTACGAGATTTTTAGAAAACTTTTGGCTTTATACTAGGAGTATTTGAGTACACGTACACTCCCGCTCATAAGTCTCAGAACACCACTGGTTTTTAGTAAAACTCTGGTATTTCGTATCGATTATGAATCTTTAACTGTATTAACTACATGTCAACCTTGAAATAAGAAAAAAGCTCGCATCCTTCATCGATTATTTTCTTGATCTATATGCAAAATAAAAATCGTCTGCATCGATTGCAAGAAATCGAAACCAAACTGAATGTTGTTTCTTCCCTTCACTTCCTTAAACTAAAATTCTTCAATTTTTAAAATTTTCTGCACGGATTATATAATATTAATTACACGGATATCTCTCCTGTGAATAATAGGTTGAGACTATACTGTAAAGACTTGCTGTATCGCGAGCCCCGAATCTGGAATTTTTCCAAAGATACAATCATTACAAAAATAGAAGAATACAATCATGTGTGGTACGAGACTTGACTATCCCGGCCAGACAATCCGCTTAGAATGTCGCTGATACCGGAAACGTTCGTTGTGGGCGTGATTATCCAGAAAATCAAAGACATGCTGACGCACATTCCGCGATACCAGAAGAGGATCGGTTCTATCGAGTACGAAACGCGGTCTCTGAGCAAGCAAATCGAACGTAACGATGTCCGCAGCGTGCCGCGGATAAAATCGAACGACACGGGGATTTCTGTGGATCCTCGCATAACGGTGGAACGGTATTTGCAAGCAGCGGAACACTTGCCCTTCCGATCGACCAAATAACATAAATGTTTGCCCCCCTGTGAAGTAGCACGGGAACCGATATCGTTGCATCGCTCCGGACCTTCGTGTCGGAAATTTTCGCAGAAAGAACGACCGTCCCCGATTATATCGTAACGTACTGTCGATCCTCGATTCGCTCGACTAATTCGGAGCGCATGGCTAATAGGACACGGTTGGACCTCGATTACGCGAACTAATCAGACGGTATCTCCGAGCGATCAATTTTAATAGGAAATTAAACCTTGAATTTTTCATCGGAGAGCGTCTGTGTTTGCTATTCAATATTGGCTCTTGCAACGACTTTTTAGTTTTATGCTTTCGATCCGACCTAAATAAATATATATTACTATGAATACTGTAATACCTCGATGTGTGTATTTATAAGCAAATTCAGTAGATTGCGGAACTGTGAAATCATCTGAATATCTTAAGAGTATTGTTTTAATACATTCACCTCATTGATATTATTGAAAGATAAAATAAAATTCCACTTAATTTACTTATTCTACTTAACTTTTGAACTGTGTCGGCTGCCTTTATCCTCAGTCCCTCTTTGTCGTTTACGCGCCGTCCGTCTCTATGTTCGGCAAACGTCAAAGAACGTAGTATCTCTACGATTTCTGAGTCTCCAAACCCACAACGTAGTACCACTATGCGAGGGAAGACTGTAATGTAATGATTAACTTGAAAAAAGATTCAATATAGTACAGTGGGTGCACAAAGTGTTCGTATGACTTACTTTTTCAATATTGGACCCAACAGATCGAGTCTTTTTTAGGCGTTAGAAGGATTGGTTTACTAGCTAATGTGTAAATAATTTTTTTTTAATTGCTATTGCTCGCAATTGCGGAAGAAAAAATATATACATGTTTTAAATTTTCACTACAGGCTCGGTCAAAAAATTTAAAAATCATCACCTTTACTTTTTCCTTTGCAATTGCGACCAATAACAATTTAAAACAAAAATTATTTACACTAATCCTTCTAACATCTGAAGAAAAACTCAAGCTTATTGGGTCGAATTTTTAAAAAATTATACGTTTTTAAAAGGTACGAATACTTTGCTCGTAAGTTTTTTGACAAGGTAATTTTTAACAGTTCTTCTTAATTTATGTCGTGATTCCAAACTTTCCCTATCTCTTTCCATATTTTCCGAAATTGCTTGAGCGTACATTTCTCTTCGGTACGCACATTTTCGCATCCCGCTAATGTCCGACGTGTATTGACTTTTTCCTCATTAACATCTGACGTTATGCGTGACGCAATTACGTAGCAAATCTATTTATTCGTTTATATTCCGCAAAAGCGTGTGGTTTAATCAAGACTGAAACGTTCCCTCGCGTATCGTTCGATTCCTCTTCTCTTTTATTTCGACGTTTACTCGAAATGGAACTCTTTTCTCTTCAAACTTCGACCAGCTCGATCGCAGCATCCTAAACCAAGGAAGTTCCAGAAACGGGAAAATTTCAACTTTCTACCTATGTCCTACCTCTTTTCGTTGCGATTCGAGGCCCCATTGTTTCGACTATCTTTCCCTTCCAAGATCATTCAAAGACTTCGAATGGCTTCCGATACACACGCGTATACATAAACGCTCCTAGTGATCTCGTAGCTGCGATACTTTTCTTTTATTCGATTCCGTTCAACACTCCGGCGAATTTCAATCAGTTTTCAGGTTTTACTACGGCAGGCATTGACAAAGCTATTGAAGGGGCCAGGAAACGGAAGTAGCAATTCACAAGCTGAGAATTGCACGCACGAGATTGAAAAACGAAATCGCATATGCGTATCAGGGAGGATCGAACAATACAAATTAAATAAATCTGTATACAGCAGGGTTCAACGTGGGGCCCACACCCCACCGCGTCGCAATTTGTTTGTTAAGTCCAATTGTCCAATTGTTTGTTGTCAAATTCGAAAATGGACTCGACCAGAGATTCAGTTATAAATTAATCAATTGACTGCGGATGTTTATGAAAAATCAAAATGAATTGCAACAATCTGGGATGAAATAGACATTCATTTTCTTTCTTAATCTGTTTAATAAGTATACAGTGGATGTTTATGCAAAATAAAAATTTTCTACCTGAATTGCAACAATCTGGAGTGAAATAGAAATTTATTTTCTTCTCTATTATGTTTAGTAGGCTGAGAATAATATAACAGTGTGTTGAAATTTTTCTAATATTTTTGCTATTTTAAATTACACCTACTCTCGTGTCTGTCATAAATGCATAAAATCCGCAGTGTGGAAAGAATGAATGGAGAAGAAGCGTTCAATTGGTTTTCTAAAATTATGGCAAAAATATCTGGAATATTGCTGGAAAATAGATCCAGTACACTGGAAACGTTACCGAGATTTCCAAGGATAAAACTCGACGATTTTGTTTTATCGATGAAGCGATTTCCGAGGTTGGAAATAGATCGAGTGTTGGAGAGTCAACGTAAAGAAATAAGACCACCGTTGCTTTACACAAGTAGCAGTACCGCGCATCGTTTTCCGCAGATCCGAAGATGGAAATTATTTACACGCGTTGCGCCCGAGACATTTTTTGATCGTGTTTCGTTGCTTTCGCCGGGTGGTTAAAGAACTTTTATGCTTCGTAGTTCGCGCGAACACAGCAACTGGGAACACTAAGGAAAGAGAAGAGAAAAAGATTGGTCGAAACGATTTCTGCGAAAGTCACTTACTGACCATTACGTGCTTTCTGTTCCCTTGATGGGAGTTTAACGTCTCAAATATCGTGAACACGCTGCTAACTTCACCCCACAGTGGAAGACGTATTTAGGTAGCTGAACTTCCGCTGAAACTTCCCCCTAATGCACGAATAACTTAATCCTTTTATTTGTTATTCGTTTCGTTAGGCACTGGCAATTTCATTTCCGAGAATAAACACAAATTCATTTTTAGATCATGGCTTTACATATTTCTTCTTGCATGTATGCTGTTTAGAAATCTTAAAAATGATTTTCTGCTTCAAACATCTTAAGACTTTTTAGACTATTTTTAATTTAAACCTTTTTAGACCTTTTAATTTAAACCTCTTCTCTGTAATGGTGCCCCTCTTTGGAACATGGTGTTGGTGTAATTTATTTTTTAGTAAAAATAAGTTAATTAAAAATAATCTGGAGAAAAAGTCATCGTATCATTGCAGAGCAAAAATGTAACACGAACTAAGAATTTTAAAATGAAATTGTAAAATCATTCAGTTTTACCATTTAGTTTTTGGTAGTTCTACTGTTAATAAGTTGAGTAAAGTGGAAATAATATAACAGCGTACTGCACACTGTTGCCATAAACGCATGAGATTGGCAGTTAATTTCTCGTAGATTCTAGGTGATAGAACTAGCGAATGTGTTTCGTCATAAATTGGTGAATTTCGCGGAAGGAGAGTGTTTATAGCGCATTATAAACTGAAATATAGTACATAGGAAGATTAAAAATTATTTTCATGCGCGTTTAATAGCGAGCTAACGGTACGATAGCGTTTTATGAAGTATCACGGACGCTATATCATTTATATTGACAGAGTTTTAATTACCTATAGAGCAGCTCCTTTGAGATCACCTGATGTTTAATGCCTCTAGTTCCAACGAGCTCTTCGATCACTTTGAAGTTTTCTCGAAGCCCGTTCCGCGGAGGCACAATATCAAACGGAGCACCATGCGAATTAAGCGCCCACGGTTTTCTATTAAATAGAACATTGATTGATTACCGTAGAAGGTCTACGAGGTGTTCGCGTGATAAATGGTTTTTTTTTTTCAAAGCGCCCCTGTAATTGTTTTCGTGTCAGCACTCTCCTCCATTTACCGAGCCAAAGCGCCCTTTATGCACCGATGAGCTTCATTTCAGAGTGTGCGGTAACAATAGTCCTTCAAAATTTCATGGCAAACTTTGCGCTCCTACAGTGAAAACCGTCCATCAATTTTCCGAAACATTCGTTGAAGCCCTATTCACTTTCTTCTGTTACCTAACAATTTCAATTTTCATTGCATTTTCTCGCACGGTAATCAAATATATCGAAACTGTAGCATCGTGAAAATTGAAAATTTATAAATTTAATGGAATATTTTCCATCGCAGTTCACCTTCAATGACTTTGAATCATCTTGAGCTGTATATCGAAAAGTATGTCATTCTAATTTAGAGATTTAGTTTTTCCAGATGCTCTTAGATTCCTTTCGTCCATTTTAATCCTCTATAAAAGAAAATTGAACTTTTGTAATTACGTGCAAGTTATTTCTGACACAAGGACTTTTTACATACAAATCAGAGGAATAAATAATTGTCTACTCGGTAATGATCTTTACTTGCGTATTTGATAATGAACACACTCATCTTTCCATTGTGCACTGATATCCTTGATACGAACGTCACTGTATCGTCGAATATGTCCGATTGAATGCAGTATATCACTGCTGACAAGTAGAATTGACAGCCTATAGTCAGACATGACGTCTGCCATATTGAGAAACACGTTTGTCCACAAAAAAATGTTACTAAACCGAAAACATGATAACATAGAAGTTTACAAACAGTTACTGTAGATGTTTTAAAATACGAAAATTTGTATATAAAAATTTTTGAAACTATGTGTATTCCTTGTAAACAGTAAGTCCACAGTAAATTTCATGATTTTGGATACCTGATTCATTGATATTTGCAGGCAATAAAGTAGGAAATTTTTTGTTTAATCAAAACATCAAAAGGATGTACACATTTATAAAGATCGACATTTTAAAATTGACGAAATTAAAATTATTTAGTGTTATCCAGTGGGCTGGATCGTGAAATTTTATTATTACTAGTGGATCAATAATATTATAATTATACTTTAACAAAGACCTGTCGATACACAATATCTATAGTGGACTGAGAATTTGTATGCAAGCATAGGAATATTTTGCATTCCCAGATTTCACGATAGTAAGAGGAAGTAAAATTGCATTTTTCACATTAATAAATTCGTCACATAAAAAACAATTAAATTCCGTTAGTTTAATTGCATTCAAACATCTAGAGTGCTCATTTTACTTTCGCATTGCTAATGAGCGATACAACGAATTTGGCCAATAGAATTAAAATAAACAACATAGAATAAAATGTCTCGAAGTATTAAAATATTTTCCGATAATTTTCAATCGATGACTGAAAATGAAAATGCCTGATATGTTAATCTGGAAATTTCTTGAAAGCGCAGCGCCTCTCGAAGCGAGCGTGGAATTCACGTTGATGCGGTCGCATAAATCATAAATCAATATACATACATACGTATTCTCCTGGAAGTTTCGTTCCCGCGTATACCGTCTGATCTTGCCGAGAGCAAGGATCTCACCTGCGAACTACGGCGAATTCCGGCCACATAAATTGTTCACGGGAATGTATCTCGATGGGGAAGTTCGGAATTTTTCAAGAAAAAAAAAAGAAACTATCGAATTTCATCGATAAATCAGGAGGTCCGCGGTCGGAATTATTAAAACATGCAGAAACTTCTGTGTCGATTGAATTTCTGTCACGTCGCCCGTCGTTGCTTATCCCGCGGCACGTTAAGGGACCACTTTTCTGTGAATGTTGCAGAATTGAACAATTTTCATGCATTTTTTTCTAATTCTATAGCACGCCTAACGTTACCATTTTTTTCGTTATTATTTTTCCGTTATACATGACAATCTTTAGCAGTTTTAATTAATTATGTCGTAATAAAATATTTCAATATGTATTCTTCTTATTAAAAGTACTATAAAATTCCGCAGAACAACTTTTAACAGATCATTATAAAGAGTAGAGTTTCGTTTATGAAACTACATTAAAATGAATGCGGTAGAAAATTTGTTACACGCCGTAGAATCGTTTGAACTGGTAAAATTCCAAAAGGAAAATTTCCACTCCAGCTTTCTCTGAACTTCACTTGAGGAAACCAGAAGATTTTAACCTATTTTATATCATTCTGTAAAGTTTGACAAGAAAACCCCGAAAATCTAAGTTTTAAACTTAGGAATCCACTGGATCAAAAGTTATGCGTGTTTAAAGTTCAGCAATTTCCAACGTTTTAACACTTTAAACACGCATAACTTTTGAACCAGTGGATTCCTAAAATTGTGTACATGAAGTATTGAATACAATCGTCATAGCTTTGATCCAGATAATTTCTGCAAATCTAATTATTCAAATTATTGTTTCATAGTAAGTTTCTAGTTGTGACGTTCTACCAGCATTAACTGATACGTTGTAGTTGTATCACGGTTAATAAATCTTGCTGTGAGATTTTCAATGAATCGAGAAAGTACTTAAACATGTACGAAATATGTGCGAAATATCGTCGATATTGAAACAGTGATAATTTCGTTTAAAAAAAAAATAGTACAACCTTGTCTCATTTTAAAGCTTGAGACTTCTACTTCTGAAGAGATGTGTTCAGAGAACTAAAGGCATGTGTTTCCTAAAAAATTCCACCATTTGAAGCGTCTCTAAAACCATTTACAATAAGTTTTCGTGAATGATTCAACGATAGATTTGTTAATCGAATCTCTCCCATAAAAATCTTGGGAGATCTATCAATTTGCTGAACGTGGGTGTACGCCGATGGTCTTAAGGCGATCACCACATTTCGATTCCGTCGAACAACAGCGTAATTAAGTGAAATGTTTTACTTCTTAACTTGTTCGTCGACCTCGGGCGCGGATTTCCGGCTCCCGAGTTCCCCGGTTCCTTTAATTATTCCGCAAGTGCGTCAAGCGCTCTCGTTTCGACAACTTTTAACAATACTTTGAATCCCGTCCCGGCATTCGATGTCGTTAGTTCGTTAAGAGGAATAAAAGCAACTCCGGCGGGATGGATGCGCCATTCACGAGCAGGATTTTTTATTTTTACTTCAACCTGATAATATTCTGTCTCTCGCGCACCACCGGAAAATAACGAGCTGTAACGGCGGCCAACGGAAGGCAGACTTAGCGACAAGATATTTTTCTTACGGAAGCAGAATAAAGTAGTACACAAGAGCTGCGCTACCTCTACTCGTACAGCAATTCGATCAACATAATGATTCAACCGAACCGCTGCTTACTTTTGACCTTATTTTCTTCTCCTTTTTTCCCCATTTCAATTCTCAACGGTTGCTTTAACTAGTCTTCCACTTCTTGTTAAGTAGAGCCTCGACGATTGGTAATCAAATCACCATTTCTCTTCGTAATAATTTGATTGTTCTTGCCAACCAATGCTTCTTCACATCTAACAAGGAATCTGTAAATTCAAAGAATTATGAAACTGCACGCAGGTTGAGTCAGTTTTGCCTAATACAACCCTCTTCTTTCTGTGCTACTACTCGCGTTAAAGGGATGAAATCAACCCTTGAAAAAATACTTGATACATTAAGAAAGTTACAACGAAAGTTTAATGGTACCATTATGGCTGTCAAACTGTGTAAAAAATTTTCTTTCGTGCATTTCGTTTGTGAACTTTGTGAGAAGGCATTAAAAAAAATGTTCAAGGGTGTTTCCAAAATATTCATTGGTATTTTTTATCTGGGATACATGAGTTTCAAGGGGATGGAAAAATAAAAAAAAATGTTTTTTAATTGTTTAGTATTAGTATCAATTTCGGAACTGTCTTAAGATATAATAAGAAGTTGTTGGAAAAAGTATGAAAAGACTACATTACGTTATACGGCTGGTATATATGGCTGGGGTTGGTTTATGACGCTCATTCTTTAATATTTGTTCAAGTCTAAGATGGGGAAGAAAGTTGTTGGAGGGAAGATGAGTGCAAGAAACTTTCCGGGGAAGGATGACCGGAGGGTTGGTGAACTGACCCGGCGGATAGGGCCGGTTTATGGTTCGATATAAAATGGTGGACGAAGTTTGTGGAGAGATGTACACGCTCCCTTAATTTCAGGTTCCGATTTTACGATATGCAGCTGCAATTATATCGGAAGTTCTTCGGCAGCGAGTGAAGGTTACTTGGAAGATGATTTATTGGAGCCGTGCAGGATTCCTCTGAAGTGATTGAGGTAACGCGAAATTCTAGAGAGCGGAGATGAATCTAAATGAGAATCTGAGGAATAGGCGAAAGGGGGCAATAAAATTACTTGATGGCTTCATACAATTCTAGATCCGATTTAAGGTCATCGTTCATTCTGTTCGTCGCGGAGGAAATACGATCGAAAGTTTTCTCTCGTTAAGGGAAAACGTGGGGAGACTCGTTCGACTGTTCGTCGATGAGCTGTTATCAGACCTTAGAAAAATCTAAGATATCGTCGTGACGAAGTTCATCGGTTTGGCAAACCATGGAAATAAGGAATGACGCATTAACTGAACGCCCCCGTGGGGTAATATTACCGGAAGTCTGGCACGTATTCGAGCATGAAATTGAGTCTTATAGCAGTTCCACCGCCGTGTCGGGGTGAACTACTTTCTTTGTCGTTCAACGCTTTCCACGATGCGTCTCAATCGCAGTCGGATTATTACGTAATTCGAATGCGGCGAATTAATTTCTATGAAAAAAATGGAATTTGATTACGGCGACGGACTCTCGAGCATAATTCACGAACGCCAAATAGTTGCGCAAGCGTTAATTTGAAAAACAGTTGTTTTGACAACGTGCATGCTACACCGGGCTGAAGCAATTTACGTTAGCAATTTTGAAATATTGTGCAACGAAAGAAGCAAAATTCTACGATTATGATCTAATAGTGAAATAAAGTTGCCTTTTATCTTTCAGATTAAGTTTGCATAAGTTGGATTGTTAGAAAAATAAAGCTTTAAAGCTTTAAAATTTTAATTCCATATATTCTTACTAGCACTTGGAATTCTAATTGCACGTATACAATATTTATTAAAATCTATGCGCTTAATTTGAATTACTTTTTGGTTTCAAAAGAAGACGTAGATTTACGCGATTAGAAAGCCATTACGAATCCACCCCTGGCAGTTCTTCCGCAAAAAGTTCTCCTGCAATTTTTCTACAAATAGTAGAAATAATTGAATTACAGTTTTTACCAATCTTGAAAATCAATTTTTAGTAGAATCTATCGAGAAAAACCAAATTTTTTGAGGACTAAAGAAGTGTGGAAATGTTATTAAAATCATTTTGAAATTTATTGTTGATTTTAGTCGATTTTGTGAATCACCGCTTTCAATATCCATTTTGAACAAACTTCTAAAGATGTGATCTTTAAAAAGTGATTATTGCAATAGTTTTTTCGGTATTGTTGCAAAATTGAATTAAAATTCAACGCTCGTGTTAAATTTTTCGATATATTCAACCGTCTGTAGGTCCCAGCACTTGGTATTTGGAAAATGTATCCAGCTGAATGGAATCCACCGTAGATTTTCAATATTCACCTGAATAATTCGGAGATTTCTAAATGTTTCAACGACATAGCAGCGAATTCCATCGAGTTACCTCGGCGCGATTGTAATTTGGTGATCGTTCGAAAAGATTTATCGCGCGCCTTGCACATTAGAATGATTCATTTACCACAATCTATCAAAACACAGCACAGTTGGTACACACGGATAATGTAGAACCTATTCCGCTAACGTTCCACCATCTTTTATGCACGATATTTCAGCTGAAAGATATAACGTTCTTTACATTTCATAATTTGCAGTTAAACGAACGTTACCATAGAATGTATCACGAAATCGGTGAAATTATTTCATTTAAAGTATTAATTGTTACATAAACTGAATATCCCGAGAATGGAAAATGCAATTAAGAATTATTAATTACAATAATTGAATTTCTCTCTGGATTTTTTCAATATTTTAGAATATTTCCACACTCAATCGACCTAAGTTTTATATATTATGTTATATATTATATTATCAGTTAGAGATACCTTGAAGTCGCTTAATTATTGGAGATTTTTTGCAACTATATGTGTATGCTTCGAAGTCTGCTTTTCTGTGTCAAGTTTTTCCTTTTTCGTCGTCGATGCACCCGCCTTTTTCTAATTCCGAGTACGATGGGACTCCATTTAGCCGGACCACCATGCCAATTTATGCGTCTTCTGTTAATGCTTGGGAAACAGCTCATCGTTTATACAGAGTTACTCTCCTATGTATTCCAGCGAATTCCTTGCGAATATTAATGTTTGCAATGTGATTTCCTGTACTGAAATCAAACAAGAATTCGTTGATCCTATTACGTGCTTTATCAACATTGAATAGAAATTGATTCAGCCTATTAAGTACTCTATTAAGTTCGAATTAAATAGATATTGTAATATATATTGCTTACAATGATGCTACAGCAAAGTATACGAAATCATAGCTGATATAATCAATGATTAAAGTATTTAAGATTAAAGACTAAAGATACTATTAACTGCATAAAATCTGCAGTTTTAAATTATTACGTACTTTAAAATTAATTATCCATAATTCGTATTGTAATTCCAATACAATCCCAGAAATATTCAAGTTACATTTTCCCTGCAGCATTGAAATAATTAACACGTTCAAGCGCGACTGTATCCGTGCGGGGGAAAACAGGAAATCCAACCGCTCTTAGGTTCGTATTTTCCCGCGAAGCATGAAATCTTCAGCGTCTCGTTTATTTTTCACTTGACGGCGGGGGCGGACGTCTCGCGACGATATCCTCGCGGTTTCGCGGCTCGAGGACCAGGACGTCTTCCCTGGTAGACATTTTCAGACGCGAATCGATCGACAGGAAAACTAATTACGACGATGAATGTCTGGCAATCGAGGGGGATGGGGCCTATAAATTCGCATCGATGACGGCGCACAGAAAAATCAAGATGATACGGATCGCGGCAAGGTGCGCGATCGTAAATTCTGTTCCGGCCGTGCTGACCAGATTTATCGGTTCTTCCGTGCGAGCGGATAAGGAGAAATTAATTTCCCGTAGACACCAATTTTTCAAGACTCCGTGTCGTACGACGCGGCTTTAATAACGTGCGCTCTGTGTCGCCCTTTAAATTTCCAGTCACCTATCTTATTTTTTTCCCCCCTCGCAATAGCCACCGCTTCGTGGTCGGTCACGATTCGCGTTGTATCATCATCTTACACGAATATTGTCTTGACATTTAATCGTACTATATATTAACCATTTTTGTAACCCTTGCTATAAACATGATATTTATTATTTTCAAATTTTGTATGTCAAAGCAAATATGTTTTTATACGAGCAAAATATATGCAAAATTAATTGCTAAATATACGCAGAAAATATGTAAGATACAAATAAAATCTATTAAAAAATAGTACTGATCGTCCATCAGGAAATCAATGGACTTGGTCGAAAATGATATAACGATCCCTCGCAAAATTGAGCTTGAACGTGAAAAATAAGGTAAAATAAAACCAAAAATTTTCTTTTAAGAATAAAAATCTTAAATCTTAAAAAAATTTTGGTTTTCCTCTTGTTTTTCACAATCTTTTTTGTCCACAATCAATTTTGTGACACCCTGTACATTATATAGATTTTGAGCAAACTCTGTAACCAATTCAATTGAGTCCTCATAACTCATAGTGCAAATATTTTGGATTTGGGATAATTGAAATTATAAAAATGCATCCGCGATGGAATATTTAACAAATTTATTTCTTCGAGTCTATATTACATTAAAAAAGTAGCTAGGAATTTGGATAGACATCTTCTTGTTATTCTTAAAAAATAATGGAGAATAGTAATTTTTAGTAGCTCGTCTAGTATTAAATAATGAAATAATTTAACCTTATTAAAAAAATAATTAAAAAATTGCTGTACCCTTATTCAGTTACTAAACATTTGGGTATTTTATGAAGTATTAAAATAAAATTTTACAAACCATAGGGAATGGCAATATTCTATCTAGGAAGAAATTTTCAATTTTTTGTTCAAATAGCTCCGAAAGCAAAGGGTAAATTACGTACGTTCCATAAAGAAAAATTCATTTGGAAATCGGCATTAGCGTATGAATATCACAGAGTGTATGAATAGCATAAATAGCTGCGAATTTGTTAAGAGTTCTATGACGAACGTAAATCACGAGAGAGAGGTCAATATTAGGGATTGAGCTTTTTCATAAGAAGGGTGGAACGCATATTCGAGAGCAATAATGTTCGGTTTTTATGGAATTCGGCTGAACTCGACGGCGGCGATGCGTTCAGCGATGCTCACATCTGAAGAATTCATCTCGCAGTGATATATACATTGCGGTCCTCGGGCTGATTATCAAGCAGATCGCGACATCAAAGAACAGCCTGATAAAACTGGATTTAATCTCTGATCTCTTTTCACAAGACTTCTTTCGACGGACTCCCTTTACGTCTATTTTCCATGTCAAAGAATCGAGTCGCGATCATCGGGGCAGTATTAACGGAGATGACGGTCTCCGATAATCAGTATCGGAGATCGATGCAATTTTTTCTCATTTTAAATTACTTCCACTAGCTCTCCGCACGGCACGTAATAAATTCGCTCGGGACATTAGAAGGTATGCCGTGAACAATATTTACGTCACTGTGAGGGCAAAATCGGACTATAGTCAACCATGTTCGATTTTCAAAATTAAAATTACAGGCACAGTAATGTCACTGTACGAATCAAAGAAATGTGCACTTTGAGAACTTGATGAACGTAGCCTTTGAGGTTTTAAATTTTCATTGTGGGCACAAATGACACAGTTTTGAAAAGTGCCTTTCTTAGTTTTTCATTTCATTTTTATCAATTGCAGTTATTCCGTTTATGCTCCTGGATTAGTAAATAATTACTAGACTGCGGATCTTTATGCAAAATTGACTAGATCAAATTCAAAATTCATGAAAAATTTAAAAAAATGAAGATGTCAATATGTGATTTCTCCTCTGTTAAAATCGTTAAGGGAAGAAATATCAATCAAATGAGTTTCTATTTCTTGCAATCGATGCAGACAATTTTTATTTTGCATAAATATTCGCAGTCTAATAATTACACTTTTCTATTTACAGGGTGTTCTGCTACAGGTGGGAGGAAATTTAAGGGGTGGTTCTCCATGACGATATTAATACAAAAATGAAGAATAAAAACTTAGTAAAACTCTTACTGTGCAACACACTTTTTGTTCATTGTCTTACATGCTGTATAATTCTGTGACGGGTGTAGGACAGCCTCCGAGACGATATTAGACAAATAATCGTGAAACAAAAGACGGTTCAATTAGTATCAGAGGACTGGTTCGACTCGATACGGACTAGCCCAAATGAGCCAAGTAATATTAATTACCGATCGGCAGCACGCTTTGTCGAGGTCGTGTACTTCCGCGGTCGTGGTAAGACTCGTTCAATTAATTCAAGGAGAACGTTCTCGCCGGTCACGTAGCTGGATACATGTTGTAAATATTTATGAATGTCCCGTAACAATTTTTAATCCACTTGGCCGGCGCCGGCTCTCTCCACCGGAAAATTTCTCCCGGCGGACAGGAAGCAGGAAGGAGGCAGGAGAATCCCGGAGATGGAGAGAAGGTGTTAGTGTGGGGGCGGTCGAAACCTAATGCATAAAGAAGGTGTTTCGCAGTTCGAGATGGCCGGACTGGAGATGGAAATCGCGAAACAAAATTTAATTTGTCACGCGCATTTCCACGTACGAATGAGAAGTTGCCGCGTCGCGTCATCTTGTTTTGTCTCGTCAAATAACGTTATCGAAGATTACTCGATTTTCTTGTATGTCCTCTGAGTTGGCAGAAATTCGATAGTCCAATAGATAATACAACCGGAGTTGGAATTGCGTCGCGGAATTGGCGCCACCATTTCTTAGAATCGATTTACAAGGTGAGGGAAATATGGACATCTGAAGTGTGCGCATTTTGTTTGCGAAAATACTGGCACGTTTCTTTTCTTTTTTATAACAGAGCAAAAATGCTTTTACGCACGACTCCCCTCACCCCCCTCTGCAGTTCCATGTAAGGCGGTTGAGGGGAAGAGTGTGGGACTCGGCTCTGCCCACGATGATAGACGGCGGAAACAGGACTAAATCCTTGCCTATACCCACTAAACTAATAAAATTGTGCAGTATAAATTTATTAGTTACAAGTAAAAGACACTTCCAAACCAAAATCCTCAAGAAATTTTGATTTGAAGATATGTGATTTGTTCTGTTTTTTAGAATATTCTTTCCCATACGCTGTCTTTCCTTGCACCCGAAACTTTCATCGTCAATTAAACCACTTGACCCAGTTGAAATTATATCGTGTTTGGTCTTGTTTTAATCAGAAAAATGCCACAAACATATTGGTGGAAGTTTCATAAAGAAAATAAGTAATAATTAAAAAATTGTTATATTGGCATTATATTTTCACACCGACATACCCGAGCCGAGATCAGATTACTACAGTGGAGGGGATATTTTCTTGTATTTATCGTGTACCTCCTTTTTGCGACTATAAAGGATTCACTGTATCACGAATTTTCCTTTGAAGATTCTCACTGCCCCGTCTCCTGATGGATGACCACTGCTTCGAGCCTCTACAACTGCACAGTTTAATCACTTCTGCAGAAAAAAGAACCACGTCCATCGAGAAAGGATCTGGCTCTTGAATTTTGCATGTATCCGCGGTAACTTTGTGGCTTGCAGGGGCTATTATTTTGGGGACGTTGATCAAGTTATCGTTTACGGAAGAAGTGGTCGCCGAGGGTTTCGCTGATGCGATCCCCCGAATCAGTCTTCGTTTGAACGCCGGTCGTGGAGAACTTGATCCAAATGCGGAGGTCCTGTACCTCGTTTTCAGTAACTTAAAAAGAAGACAGAAAAGACCACTCTAACTTTTCGACGAATCGGCGAGGGAGTCTTTAGACCGCCTGCCACTTTTCAGACAGCAGAGTAACCACGGCTATGGAAAACTTTTCAAAAGGGACCTTACTTACCAATGGTCCTCCGAACTGCGCAGTCCGCGTCAAAATTCATGGAATTTCCAGTCGCTGAAAATTTGGATTTCAAACTTCCTGCGATTTTCTCGAACGTTCGGAATGTCTGCGTTCCCCCTTTGTCTTCGCGTTCTTGAAATTCGAAACTGCTGCCGTGTTCCGTGCTGTTTCTCTGCGGGATGCTTTTAGGGCAAACTTTCCCTATCGTTTTTCTATTTCACAACTTCATCTGCCAAACAGCTGGAAAACACCATTTTATTTAAAGAATATTGAAAATATTTATAATTTGTCTTTATTTTCACTTTTAATTCCAAATATTATTGCTGAAAATCATGGTTCGAATTCAGCACATTTATGACTGCAAATCTTTTCTTAACGATAAGATTGACTGTATGTTTACGCGGTTTCTTAGTGTATTATAAGTATGCAAAAAGTACAGTATTTTATTTCGTGTTTCAAATTGTTAAAGTAGAAATTGTTTATTTTCGAAATTGTATATCTTATTTAAAATACTATGTTCTTTCAGCAAAATAAAATCTAAAATATTAAATAGTATTTGATATATTTGTTTCGCCAAATAATGCCCACCTCTGCTTTAGAACTCTCGTCGCGGTAGACGCAGTTATAAAAAAACAATGTCGGTATGCGTTCACTGTCCGTGCAGAACACAGGCTGTTGGACAGTAAACGCGATTTCACTGAATCTCCAAATTACAAATTCTCGAGTAATTCGGTTTATAAGTGTCTTCTACTGATAACTAGTAAATTTGTTCCGCACAATTTTATGAACAATTTGTTCGTAGAGGAGGAGTAAAGCTTTCTTCCGCGCTTGTTTGCGTGGAATGGAATTGGAATGACCGCGTAATTAGAAAATTCACATCTCGATTCCGTTTCGCATTGATTAAACAAACGAAACGCAGAGTAATGGATAAGGGGGAACGAGCAATTAGCTATAATTACGTCTAATCAGCAGTAACATTCGTTCTGAGCGTAAGTAGTGGCATGATCTGGGGGGCGAGGCTAAACGGAGCTTAGCTTGTTAATTAAAAAACTGTTTCTATTCGAATTGGTAAGCAACGTTCCAGTCCGGGAAACTCGGCATGGCGGCGCGGCGGCGAACTCGTAAACGTTCACAGAGGTCTTCATCCGAGCTCTTTGTTCAGAGTATCCATTATGCAGGGCCTTCTTTATCCAGGACTTTCAGGCTGCGTTCTGCGCTCTCGTCTGGCTTTTCGTTGGCGGCTCGTATAGCGCACGAAGAAATCCATGTATCTTTTATTCTCGGCCCCTTTTAGCCCAGTTATTATTTTCCGTATGAAAAGGTCTCCTAATGTTCAGTTCGGCTTAACCGGGACACTGGCCGTCTTTCACTTTATCTTCGAGCCTTTGCGTATTAAATTCTCGGCGAAAGCACTCTCAATAAATCTCCGCTGTAACGTATGTAAGTATCGTCTTGCTCGCTGCAACGAGGCTAGAGGAAAGTAGCCAGTAAGTAGTAGCCTTCGAAAAAGTGGCTGGACCCGGGATACCATTTTGTTTCCCGAATCGCATTAACAATAACTATACTAGGTACACAATGTATCGGATGTATATTTTTGTATAAAAATCATAAGACTGAATTTAAGTTTATTGCATAACTTCTAATGGAAGCTTCTTTATAATTTGAATAATTAAAAAATAAGCAAGTTGAAAATTAAACGTTTGTTCCAACCTAAAATAATTCCATTTTTTATGATTTTTTAAAATTTATATAATACCTCATATATACAATACTAAAATGTATGTTTAGTAACTGATTAGTAGACTGTGGATCTTTATGCGAAATAAAAATGTTCTACTGTTTGTTGCAGCAAACTGAAGTGAGGTAGTGAAAATAATATAACAGTATTTTCAAATTCTTTTAATGTTTTCACTGTTTTAAGTTACACCACTGTATTGCAATGTACTGTCATTAAAATCGTCGTTTTATACTTAAACAAAGTTACAGAAATATATCAGTTTCCGTTTAAGAGATGAAGAAGTTATTAATAGTAAAATTATGGTCAGCGATGGAAGTTAATAATGAGTGAAACTAATAATAACTGGGTACTAATTCCCTTTTCATCGAGCAAGTAAATACCTGGTCTCAGGGGATTCGAATTCTGCCATTGTAAATTCTCTGAACTATAATTTTCCAATTATCCCATAGTTGCTTTTGTAACTTCGACGATGGGCTGCTTTACGGCGGTAACGATCGTAATAAACCATGCCGGCACACCTAACTTCAGCACACACTAGTCTGCTACACTCGATGCCCCGAATATTATAGCCGATATCGTCATCTTTGTACCATGGATAACATTTTTAATCGAAACATCTTGCTCGCAAATAATAACATTCTCTATGGTGTTTCGAATATGAAATCACACAGCTAATTGTTATATACATGCTGTCAATCATTTAATAATTATTAGACTGTGGATGTTTATGCAATTTACAAGTTTTGTAGACGAGTTAGAAAGTGGGACCAAATAAAATCCTATTTTCATTGGTAATGGCATTTGTAAATTTTTATGAGCCATAAATGCTTCAACTATTTAAGAAAACTATTTAAACATTCGAGTCCGTTATATGACGACTCAGGTATAAAATTTTCAGATATTTTAAATTATTGCAACACAAAGGCGTCCATGTTCAATCTGATTCAAACGATAAATAAATAAACCAAACGAAACGATAAATAACTCGCACCTTGAATTTCAAGCTCAAAAGATCAACAATTTTGTTTTTATTGCATCGTATTTTGTTTATCGCAAGGATAAAACATGAAAAGATTTAACCATCGGTTAAAACTCAATCGTTTTCTTAAAACATTACAGGTAAAGTTTTTCATTATCAATCTTATTTTATTTGTATTATATTTGGATGACTCAATCAGGTGGAGTTTGTATGTATAGCGTGCCATTGATGAAGCCTTTGCAAATTATTTCTTCGCACGTGAAATGTTTAGAAAATATAATATAATTAAAGTCAGTTCTGTAATGGGAGACTTCACCATAATTTTCTAAGAAAACGGTACATCTCCGTGTTTATATTCGAATCTCCGGGTTCGAATGCGTGACGCCCCGGTATTTACATGGGGATATGGTGGCAACCTAATTATGTTGTGCCAAGAACAAGCATGGTTTCGGACCGATAAGAATACCTCCGCTGAATGCGGAGGTGTATAGTCTCCGGAAAAAATAGGCTGAGCAAAAGGTCCTGTAGGCCCTGGGCGGTGGGGTTTTAGTGGGTATGGCGAACGCATAAGGCTATACAAGCCCCCAAATTCCACCTTAGAGGGGAGCCGAGCCCCACACTACCCTCTCCGACCATCATCGGTGCGTAAGAGCATTTCCCCCCTCCTAAAAAACAAAAAAAACAAAAAAAATAGAACAAAAAAGTGGCAACCTTATTGTAAGTCATATTCTATATATTTACCAGCAGGAACGTATGCTCGGCCGCGAGAAAGAATTTGGAAGCGCAGTTCCACACGGGATCGTCCTGTACTCGTTCATTGCCATTTAATTCCAGAGAAGGCAAATTCCCGAGATTACGGAGTTACCGAAATCCACGAGCGTAATTGTTATTCAGCTGGCGTATCACAAGGAAATTGTATTTCCTTCCAAGACGCACGCGAACTTCGTAGGTTGTTGCGCGAACCGTGGCTCCTTAATTCCGCATGAACTTTCGAACGGCCGACGTAAACTTGACTCCCCCGCGGCGACGGCGGAAACCGTGCCAAACTGTGCAATGCTTAACTTATTATTTGAGTTCAAGAAACAGGCGCGAGTTACCGAGCCGATCGTCGACGCGACACTCGGCCCCGCACTTTTCCGACGTCGAACGTCTTCCTCGCGTTTCGAAACGCCAATAACCAATTCGAGGAAAACGTTTTTCATACAGGCTAAATAGACTCTTCAGACTTTCGGAATGAAAAACATTCTGTCGCTGCAAAGCGACGTTGCTGGAACTTCGAAAGACGAGCTGAATCGAGAAGCAACTTCAACAGAACTGTTCAAGACTTGACGACGATTTACGTTTAACCCCTTAGCACTCGAGTGGTGATTCAGAGAGTGACCACTAAAATTTGCTGTACCTACCAGTATTCGCAATATTGTTTACATTGGGAAATATCTCGGCAGCTAATGACTAAACATTTAGGTAGTGTATGAGGTATTCCCTTCGACGCGGCCTAATATGCAAAAACGGGGCAACGAGCACGCGAATTGATTACATTCTGAAATTGAAATAAGATTAGATTTAATTCGTCGAATTACAGAAATAATGTACGAGATTTTTAATAATCAGAAAACTGTTGCAAATATATTGATAAATTTCATTAAAAATAAATAAGAAATAAAGAAGTTTCATTACTAGAATTTATAAAGAAAAATTTTACTTATCGTTAAAGGATTTTATGTATTCGTGACAAAAATGCCATTTGAAACATTCAAACATATAAGTATTGTATTTATAATAAATTTTAAAAAAATTCATAGGGAATGAAAATATTCTAGGTGAGAAGAACTGTTTAATTTTCGAATTGTAATAGCTCCGAGTGCAAAGTGTTAATAATTGTTTAGTGAATCATCAAATCTAGTTCTACACTTTATTTAAAAATACGCTGACTCAATACTTTCTATATCCGTGATACGTGTAAAAATTAGTTGAAGAAAGGAATAACATATTTGGGTTTGATGCCTCGTTTTCTAGAAGATTTCGTCAGGTTTGTGTGCCCTAGCACTTCGAAGAAGTAGCAGCGGCAAGTCATGAACAGTCGCGTCAGCAAACTGCTACTCAATAGCACCGGTAGTCGCCGAATTTCCAAACTCAATTTTCTCGAAAAAGAAGCGTCAAAGAGAAAAATGTCATTTCTTTTCCGATCTCCTGTTAGATCTAGAATTACCCCCTTCTCGGTTGTATCGTCCGTCTGGCAGTACCCTGTATAAATTTATTTAATACACATAATAAGATAATATTTCAAACAATTTTCACATCTGTAGAATCATGTAAATCCAAGTGAATAGTATTTCAATCTTTTCATGGATATAAATGAAACATTTCCCATTACAGTTGCTGAAAAGGTATTAAAATATCATCGTTTCAATCCAATGAATTCTCTTCATCGATGAAAGACCATCGACACCGTATTCAGACTGTCCAATGAAATTTCAGTCTTCTTGCTTCGAACTGTCCATCAGAATGGTTATATTATTAATCATGGAATTTAAACAAACCACATCGCGCTGTGCTGATTATTATAAAAAGAAAGGGTAAGGTGCAATTGCAATATGTATCTCAATTTGAAAAGGTTTTCATTGAAAAATGTTCATCGAAACCATCGAGTTGTTAAAGACAATAAATCCACAGGTAGATAAACAAACTGTTTATCCATATCCAATTCAATACAAGTATATGAATATTTCCAGAGATTTCGCCAGCAAGAAGACTGAAATTTTATTCGACAATCTGAATACGGTGTCGACGGTCATTCATCGATGAGGAGAATTCATTGAATTGAAACTTGATAAGATTTTAACCCTTAGCATTCGAGTGGTGACTCCGAGGCGCCACTAAAAATTGCTCTACCATTATTCATAATACATTGTATGAAGTATTATATCAATTTCATATCCACCAAATTGAATAAATCATAGAAAAAATAGGAATATTCTAGATCGGAAGAAATGTTTCATTTTCGAGTTAAAATAGCTCCGAGTGCAAAGGGTTAATATTTCTGTTACTGTTACATTATACCAATCGTTTCAGAGTACAGGGAAAGTTTGTTGAGAATCCTGACCTCGGTAATATATTCCAAGGTCATTGAATTCGGCAGAATCGTCACTGCTCCAAATAATTACCGGGGTCGTTTCGGTGGTTTCCGCGGACATTTCGCGTTTGTAAGCGGAAATTTGTCGTCGATGCTGCTTTGTCAGAAAAGTATCGACGGCAGCGGTACGCAACAATGCGAGAGAAAACCGTGTGCCTCGAGGACGAAACTCTGGCACCCGGGGGAAATCGGAGCTTGCTTGCCGGCGAATCGGTTAATATGCATTATTCAACCAATGACTCGCCACAGTACCGCGTAAACGAAGCGCACCGTCGCGTCGCGTATACATATACTCGAACGGTTGCGGACGCGTCGCGACCCGGAGGATCGCAAATTAGAGAGACGGCTCGTGGAACTGCGATAACTCGCGCCTCGTCGCGTTAATAAGTATAAATTGTCGGCCATCGTGATTTCTAATAAAAAGATAAAAAGGGAGAGGCGGAGTGCCACCCAGCGGCTGAGTATCTGTTCCAGCGACCCGTAGAAACGGCAAGTAAGTGATAGCTGAATAAATTCTTCTCTCGGAAGCCGTTAATTCTCTTTACGATCAAATATTATCACTCTGCTTCGGGATCTATAGGTTCTCTTGCTGTTTCAAGCATTACGGTTCAGTAATGTAGCGAAGTATGCATACGGTCGGTTACGAATATCTATGTGTAAATACCTGGTGATTGAAAATATTTAGACCTTTCGTGGGCTGCTCTTTACTTTACCGAACCTTTCTCCTACGAATTATGATGTATTTGGTAGGTGATCCAATAGATTTGTTCCCGGAGAAACTGCAGATCGAATTTTCGATTCTGTAGGATCAATGGTTCAGGAGTTATGGTTGTTTAAAGTTGAGCATTTTTCAGTGTTTTTGACAGGTAAGGGCGCCGCCATATTGGTTTGTAGTGACGGTCGCACGCCGCTTACTGAGTTGGTTAGGATTAGGTCGACGGGGCAAGGTACGCGGATCGCGGTCGTCACTACAAACCAATATGGCGGCGCCCTTACCTGTCAAAAATGATCAACTTTAAGCGACCATATCTTCTAAACTATTGATCCTAGAAGATCGAAACTTCGATCTGCATCCGGTAAAGTAAAGTTTACCCCTTTGGTATACAGGGCAGAGCAGACCAGGTGTTACAAGTTGGTTTCCTTGACATCGTTGCAGATATCAATTTGAAATTTTGAGCTGTTAAACCGTGAAAACAGTTAAACGGTGCATGGTATACTCTCTTAAATTAGAATTCTGCTATGTAATTTATGAGCAACTGCATATGTCGCGACTGCAAGAATTGTCTTTTATAATTTATAACTCAATTAGAAGTATGTAAGCATATCGGTTTGGGTTAAGTTTGGTGATCTGACGTAAATAATAACAAATGCACGAAAATTACTTACGGATAAATATTCGGAAAGTATTATTTCACGTGTTCGAATACTTATTGACCACAATGTATGTGCGCAAGTGAAGCACCCAATGTATTAATTAAATACTCGAAGCAACGTTCTCCAAAAATTAGGAATTAAGATCACGTGAGGCCGTATGCGCGGAAACACGTGCACAGTCGTCGACTACTATTTTTACTGGAAACTTCGGCACAGGTAGAGAATGCAAGTAGCATTTCCTTCGAAGTTGCACGCCGCGCTGCGCGCATGCGGCGTTTACGGAAAGCCTGCGCGACATTTATGCCGAAAGTTCCGCACGTGGCCGGTTCACCAAAGCAATGGGACATGTAACAATGCTCGACATACGAGCACTTAGTGTGAAGTCAAGTTTACCGCGATCCTATGTAACTATACTATCTATGTAACTATCATGACACCTTTCCTCTGTTATCTCGAAACCATCGATTGTTCGTACTCGTCCGCCGGCGTCCCTAATTAATTTTATGATGGCGTCCATCGCGCCCGAGAATCTGAATCACCGAATTAATTGAAGTCAAGTATTATATTAATTTTTAGTAAACATATTACAGTTGTTGAAATATTTGTTTCCGTTCTTCTTCGTATTCTGTTATATAAACATTTATTTGTCTAAATACTTATTTTTTCGATTAGATATTATATAAAAATTGATTCTGCTTTATAGGTTAAATTATACTTTCCCTTTTTAAAAAATACTATCACTCTAAACAGAAAAGAAATTAGCTATATTTACATTTCAAGTTTAACATTTTCAGTGCCCATCCAATAATCTCAAAAAATTGTATAAAATGAGAATAATTTATTGAGTGAAATCAATATGATATAGGTATAAATTATCGCAAGAATTCAATTTCAAATCTGAACAAATAATTCCGTTTCAAACTGTTAAATTGTATTATATGTTATTAAATTTTAATTGATGATTCTCTACGAAGCAGATGGCAGATATCAATTGGACGGATAATTTATTTATTTTGGTATGAAATAACATGACATCATTTCGAATAGAGCTATTATAAAACCGTGAATGACATAACCATTAAAAACCGTGGAAGTTCGGTGTCAACCGCCGATAGAAAGTAAGAAAAACCATCTTTTATTAAAATCGTTTTAGCTTCTATTGAACGGTAACCTCGTTAAAGTAAGCTTCTGCTGCTTGGCAGGATTTAATAACGGAACCTCAAGCTTACGCTTTCATGGCAAGAAAGAGTCTACGAGGAAAGTGAAAATTAATTAATCCTGTATTTGCAAAAACGGTGATTCAACAAGCTGCAGACGTCGCAGATTGATTTAACAGAACCATTATTCGATCAAATTTTTACGTTTGGCATCACTAAATATACATCGGCTTTTATCAATACTGAACATTCCAACAATTGAATCAATATTTTTGAAATTAAAGACCATCGTTGATTATACGTGTTTTGAGAACCACAGTGGATGCAAAAAGAATTTCTCGAGAAATTGTGAATTTTTTCAATTCGTCTTTTAAATTCGTGTATTTCAATTTTTGAATATTGAATAAATTAATATTGTGACAAGAAAAGTAGATCTACTAGAAGTAACTATCAGATGATCGAGCACAAGATCGAGTCCGATTTGAAATTAAAATTCAATGGTTAAATTTTAAAGAATACAGCTTTCTTAATCAATATAATTTTTATACGGCGTGCAGTATAGTTTGCGACACCTATGAAAATCATCAAGAAATCAGAAGTACATAACAAATCACCCCAGAAGGGAATTCAGCGCACTACCTAGTAACGAAAGCAACACTGAAATAAAGCGAGTATTATCGAAACGTGGAATTTGTCTGTCCCATGACACTTTCAGGCTTCAAGTCGTAATTAATGCGTCGGACAGGTTTGCGGTCCCATTTGCAGCGATTCTACGCGTTCGGTGTGCTCGATCTTTGCGCTTTGCGGGTTTAATGTGGTTCGCATGATTAGCCATCGGTGCTAGACATCGAAAGTGCTCTCCTAATTAACAATCTATCAGAGGTCCCAATGTTTCTCCCGATTAATCCGAAAATTTTCATCCTTCCGAATTCATGTTTTGCATTCAAAATGAATAGGAAATTCATGAATTCCCCGTTGTTTATGTACATGCTCTTACACAGATTTCATATTACCAACGTCTACATTAAAATTCCACTTTTTCCAAATTATAATGGACAACATGAGTTAGCACTATTTAAAATAATAAGAGTAGAGTAAAACTGAACGAGTAATCAAATAAAATATATATTACTGCGGATCTTTATGCATTTATGGCTTCCGAAAATTTTCAGGAAAGTGTGGAATTTAGTACAATTTTTATTTAGTATTTGTGTATTATTTAGAAAGTAAATGAACGCTGATAAATAGATACCAGGAAAGAGCGGCTAAGAGAAATCAGTTTGAAATGTATATTCTCGAATTAAAATTAAAATTGATCGATTTATAACACCGCGGTCGAATTTAATTCGCCAATAAAGCCCGGCGACGCGTTACGCCCCCATGATGAATAATAATTGAATCCCGCTTCTCCTGGACGCGTACGAACGATATGAAAAAGCTGCGCGAAAAATCAGCTGTATATTCAATTGAAAATCCCGCGGTTTCGATATCTCGTGGTCCCTTTGGGCAGCCCGATAAATAAATTCGTTCCGGCCGCCGAAAGTTGCAGCCGATAATGGAATGCGAAAGTAACCGGAGCTATTAAGCTTCTCGACTAATTAACATGTACACGCGCGTGCTGCATTATTATTGCATCAGCCGCCATTGCATCATTGAACGCCTGCTACATGATCTATTTTCCATTGAGGGATAATGTGCTACTTCTGTGACACTCGAGCAGATCATGTTACTGCAATTTCCGTAAACGATGTGTGCGATGGATCAACGGGAATCGCTGGCGTTCTACGCCAACACGACCGAAAGCTATTTTAAAAAATAATGACAATTGTGTGCCGCTGCGATTTCGTTCATTGTACTAATTAATAAATGCTGTTATTCCGAACTGTCCGTGTTTAACACGTCCCGGGCCAAGCCGTTTTTGCTCGACTTTTCATTCAGGCCATTTGATATTTTGATTAAAGATTCATAGACCGCGGATCTGTATGCATTTATGGAGAAATGAACGGTGAAAAATATTTAAAAATCTAAGAATATTGTTATGTTGTTTTCAACATGAAAAGACTATCAAGCGATGAAATGAATTTTAATTTAATTACTGCTTCCCGCAATCGACGCAGAATATGGTAGTTTTGTTTTGTATAAAGATCCGCAGTGTAAATATAATAAATATAAATTTTCTCTTTGATTGTGAAGGAAATTGTACGGAAAAGGGGTTAATCCTCCTGGACTATTTAGGTTACTTCGTCCTAAAAGCTAACTTTCGCGTTCAATTTCAATCCTCCTTGCAAAATACAGAGAATTCACACGTCAAAGAAATTCGGATAATCGAGTTGATACTGTATCGAGCACAGTTTCGGGAAGATATTCCGCGAGGAGCGTTCGCAACCTGAAAAATAGGAGAAACGTTGGATCCAGTTGATAGCCCTCGTCGCTATGGCAGAGGGTTGTTCGTTTTACAAGAAGCGACTGAAGAGGTCCACGGAATGCCCGATTCACAGGCCGTTCCTCTTATCTCTATTCTCCGCGTGATTTATCAGCGGGCCGCCGTCTTTTTCCGGCTTCTTGCCGTTTAAGGAGCCGCGTCGTAATGAGGGATCCCGACAAAGAGTCGATCGTAAACTTTCAAGACCGCGCATCAACTGAGAGAGCGCCGCGCCGCTGCGACGGGGCCAAATGCCCTGCAAGTACTTAGACTGGTAATCCTGGCCGATAGGATGGGGTGGCTCTCTAGCCCGGTAAAAAGAATCCCATGAACCAGACAGGGGCCGATTGATCGAACGATACCCGGTCGTCACAGGAGGGGAGAGAATAAATCGCATAGATCGCTGCTTGACGATCTAACATCGGGGCGACATTCAGTGTCCAGTTCAATCCACGTAGACCCGAAACTAAAACTTTTGTTAAAAATGTAGTAGAATAATTCCGGACTCATTTTGAAGTTCGGAGTCTCCACTTTCGCAGAACACCATCCATTTTTCTCATTTTGTGGACCACTTTGAAATGTAATAACTGGACAGCGGGATCTTTATGCAAAGTAAAAATTGTCTGCACCGATTGCAAGAAATTATTTCTTCCCCTACAATCTTTTAAATTTTTCAACAATTTTGAATTTCATATAATGAATTTTGCTATAAATGCATACAGATCCGCAGCCTGGTAATAACTTTTTCAAAATTGGAAGTGAAAAATTAATAAGAAAACAAATAAAATCCAGAAAACAATTGTTTGAATACTTAGAGGCTAAAAATTGTGAAAACTAAATAAATTATATTTTAGTATGATACTTGCACACTAATCGCCACTCTTACGAACTGCTACACGCAAAGCTAAATTAATTTTTTCTGTTAAAATTTGAATTCCATTAAAAGCAGAACAACATGGAAGATCGCTAAGATCGTTAGCGTAGTGGATCCAGCGATGCAGTAAATGGCCAAACACCTGTAGTTTACTCGTCATCTATTAAACAGACAGTTCAATTACAGAGGGAGCAATTTATGTTAATTGTGACTGCCGCTTCTACTTTTTATCAGTTGTCACTCGAATTAATTCCGTAGTTAGAATTTCCGAGAATCCGCTCGAAACGGAATGAACAAGGAAAAAAAGCAATTCCCCGTTCGTTTCTACAAGAAAACAATGAGAGGAAAAGGAGGCACCCTTTGCGCCGCCGTAGTTTTCATTGAAAGAGATAAAGGCGAGCGAGGGAAGGAAAAAAATAAAGGAACGGAACTAAGTGTTTCCATTAACCTGGCTCTCAGTTCCTCTACCTCTTTCGTCCTCACAGCCTCTTAAAAAATGAAACGGCTCGCGCTTTTCATATAGATGTATACCCGGAGCTTACTCCCCATAAGAGGGTTAGTAAAGCGGAAACTGGAACGGCGAGACTCAGATTTCCATCGAGATGTCTGGACACTTTCAACGATACGCGCGGAACAATCGTTCACTGTGGCCACCGTCGTGCTGCACTTATCAACAAAGCGTCTAGCCATTTAATAAATTAGTGAACAAGATCAATATACATCAGGCTAGATATTATTTTTCAACTATGTGTGATATTTTGAATAGAATTATAAAACTATATTTTATATACATACAATTTTTCGCAGTAACTATAAAGTTATTATTTATAAGAAAAAGATAGTCATAACGTTATATGAAACACATAGCACAGAAATGTGAATGGATAAAGGGCCAACTTCACAAATTTCCAACTGAAGCAAAATAAAAATGTTCTACCTGAATTGCAGCATACTGCAATGGAATAGAAATTTATTTTCTGTCTTAATATATTTATGGGTTCAAAGTAATGTAACAGTCTTTTTAAATTCATCTAATGTTTCTACCGTTTTAAATTACACCTACTCATTTTTGTGATAAATGTATAAAGATTCGCTGTCGAGTTACGGCAAGCATCTTTTCTATTATTCATAGATTCGAGAGAGAAGGTGTTTGGCAGCTTCAATTTGTCAACGCGATCTTCACTATCGAATAACATAACAGGGAGACCCCTGACGAACGGCAATGTATGGACACGCGTTTTGATAAAAAGAAGGATACAGAAAAATCTACATGGGTCTATTCTTCTGCGGCAATGTAAAACGGGAGTGATTGAAGTTAACGAGCATCGACACACACACACACACGGGCGCATGTACATAAGCGTACACGTGTATTTAGGTTGGCTCGAAAACTAGGACAACGGCCGACAGATACCAGGGGATAA
Organism: Lasioglossum calceatum; assembly: GCA_963966675.1. Classification (NCBI taxonomy): domain Eukaryota; kingdom Metazoa; phylum Arthropoda; class Insecta; order Hymenoptera; family Halictidae; genus Lasioglossum; species Lasioglossum calceatum. The sequence continues at coordinate 3,559,639 of OZ016541.1, forward strand.
TGGATTTCGCATTCAAATTTTTCACGTGTTCGTTTTTAATCAGTTACCACAATACCCTGGCCGGATCGTTAGCGAGTCGAAAGGAAAGATATTGTTTTTACGTAGAACGTAAGGCGGAACAATGTGATATCTTACAAATGGAGAATGTGGCAACCTTTCTCTGATTTCTGATAGAAAAATGAAATTACTGCTGCTCATTTCCTTGCGTAACCAGAAATTTTTGCCTTTTTCTTAAAATCCAGTGATGGCTTGTTTGAAATTTTTGCCTTTTTCTTATGCTATCCAGTAGATTTGGTCAAGAAGATGCGAGAAATCCAAGTTTCGATCCTGGAGCATCAATGGTTCAAAAGTTATAGGTTTTTAAAGTTGATCGATTTCCAGTGTTTTTGTAAGGTAAGCGCCGCCACGCGCCAGACAATACCAGAATAAACTAGAATATTCTAGCATAAACACAATAGTGTGAAAATGTAATAGTTACTGTGAGATATTCTACAGTGAATGCTCAGTGCGTATTCGTTCAAATTCAGTGATGGCATGTTTGTCTTTAACCATTTGTGCCGGCACGCTGCGACTTTCCGCGTCTCTTTCTTTCCTATACGCTGTCCTTCTTTGTGTTGAAAACTTTCATCGTTCATTACACAATGAAATATAATTGGAATTATATCGTATTTGGTACCTTTTTCATTAGAAAAATGCCACGAATATGTTGGTCAAAGTCCCACCAATAAATAATGAAAAATAAAGAAGTTTTGTCATTGGATTAGTTGCGTTGACACTTCTCGGCGAGCGAGGCCTCTCGATCTCCACTGTGCTTTTCTACGTTCGGCAAAAGTAAAAGAATAGTATCCCTGTGTATAGTATCTGTGTTTATCGGAGAATAGGGGAAAGAGTGAAAGTCGCGAGGTTCAAGGAATCCGAAGCGCGACAAAGTGAGAAACCGGTAGACAAAAGAGACGCTCGTTACTAACTCTTGGTAACCGGAGGCTCGCCGTGATTAACATCTCGCAGATATTGCGCAATAACGCCGGCACATCTGTACGGCTCAATATTAACTGAGATTTCCAGGCGGAAAAATATCGTTCTTGCAAATATTCCCGCCATAACTTTGCGCGAGGATGTACGTAAGTGCGTCTTCCACCGGCGCGCTCGGAGTTAGGAATATAAAATATGCGCCGCGTGCCTCCTCGGAATCTTGCTGTTTATGAATAAACGCGTTCCAACCCGGAGCGAACTTCGACGCCGGCGAACGTCTTCCGCTGCGAAAACGTTGCGCCTTCCATTTCGATAAATTGCGTTCATTTGCATCCTCACAGTCACGGATTTCGCTGGCGGTAATTTACTCCTGTTAGATTATCCCTGGTTTTTGGAGAACTTATGCGAAACCAGGCTGCAGGCAAACGTTCGAACGTTCACGGTTTAAAAATTTCAACAGCACAGCTGCGATACAATAAAAGGTCTTGTAAAAGTGAATTGATCGTATTTAAATGTTCAAAGTGCTCCGTTCACGCGTTTCTCTTCTGTTGTTCGCGCAGCGCACATTATCCCGATTCGTTCGATCAACTTTAATCTTACGTTAATCTTTTGTGTAACCTCGACAACGTACAGAGCAGCAATTGATGAAGCAGACAATTCGATGGTCGGTGGAGTAAACAATTTCTACGGATAAAATAGTCGGTGAAACTTCAGCCATTCGAAATCGCGTTTCCAATCTTTCCGGCGTAGCTTAAATGGAGGAAGATCGCTTAACGGGGAACCCATTAAGCTAGAGTTCGCATTTGCTTGAGACTTGGCTTTTCAAGGCTGTAATATCCGACCGGAAGTGTAAACGAATCTAATTTTTTTACGAATCTGTATTTTTCCTTGAGTGTTTTCGCATCTCCTCTTTCCATTTCAATGAATTTTTAATCTGCTTTAAATAATTGATTCTCCGCGCGGCTGATTTCGTTCCCAACTGTTTTCTTCTTCTCCCGATCTTATTGATGTGTTAATCAAGTGGCTGAATAAACAATAAAGAGATGCGCATTTGTTTTGAGATAGACTTTGTGCTTTTCTGTAAAAATGCTAAAACCGGTGCAATAGCTTTCTGGAAAAACCGAAAGTTGAAAACCGGGTTTTTCAGAAATCGATTTTTGTGTGAGCCCTAGTGAATGTTTCCTTCCGTAATATCTTGATCCCTGGTCCCGCTGAGAATGTCCTGTAATGCAGACGCTTGCCTCGAATTCTACTCGACCCCAACGGAATACCAATTCGGAATGGCAGGAGCGGTATCGGGAACGGGCGCGTCGAACTATTAATCTTCCGCTTCTTTGATGTCGAGCAAACCATCGTATTTCTCAAGGTAACGCAAGATTCTTTCGGAAGAATGTTCACTCCTCCTCCGGGAACCTTTCAATCCACACAAAATCCTGTCTCTTTCGTCGATCGCCAAAGGGATTCTTTCCATATTTGCCGGTGGACGGGTCCGGGATATCGGCGAGTTCGAAATTTCTGGTCATTGAAAATTGCGTACCAGAAGACGCGGCGCTCGCCAGTCCTACTAGCAATAAAGGCAATTACTGGAGGGCATTGTCTCCATGACTTCGGTCTCTAATCGCGGTGCCGTTAATTACGTTCCATTTCGTGCAAAAGTGCTCTTTGCCTCTTCCGCGTCCTCATATTGGAGCATTTTGCTATAGCATTCGCATCACGGAGCTCCTTCTGAATTATCTTCGAAATGCTAAAGTAGGAAGCATCCACTTTTATATTAATAGCTTTCATGTATGATGAAATTTATTATTTCCAGTATTTCCAATATTCTTAAAATAAAATACCATTTTCAAAAAAAATTACTGCCTCAAATAAATTATTTTATTTTCAAATGTTACTACATCCAGTAAAATATTTTTAAAATATTGCATTGTCATCCAGTTCTGAGCTGTGTTTAAAATTTCAAGAGTCTTGCTCATCGGGAAGTTAGTTTAACATTAATTGCAAAATTTGCACCGAACAGACGGACAAGAAAGCAAGCTAATAAAAACGTGGTAAAAATCAGGTTGTTTGGTACAATCATAAAAAAGTTATTCTGTTTTAAAGGGCGTTCGAATACTTTCGTGGCTCACTGTATACGATTGGTCCGAGGGAAACTGTTAAGTAAGTCCCGATAAGCTGATCCCGCATTTAATTATGCTCGAAGACTCAATGAATTTCATATCGAATTTCGTTGCGGGCGGTCTTCCCGTGGATATTACAACGAATGATCGGGCTAGGTTATCAGCCTTCAAAGGATATTATCATCGGAGAGCTCACAACCGGCTTAAGAGGTGAAAAGACCGTGGAAGCGGATAGGGAGGAGCAGATCCGGGGTTCTATTCGCAAAAATTGAATATCATTCGCCGCCATAACTTACGAAATGACGAGAGGATCCTCGCCTGTGGACCGAGGCGGCGGCGAGTCGTGCGGGAAGGATTTAAATGTAAAATGCAATCTCGACTATGCAAATGCCGCGTAAATCGTGGTGAATATGCGATAACGGTGACCGGTTGTGTGCGATGGATCAAAAGCATTCGACGCTCATTGCGTTTCTTTCCGCGTTCTCCTTTCCGTTAATAATGCGTCCCAGTTTTTCGCCGCGGGGCGGCGCGACGCGTGGTGGGATGATCATTTTGCAAGGACACGTACCGGCCATCCGTTTGCACGGAAATCTTTCGCGATTGTACAGCATGATAACGCGTATTTTTCGATTCAATGGGAACTAAGCGCGGAACAAAGCCAGCTGAATACCTTCGAATTGAAATTTTCTGTGGTTCGTAGCCGGCTCCGATCGAATTAAGCGAACCTCGCCGAAAGGATACCTATTTGCTGTCCCACATTCTACTAGATTTTCGATCCGACATTCAGCGCGAGATCGCATAAGCGCCTTGAGACTTTGATTAGCCTGGCTACCGACGTGGCGCGCCAGTCCTATCAGTTCGACCCAATTTATTATAAGTGGACTGCGGGTCTTTATGCAAATTCACGTTTTCGTGGGTCGTTTCATACAAATTAGAATGTGACGGACAGTTTTCTCTGTTGACTAGAAAGTTCACGAAGAAGAAGACAATAACCAAATTATTTTACTAAAAAGTGAATGAGGTAACGGTGTGTTGCGTTGAAGAACAAAGAATTTTAAAAATAAGGGACAAGAAAGAAAACTAATAAGAGGAGAGAAATCAATAGAGAAAAATTGGAAGACCACGAGAAGGAAGAATTGAACATTGTTTCCCCTAGCGCGGGATCGGCTAATCTCAGAATCTGAGAGTAACGGGGTGGCCACCGTCCACCAATACCCTAATTCTTCGAGGCACTAACCGTAGGTCCTCGAAAAAGCTTCCGGCTTGCAGCTGGGAACAGCTAATCCCAGCGGAGGGGGCAGCGAGCGAACTTCTCCAATTATAATAAATTGTGGAAGAAAAGTTGTTTCTCGTCGGCGCGGCGCGGCGGCCGAGGGAAATATCCGGGGTCTGTTCTAATTATACAGAACAGTTAATAAAAAGATTCTGGCGGTGGGCCAGCCTGTTTCGGGCAGCGGAACGGATACGGAACGGATAGAAAAGGGAGTGAAAGCACGGAGAGGATGGACGTGCAGGAAAAAGTCGCTGACACAACGGGCCGAGCCTATAGGTTTGCTAGGGGGGTCGGCTGGCGGTGTGCAAGCCAGCGAATCGCGTTCGTCTGCAGGTTAACTCGCCGGTATACGATTAAATCCATTGTCACGGCAATCGAGGCGAAATGTTTCCGATGCATTAATAACGCATAAATGTCAGGCAGCGAGTGGTTTCTGGCTTGCCGCCAGTGAGCACCGCTTACAGCCTTCCTCTATTTAGGGAATCCATCATTCCCGTACGGTCAGCCGTCGTTCGTGCCTTCGAGCTGATAAATACGTGGCACGTTGATGCTCGTTAACTTCGGCCGCGATCGTTTCGTTTCTGTTAGGAGGACTATGGAGGCAGAACTACCTCGGCCAGGATCGGCGCAAACTGATCGATGCACACGTAAATTCAACCTGACCGGCTGAACTTTAGCTCCGCGATAAGTTGATGGTACTTTAACCACCCTCCCGCGAACATTGCTATTGCGGCGGCCTAACTTCCTACATGAGCCACAAGAGGGACAGGTAGTCAAAGACCTTTCCACCTTTCTCGCAAGTACTCGATTCCTCAATGATTTGTATATATACCCTCCTTATCCGCCTTCCGACATCCAGCGCCTTAAGTATACTGGGTCGTTGAACTCTTCTTGAAATAATACAGTGCGTATCACAAGTTTAGACGCATGCTCTATTGATTTTTTTATCGTATGTTTAGAACAATTTGAAAAATTATGATCAGTACTAAAACTGTTCATATATGGCACTGCAGGGAAGAATGTTTAGGCAAAATATGAAAAGGGGCCTTTTCAGAAGTTACCAGTGTTTAGCTACTATCAGTTTAGCCACTGGTGCACGATGTGAAATTACATACAAGAAGAAAAGCTTTTTCATATTTTGGCTAATATGATATTCGTACAATACCCGTACAGTACCTAAATTTTTATAGTGTAAACAACAGTTTGAATAATAGCGGCTCCTCAAGAGTCACCATTCGAGTACTAAGGGTTAAAATTCTGTGACGATATATACAAAATTTTATTCTCCTCATGCGTTTTGCAATTCAATTTACGAACATATAACGTTAACGACGAAATGGAAAAGGTGTATTGGAAATAAATCTATCTCTCACATTTTTCAGAATTTCTTTTTAGTAACGGAGAGCATATTTTTTAAATTTTCGTTTCATATTTCTCGAGAAATTGCGATAACGTTGTTATAGTTTTGCCTTTGTACCATCAGAAGTGTTTATATCTCCGTTGAGGAATTTAAGTTATTCCGAATTGCTTGAGCGTTACGAAATACAGCAAGCTCTAACTCCGCTGCAGTACTTACTTGTCTCATATATGACGTCAAACATGCGAACACTGAGCTTCCACATCGCAGTATCACACAGAATGAAGACAAACGGTATTGACGTAGGGAAAAACGACGGGAATGGTAACTCGTCGGAGAAAACGCGAGAACTCGGTTTTGCTAGATGTAAAACGACTTCGAGCGCACGAAAGTATGATTAAAGAGCGAACGCGTCCGCGTAATGATACGTGAACATGACGTGCTAATGAATGGTTCACAAAAATACTATTTGCGTACCGCACGTACAATTTTCTATCTACAGTACGAATACAGTGGTGAACTTAATGACACGATTCGTAACATCGTTACAATTTCAGTACTATTATTAGACTGCTGATCTTTATGCATTTATGAAAAAATTGAAATGACATGTGCAAGTGTGGAAAAAGTGTTACACTATACATTAAAGAAATTTATTGTGCTCTGTGTGAAAAAAGAAAATAAAAATTAGATAGTAGTTATCAGACCCTACATACTGTTATTTTGAATTCCGTCACGCAATAAAGTATGAATGATGAACATGTAACCTTTATTCAGTAATATAGTGATAGCTTCCAGTAGAAATTCCTGCCATAAGTCAGACGTATAGAGGGTCAGTCACCTAACGTTGCCATCTGAAATATCTATGTTGTTTTTAAAGATACGTCAAATGCCTGAAGGACAAAGTTGAATGGTAAAATGGGGCTCATTCGATACCACAAAAATTTTTGCTTTTATGTTATTTTTTTTAGAGATATGCAGGTCACCATCATTTTTTTAAATGGAATGAGATATTTTTTAATACATCAATCGATGCAGCTAGACATTCGTTATAAAAAAGTACTAACCTACGTATGTCGTAAAGTTTGTAGTTCATGAGATATTTCAATATAAATAATTCCAAAACACTACTGTATACACATTACTGCTGTACTAAGACATTAGCGTTTATTTACTAGTGTAACGTCTTTATTTTCAGGGTCCGAGGTCATTTTAAGGTCATATCATATTTGCGATGCAATAGAATAAAATATGCAGTTACTAGAGACAAACAACGTTTACAAGATACTGAATATTAAATGTCACACATTTAAACTACGTATACAGGGTGTCCCAAAATTCTTTTAACAGCCGGAAATGGGAGGTTCCTGACGTCATTTGAAGCGACATTTTCCTTTACAAAAATGTTATCCGCGGCTTTGTTTAGGAGTTATTAACGAAAAACACGGACCAATCAGAGCGCGATCTAGACGCTAGTTGTCACAGCCGGCCTGGCGCGCCAACTGTCTATTGGCTGACTGTGTCAACTCGCGTCTAGGTCGCGCTATGATTGGTCCGTGTTTTTCGTTAATAACTCCTAAACAAAGCCGCGGATAACATTTTTGCAAAGGAAAATGTTGCTTCAAATGATCTCGGGAACCTCCCATTTCCGGCTGTTGAAGGAATTTTAGGCCACCCTGTAGAATACATACGTTTGGATTTTCAGAATTAAAACGAATACTCCGAGCATCAAATTTAAATGAGACGGAGTATATATTGTATATAAACAGTTTTACAATTTCGGCGTTCACGTTCGAAAATTGCAGTGGTATCTTGACCGCGAAACGCCATTTTTATGGATGCAGAAGATGAAAAGCGGCAAAAAGAATCATGCATAGAGAATGACAGTCCATGGAATAAATTGCGCTAACCATAACCTCCGGTGTGTCATAACGGCTATTATTGCGGGGGCAATGTGACCTATTAATTTGGATTTAGATTACACAGTCGATTCTGCCGTTTCAGTTATTCACGCCTCTGGAATCGGTAAGTACCGTGGGTGGAGTAAAATTCATTGCCATGATACCGTTATAATTATTGATCACGGGCACACATATGTGTATGCGTCTACTGAGTTATGCACGTAAGCAATATTGCGCGGGTTATTTACAGGTGTTTCAAATCGAAGCGCTAATGAGGAAGACAATTAATTTCGATTCGAAACGAGAAACCATGGAAAATGAAAGCGCGAACGTGTGCGCGAGCGCATTCGCGTTAAACGTTATTAGTTTATAACGTGATTTAGAAGTCCTTTGCAGAAACTCGCGTTTGATTCATTATAGCAGTGTCCGTGTGGAATTCCCCTGTTGTCCTATCTCCTATAGCCAGGCTTCAACTACGAAAACTCAATTAACCGTTTATTAGAAGTTCTTTGTGTGCGGTTTAGATTTTATGAATAGAGTCGCATTGTTTGCTTAAACGTTTTCCATTTAACCCTTTCACTCCGACTTATTTTTCACATTTATTGCCAACAATTTTAAGCATTCCCTAGTGTTTCAAGTGTTTTATTTGAAATTTGCTTCAGAACACAATTCCTCGACTGCTACTTATTTTAAACAATTTTGATTACTAATTGTATTAAATACAGCTCTCAAATTTTGTTCTGATTTATATTTCTGGAACTTATATTTGTTTTTAATTAAAAATAAATAAAGGTAGAACCAAATTCATATAAAAACCCGTTTCATTTACGCTTTTCTTTCTCTGATATCGAGTCACACTCGATAAAAGATTGCAAAGGATTAATAACTTTAATACAGGAGAAATCATATATTAACATATTCAATTTTTAAAATTTTTCAACAATTCCGAAGTTTATGGTCTCAATTTTCGGAGTCTAGTGATAAACAGTCGTCTTATTCCATCGCTTGAGACTTAATGGGCTAATCAAGCCAGAAATATTCGAAGGGTACCGTTAAACTGACTCATTATTGCGTAATTAGAAAAAAATACTCTGATCGTAGCCAATCGAGCTTATTTAATTCTCGACGCGGGTAAACTTTACATTACCGGACTCAAGATTAGTACCTTTCTCCTACGAATTATGATGTATTTGGTATGTAATCCAGTAGATTTGTACTCGGCGTGGATGCAGATCGAAGTTTCGATCCTCTAGGATCAATAGTTGAGGAGTTATGGACCAAATGCATCATAATTCGTAGGAGAAATGCACGAATTTTGAGTCCGGTGAAGTAAAGAGCAGCACTCGACGCTGCTGTTGCGGATCTTATTATTTTTAGCTGACGCGCGGTGCCTCGTTAATTCGCCGATGGCTGATATAATCGCGATTCTCGATAGAATTTCATTTGGCCGGCCGACGAAGCGAGTAGGCCGCGACGGGTTCTTTAATCCAAATTCATCGTTTGCTTCATTCCGTTGTAATCGTTCGATAACCGAAGTTTCTGAGGGAGTGGGAGGGCGGGCTCGGACCTCGTTAAAAATATGTACCTCTCAGTCGGCAGATCGTTATTTACCTTATCGGCCCGAATGCGGATACCGCGATGCAGCTGAATTATACCGCGAATACTAATGACTAAGGCCTGGCCGGGCATCGCTGAAAAATGGCGTATTTTCGAGTCCTGCCCATGCCACGGGCCCGTTAATAGGTCAACCGATAATTTCAATGCGGCGTGCTAATCCTTGACTACCGATACGACTTCGTCGACAAAGCAAGAATAACGCGCTACACCGCCGGAATCGAGTTTTACTGTATGCCTTTTTAATCCCGGTGGTTTATTGTTTGAGTTTACAACGTTAATAATCCCGATTTCCACTCCACCGCGGGGTTTTTTTGCTTTTTCCGTCCATTTTTTTTTATCCATCCAAAGCGTCGGTCGCACGCGAAATATATAGGGGATGGCGCACCTGCGACTACATTCCGTGACACCCTTTGCTTGAATCGCACAGCCCCTGGCCGAAATTCACTCTCAATTTTCATATTTTAATACTCGAAAATAATATCAATAGTTACATTAATAGAAGTGATGGGGAATTGAAAGGAGGTCAACACGAAGGCTTGTAGTCAAATATAAATTACAACCAGTGTTGGGCAATATAAATAAATTTATTTACATAGATAATTAATTAAATAAAAATTTAAATAAGTTATTTGTTACTTGGATATTCAAATAAAAAGCAAAAATATTTATCTATTATTTGAGCAAGTCTAAATGAATTATTTAAAATAGCAAAGTTAATTGTTATTTGCAAATACAATTTGAATTATTATTTTTATTGACAAATAATAATAAAATTATTTAATTATTTATTATTTAAAATAAAATTTGTCCAACACTGATTACAACAGAGTTCGAGCGAGCTGTATTTAATATACTCAGTAATCAAAATTGTTTAAAATAAGTAGCAGTCAAGAAACTGTCCTTTGAAGTAAATTTCAATCGAAATACTTGAAATAGTTGGCAACAAAATTGAAAAATAATTCGGAGTGCAAAGGGTTAAACGTAGAAAGAAATTTTGATTTCATTCCTGTGTTTTGCAATCGATGCAAACATTTTTGGTTTTGCATAATGGTCCGCAGTGTATTGATCAGTGCTCGGTTTCTGATAATTTATTTATTTCCTACACAACGAGCTGCCCGTTCGGCGGCAGCTTTGTACGCTCAATGTTCTGCTTTTATGCTGACACTCGAGAATGCGTTCGATCAGCAATTTCGCCCGCGTTCCAGCTTTTCCCTCGCGTTATCATCGATTTATGCTGGTCAGACGCGAGGTCAGCGTTTCTTTCGTCTTTTTTCTTGTTTTTCGGAGTTCCGTATTATTTTCTGGTGATTTTTCTGGGTCAGTAGTCTCGCTCAGAACACCCTCATTTTCGTTCGAATGCTCGATCCTCCACCGATTTCTTCCACTGGGAACAAACCGTTTATTTCTGTTCGTTATCGTATCCCTGGCTGGTCGTGTCTTTTAATCACCGCGACGCTCGACATATAGTGTATTCCCGTGTGCACCCCGAGTGAAAATTTACCCATTTTTCTGCTCGAGATATTGTCAAATATTTCGTTTCTCCTTGATTCTTCTGTAATTACTTTTTCACTTTATTACCCGAACCAGTGAACGAGGTTTATACGATGCTTTATTTTATAAGTTGGAAAATATGCTCTCGTTTTACAGTGAAATTTCACACTCGTCTACTCTTTGTTTGGTTACTGCTAACGTTCTACAGGATAAAAATGTTCTGTATCAATTGCAAGAAACAGGATATAAATATTTATAGGGGATTCAAAAATTATTCCACTTTTATTATCTTCTTAAATTATTTTAATTTTTTTAATGTTTTATATTTAATTTATGCAGGTTTAATATAGTAATGCGGGTAATAGAGTTCCATTATGGTCGGAAGCTGTTAACATCCACCGTATATTAAAATACGCAAGCCATTACAGTTTGAAATTGCGAATAAAGTGGAATTTGTTGAGTTAAAATGTGAAGCGAAAATGAGCATTATCCGATTAATTATATCTAAGAAGCGTGCGAGGGATAATTGAACCTCTCGACACAGTACACACATATGTTCTAATTTATCATGAGAGCACCTATATGTGCTCTGATTTGAAGCACTCGAATATCTAACAATGCCCGTTCAATATCCCCGATACATATACTTCATTCGATAGTTTTGAAATATAAAGTCCAGCCCCTATTATTAGAGAGCTATTCCTGTCAATCGTCAATCTGATATAAAAGCAGAACTGCGAAATATTGCATGATAATGCCCACTCATGTCGTTTTAGTTTAAAATCAGCTTATTTGAACAATGTGCATGCATGAATAAGAAGATTATCCATATTAGTGCCGGTCCCTGTGCATGTTGAGCTGATGATAACAGAGGCTCTCAAAGTGGAACTAGGGAACGCACGAACAGTATCTGTCGCAAAATTTTGAGGTTTCACTCCAGTAGAAAAATCTGGTAGAAGAAACATAATTAATTTTTTAGGGGTAGGGGTTGCAATCAACCCTTTGAGTGACAGCTATCAAAAAATTCAAGAACAATGTTCTGTTACCTATCTAACATATCTGAAAGTTTCAAGATGATCGGATTCGTCGAGCATAGCTAATTAATTGACAAACAAATGAAATGACGCCATTATAATATTATAATATTGTATACTGCAGTGTTTCTTACGACCCTAATTAGTGATTATTATCAGAAAGTTGAGTCCCATCTTAAGTATACAAATTTTCTAAAGGAAAGAACTAAAAATATAGAAATGAGTTTATTATCTGGGTTGTTTTTGAAGAAAGAGTAAACAATAGTATCATTCTTCTCAACCAGTATTTAGACGGTATGAAAACAGCCTGTCTAAAACTTGTGTTAGCTAAATCGAAAGATTTCTGAAAATCATAGTGCAAAGAATTCAATGAAGCATCAGCAGCTGGAAGGAAAGGTCACGAAGAGTTCAATAACCTTAAGTCATTGCAGCTTGCAAGTTTTCGCGTGCTGCAAGCACAACTCCGTGTCAAGGGTGAATGACGGACCAGACGACTGTAAATCTGGGATTATCCTGGTGACTTAACGTCAAGGGAGTGCATCATCATGGGAGAATTTTTAACTTACAAGACTGCAGTTCCCTCTTCTTTCTTAGTATATTGATCAGCACAAAATCGAGAACATTGAGAAGCATATCATTTAAATTTTCTATTTATTCGTTGTTGGTTTCAGTTTGTTTTGTGGAAGTGGTTAAACTTACATTTTATATTTTTTTATAATTTTTAAACCTCGATTATTGCAATCATGGTTCAGAATATCATTCATAGATTGCATGAGAGAATGAAACAACTGAAGAACATAAGAACAACGTTGTATTTCAACTTATTAAAATGATTAAAAAATTAATTTTTGTTCAACAGCAATTTCTTACAATTAACACAAAAGGTTTTTATTGTGCATATAAATCCGCAGTTTAATCATGTAATTATTATACAGTTTCTGGTGTCCATACTCAATTGTTTGTATCTACCAAAATAGTTAAAAGGTTATATTCTTTGTAGCTACGTTTTTGCAGTTTACTAATGAGAAATATTATAATATTATATTCTTTTAACTTCGTGCAGTTATGAAACAGTCATTTTGTGCAGTATGCATTTTATGAAACGTATGTTACGACGGGTATCAAGGTTTACGACGATTATTTTTTCGAAATTTGACGAAAACCTCTTTTATGGCGAACGCTAGCTTATACATTACTGTGCTTCTTGCGTTTGTACACTTGAAGAACGCATGCATAATAAAGACTGCGCATCTACGTTTCTCGCATACTAACCCCTTTTTGAAGGATGAAACCATTTCTCTACAGCATCCTTTCCGTCTCTTAACTACGTGTTACCATAAATTTGGCCTACATTCTTTGCAAACTCGTTTTACGAGCAATTTCATATCTGTTAAGGTTATTGCGTCGTCCGTATCCTCTTTTCAGCGAGTTTTGCCGCGTAATCTGTTGCTTCGTTCCCACGAATGCCAACGTGTCCTAATGTCTACACTAAATTCCTTTCTCTGTTTTCCTAATACAGCAGGGTCTCGATTAACCGGCTTCGTCGAGACCGAGAGAGAGCCCGGATAAAACGAGACCCACACTATTCTCGAGACCTGGGGAGAGAAAATTGAAAACGCAATTTACATTAACAATAGATATTTTATTTGATAATAAACACAATTTTTTTGTACAACCTTTTGTCTTGTGGTTTTGCACTTCGAATTCACCCCTCAGCAAGTCAAATTCAACCTTATGCAAATCAATTTCATCCTTTTGCAAATCAACTTTATTCGTTGCAAAGATCTACATGAAATACTTATTTAAAAGTAATTACTAATTACCAATTCACTAACAGACATATGCATGCTGCTAATAATCCAATGTGGGCTTTTATAGCTTAATTTTTAAAAGAACTTTGTGAATGAAAAAGACAAATTGAACCATGTATAATATGTTGACCTTCAAATGACCTTCGAAGGAGTTATTCTTCAGAAAGCATATCTTAACATACGAAGACCATATTCAGATTTACCGTACTCTACCAGGGTTCTTCTTGATGTATCCATTTTTGTTATAAGTGCACAAAATCCGCAATCTGATTCTTATGTAATGGTTGAATGAAATTTAAAAATGGAGTGTTAGCGTATTATGTGCCAACACATGAATAAACAAAATAAGTTTCATTTGTGTAGTGTAGCGTGAAAGTCTAGTGTAAAAATGACCAATACTCGTATACTGAGAAATACCAATTTTAAGTATTTTTTACTATTATATTATAGACATATAAACTATAACAATTTGGAATTGACACACACATCTACGCGTTCCGAAGGAATCCCTTAGGAAAAATTCAATTATTCCTGAGGACCTTGAAGGGTCCAGCCAAGGGTCCTTTAATTTCCGAACCACTCTCGTTATCTCAGAGATTTCCCGAGCGATACACCAACGTCCTATAACGCCGGAAAGATCAGCGAGAGGAGTTAAATGAATCGACGACAGCGAAAACGGTTGTAACGTGTTACGAGAGGATCTTTACCGGAGAGGAATCTATATCGTGGCCTTAAGTGTCCTGGCAGGTCATCATGTGGAGACCGTTTCGTGTCGTAAAAGTTAACATCACTTTCAAGAAAAGTCGAGAGTAATTTAATGCTCTTAACACGAGCGCCCTGAGACATCACAGTATTATTAATAAACGTAAAAGATGTGATAACGCGGTGTCCCGATTTAATCGTTCTTAGTTAAAGTATTTTAGTACTTCCAATATCACTTGTTCATTCTAAGAGCGCATTACTTTGAAAGAACACAGTCAAAATGATGAGTAATTTATTAAATTCAAATGCAAACTGTTTGCGATAATTGCAAGGCATAGGAACCAAATAGAAACGTATTCTTCTCTTCAGTGGTTTTATTCAGTTGTAAAGAATATCTAGACACTCTTTAATTCATTTCATTGTTCTATTGTTTGATAGTACACCTACCCATTTCCTTCAAAATTGCATAAAATCCGCAGTCTACTAATTACAGATTCCCCACCCTCCCTGGGGAGAAAGACGGGAATATACGGAGCTCCCCCAGACCCCGAGCAACCGGTGGGCCAGGTATACCCGCTAATTCCACCACGGTGACCAGCCCTGGGCTCAGGGCCGAATTAAGCCCCGTAGCAAAAGTAGCAAATGCTACGGACCCCGCGCACGGGCGCTTCATTCGAGAGGCGTCGAAACATGAACGGGCAAGGGTGTCTGTCGATGGCAGAGGGTACAGATATTTTTGCTAAAAAAAAATAAAAAATTAGTTAATTCATTGTGTTTGTTTAACAAGGTGCCCTACATTTGCAAACAAGCGGCCCTGATGCAAAGCCCAGGGCCTCGAGGAAACATTTGCTACGGGCCCCGCGCTGGCTTAATCCGGCACTGCCTGGGCTCATTAAAAGAAGACACCTGAAGTCGCAATAGCTGTCCTTTCCACATCAATTATTTCAGGCTTGCGAAATAGCAAAGAACCGCCAGTTATTACGTTATTACGACAGTCTCTCTGTCGAAAACTCTCCTGTCGAGAAACAGCTTAAAAGTGCCTCTCGCGTTTATCGTAAAAGTTTTTTAGAAGTTTTAGAAGCAATTTGATCGCAAGCAATGGTGGCAGGAGTTATTACTGAGCGAGAGGTTCTAAATTTTTTTGCAATACGACCGCGGAAGCGGGAGCAGGGGCGAAGGTGTAAATTACTGTATTCGTCGAGACGCTTGGTCGAGAGAACACGTGAATTGGGTAGAATGCGAAAGCGGATGGAGATTAATTCCGGCGCTAATTTAGCGGCAGCTAGTAAGCATTCTGGCTGAATCATCCCCGTGGGCCTCTAGATACGAAGCAGCTCGACTCCCAACCGTAAATGAAACTCATGCCACGCGGCGACTCGTTTCCACCCATCTCTTGTTTCGACAGTTCTTGCCTCGAATGCTGCCGAAAAATTACAGTAGAAGGTCGTCGCTTTTCTTTTCATCGGGAAAACTTATTTTTTTTAATTCTATCTTATAGCGGCTGAAAAAATAGATTTGAATATGTTTAAGTCATCAACAAGATGAAAAAAAATAAATTCTCTCGATAAAAATAACGATGACCTTGAAAAAACAATAAAAAAGTAACCGGACAAAAAAAATTGTTTCTCTATTATATTCCTCCTTCGATACCATTTAAATTATGCCAAAAATATTGTTCTTGTTCCATTAAAAATAAAGGAGATGTTTAGGTGGCCTCCTTCTGCTGAGACACCCTGTATATCAACAGATAGTAGTTGCTACATCGTTCGAAGTCTCTGATTAATTTTTCTCCATTGTTTTCTAAGAGTAGACATTGTATAGAGCACACTGATACATTGGGCTGCTGAGTGTAGGTAGTCTGTCCGTAATGATGAGCAAAAGCGAATGGTGGCGCCATCCAGTTGCTACACGAATCATCGGAACGTTATCACAGACAGAAGATAAGTAAAATCACAGGCGTACTCTTATCACAGACGAGGTATAGAAGATTCTTATACCTCGTCTGAGCTTTTTATCATAGACAAGATACTCAGACTTAAGATCGGTACAGACATTGCATCTTACGGGCCTTTCTGTCTAGCCCTCGGGGGATATAAGTTACACGGTTTTTTACTGTGCCATAGCTCAAAAGGCATTCAGCGATGGCTTCATTACATTACTTGACGGGGTCAACAGGAGGACCTTCCCGAGGGCAAGAGGACGAAGAGAAATTTTGGAAATGGGTTCTTTTTTACTAAAATGATGAATGTCGGAAGGATTCTTGGCGACTCGAAAAAAATTTTTTTCCCATTTTAATGTCACTCTGTACCTTACCGACTTACCGACCCTCTATGTTATGTCACCGACGAGATACTATTTCTCGTCGGTGGTTATGTCCGTGCTGTGCGTATGCGTCAGCGTGATGCAACAGCTTGTCCATTTCTGCAATTAATTTAAGATATTAAATATGTATATTCCGGAAATTAATATAAAATGTTTTCAAAATTGCAATTGTTAAACCAATTAATTGAATATCTATAATGGGAAGAGTATGCGATCAGAATTAGTTTGGTGTAAGTGTGGGGGGCGGAGTGCGCATACCGTCCACGCATACGAAAATCCAGAAGCAGCGTCGGCAAGGTAGAGAGTGACATTAAAATGATAAAAAATCTTTTCTCGAGTCGCCAAAAATCCTTCTGACAATCATCATTTTAGTAAAAAAAGAACCTATTTCTAAAATTTCATCCAATTCTGAGCATGGACGTTATCGGAAACTTCGCCGCTACTTTTATCTGGCTTCGTGATTCTTCGAAATGTTGACACATAACCGACCGGTGGTTATTGCATAATTTTGAAAATCAATTGCAACAGCAATTTTTGTTCTAAACTGACAAGTCATTCCCAATATCGTCAACGAATAGTTTCATTTAAGATTGTAATGTAAAAGAAAATTTCTGTGCTTTCTTTTGATACAGCACAATGGGCTTTCGGTAGGTAAATTGTCAATTGTAACATGGTGTTGAGGAAAATGTGCTCGAGTAAACTGCGACGCACAGAGTACGCAAGAAGAAGAAATTCCTGTTTGCAAAAAAGATATGTTCAGTATTTTCTGAGATGTGACAGTATTGTCCGGCGGAGTGTGTAAGAAAGAAAACAAGAAAGGGGTGGTGGTGTCTGCGTGGAACACGTGCGTCGAAGGAAAAAGCGTACGCTCTGTAGTGGAGTCTACGGCGCAAACGTGGCGGAGTTGGTTCTCGCCGTGTCTCTGCTGAACTGTTCAGCGTGGTTGCCGCAGCGCGAGCACGAGGCAACGACTGCTGACCCGTCATATTGATCGACCTGGATCCGCAGTCCTCCTCTATCCGATTGCGCGGCTCGGGTGGCGCTCCGCGGACTGCGCCGCGACGCTCCCCGACGCTTGAACGCTAGCGTAGTCGCAATCACTGCACCTGCGAGTAACGCATCGTCGTCCTACCCTGTCGTGGGATCGTCCGTCGCCATGCTGGTGGTGCAGTGATCGAGAGATCCGTAAGAGACAGCGAATCGCCGACGTGGTTGCATGTGATCTGCGTCGAGACTAACTGCACGGGCACCCCAACGCTGCTCCCTATTTCCTCGTTCGATTCTGGTTACAACACCCCTGGTGTCCAGAATCCTTCCACTATGAACTGTGTACGTATTGAAGGTATTTCGAATCTTCCTTCGAATTGCTACCGATTCTTGTGACGCTTGCTACCTAAGGGTCCCGTTTAGGCTCACACCAACATAGTCTACGCTCGACTATTCGGATTGTGCATATATCTAGTGATGCTTCAATGTTTATGGATTCGAACCTACTCCAGTTCCATATGGGCCCTTTCCTATGGTCGCTTGCAATTTGATTGACTCCAGGAGGCATGCGTGCTCGTTCGCTGTGCGTAATAATACTACGACATACTCGCGGTACTCTTGTCGCGAAGATGTCGAAGCCTATGCGAGAGTGTGAAACCTACAAAAATCCAACTTTACCGTTAATCGGTATTTTTCAAATTGTATTAACACCTACGACGAGCGCGAAACGATTGTTTACTTGTCTGCCGATTCCGCGGATCTTCAACCACTGCACATACTTTATCAGAGAACGCACTAACACGTTTCATTCTGCGTCGTCGCACAAACAAATCACATTTTCTTTATAAATAAACGTAGACATTGCTCGGTGTAATTTTCAAGCAGAACAAGTCACGTTGGACAATTTTGTAGAGCAACAGGTGTCCGAATTTTGGTTATTGTTGTGCTCAGTATTAACATAGTACCCTGTATCGAAAAACAACATTATTGAAACGAAGATTTGTTTTTTATTTGTATGGTTTGTCTTTACTGGTTTTGTATAATTTTGTAGCAATCGATTACATGATTTTTTGGAAGATTTACTAATGCTTTCTAGTGGTAGCTTACGCCCCATATACCTTATTGCATGCCGCCATCGAATAGTGTTTTCCATAATGCATCTCGTATATCAAAAGACCATGTCACCTCCTTTCACGTAAACATTTACATGCGAGATGGCGAGCCGTTTTGCCGATCGTCGCACATATTGACCCGTCGATCAATCACCTGGTGATTTAAGGTCATTCGTTAAATTGCGTTCTGCGAAAACAATGCAGTCCCCACGTGCTCTACCACAGGATTTCTTTATGCAAACCAATCGAGTTAATTCGGTTATACAATCAATAGTAACCTGTCGTCAATCGATGCCAAGAAGAATTTGTCTTTTTAAATCGTGGACCTCTGGTGCAGTATTTTTTTCTGATTAAAAATTTTGGCGTTGATTAGTCTCTTACTCAATTTCTTCTCTATTCTTGTAAGTTAACCCTTAGCACTCGAATGGCGACTCTGGGGCGGCACTAAAAATTGCTGTACCATTATTCAATATGTTGATCCTAAATAAACATAGTCTGCGTCGATTGCAAAAAATATAGTCGAAATTATCTGTTATTTCTTCCCTTAATAATTTTGATATATGAGAAACCATATATTGACATTCTCAATTTTTAAAATTTTCTTACAATTTCGAGTTTTACTAATCAATTACTAAACATTTAGGTATTGTATTAGGCTCTGTCGAGTGTGACTCGACATCGGAGAAAGGTAAATGTAAATGAAACGTGTTTTTACATGGTTTTTACATTACAAACTGGAGTGAAACAGAAATTTATTTTCTTTGGCAATATGGATATAAGGTTGAAGATAATGTAACAGAATTCTTAAAGTCATCTAATGTTTTCACTGTTTTAAATTACACCTGCTCATTTTTGTTGCATAAAGATCCGCAGTCGAATAATTAGTATAATAGTTTGAGTATAATATAATCAGTAAACAAAATTGTTTAAAATAAGGAGGAGTCAAGGAACTCTCCTTTGAAGTAAATTTCAAATGAAACCCTTGAAATAGTCTGGAGTTGTTGGCAACAAAATTGAAAGACAATTCGAAGTGCAAAAGGTTAATTTTCCAGTTGAAATAGCTCCGAGTGCAAAGGGTTAATCGCAGATAAAATTTTAGGATTTGCTTCTCGTAATTTAATCTCGCGTTAAGTGACAATTTTTCATCTTCAACAACATTTTTTGCATAAATTTTTATAACCGTGTATTAGTTTGGCCTTGGTTAGTTCAATGAAAGTTATTCAACGTTTCTCATGTAGATAATTTTATACAGTACCAAAATGTGCCAGTATTTAAGTAGAGACCGTTAATTATATGCAGATAAAATTTAATTACTAATTCATAAAAGAAGAACTCCTATACCAGATTATATAATGTCATTGGTACGTTGTTTCATGGCATTATGCGAAGGTTTTATGCAACACTGTTTACGTGTATGTATACATATGTATAGTGCATATAGTCGCTGGAACACGTGTATTAATCTCGAGGTTATGTTCAAGCTTGTGCTGAGAATTAATGCGTTCTATCACAGTGTGCTTTGTTACAATCACTGAATAATACGAGAAGTATTTCTGCGTACTATTTTCCCTGGATATGCAAATGTGTCACGCGTAGTATTCAGCGATTTGAATTACGTTAACCTGAAATGAATGCAAATCGTTTTAGTTGTTTTGTATATTTGCTAGCTTCGTCCATGTGACCGTATGGGAAGCAAGATTTGTGCATGGAAGACTTCTATTACATACAGACAGCGGATTTTTTGCATTTGCGAAATATTAGAAGAATTTAATAACACTGTTTTATTATTTATACAATGAATCAAATATATTGAAAAAGAATATGCAAAGAGAGAAGAAGATGCAAATTAGTTAGAAAACTTTTATTTTGCATAAAGATGCCAAATCTTTGCCAAAAATCGTGAATAACTGTAATTTTTATCATCTTTAAACATTTGTAGCGACGTTCTCCGAGTTCGATGAAATTTTCAGAATGAATAATTGACAGAAAACACATTTTTCTAAATTTTCAAAATTTTTTTCACGTCACGTAGCAAACTAATTGTTCCATCTCCTTAAACAAAACCAAGAAGTGACTGCTGCTAACGAACGCGTTAATATACTAATTTGTATTGAACTAATTGATTGTTCAACATAATTTGAATAATTGACCTAGAATACAAAGTTGTCGTGCAAGGTTGCTTCTAAGTGCTAAAGAAAGGAACATGTAGGAAGAGTAGAATATTTGACAAACTTTTTTGAATAAAGGCCTATCTACGCTGCCTTGTTTTAAGTAACTCGACGCGGGCAGCCTAATTACAATCGTATCATTTTCACGCAACGTGTCGCGCATCATCATTCACATCATGCGGAGTTAAAGACGCTTTAACTGTGCACTTCCTCTTTTTTGTCTTCCTCTGTTTTAACCCTTGGCACTCGAATTGCTGTACCATTATTCAAAATATTGTTTACATTACTAAATATGTTGAGATCTAACCAATTACTAAATATTTAACGCTAACCGTACCGGGTACAAAATGTATCAGATATTGTATTGTTTTAACCTTTCTTTGAATCACAATATAAAATAAATGAACTTAGGACACCAACATATATTTCATTTGATAATTGATAGTTTACGAGATAATTGCGTGGTCCACTGATTATGATTTCATTGGAATATGGTGAACTTGGAAATCAGTAGGTGGGAAGAGAAGATACATTAATATATGAAAGCATGTAGAAGAATTTAAGGATTTTCGTAATTTCCAGTGTCGAAAATTTTCAATTTCGCGCCGCCTCCGAAAAGATTGCATTGTATGTATTTAAGTTCGTGTATTTACGCTCGTTCGTTTATTCCTGTACATTGCAGGATGGTTTTTCGGTCTTATTGGTTATTTTCACTAAAAACCGCAAAGAATGAAAAAATGCATAATTTGTTTTCATGGGACCAATCGGGAGACATACCCTACAAAATGCAGAAGGCTTCGTCCTGATTCGTCCATCCATCTCGGCGTAATCGGTGAACATACATAGAAAAAAAAGAGGCACACACAGATCGAATTGAGTAACTCCTCCTTTTTCGAAGTCGGTTAAAAATTAAATACAATAAAGATAGTACAAATAAAGTGGAGCAAAATGAAATTATGAATATGTCAGAAATTATGACTGGATCATCGTTTGAGTTCTGCCAGACGATCCAGAGTTCGAGGGTTGAAAGGAATCCGTCAGAGACTTCCGCCGAATTTTTGCGCTTGAAATTCTTCCAGGATCGTCAGCCTGCTCCGTCGAAAACGATGACGTAAGAACGAGAAGAGGTCGCGGTACTATCCGATGCACGACGTGCCTCGCAGGAACATGAAATCGCAACGTTACGACAGTGAAAACGGCTCACACCGGAACAGTTGTCGTTCGTCGTAGCAGAGCGTCGAGCAGACGATCTAAATCACGTCGCATTTACTTCAACAGCCGGTGACTTTTATCTCTCTGAACAATCTTCCTCTGCGCTACGAGGGCCAAGAACACCCTCCTCTATCTCAACAGGTATGTCGATTATTCGGTTTTTCATCTTCGTCTTCGTGCTCCTTTCGCTTGGTCGTAATTAGACAGCGGATTTTATGCGTTTATGACAAAAATCAGTAGGCGTAATTTAAAACAGTCAAAATATTATAGGTGTTTTTAAATATCGTTATATTATTTTCAATCTATTGAACATATTAACCCTTTGCCATTAGAGCTTTTTTATAGTTGTATAATTTCCTAAAACAGGCGAAAATTTGTGTCTATTGTATGTTTGTACATGCTGTACATTAGCAAGACCAAAGTAGAATTTCATTTCGGATTAAAGGAAATTTTTATAATTGTATCAAACGACCTGATGTTCTGCAAGCAATTAGAAGCATTGTTTTACTAAATGATCTGCGAAACAGATTTTCTAAAAATTGCAATTTACAAGGTTGCATGCAAAAATAAAAAAAAGCATTTTTTAAAACCCTTCTGTTTTGTAGATCTATGTTAGTTATACACGTGCCAAAAATTTCGTCAAAATCGATTAACATACCGAAGAGCTACAAGTGGTTAAATGTGGTAAAATTATAGTTTTTCGTCACTGTTGGTCAGTTTCTGCTAAAAATTCACAGATTCTTGCATCTTTCGATGCGTGTCGTTTTTAGACAGCTGATGTTATGCATTTATGATAAAAATTAGTGGGTGTAACATGAAGCAGTGAAAGCATTAGAGAAATTTGAAAATACCGTAATGCTATTTTCAGCCTATTAATCATGTTGAGAAAGAAAACAATGTGAGATTATGTGTAGGTGGGTAACGTGATATAAAACAACGATATTAGTTCAACACACGCACGTTTAATACTTTATATATTTAGACTTATACGAGCGCGCCGCGAGACGCGTGCACACTTGTGTTCCCTTTTATAACACCAAATTTCGTTCATTAGAATACATCCATGATAACTTTTTATATATTTCAATAAATTTCTGTATTATTTATATATTATTATCATTTTTAAAATCATTTTCAAAACCATATTTAAAATCATTTTGGATCATGTTGAAAGCCTTCGACCTCCTTTTCATTCCAAACTTTTTAGCAGGAACATACAGGTTTGATTAATCATATGATCTCGTTGAATTTTTTGATAACAAACGGTTCGTTCGCAGTGCAATTATAAAAATTCAAACAAAGATGCTTTGTTAGCGAAGAACCTTCTAAGCTCCTTTATTTATCTACTCGATACGTTGAGTGTACTTCCAACGAAAGCTCCGGGGACAGCTTAAACCCGAAACCTTTTCCCTTGTGGTATATATTTCAAGATGGGGAAAGAACAATTTACTTTACTCCTTGTTTCGCGCGATAATACTTTCCGTGTAACAATTGCTTGCTCCAATACACGCGAATTCCGTTCTGGTTTACGCGCGACAGTAGTCAGTCACGAACGCGTTACATTTAAATACGCGTTGCATGTCGGTTCATAATATTTGCATGGATAAACAGATCAATCTCTACAGAATCCAGACAAGTCTCAGTACGAACACTCTTCATAGACAATCGGATATGAAACCCTGTCGAGGTGTGCAAATGCGAATCCCCTTTAACCATTTACATACTGCAGTCCCGTTCAGCCATCTCCATAGTCGCCAGAGTTGCCAAGCATTTCCTCACCGCCCTTAAACAAAAAAGTCGCCAGAGGAGGAGAGGGAGCACGAATTGAGGGGAAATAGTTAGCTCTCTGCCAATACCGGACACTCGCACCACGGCAGAGACGAAACGCGTCACGTGACCGGGTCGCGTGGGGAATAACGTCGTAGAAAGGGAAAATAGAGTGGCGACATAAGTCTCAATTTGGCGACTATGCCCGCACGGGCAGAAATGTATCAATGTAGAAATTGCATCAATCGCAACAGACAGTAGATATATTGAAGTTTCATTCTTCAATAATCTCAAGAAGTTCAAAATTATATACAGGGTGTTCATTTGAAAACTTTCCAGCCGAATATCTCGAGAAATATGGAGGATATTAAAAAAGTGTGAAACACGTGTCCAAGGATTTCGAGGGGGAAAGAGGGGGACAATATCAGTTTTTTATTTGGGTGGCATTTTCAGGGTCATTTGAAGGACAACTTTGTTTTTTCAAATGTAAACCTGCGGATAAAAAAGTGCGAGGATAAACAAAGTATCCCACGAAAATTGCTGGTCTTTTTACGTACAATAAGATCCCATAATAAAAAAATATAGGTTTCCATTTGTAAAAACAAAGTTGACCTTCAAATGACCTTGAAAACACCACCCAAATAAAAAACTGCTACTGCCCCCCTCTTTCCCCCTCGAAATCCTTGGACACGTGTTCTACACTTTTTTTAATATCTTTCCTACTTTTCGAGATATTCGGCTGGAAAGTTTTCAAATGAACACCCTGTCCTTTTAATCTTTTGTTTTTATATACGTCAATCTATTTTAGTGTTCAACCCTTGGCACTCGAATGGCGACTCGGAGGCGCCACTAAAAATTGCTGCATCATTATTCACAATATTGTTTACATTGTTAAATATATCATTATAACAATTTCATATCCACAAAATGTGAATAATCATAGGAATGGAAATATTCTAGATCGGAAGAAATGGCTAATTATTATAATATCGGAGATATTTTCCCACAAATAAAAAAATCAGGTGTTACTGATGACCTTTGATGTTGAAGCAACATTAAATAAATAAATTTAAAAAAAAATCAGGTAACATTCAAAATACGCGAGGTATTTTCAAAATAATAATGTAAATACGTACGTGTAGGGTTAAATGTTTGAGTGCTCAGCGTCGCCTTCACCGTCAGGTACTTTAGCTTATGGGCAAACAACATATTTCGCTTGCCAGATCGATGTTGCATAGAACAAAAGCCGTTACTTCAAGTATTCAGGCTTCTTCAGCTGTAGTATGTATGTATAGTGCAGTACGACCTATGCTATACGAAATGGGGACATTTTCTTACTGGTGGAATACTTGTTTTCTTTTAAGTCTCTATAGACCGCATTTTTGTTACGAATGTTACAAAATATATTGTCGGCCTTATATGAAAACTGAAGGTCCATTTTTTATGAAAATTGGGTTTTCAACTCCGTGGTCATTAAGTTTACCCGTCGTCCCCTACGTTGATATTATAGAATTGTAGAAACAGCGAGTGGGGACATGCGGCATTTTGTTGGCTCACTATCAGCTGTTTCCCGCAGTATTGCTGATTCCAAGAATGATCCCGTGAAATACAGTATCTGCCAATTCGATTATTGGTACAAGTTGTGGCGAATTAATCAATCAATTACACTCAAAGATGTTGTATATCGTGATCAACCACCAGATAACGTGCGAGAAACTATAATTAGATCTTATAAATCAATTTTTAAAGAAATAATTGAAAGTGCAATTGATAGCCTTGGAAAACGTTCAAATGTTTTTGTTGCTGATCTAGCAATTCAAATTCAAATTAAATGATTACATATTTTGAAGTTATTTTTTTGTTCAACGTCTTTTGAAGGTCATAGTGCATCGCATCATCGAACTCATCTTGACATCAGCTACAAACAACGCTTCGAAGTTATAAATATATGGTGACATTTAAAAATCATCGATTACCTTCAAGAAACCTTGAAAACGACAAGGTTTCACAATCAAAACATTTTTAAAAGTACAACTTTTCTCTCTAACATGTTCTTCTATCTCCAAACCTAGCGGAGCTGTTTAGGTGTTCGGTTTCTCGTGAAACACCCGGTAGAAAGCAATAAGTAGTAAAACGTTTTGCAATATTTTTTGTCTTTTAAAATGTAAAATCTTTTTGATTCGTAAGAAATGCATTCGGTTGAATATATTTATTGTACTCGACGTAATACAGAAATCCATTTGAAATACCGATTTTCTAAAATAGGCAACTCTATTCCAGCTTTACACGCTCCGTCCCCTGATTAGGTTTGCATAATTAGACAGATGGTCTGTAGACACTAGATGAAGACTTGGTGATAGGTCACTGATTTTAACCCTTAGAACTCGAATGGTGACTCAAAATATTGTTTACATTGTTAAATATATTCATACAAAGAAAAAATTAATACAGAATGGAATTATTCTAGGTCGGAAGAAATGTTTGGTCTTCGTGTTAAAATAGCTCCGAGCGCAAAGGGTTAAGAAGTGCTTTTGCACTTCAAATTCATCCTTTTGCAAATCGGCTTCACCCTTTTATATTCGAAATTAATTTGCGAAAAGGTGAAATTGATTTACGAAATGGTGAAATTGAATTGCAGAAAGGTGAAATTGATTTACTTCCAAAAGAGTGAATTTCAAGTGCAATACCTATAGCAGTCTAATCACGTTGAAAGAGTTTCAGTGAATTTTGAAGCAATGCTGTTGATCACAAATAGTTTTCTAATTCCGATTGCAGTTGATCGCGTGGCAAACGAATGCAACTGCGTGACTTGCATCCGGTGAGCGTTCTTGCTTCAAGGGTGAATTCGTCGCACGTCATGACACTGGATAAAAAGTGAGAAGAAATCGCCAGGGACAACATGGAGACGAATTATTTTATAGTGGGTGAGTTCCGAGAACGGTCGCGCTCCATACGGTAATAGTGATTTCTAAAGAAATATTTTTCGAGTGAATATTCTTATTATTTGTATTTGATCTATGGTATTTTTGAAGGAGTCCCCCCAAACACGTTGAACCTACATACCAGCACAACTATAGAAAACTTATGCACGGGCTTAAGCGGAGATACATTATTATAGTTCGTTTCATTGTAATTTTCAATTTAGATTTCAGATTATGTTTATAGAACATGCAAGTATGTAAGATTTAAAAAAAACATCTGTTGTAATTAACCATTTTTAATACGTTTTGTGTGTTAGAAAGATTTCGTTTGTTCAAGGAAATTTCATTCTTTCGATTTTTGTAAAATATATTTCAGATTATGTTTATAGAACATGCAAGTGTATAAGACTTTTAAAAAAACATCTGTTGTAATTAACAATTTTTAATACGTTTTGTGTGTTAGAAAGATTTCGTTTGTTCAAGGAAATTTCTTTCTTTAGATTTTTGTAAAATATATTTCAGATTATGTTTATAGAACATGCAAGTGTATAAGATTCTAGGAAAAAACATTTGTAGTAATTAACAATTTTTAATACGTTTTCTATGTTAGAAAGATTTCGATTGTTCAAGGAAATTTCTTATTTTTGATTTTTGTAATATATTTCGTGAAATTTAAAGTATCTATATACATTAAAAAATTTGATCGTATATTAATTAATTTTTTACACTTCTTCTGAAGTTGTTTATACACTGACATTTATCAGAGCATCGAATTTCCGTGTCTCCGCGCTGCATGTGATATAAATATAAAATTATACAGAATATAAATAGTATTGCGTTCCGTCATACGTTAAATTCTGATGGAGACATTGCCAAAAGATGATGCCGAATGTGTCTTCGTTTAATTCGTGATACATGCAGCAGCGGTAGTGGTAGGCTATATATATATTATTTGTAAATGTGGCAGAATAATATTTGGGAAGTAATGTTCCTCAGTTAACACATTTTAAAGTAGGTTATCTCTTCTGTTAGTCTCCTAAACGCACTAAACTATGAACGACAATATACAGGAAAGCAACAATACCATATAACTAGATTTTTAAGCTGCATTTTAATATGTCACAACCATTGAAAATCCTATTAATAGACTTCCAATAGATAAAGTGTGAACAGATTTCTAATATGTGAAGTGTTAATGCCCTATACATGTTCATAGAACTGCATTTTATTGACTTTCAGAATAGGTACTCAGCCTAAAACGTTAGACTGAAATAAATCTCGTTTCTCACCGCAGTATTAGGGACATTCCTAGTGTTTTTTGTGTCGCAAAACTATCGCTTTATTTTCACATCAGTATTTCACATAAATACTGAAATAAATCGACGAAACGAAATTATAGTTGCGTATACTTTCGTCCATAGTAGAGTGCGACTGGTGTAAGGAGTTCCTGCGGATCTGAAGTTCGATGAACCGTGCAAATTTTTGTGTCGTTTGTCGCTTACACCCTTCGAGACTGCTAGAGTCTACTTCTCTCCCTTCCCCTTCGAAATAATAATTGTGGAGTCATTTGGAATAAGGGCGTATCTGCTGAACTTGTATTTCAAGATATTCAAATTGTAAAACTTTTTTCTTTTAAGGTGGTGTTTTTCTAATGAAATTGAAAACACACAAATTTCATTTTTAACACTAACCGTACCGTGACCGGTCAAATTATTTTTTTTATTATTTTTTAATTATTGAAATTATAGAGCTGCTTCCATTAGGAATTATTCAATAAATTCCTTTATTCGAGCACGTATCATTATAAAAATTGCGAAACATCTAAATAAATTCGGCCTTATAATTTTTATAAAACAATATATATTATGCAAGATGACGCAGTATCACTATTACAATCTTAATTCCAATAAAACAATGATATAGGTTTAAAAAAATTGATTTTGAACGCCGTTTTTCCACCGCATAATTCGCGCATACTCGTAGACTGCTTGTATATAGTGCCTTCTGAGAATCGATTACATTATTAGGCACGCTGTGTACGAGGTACGTACGAACAAGTTTCTAAAATTGCTAACACAGATAAAGCTCGAAACTGTCGACTGTCATTTTCTTATTAACAACAATATTTCCCACACATGCCACAACAAAGATACGCTGCGTGCTGGAAGGTATGAAAATAGCATAAAAAGGGTATTTGCCTGGGGAATATCGATTATCGAGGAACTTCGAAAATTCTCTGATATAGTCTTCGTGCAAAAGACATTCGAATAATTTTGAAATGGAGTTCTGGATCACGAGAAATATCCTCGAACTTTGATACTGAAAGTTTCATTCATTTGGTTAGATGTACAGCTGTGTGGAGAGCATATGTTAGTGTGAGAAAACATGTTTGCATCGTTGTTAACTCGAAGAGCCCAGTTTCAACCATAGGTTATGAAATATTTATCAATTCTATAATAATTATGCCAAGTGTTAGCACGCTACAATTCTCGACACAATTCAATTAATTATTCTCATCCACGTGAGACGACCGAAAATACATACATACAGTGTTTACTCGATAATTGTCCAAAACACGGGTCCGGCTAGGAAACACAGTAAAGTCCCAATCTAAGCCGATTCTCGGTTCTGTGCTGTGACATAGATCGGGACCGGATACCATTTTTCGTGGCCGCGTTGATTGCGCCGAAAGTGTAAAGCATAATTTATAATTTATCTCGATAATATGTCCTCAAAGAATTACAAGACAATAGAACTAGATTAGAATAGAAAAATGTGACTAATATAATATCTTGAGAAAGGTTGTATAAGAGGAAAATTAAAAAAGTTAGCATCGCATTGGTATTTTAAACAATACCGACTGTTTCTCCTTCTTTTTCACTCGCTATCCTCTTCTATGTCACCAACTAATGTGTAAATAATTTCTTTTTAATTGTTATTGTTCGCAATTGTGGAGGAAAAAGCAAATATCACGATTTTTAAGTTTTTTTAGATTTTCTAGATTCAAGCTGTTGGGTCCAATTTTAACGAAGTTATTCGTTTTTAGAATGTGTCTCACGATCTTTGCGGTCCCTCTATGAAAATAGTTCTGAGACAATTATAGGCCAGATATTTTGGACAGTTATCAAGTAAACATTGTATGTAGACATTGTAATTGGTATCAAATCGCAAGATAGAATAGTTAATTGAGAAGAAGCTTTGATCAAAGAATAACTATCGAGAACATTGGAAAACGGCAGCCATAAATTGTCTAAAATAATTCGGAATTGTAAGACTATCTAAATCCATTTGGAATCGATTTATTAAATTCGATGGACCGATGAAATCCACATTTCTGATGTTACTAGCTGGCATTGAAGTAAACTCACGACGATAGCAAAGACCGTAGCAGTAGGAACAATAGTGGTAGTCCTAGCGTTGTGCACCCATTTTATGTTGTTCAGAATTATCATTTCGTAGCTGTTCGCAGTTACCGATCTGTTTGCCATCGTCTAAAATAATCACCGACGTTTCGTTTCAGCGGCAATTGTACTCGCGGTTGCCACCGTCTGTCGCGCAGAGTGCCAGAGTGAGTGATCAAACCAGCTTCTCCTCTTCAGTGTCCTTGTTGTCAACGTTGTATGTCAACACTAGACAGCAGGGCTTACGTCTTCAGATTCAAATCTGTCGTTGTCGATTATATTTGCGAATTTCGATATCTTTTCTTCTTTGGTTCCAACGACAATAGTCAAAGATTATACATAAATTCTTGCAATTCTATTTGTCAGTTAATGTGAAGAAGATTCGCTTAACCCTTAGCATACTTAACGAAGCAAGCTTTTAACCCTTTGCACTCGAAGCAATTTTAATTCATTTATATTCTATGTAGTCTTTTTTACATCGTACACATCAAATTGAACCTGTTTTTTCATATAACAGTTATTTACAATTTGTAGAATACAGACGAATTTAATAATATTAAAACTGTTTTGGATAATTGTATGGCAATTTTTACTGACACTTCAGTCACCATTCGCAGTGGCGGACCAAGACAAGTGGGGGCCCTAAGCGGTCAAAATTTCGGGTACCCCCCACCCCCCCAAACAAAAAGTTTCAAGAAAACTTTCATTAAGTTATAAACAAAAAAGAAAAGTAATCAGAAATGCCATACCATAAGACATTAAATAAATTTATTAAAAAACACATACATTTTACACATTTTTTATTTTATATGAATTTCCGTATTGCTTTGTTTCTTGCAAATTCATGAATTATTTTGGCAGTATCAATTCGGCTTAAAATTTTCTGCCCCATATACAGAATAGCCATATTATTTAGCCTTTCTTCTCCCATAGTGCTCCTTAAATAATTTTTTACACGCTTTAAAACAGAAAACGATCTTTCTCCTGACGCATTAGATAACGGACAGCGAAATTTCCAACTAAATTTAAGGAATGATTAGCACACGGAATAAAAACCGCACTTGGGCTATGTTCTTTAAGACGTGCTTGTAAACCTGAGTACTTCCCTGACATATTAGAAGCATTATCAAATGAAAATCCTCGACAGTTTTTAATATCCACTCCTAATTTTATTAAAGTTTGTAGAACTTCTTGTTCATAATCTGAAGACGTGTGTTTCTCTATGGGAATGAATTCTACAAATCTTTCCACTGTGTTACTAGTTACTACAGGATCGACATGTTCAGGTCTGTACGAGGCATTACGTTTTGTTCACAAGAATGGTTTTGCTGTTCGAGAATATTTGTTTATACGTTCTAACCTAACCTAACCTGCTTCCTAACCTGTAATTTAACTAGAAAATAAAATTCAACAAAATTTAGTGCGATTTTTCTTTATCTCAGATCTACAAAAACTACTATCACTGAAAGTAACATTTTATATGATTCCACTTTCTTAATATTTGCCTACAAAAATTGAAAATTGCGTGGGGATTTTTAAAACTAACTTCCGCAGTTAAGAGATTGTGTTCAATAGGTTGAAAATGATATGTAAATATGTTTAAATTTGTCGGAAGTTTTTTATGTTTTAAATCACACCTACTCATTTTTGTCATAAACGTATAAAATCCGCTGCCTATCCATCAGATACTAATACTCAGACTTTTGATTTTTTTTCCCCAAAAAGCATGTGAGAATTCTTTAAAAATCTGTTTTTACTTGTCGAAATTCATAACAATAGAACAATGCTAATCAATACATTGTTAATAGTCACTGAAGAAGCGACCACCCACAGTATGCTAAGGGTTAACTAAAACGATTTGCTACGCGTATCGAAGTGTTTCTGGCATTTTCGAAAACAGTTTGCCTCTTGTCTCTTCTCTATCTGAAGTTGGTGTGGCGAAAAATGGTTGGCTTCATTGTGACGGTGTTTTACAGCTCGCTCCGTTTACTGCTACGAATGCGATTCGTGGACGGACCTCAGATGCAAGGATCCTTTCAATTACACCGCGCTCCCGAGGGACCAACCGCCCCTGATGTCCTGCAATGGATGCTGCGTGAAAATGGTTCGCAACGCGAAGTCACGTGAGTGTCCCACGCAATTCTTCGATTTCGTTTAACCCTCAAACGGCTAATCCCTTGTACAGCTTGGTATACAGATGATGCAGAAGATACTGATTAAGGGACTGTCGTAATGTTTGGGACACGTTTTGTTTTTTGGCTATAAAATTTAAAAATATTATAATATTACTCCGCATTTATTAGGATTAGCAAAGGACGAAATAAATTCCTAGGATTCAAAAAGCATTTGAACCCCAGATGTCCCATTCTCGAGAAATTGTCATTCTCTTACTAATACTTAAATTATGAAAATAAAGAAAAACGTTGCTGAGTATGACAAGATAAAATATTAGCACTTCTACTTAGAAAAATTAAGTCAATGTCTGCAGTGGTTTTGTAACAAACAGCCTGAAGCATTCTATGAAACTCGGCAAAAGTCTATTAACTAATGATTAGATAAAGAAGACATCAAAAGACAGCTTATACTCTAATCCTTAAGAACATTAGAGGCTGAACTATAGTACAAGGGATTTGATACCTCGAATAGATTAAATGTAAGAAAATTTCGCAACAGAAGGCTATAGTTAAATAATTGATGTTCTTCATATTGTTTCTGGAGTAGTTAATCATTTCTTTGTGAGAAATTAATCTTATCTACAATTATAAATGAAGTGTACAGTAGAATAATAAGTATTTACGAAGAGTTGCACATTTTCTTTTGATTATTGATATTAGAATATTCCTTGAACGATGTGCATTTCCAATTAACTATTAAGTATCAGTGAAATATCCGTGTCAAATTTAGACCAAATTTTGGCCTGCCTTGGCCTCGTCATAGAGGGCAGGTCGGTCGCACTAAGAGTGTAGGAGGGAAAATCGAATTCTATTTAGATTTCTAAATTATACAATGTTAGTTGTGTGCATTTTAATAATTTGAATATTTACGTGTCTTAAAATAATGATAATAACGATTTTGCCCAATATTTACTCTGAAAGCAAGGTTAGGCTCGCTCTTAGTGCGACCAACCTGCCCTCTATAACGAGGACAGACCCCGCCCTCATTTGGCATGGAATTTTGGCACCAATATAATTCCCATTTGGTAATCCAGAGTTTTGAAGATGGCTTCTTTTCTGTTTGCAGCGTACGAAAGTGTGAGACGGACCTGCACTTCGCAGCTACAAATAAATTTGTTCATGGTGGACCACGTGTGCATGATGGAAAGAACCGGCACTGGTCACATGTGCTTCTGTGAGGAGGATATGTGCAATCGTGTCTCCCCGACCTCGTGTTCGAATCCCGTACTCCTGATGATCCTGTCGACCATCCTTGTACTACGCTCGGCCATTTTTGGGGTCCCAGCTTGCTTTGTAGAACGTTGCAATGGTCACGTTGTATAACACTGATTTACTCGATTCACCCGCAGTGGTTCCGATCATATCCACATAGACGTTTAGTTTCTAGTCGGCGACACGAACTCCTCGTCGGGAAGAGCGATCCCCAGCACTCGGATGCACTTTCAACTCAAATCGAACGCACTACAGTTTTCTTTCGATATAAGACGACGATGTTCTCCTCGCAACAACACAAAATCTCTATCCCCTCTTCTTCTTTCGAAAGGGTGTGTCATATTCCACATTTTCCAACGAAAGACATTACTGCTCAGTCGAGAACTTTATCTCTAGACTTACTCGGGAACAAAGTGAATAGGTACCCTCGTTCGAAAGAGTCATTCTCCCGATCCATCGCCGTATATCAAAATTAAATATATTGGGTTGACAAACATAAGTTCGTTCGGTTTTTGTGATTTATTCCACTGTAAAAACCGAACGAACTTATTTGCCAACCCAATACAATCGCTGCCCGGTCGACTGCTTTCTAGTTTGCCGCTACCTCTCGGCGCACTGAAGAACAAAGTGAAGCCTCGGTGAGGTCGAATACGACTTATAGCGAAAGAAAACTGTACTTTCTTTCTACGACAATAGAACGTTAGAGGCAAAATGCCGCGAACTTCAAAGAGGAGGAGAACCACCAACGAAATAAACCCGATTAGCAAAGTTCAGTTTAACCCCTTGCCGTATTTTAGCGCATCACGTCTAATAAATATGAATACCCCTTTTTATTTCATTTGAAAAGAATTCGATTCGTTTGTGATCAGTATTTAAGCATTAAAATACATAAAATAATTCTTTTAATATTTGTTAATCGTTGTAACTGTAAAGAAAACGATACGGCAAGGGTTTAAAAGAAGATAAGAACATTGATCGGACTTTTCTTCTTCTCTTTCGAAGAGCTCGCACTTTGCGCATCGCTCGTTCCGACACACAAATTCTTACTCCCTTTCTCTCTCTCTCTCTCTGTATCTCTATTTCTCTCATTCTCAGGCATAGAATGTAGCAAGAGATCCCGACCGTGTTCTGTGTAGACAAATCATCCGACTCTCGATCACTGTCACGATTTTACCTTTTGTTTGGTCGCTACCCGAGAGAACACCGTTCGGCATTGCTGCAATGAGTTCGTGATACGTGCACTGGAAAAGAATTTCAGTTTGTCCCTGTCAGAACATGCACCCACGATGTGATATTCGTTCCTCAGACTCTCATCTGTCTTGCACGAAGCTAATAGCACGTTTGCCCCTCGCGGTGTCGAAGTACTAGGGGATAAACTAAACGAATCCCTTTTCCTGATGAACGCGATTCTAATGAAATCGTGTCGCGAGTTTAACTCAAAATTCGTAGCGAAAGCTGTGTTAAGCTTGGACCCTCAGGAAGTTCTGCCACTACGTTTACGAGTTTCTTTTGGCAACGTGATTCTGCATGGTTTTTACTGGAGATACCCATTTCACGTGTATTGAAAACACACGTGTACGCGTGTAATTAATAATTCGTGCAGACCTCCGGATACTATTTAATGTCAAACAGCATAATTTCTTTTAACAAACCTTAATCAATTGCCTGTTTCTTTTGATGAAGAAAAACCAAAGTTTTTCATTTCCTGGCAAAAGTGACACCAAATCTTATATCGACACACGTGTAGCCTTGAGTTTCAATGCACGGATAATACACGTGTATTGAAGATAAAATATACTCGCGTGTTATCTGTTATCACGGATTAAAACACCACGTGAACACGCGAATACGTGTATCCTCAATACACGTCCAAAACCGTGATCTCTAGTTTTCACGACATTATTTTTGATTCGTTCATTACTTGCATTCATTGCATCTTCGGAGCAACCTTTCTGATTCTCGTAATGCATCTTCGTGATCACTTTGGCCGTAGCTTCATCGGATAGAGGCACCCTGGATACCTAGACCAAGCATCATACTGATTTGAATGTATCGTCAGTAGAGCTCTCACCCGCTTAACCACCTCGTTCCGTACCAGTTCCGTCACGTTTCCAAGCCATCATAGAACACGAAACTACGCGTATAGGTATAATTAACACTCGCAGAATGTTGTTCGATCATTGCAAGTCCTAGGAAAGTCTTTAGTTGTGTATTGAGTCTCGCGTTAACCAGGCACTGGGAGTGCCGAACCATTTTGTGGAAATTTCTCGTAGTGACGAAGGATAACCGTGTGTGGACACAAAGAGACGCGACTAGGAGGTCGAGAACAGTCGCTCCGATGCATAGAAGTCGATTGTTGGGCGGGCATTCGGGTGCCATTTTCGTAACCTTAAAACGCTGGTAGCATTGGACTAGTAGAAATTTGATACGCCGTGCGTTTGTATTATCGGAAAGTACCAATAAGCGTCGACGATGGCGATCTGCTGCTTTCGAAGTGCTAGAATCACCAGAATAAATTTAATATCAACATCGTAACATTGTAAATACTCGTTTACTAAACGTAGCATCGACGAGCTAGCGCTAATTTCTAAGGTACGTCTCCAAGGAGACAGAAATTTCGATTCTCGAGTTGAGGGTAAAGCGACATTCGACGTCTATGCACAAATTTTTGATTCTAGTTCGATCGAAACCTTTTGCTATTTGCCTTTTTACTATTCGATGTATCTTGGTAGAAGTCTCTCTTTCTCTCGGTGTTGCTATACCGTTCATTGTTCTTCGTCACTGCAACGTCTTGTCAACGTTGACCCTTTGCACTCGGAGCTTCTTTAGAAAATGAAACATTTCTCCCTAGCTAGAGTATTTCCATTCCCTATGATTTTTGAAATTTTTTGGGTATGAACTTGGTATAATACCTAAATGTTTAGTAATTGATTAGATACGTTTTTGAATAATGGTACAGCAATTTTTAATGGCACCTCAGAGCCACCATTCGAGTGCTAAGGGTTAATCATTCGCCATCTGAATGGGACACCGGTGTTTTGCGCATATTGCACTCCAAGAGAGCGAAACGGGGGGAAAACGGGAATGGTACCACTCAGGTTATGGTAATCCACGGGCAGACCGCATGGTTTCGGTCGATATCGACATCAACGCCATTAGTGACGTCGACGGCAATCAGCGAGCACCGACGATAGCATTTTCGTGTTCTACGTTTCGAGTTCACTCGCCCACGCGCCCTTCGAAAGATCGCGAAAAACATACGTGCAATTATTATTAACACATTACCGACCGGTGATTATTGGATAATTTTGAAAAATCTATGGTACATGGGCTAAACACTTTGTAATGGAACCTTCGATAGAAACAGCAATTTTCATTGTGAACTGACAAGTCACTCTTCTATCTCTTCAATCTAATAGTTTCATTTGTGATTCTAATGTAAAAGATCATTTCGGTGGGTAAAGTGTTAACATGTTCATCACGATCATTACAATTATTTATTTGATATGGCAATTATTTATCAAAATCTTCCAATTCCATTGGTACACTTTTGAAACTTTTTGTTCATTACTTTTTAATAAGAAACGAGCGACGTAAAACCACTTGGAGGTTTTTATGAATTTGGTTTACTAAATTTGCCCACATTGTGGAAGATAATAATGTTATTTCTCATTTAAAAAATTAGTTAGTACCATTAAATTCTCAGTTCACAGGAACAGAAAATTGTCCAACACCTAAAGAATCATGATTGCAAACAGATCTTTCGACAGTGCGTCTGAGCGCCGGTGTACGACAGTAGTGTTAGTGAGTTCTACAATCACGTATTTAACAAGAGTGTGTTCACAAGTAGAGAGGAGCTGCTCTGAGTGCATGGATTGTAGCACCTTCCGTATAGTGTGTTTAACGCGGCGACAGAGGAAGATTTGAACTAGATTCAAGCCAGCATAACTTCGAATCGAACTCTACAAAACTATTTTCGTATTGTTCCAATTCTTCTAGTACCGAAAATATAACAGAAGACGAATATTCCTCTGTCCGCGACGTTTACGTCTCCGTGCAGTAACACCCTGCATGACACTTGCATGGATACTAAAACTCTTGCGACAAACGTAGAGCTCCATGTTCGTAGCCGTCTTTTCGAGACGAAACAGTCTTCCGAAGTAAAAGCGAGAAATCCGATTGCTGTCACTTTAGCACTACGATTCCCAAGTGAATCTGAAAATCTTCGAGTTTCCAAAGAGTCTCTTAAAGAGGACATTTTTTCATAAAAGGAAGTCTGTTTCCCGCCCGAAAGTCCCGGCTCGAAACACAGTGACCCGAACACGAAACCTTCCACCCCGACGAATGCAACGCGAGGCAGATCGAACTAATAAAGCACAAACGTGGGCCTTCAGCTTCGAACGTGCCACGCCACCCGTGCGAACAACGGGTCTCAACATAGGTCTGGCTTTCAGGCTTTGAAATGCGACCGCGGAATTTGTCTCCCTCTCGCTCTCTCTCATTCTCTGGACACGCTGAAAACGAGCAACTCGATCGCAAGAAGGCGACGTCGACTCGCTCGAGCTTTCGATCACGCGACTCAAGACGATCTGTGTGGATCGTCTGGCTGGCACGGTGGCAAGTTGAACGCGCATGTCCTCACAGAGAGGCTTCCTGGCGAAGCTTCTTGCCAAACAAGCTTCGGTGCTTGCGATGATAAAGCGAGCTAACCGGTGTTTCTCTGGCAAGCCATGCGGCTCGTGTCGCGTCATTTGTTCATTGTCGCACGCGCGGCTGCGAGGCCACGCGTTTCTGACTCCTCTCTATTAATTTCTCGCAACCATCCTACGTATTCTCGAGCCCCAGCTTTGTCGTTAGCCGGTGGTTCCTCTAGCCGCTGTTGCGCTCCTCGGAGAAACTCAGACTCGAGTCGAAAATTAGAGATGTTACAGCAAATCTGATTATTCCGATGCTTATGTATAATTGCCGGTTATGGCTGGTCTCTACTTTACCGAACTCGAAATTTGTGACTTTCTCCTACGAATTATGATGTATTTGGTATGTAATTCAGCAGATTTGAATTCAGTAGAAGTTTCGATCCTCTAGGATCAATGGTTCAGGAGTTATGCTTGCTTAAAGTTAAGCAATCTGCAGTGTTCTTGACAGGTAAGGGCGTCGCCATATTGGTTTGTAGTAACGGTCGCACGCCGCTTACTGAGTTGGTTATGATTAGGTCGAGGGTGGGGAGGGGGAGGTAAGGTAAACGGCTCGCGATCGTCACTACAAACCAATATGGCGGCGCCCTTACTTGGCAAAAACACTGCAGATTGCTCAACTTTAAGCAAGCATAACTCCTGAACCATTGATCCTACAGGATCGAAACTTCGATCGGCATCCGCGCAGGGTATAAAACTACTGGATTACATACCAAATACATCATAATTCGCAGGAGAAAGATACTAATTTTGAGTCCGGTAAAGTAAAGTTTAGCCGCCGGTTATTATTAGACTGACGATTTTTATTTATTTTGGATCTACAAATGCTATTGCCTATAAAAATGGAATTCTATTTGGTTCCACTTTCTTAAAATTTCTCTACAGAAATTGAAACTTGCATAAACATCCGCAGTCTAGTTACTATATATAAACACCACTAAATTTGGTAAATGTGATAAACAGACTGCGGATGTTTACGCAATTCACAATTTCTCTAGATGAATTTTCAGGAACTCTAAGTAACAGATGTTACAGTAAAGAAATTCTGACCAGCTTATTATTTGGTATTGTTGTTATACTTGAGCATTTCTGAAAGCGACTCCAAAGAGCGCAGCGGTGGCAAGGGCACAGCGACATCAAACGGAATCTCATTTCTGAGTCTGGCCTCGCAGCTGGAAAGAATCCACGTAATGTTACCGATACGAGTACCAT
Source organism: Lasioglossum calceatum (assembly GCA_963966675.1). Lineage (NCBI taxonomy): Eukaryota > Metazoa > Arthropoda > Insecta > Hymenoptera > Halictidae > Lasioglossum > Lasioglossum calceatum. The sequence continues at coordinate 3,599,096 of OZ016541.1, forward strand.
GCGAAGTAACGGCGGATGTGCTGAGAGACGAATCTTAAGCAACTCGATCTTGCATGATTCGGACCTGACGCGCCAACAACAGTCTATACCCTAGAGCAGTGTTTCGCAGAGTGTGGTTCGCGTGCCCCTGGGGGTACAGGAAGAGTTTGAAGGGGGCACGCACTGATTCTAGTGCAACAATCCTGCTGCTACTATCATACTCAGTGTTACGACAGTTATGGAAGGGGCTCGCAGCTATCAAGACTTTGGGAAACACTGCCCTAGAGAAAGTGTTGTCTAGATTCTCTGACCTCGAGCTGCGACGTTTTCAAAAAAAAAAATGTCAATTCGTTGAACGACTCTCCCGAGAACGTGAACGACAGCCGGCGGCGTCACATTCACTCGTCAAAGATCGAAACTGCTTGGGGAGGGGGTCTTCGGTCGATACTCTTTAGTACCGCTTCTCTACACGAAAACTCATATATAGATATCCAAGTGCTTGCATATTAATCAAGATCAAAGGAGATCGTTGATATTGATGTACATTTCTGTCTGTTGAGAACTCGATGTTACTTGCGCCGAGATGTCCGGTACCAAGTACGACACGCTCTATATTACACATTTTATCTCGCTGTTGACGAACATTTTGCGCATACTGAATGGTGTATGATGGATATTTTACGATGCAAGTGTCAAGATTACCCCCTCTGTATTTACGTGTCAGTGTGTGTAACCGAATTTTGTATGCCGTTGCCCCCGGACTGTTTGATTTTTCTCGCCTTATTATATTAATTCTTCGTTAGTGTCGTTCTGGTTGATCTTTTTTTTTTCTTTTTTGTTTGGGAGGAGTCCAGAGTGGTTCCGGTTAGCATGAGATGATGTTTCGATGGTCAAGTAGCGTTTTGAACAGCACGTAATATATATCTCGTTGTTCCCCAATTCTGCTCCGCGAACGGACACACGACAGTACTTTACAAAGTTTCCGGTGTGTTGTCGACATAGCTATATTATAGTTTTCCACTTGGTTCTCCACGGTTGGTTTTCGTTGTTTCGACGGACCGCGCGTAGGATTCGACGGGACAGACGTCTAGCTCGTAAGGAATCGCAGAAACGTCTCAGGTTTTCTATTCCGTTCTATCATATTCGATTAACCCTTTGCGAGCTCCAATTGGCAAACGCGATTCAACTGAACGACCGAGCGCATTCGTTCCCGTTCTAACGCCTCAGCTTTCCGACGCGACGCTTCGCCCGCTTTACCCGGTAGGCAGTCTGCTCTTGATTTCGTATGAATTTGGCACCAAATTTGCCGTCAAAGACAAAGTTTCGTGCCAAAATTCCATGCCAAATGCAGGCCAAATCGAGGACAGGGTCTGTCCTCGTTATAGAGGGCAGGTTGGTCGCACTTAGATTGAACCTAACCTTGCTTTCAGAGTAAATGTTGAGCAAAATCGTTATTGCCATTATTTTAAGACTTGTAAATACTTAAATTATTGAAAATGCATACAACTTGACATTATATAATTTGGATGTCTAAATGGAATTCGATTTTCCCTCCTACAGCAAGGTTTAATCCGATTTTGCTCGATATTTACTTTTAGAGCAAGACTAGGTCCGCTCTTAATGCGACCGATCTGCCCTCTATGACGAGGCTAAGGCAGGCCAAAATTTGGTCTCAATTTGACTTTCACCTGGCATGGTATTTGGCACCAAACTTTGTAGCCAAATACCGAAACAGATGCCTCGGTATTTGGCGAAAGGTTTTGGTCTGCAGATTCGGAGAATTCGAACAGATTTTACTGACTGGGTAACGCTACAAAGGGTTAACTTTCGATTATCTCGATAAGCGGCTGCAGCTTGATTGCTATATTCAGGGTGGTCCACGCAGCTTGCACACCATCAGTATTTTCGTTACTTGTAATAATGTAAACAAATGATGTACACTGTACACAAATGAAGTATTGTGATGTAAACCACTGTTTACATGTGCGAAGGTATTTCGGAGATTTCAAGGTCACCTTCGTTTCTTCCATTATAAAGACCTACCCTAGTAGCATTTATGGTTGGGCAACGGTTGGGCAACGGTTGGGAGTTGGTTGGGATGTGGTTGGTGGTCCCCAGCATAGAACCTACGACGAATATTTATGACAATTTGCCAAAAATATCCGAAGTTGGGACTACAATTATTGTAGTTGGTTAATTAACGAGAAATTTACGTATGATAATACTACATTGGCCGAACCAATGATTACCAACATTTAGAAACGTTGCTACAACGAAAAACTTGTTAATTTTTATATTCCAAATTGATTTCTTTGTTTTCTCATATTCACAATTTAGTAGTGTGAATTAATTTATTTCTTTAATTTTCTCATTTTCCCCAAGGGGAAGGCGAGGGGTACTGCTTTTGTAGCATAAGAAAACTCTCCTCGGTTTCTTCAGAGTGGGTCTTCGTTTTTCTTGATATTTTCATTTAAATTTGTTTAAAAAAATCAAAGTAGCCTTGAAATCTCTGTAACGCCTTCATACACATACAAAATGTTTGTATCACACTATTTCGCCCGTCTGTGCCATGCAACTTTTGTGTACAGGGAGTCCCAAAAATATTGTACTTCTTTGAAAGAACTGATTCCTGACGTCGTCTGGAGTAACTTTTTCCTTTGCAAAATGTTCTCCGCGGCTTCGTTAAGGAGTTATTAACGGAAAACAATTTCCAATCAGAGCGAGGCTACATTGTTCTAACGGGAATCCGTCCACAGTGGCCGCGCTCCGATTGGCCAGTGTTTTTCGTTAATAACTCCTTAATAAAGCCGCGGAGAACATTTTCTCAAAGGCAAAAAATTCTTCAAATTATCTCAAGAATCACCCGTTTCATGGAAGTACGTTTTTGGGTCTGTGAGTCTGCATAAATGTACTGGGTGAGTCACTTAACTGTACCACCCAAAATGTACTCGCAACCTACTCGTTGCACCACAAGAAGTTTCGATCATAAGTACCTTTATATCAAATAAGATGTGCAATGTGATCATTAGTTTCTTAGTGTCTTAATATTTAATCGAGATGTAGAGGCAAGCTTGAGTTTTTAAGGTTATATATATAATATATAATAACGTGTATTTGAATGTGTAAGTCGAAAGAGTATTGTATTACTCCCTCAAGGAAGTACAACATGTTTGGGTCACCCTGTATATCTCCATATTATTACTAGACTGCGGATCTTTACGAAAAATAAAGATTTACTTTGTCAATTATAAAACACTGAGACCATATGAAAGTGTCTTTCTATTTTCAACAATTTTAATAAACAGAAAATAACACATGGACGTTCCTGAATTGTCTTAATATTTTTACTGTTTCAAATTATATCCACTCATTTTCGTCATAAATGCATAAAATCCGCAGTCTAATTATTACAAATTACGGAACTATTCAAGATATGCAAGTTGACCACCCTGCACACATATACATATATACGTATATATCTGTCCGAAAGTTTAATCGATCAAACGTGTCCTGCTTTGTCTACAATAGAGAAAGAAAACAGAGAAACGTTAAAGTCGCAAGTGATAGAGTGAAATAATTTTCCTTAATGCACATATCGTCGCCGCGGCGGAAGTAAATAATTTCTCGATAACGATAGCGTTAACGAGGCCGACACGTTCAGCAAGTAAGCGCTATTTAGTGGCAGCGTAGTGGTAAGAGAGCGCGGAAATCGATGCAGAATCGAGCACATGCGAACGAACGAACGAACACACAGTGTATCTTTCGGAATGAAAGTTGTTGGCGAACAATTATTTGCCCTGGCGTTTATTAATTTTTTACCAGACGTAGTACAATGGTGATGACACCAGATTATGGACTAATGTTAAGCAGCGCTTGGCTAGGATACGAGTGGAACGTTGGCAATTGATCGCGTAAATGTCGAACACAGGGTATTCGGAAAGTACCCATCTGTGGTGCGAGCACACGAGGTTCTGGTTGGATGATCGTCGCGAAGCATGGGTAATCGATGTTTTTCAAATTCCGAGTCCCTAAGACGAATCGGCTGGATTTTAAGACTGTTATATTCCCTGTTGTGGTTCGTACATTAATGATAAAATGAAATTTTTACCAAAGGTGGGTCAATATCAAAGTTTTGGTATTTCAGCCTTCGACGACGGATCATTTCATTAGTGTTTTATTATCGGGACGATCGTCTGTGAATTTGTACGGACGAGCCCGCCATTACCCATGCGAGTCTGTGAAGCGCTGAACAGGTCATTCGCAAGGTCTGTTCACAGCAGAGTCGCCAGATGAGGGGAAAAGTTACCCCCTCCTTTTGGAAGGGGAAGCTAGAATGGGGACACAAGTGTTAATCTGGCGACTCTGGTTCACGGTTGTTCCGGTTGAAAGTGTCGAGGTAACCTGTTTATGGGCGTTGGACGTGTTCAGTGTTAGGTACAAGCTAACGTAACCGAGGGAATGTTGTAATTTAATGATTGTTGTTATTACCGACGGTGGTGTGTCGAGTCTCAAAGCTCAGCGAGTACGTTGTACCGACGCGAATTGATTGTTAACGCGAATATAATAGACTACCAGATGCAAAAAGTGATACTTTGTTGACTTACCTGAATGCAAATACACGATGGATGTGTACAAACACAGATTTCCCCCTCCACCCTCTACTTCTCTCTACGTCGTTTCGTGGACAAGCCGAAACAATATTTTCGTCACGCGAATTGTGAGAAGAATCGGAACAAAAGGAGAAATATATTATAAGAGAAATTATAACAGTTATTGTTAAGTGTATTCGTCGAATACCGAAGCGGAGATAATCGAGGGCCTAGACTGGCCTGGCAAATTGACATGTCATATCGTGATTCACAATAAAGTTTATATGCCATTGAACCCGTCACGTTTACTCTGCCTAAACACCGATACGGTGGAACTTCGATTGGCTATTATGTTAATTCTTTAGTATTTAATAATACTTTCCATGAAGTTACAGAATGAAATGATCTATAATATAGAAAAACAATCAATATATAACAAGATTTATTGTACAGCTCAGTAAGGATTTGGTTTAACACTTACTGTCCCCCTCCAGTAAGCACCGTGGGTAAACCTTACCTTACGTAACCAGAAATGGTTGCGTTTCTCCTATAGATTTTCAAAATCCAAGTTTCGGTTCTGGGGGATCAATGGTTCAAAAGATATAAGCGTTTAAAGTTGAGCGATTTCCAGTGTTTTTGACAGGTTAGCTATCCTCAAGCCTAACGGAGCTGTTTGGGTGTTCTGGAAGTGCTGAAGGGCTTAAAAATAAGGGATGAGACAGTGCGACAGTAACTTCAGATTTATTCTCGTAGCTTGTTACTTTCGCGCCAACAATATGTATCGCGGGGACCGCGAATCGCGATGCTTAATCTGAACAACATTGAATCCATCGAAGCAAACGAAGGAACGCGATCGGTCGTGTAATCTGAATTATATTGTATTAATCATTCGACTAGTTGTCTTCCTTCGCCAGGCAGTGGCCACATTTACTGCAGAAACCCGCGTCCCCTTCGTTGTTCTTCTTTTCCTTTCCGAGATCCCCGCGTCGCTCTTGCGTGATCGATAAATCGCTGGTGTACGATCGATGGCAAATGGCGCCTATAGTTTCGCTCCTCGGCATAGTCGCCTCTGTCACGATCATGGACGCTAAATCGTTCGTGCAATCTTGAAGACCGATTCGGATGGAACCGTTCACCGCGCCGTGATTCGAACGAGTTTTCGAGTTTTGCTTTCGCAACTGTTTGTCCGCCATTGGAACTTCCTGCGAATTCTGTTGGGTCGCCGGGCTTTCGCCAGAAGCATCTGGTTGAATTTCAAAAGTATAACTCTGTGAATCTTTAATCAAACTGCGATTTACTTCGGTACTGTTTTATATGAACAGATACGACTTAATACGTGAAGAGGAGATACGGGTAGATTATTGATATTTATTGTTGTTGCTTGCCATTATTGGATTGGGTCGCGTCGGATCCCGTCTCGTTGGTACCGCACGTGTCCTCGTCCTCCTTCAACGGTAACTCGGAAGACATATCGATAGCTGGACGACAGCAGGCGTATCCCTGTAACGTGGAGAATCTGTTTTGTTAATTCACTCAGTGGAACCTATCATTCAAATAATGTAAATACGACTGTATTGAATAGGAATTGTTTTAATCGTCATATGTAAGTACACTGTTCAGATAACTGCTAATTCTTTATTTGTCGTATCATTTTCCTTACAGTAACAGCAATTAAAACGTCTTTATCCCCAAAAATGTCGTAGAAGAGACTTTATATTTTTTCTTTGGCTAAATTTATTTTAATGCTTAAATATTGATTACAGACGAATCAAATTTTATTTCATTTAAAAAGACAGGCGTAACATTCATATTTATTAGGCTTTGTTTAATATCTTCATGACAAGGGGCTAATGGTGGAACTTCTCAAAATGTATTTATGAAGGATTACTTAGTGTTTCTTTGAACACGTATCATGATAGAAATTGCACAATACAAAGTAGTCACGTTTAATGTCAATTTTATATGTACAGTAAACATTTCATTTGGTACCTGTACGAGGTCCATACGCGAGTCCAAAGAGAATTGCTTCCCTGACATAAGTATTCCTCGAATCCGACGTCGCATAGCTGTGATTACAGAAGAATAGAGTTTTAAAGACAGAAATCTTTCAGCTTCTAGACCAGGCCCGAGCAACTCGCGGCTACCTAGCCGTAGACTTGCAGGATATGCCCGCCATACGTCGGAATTGATTTAACGTGCGGCACCTGCTCTAAAAGCCTATCCACACGGCCCCATGGGCGAGGAATTGGGATACACCCTTAGAGTCGGACGTTACTGTTGTGGGGGAACCGGTGCACTGTTAGGATGAGTCGTGCAGTGGCTTTCGTGTAGAATTCCGAATAGCGGGCCAACGATAGTTTATAGTCTCTGGCTAGAGTACTGAAGGACAAGGGACCTCAGAAGGGGCCCCTGGGAGGTGGGGTTTTAACGAGTATGCCTTCGCCTCTTGCTTTTCTCAGGCAAGGCTTACACAAAAAAGAGGGGAAGAAGTTGCACGGGCCTGTTCGGTTACGGGATTTAATTAAAAATCATTTTCTTATTGTTCACCTGGACTATCTCTGGCTTCCAGTCGCAATTGACCCCAAGCCTTCGTGCACTCTTCGAACACATCGGCTGTGTCATAAATGGCAGCGAAGCTGCCGTTCACTATTTTCGGTGACATCGGTGAATTGGCCAGCAGCAAGCTCGAGCCGAAGTTTTCGTTTTTCTCTCGAGTGTCTGAAAATTTTTAATTCGATTTATCGCTCCCCGTCGATGTCATTGCCACGACACACACGTTGATTTAATATATTGCCAACAAGATCGTAAATCAAAGAACACATAACAATGAAGTAGCTGGAAACTCGTCTTACCTGAGCTTTCTGTACTCCAAACATTTTTGGAACATGCATTTTTACGGAACAAACAAAAAGAAAGAAGTAAAACAATGCGATCAGAAAGAAAACTGTTTGTTATCGTTAGCGCAAGCTGTTTAATTTCGATCGGAAACCTAAATGAATAAGAGGACAAAATGAAAAAGTTAAGTAATCAAGCCAAACTCGTAAGTTCGAATATTTATAATAAACTTCAGTATTTAGTACAAGGTGTACTTGTTATTCAATTCACGGAACAGATCTGCATTCTCAACAAAATATTAACGATTTCGAATTTTAACATGAAAGTGTCATGCTAAATGATAAAGTTCCTAAAGTTTCAACATTTTTTTTTCAATGGAATAAATTATTAATTAATTAAATCACTAATTGTTAATTGGTAAAATAAAGATCGGTTGCCATACAAAGTATGAATTTCATTCGCTGAGTAATGAACGTAAGAGTGGGAGGAAATAATACTTGGCTCGGTTTAAGAAGCTGAAACAGAATGTCACTTTTAATAATGGACATAAAGCTTATGCTGCAGACTTTTTCGTCGAGCAGAGCGTAAAGTCTGTGTGCGTAACGTTTACAATCTTACTTTGAGAAATCGAATGTATCGATGCACAGAGTCGCCAGATTAACACTTGTGTCCCCACACGACCTTGCCCTTCAACGACGTGAACATAGTGGTCACGTGAAAAATCACTAGCCGTGATTTTAACTTCGTTCTGATTCTGATTTTAATTTGCCTTACATCGTGTCTAACTCGTGATGAAGATTCTGAACAGATTCTAATAAAAATGCATGTCAATAATTTCCTATAACCGAGCTAAAATTGTGCCTGACTCGTGATGAAGATTCTGGACAGATTCTGATAAAAATGTATGTTAATAATTTACTTTAAACCGTAGTAAGTAAAATTCTATTTTGGTTTTACAGTAAATCCTCTATAAACACATAATAGCTGTAACAATTTTTTTTATTACTAATTATTTTTTTATGAAACTTTCGCCAATATATTCGTGGCATTTTTCTGATTAAAACAAGACCAAACACGATATAATTTGAACTGTATTTAGTGGTTTAATCGACGATGAACGTTTCGGCCGCAAGGAAGGACAGCGTATGGGAAAGAAAGAGACGCGGAGAGTCGCAGTCGCCGGCATAGTTAAAAGGCCCGCGCCTGTCCTTCTCTACGTTCGGCTCGGCCTTTAAAGCTAAAAAAAAATAGCTACCCGTCTCATTATCAGATAAACCCATACAGATCCCACCGAGGCATATGCGTTTATGGTGACAATGCAGTACATCAATTTTCTCCTGTCACACTCTCATAGGACTAATCCGGTACGGACAAAGAGAGAGTAACTTTTTCCCTTCAAGTGGTGCCCCTCCCCTCATCTGGCGACTCTGTCAATGTGGTTCAACTGGTCTACATTTCGAATGTTCATTACCTGCGAGTGGTACTCTTGCACGTACGGGAGAATTTGCAGTATCCCCGAGGATTTCGTTCGCTGTGTTGCGTATTTCTGCCCAGTCTCTTAATATATCCTCGTTGGTCGTACTGAAAATAATATAAAATTGCGGCTCTAAAAAGAGTACAAATAAAGGTGCCAATTTCTAACACGATTTATAAAATTCTACCATGAAATCTGTGGTTTACGTGAGAATTACTTGTTCATTCAATCGTGAACGTACTTAGTGGAGGTGACGGTGAACCTAATCACGTATTTCCCGTGTAAAGCAGCGGGCACACAGTGCACACGTCCCCTCGTGTTCATTTTCTTCAGCAACCGTTCTGTCAGAGTGTTCTCACCACGAAGACGGAAGACTACCATCCCCAAGTGTCGCGTAGCCGGAATCTCGAAGCGTGCGTCTGCTAAAACTAGTGCCTCGAACTTTTGTGCCAGCCTGACGCCCTGCAATTAACAGTTTCCGTCATCAGATTGACAAATAAATCAAAGTCTGGGCACACAGACGTACTGATCGTCCACCGGGAGACGGCAGTGATCAGGGGTAAACTTGCGTAACCAGAAATTGTTTCGTTTCTCCTATAAATTTTTGCCGTTTTCCTATGTTATCCGGTAGATTTGGACGAGAAGACGCGAGAAATCCAAGTTTCGATCCTGGAGGATCAATGGTTCAAAAGTTATAAGTATGAAGGCTTATAAAAATTTACAAAAAATGCTGGAATATGAAATTCAATAGGATTGAGCAAGATTTTTATTGGTTTTGGATCTACAAAGTTCCCATTAAAACAAACGATTCTATTTCATGCCACAAAAATTGAAAATTGCATAAACATCCGCAGTCTAGTTATGAGTATTTAAAGTTCAGCGATTTACAGTGTTTTTGACAGAGTCCCTACAAGTTTCTCACTGCCATCTTCTGATGGACGAACAGTACACGGACTTCTAACGTTTCTAAAATAAACACATAATGTAGCGTTGTGTGCACAGGAATAATTTCACGTATTGTTAGTTTATCAGGTGTATTGTTTCAGATTGAACAAGTCACATTTGAAATATCTTTTTCGCTTTGAAATTGATATATGAAATTTTTATATTTTCGATTGGCTGATTAGCTTAATCTAAAATCTAAATTCTGTCTTGCGTGTTTAAATGATAGTTTAGTTTTCTGAAGTCGAATTTTGAATTTTTGTCGCTGTCTTTAGAAAGATTTATTCTGATAATCCAATGGTCTTTCTGCGATCGATAAAAGAATATTCTAGTTTTTAAAAGGAATAGGAGAGTGTTGCAAATGTTTGTGGCATTGTGTGTACTTTTTAGCAAGAATGCATGACGTAATAGAAACCTCGCGAATATGTTTCTGAAGGCCGGTGATTCCGTAATTTCTAATGACGAACCAGAGTTTCAGGGCTCTAAATCTCTTCGACAACGGGATTTGCCAGTGCTAAAACAGCGTTCAACAAAGGGATTAATAACAACAAGGAAACTTCGAACATTCCAAGATTATTTCGAAATGTATTCGTCAACGTATCGAATGGTTAGTTACCATGTAATCGATAGCAAGCCCTGCAAATAAATAAGACGCCGTGTTTAATTGCATATTACGCTTGACCGAACGGAAGACGACGACTTAAGAACGTCACGAGAAAATGTACCGGTGCTTTTTTACCTGAGTTTTCATGCTTCAGGTACAACGGGTCCACGTTGAAAGTTCTGTGTAGCGCTTGGCTGCTTTTCACCCTGAAACAGCCGTCGAAAGGATCATTATCTAATTCTACGAACCAATGCGTCGCTTCGTTCGAATATCTCTTCGATCAATTCCACGTATTTCTTCAATCTTATTTTCTACGGTCGATTTCACTCGGAAACGCTGCGACTCAATGGGAGCAGTCGCGGTTTCGTTGCAAATCGACTGTTTAATTGTCTATAAACGAGACGAAATTAAAGAATAACATTCTTTTTGTCCGACGCATTCTTTTCGAGGAAAACTTATTTAAAGATCCGTCGGTATCGCGTGTTTTAGTTTAGTATAGCAAGCAGTAGAATCGGTAGGTCATGGTCAGACGCATCAGACGATTCCTATCTTTGTGGCGTTCGGAAAGTCATTTCGTTTTTCGTGTAGAAATGACATTGCTTCCATTTGTTCTTACCAACCTTATTTTAAATCGCAAAATCGTGGTGTATCTTGACAGCTGACATTTCGAACGTAACTTCCTACCTTGCAGTGCTTTCTAAACTTTCAAGTATGTGTTTACCATCGCATCAAGTATGCAACATCAAAGTACGCATTTCCATCACCTTTTGCCTTGTTGTTACCGCAGGGATAAACATGCAGTGCACGAAAGAAATATTTGTGCGCTGTTTAAGGAGAGGAAGTACCATTACTATTTCTTTCAACATTTTTTATGCCGTGCAAACAAGAAAAGTCATATAACTCCATATTTTGCTAATAAAAGGCAGAAATTCTCCGAGCATGGGATCTTTAAGTCGTCGGAATAATCGCAAGAGATCATACAACAAAATGCCATAAAACTTATTTCAAATGGTAGAAATTGGCTTTCATTTTCCCTCTAGAAAACGAAATTACTGTCCGCACGACCAATAATAGCACACGTATTCGCTGAATTTTCAAACTCGAAACTTTTGGTTTCGTTTCTGTACACATTATTTTTCCATATCATTACAAATAACCGAAATACTGAAGGTGGCCAATGCGATCGAAGATACTTCTGATAATCAGCTTGCTGTCGCTGCCAGAGATTGAACAGAATTAAACTTCGATTTTCAGTGATCGAATCTCGCCGCGTGGAAATAGAAATTTTCCTCTAATTTCTCTTTCATGATGAGACATTGTCGAAAATCCGAATATGTCCGGCTAACTGCAATCAACTGATAATGATCAATTTATCGCGAAGTAATAAAGCGCTCGATGTACTCGTTCCCGCGGCTTTAAAAGACCCTTAAATACCATTCGGAAAGATTGTGAATTATGTCGGGGCGCACGAACGGTTCGGCGGAAATTGCGGGAAGAATGAAAAAACCGATTCTGCATCCGCAGGACGACCTACAAACCATGAGAGAGTCGGCAAGGTTTGCGGGGACATGCGCATTTACGAATTTTCGCCGTGCTAGTATTATTTGTTATATCCGTCGCGTCGATCGCAATCGTCGAACTCTTTATTGTTCGCCTTGAGACTCACCACATCGCGGTGCAATCGAAATGCACCATCAGCCATTTGCTAGGATTAAATGCTATCGAATCGGCATATTCTATTCCTTGGAGCCAGCTGCGGAATTCGGGACACACGAATGCACTGCCTGCGTACGCTGCATCCACGTGCAGCCAGAGCCCGTTCCCGACACCTATCGAATGCAGAACGAAGCTACATTTTTGTCCACTGAAGCCATTGACCCAGTGTTCCCAACCTCTTTTGTGCCATATTTTGTTTTAATCAAGACTTTCTTTAAACAAAATATACACGACCCTTATCTCTTTCAATTTTTTTACATTTCATCAGTGAATGCAGACATTTATAGATAACCGTGTATTTTCAATATTACTATTTGATCTGTGATCGGTTGTAATCGATCCCATTTTTAAATAAAATGATATAAAAACAAAAATTGTTTTGGTATCGCTTGAGCCCCACATTACCATTCCACTTTGTCCTCAAGATATTTAATGTGTCTTTGAAAACAAATAAGATATTTGAGGTACAAGCTGAAATATATATTTTACAATATGTATATATTTTCTGTATTGACCGTGAAATGGAACACTTGAATATTATTCCCATGATAGTTTGCCGACTAAGCAAATATGTCTTGACCTTGACATTCGTATTTACATATCGTAGAGCAAGGTGAGAGGTGATAATAGTAATAATAATAATTCGAAAATTTGTGATTTTTATAATAATATAAAAGTATTAAATGTTAATCGTAAGAAATAGAATTTCTATAGTTAATTTTATATTTCGTGAGGAATATAATGATCTTCCACGAGACATGTATTTATAAGAAGTATTTTTCATGCGAAAATTTGCTAATTAGAAATACTAATGTACTTACACACTTGGCCAACTTCGGTGAGATTATCAAACGAACACGCACCTGTTGTACCTAAAGTAGCGCACACCTTTGTAAACAAACAGAACAGGAAGCAGAAATTGTAACTTTTTAAATCTCCAATTTCTCGTCTTGCATTGTCATGGGGAACCACCCCTTAAATTTTCTTCCACCAGTAGTCAAACACCCAGTATATTTGCAATATTTATGAAAATAATTCGGAGCTCAAGATTTCTTGTCTTTCTTATAAAAGCTGTTTTACGTAATATTGTAAATAAATTATTTTCGTGGAACTTTTATTATGCAGATTCTAAAATAGTAACGTTTAAAGGAGTTCCTGGTGGTAGCATTGTTTCCTGTAGAAAAATTCCGCAGGATATTTCAAATCGAAGAGAGTTTTTTAAACACGGTAACTAGATATTCGTGTGCTTCGATTTCTGATATTAATTCCTTATAGATGCTACTTTGATTTGAAAAATAAAGGTTGCTCCCATGGGGACCAACTAGCGTAAAGACAATCCGCCTTACATCATGTCGGTCGTCTTTTCTGTGGTAAATACACACAATTCCGGTAAGGTTAATTGGGAAGTCGATATCTCTATACTGTGGCTTCGATCGCTAGCTTACTGATTCCAATTGGAAGTGGTCAACTCCGCTCATTACGTTCGTCAGAAATTTTTCGAACACGGAATTTCTGTATCGTGCAATTTTCGGGAAAGAAAATTGAAGTTTTCTGAACATAGCCATTATTTATTATGTATTGGAATACCCTGTAAGTATTGGATCATAACATAGATTAACTTCAATATCTTCTTTTCATTTATTTAAAGTCAAGAATTATGAATCGATCAGTTGGAAAATCGTTGGCTGCAACGGGAGATATTCCTGATGAAATTTTAGTTTAAAATAAAAATGTTTCGCTTACACATTGAAAGGATTTAATTAAAAATTTTAAAGTTTACATTGGAAGTAGCTCTCAACTTAAAAAATTTCGTAACGTTTTCAATTGAAGATTGAAAGATAAAATTACGATATTTATTCATAGGTTTATTCAATAACTCGATAAGTTACCTTAAAAATGGCAAAAAGTAATACAAAGTGGAACAGAATGGAAAATATGCTACTGAATAAATCTATGAATAAATATCTTAATTTTATCTTTGAATTTTCATTTAAGACTGCGACGAACTTTCGTTCCAACCGAATATTTCCGGAATTCTTTTGCCAGTCTTCAGAAGCCGGCTAGAACGCCAAAACTGAAATTGAATTCGACGCTTTCGCCGATTTGTCAATAATTTCCTCTCGCGTAGCAAGACGTCGACGCTTCAACGCCCATTTTGAACGAGGAAAAGAAAAAATCGATTTGTTCCGAATCTGACAATGTATAACAGTATTTCAAACGCTATCTGAATCATTTTTAATTGTTTCTAACCAGTTGGATCTGTGTGCGACTATAGGTGGGAGAAAATTTAAGGGGTGGATCTCCATGATAACATAAGACGAAAACGCAAAGTATCAAAATTGCGATTTCGGTATATAGTTCAGTACTACTCACATAAAATGGAAGCAAACCCTCGGCTCTGTCACGTGTTATCGCTTCGAGTAACGCCTCACCCCTCATACTAAGTTCGTCGTCGGATTCGATGTATCTCATTCGCACCAGACCTATGAGACCTGCTTTTTCGACACTCGAATGAGCCTATAATAGAACAACACACAAAAAGAAATCAAAACTAACACATACAATAATATAACAACGACAACATGCAAGGAGAAATCCATTTTCACAAAAATCATTACATTATATTAAAAAATAGAAATCTAGTATTAAAATTGTTTCGACATTAACCCTTTGCACTCAAGTGTGAATGAATAAAAACTGATTTCATCCCTTAATGACGATGCTACATTAAATTAAAAATAAAAACTAATAAAAAATTAAAATTAAAAATAAAATTGCGACATTCTTAAATTTTTTTTAAAATTTTAATTCTTTAAATTTCTTCATAAATGCATAAACATCCGCAGTCGAATAATGATATAATATAATTTAGTCAGGTTACTAGACAATTAAGTATGAGGTATTATATCAATTTCATATTCATACGAAGAAAAAAATTAATACAGAATGGAATTATTCTGGGTCACGGAAGAAGTGTTTAATTTTCGAGTTAAAATAGCTCCGGGGGCAAAGGGTTAAAATATAATACCAGGATTAGAAGATTCTAAAAGTTTACATAATATTGCTTCGATTATCCAAATTCGATTATCCAAACTAATCGATAGAATTTATAAGAATTTAAATCATTATTCTTATAAAACTGAGCTATTCACATGCGTCATGTGTTCGGATAATAGAGAAGTTACATATCAATGGCTCGGGTGTCGTAATTTCTTTGATATTTGAAAACTAAGTTGTTCGAGTTCCTCAAAAATGAAATATTGAATTCTCAAGATTTCTGTATTTGTAAGTGCATTGATTAATGAAGGTACTTCTGCAAGGGCGGTCGAGTAGCAAACAATTAATTCGCCCGAAGGCTACTGCGAAAGATGCGATGGTTTTCAGCGTCGCATTTACGAGGGGGTCAGCAGGGAGTAATGTATCAAGGAAAAATTCCCGACTGATTGGGCATTAAGTAATGAAAACACGTACTTGGTCGGAGCAGTAGGCGACAAGACGTGAATTAATTTCGGCTGGC
The DNA here is from genome assembly GCA_963966675.1 of Lasioglossum calceatum. Taxonomy (NCBI): domain Eukaryota; kingdom Metazoa; phylum Arthropoda; class Insecta; order Hymenoptera; family Halictidae; genus Lasioglossum; species Lasioglossum calceatum. The sequence goes on from OZ016541.1 coordinate 3,614,752, forward strand.
AAACGGTCCGGCTCGTTTTGATGCACGTCCCTAATGGCTCGGGTTCTTGCTGCGAGTAAGCAAACGAGAGTGGCTTCCGACGCGGTGGTTTGTATCACGCCACCGCCACCAGATCCTCCTGGACGATGCAAGAATTCCTCCGGCAGTCCAATCATTTTGCCCAGCCAGTTCATTACGATGGTCTCCAGTTCCGTGCACGCGGGACTCGATGCCTTTTAAAGTGCACGCACCGGATTTCAAGGTATTAAATTGGAAACAATTCATTCGAAATAGTTTTCCACTTTGTCTCCCCACTCCACCTTCCCCTTCTACGACGTTACGTATAATTTCCGAACAGAATCACACTCTCAATCAATTACACAAATTTCATCAGACTCGATAATTCGTATCCCAACCCCTTTCCATAAGATTCGAAATTATCAACTGTCATGGACTTTCATGAAAAAGCTTCCATCCGACTTGGAAGAAGAAATCTTGTAATTATTCTTTGACATGTTCATTCTAAGATGGCTTCATCCGGTAGACATTCCAACTCTACAAAGTTTTCGTCAAAACACAAACATAACTTAACATGCACGTTAATGTTGATAACAACTTTTTAAGAAAACCATGTGAAATTGGCATGAGGAATGAATGACAGTTACAGAGTAGGACTTCTGAGATAAGTGTCGCCAGATCAAAATTTGCGTCCCCACTCTACCTTCCCCTTCTACGACGCTACTCCCCCCACGCTTCCGCCGCGAGCCGGTCACGTGATGCGTCTCACTATTGGCGGAGTAACCCTTTTCCTCTAAATTCGTGCTGCCTTCACTCATCTGGCGACACTGTCGGAAACAATGATGTTCTTACCCAAGTGAATCCAAGACAGTTGATCGCGTCAGCCAGCATATCGGCCAGCAGACTAGCGGGCGAATTTAAGGCGGGAAAGTAAGCGTGCATGTGCGGACTTTGCCAGTGGGTCACTCCAGGCATGATGCACTTTTCGATGTCGGCGAATATGTCCTCCCAGGCTTCGCCGTTCACCGGTGCCGACGATGGCAGGATATTCCTCAAGTAACCTGGGGAAACGGCTGGGTAAACGCGTCGGGATCGGATGTTCTCCAGGTAATCGGCGATGTAGTCCACCATTTCTTTTCCTGAGAATTCGACATCAAACAGTTATCATTAACATCGCGCAAAATCTTGTTACTTTTCTAAGCCAACGCAAGTTAGTGTTTATATAGTCATCCTTCCATGGGAATCGAGAGTCCCGGAGATCGCAAAATGCGACAGGCTAAATTACTATCTCAATTCTGTAAAATTCCAAGTTTGAAGAAAAATTTGCCTCGATTTATTTTCTTTACCCATAAATAAAATAATCCAATATGCAGTGATGCATTCCATCATCAATAGTAATGTAGCAAAGAACATACTAAACATTACGGCATCAATAAATATATAAATGAATAAATGAATGAACAGAAGTTTAAATATTAGCATAAACAGTGGTAGCTATTAGTTACTTAATATACTGTACGATAATTATTAAAAAACATTGTTTGACTCTTCTACAAAGAAAATAATTTGTTTCTTAATTTAATTTTAACCATTGACTTTAATTTAATATCAATGAATCGTTATAATGATTGGAATTGTTAGGCTGCGGTTCCTTATGCACTTGGTAAGATATGCTGCTGCATAAAGTTAGACGGATCAAAATTTTCGCAAATGAACAAACTGAAATAATTCAGTAGTCCCCTTTCCTAAGAGACGTCGATTAAATTAGTAAACCTCCATATCATTTTTATATTAATTTCCATCGGTTCCCAAAAACTGTAATTTGGAAAAAACTATCCTTTATCTAACAAGAAATGAACATGCGTAGAATTCCTATTTATTATCATTAGACTGCGGATCTGTATGCAAAATAAAAATTATGTTTGCATTGATTGCAGGACACAGGAGCCAAATAAAAATTGTATTCTTCTATTAATTATCCTATTAAGCTGAAGCTAATACATTAATGTCCTTAAATATTTTTAATATGTCCACTGTTTTAAATTGTACGTATCCATTTTTGTCATAAATGCATAAAATCCGCAGTCTAATTATCATCTTTTAACCCCTACAGACTTTTCAGTAATATCGACAAATATTTAACAAATATATTAACGAATATTTCACAAATATTTCTATAATATTCACAAATATTTAACAAATATTTCAGTAATGTTGACAAATTGTGATCTCTACCGATCTATTCGATGATTTAAACAGCCTGGAAAGAATTATTTAACTCCAACGGAAACCGTAAACCTATTACCCGTGCTCCTTTTAATTGTTAAGTCTTAAACCTTCGCAGGAACCAGTCCCGTCGCAATCGTGATCTCGAGCGAAGTCTTTGTTCTGTTCGCAATTCGTTCGCGCGCAACAATGAGACTCGATTCGTACGATTTAAAACTATGTTCGAAGGCAGATCAAACACTGGGAAGATCATTCGCTGGGAAATTATTGTTGGCACGGATTTTCAGGCGCGTCTAAATTCGACGGGACACTTGTTTTCGTAAAGGTTGCCCTTTCCATGGATGTTTGAAAGACAAAGTTGACAGGGAGGTCCAGGTCCCGTGCGAAATTGGATTTGAGGAAAGGCGAGAATCACGCTGAATCGTTCGCCTAGGATTCGAATAGATTCCGATTCGGAAGACAGAATCTAGCGAGTAGCGTATTGGAAGCAGTATCGAATCCATAAAACTCCCATAGACTTACTCCCGGTTCGGTGATCCCTCTTTATTGATGCCATTTTAACGCCCCTGGAACGATGCTTGCGTACCCACTCCGCTGTAAGATTACAACGTTCGCAAACGTTCACAGAAATCGTAAACATCTGTGGTAATGCTGGACACTGCGCGATCATGCCGACGAGACTTTACGGCCATCAGTTGCATGTTGTTTGTGCGTTGCTCGTTGCAAATGTTACTGAATTGCGACCCTTAACACAGTTTTACAGAACGTTCCGCGATATCAACTTCGTCTGCGTGCATTTCACAATTCTATCCTTCTCATCCCGTTAACTTTGCAGTCTACCATCGTCGGTTTCTTCATGTGACAATTTATGTTTCTGTCAATTAGATCTTTCTACATGTTTATTTGCAAATATAGGCGGTAATGTTTCGTGTGTTCGATCCTACAATCCTATTTTATTAAATCATTTTGTAGCTGAAGCAGACACTTGACAATTAAAATAATTGTAGAGAGCATCTATACGAAACGTGTGGCGAGAGAATTATGGGAATAGACCTGGATAAAATGTTAGCACAAGCGTGCAGGGCTTGAATGAAACTGTAACCTTTCAAATTATTTCTTTTCTGTTCTAAGCTAACTTTGTACATTAACACTTTAATTCTGTTTTATAAAAGTTCAATTTTAACAGTTACTTTATACTTGGTTGATAAAAGGTTTTGAAGGAACAGATATTTTGAAGTATAAAAGTTTAAACTATTTTTCACTTATTTAAGGAATTGAAAACTGGTAGATGCAGTATATTTTTACGTGTTTCTTTCAGAAGTTCTATGCAGTCTTTGAGAAATTAAAGATGGCACCTAACAATTCTAATACTTACAGATAGGGGTATAAGTTACTGGTTCCACTTACCATGCTTTCGATACTCCTCCAGATTCATATTATCTGTAACGAGAACAAGATACATCCTGTTATTTATTCTTGCAAAAAAATTGAATAAAAGTGTTGTCAACATATTTCAGAGAATGTGAATTTGAAAGACATAATCGTTTTTCAAGATCATAGAGGGTCGCAGTTGAATAGGTGTATTTAACCTTACTGTTATTATTGGACAGCGGATCTTTATGCATTTATAGCAAAATTGAGTAGATGAAATTCGAAATTGTTGGCAAATTGAAGATGTCAATATATGATTTCCTTTGTATTAAATTATTATTTATTTCCATTTACAGTGAAGTCTTGATCGTGTAGAGCTACTGTTTTTTCAACTATGTCGCAAAATACAGTTCGAATAATATCGTGTTTAGTGTCATTTTTATCAGAAAAATGCCACAAATAAGTTAGTACTCGTTTTTACGACTCGTAAACGTAAAAATAGGACTTTTGAGGCCGATTGCAGTTTAGGTTGATGTTTTATCTAGCGCTTTTGACTACTGAAAAACCCCATCTTTGCATCATCGAGAAATGAGAAGGTGCATCCCGCACCCTTGCAATCCTGGAATCGAGAGTCTACCCCCTTAACAAAATCATCCTATTGGAAGCCTCTAAATGGACACTACCATAGAAATGGATAAAAAGTATGAAATTCTTAAATACAGTAGTACCTCTATTAACCGGCTTGATGGGGAGACAAACATCCCGGATAAATTAAGGCTCGATGGATAATTGAGACCCGAGGAAATAATTAAAATTTACAATACATTATATTCCAAGGTAAATTTGTTATGTTTGAAAATTGATTTCCCTATATAATATAATCATATTTAAACGCGAAGTTTATAATCGGGATTCGATTAATCGAGGTCCTACTGTATAGCGAAACGAAGGGTGCAAATGGTTCACTCACAGAAGGGCTTCACTTAATCTCGATTTCACTAAAGAATTGACTGAGAAGTTGGTATTTTCTCGACGCAATGCATAATAAGAGGTTCTCGCGACTATGATCGTTTGTCACGGGTAAAGATCGTTTCCCTCACCGTCGGATCTCACAACAACCAGATTTCGAAATTTCGGTGGCACCGTATCAGGCGCATGTGGCGACGATTAGGTGACCTCCCCGGCGGAAGTTGCAGCTCGCGGGAAGGAAGGCAGGAGTCGCAACGCGTCTCGCGGAAGTTTCGAATCGTGGCGACGCAACGGATTTCAGCGTAAAGACTGTGGACGCGCTTAGCTGGCCGTATGCGTGTTGACCTAGCACCGAACTTTCGCGCTACGACAGCCGCCACCGAACGATTTCTACGGATTCATCATCGATCGCTCGTCACATGGGCCTTAGAGCTTATTAGGCTAGTGTCACAAGGCTCCCCGCGGCCTAGAACTAGATCGAATGCGTTCGACTCCTCGATCTGACCTTTCTTTCTTTCTTGAGAACACGCGGACCAATTCTCTCTTCGATCAGTCTACATTTTCTCTGTATCCTCAGCATTGGATAACTGAACCGATTACTGAAGAATGTGCAATCATGTGAACAACAGTCCTTTGGTAATCGAGATAGAAGAAAAATTGTCTTATTTTTACTATTTATGAAGAATGTTTTTCCAAATTCTGACATTATAAAAATATGAGAATGATTAACAGTTTTGTTAGCCTCGTCAACGAGTACACATTCTCATTGAATTGTACAAATTTATTCAGGGAAAAATATTGATTTTAATTGAGAAAGAATACCGCAGAATAGAATGATAAAATCAAGTTAATAGTATCTGCGGCGTCTTGGTTCAGTGTACATTTTTATGTATTCTAATAAGTGTTGAAATTTAACCAGAACTGAACGAAGAGTCTCGTTAGAGGTATGCAAATTGGAGTAAATGTCTACTAAATACAGTAAACAGGGAGTGACTTCTTCCGACGTATTAATCCTGTTTTCGGAAACAGAGAACCTCACTCGCGAATATCACTGAAGTGCAGAGGTGTTTCTGTCTTCCGCGAAAGGGATTGAAAACTTGAATGATGAGACTGACCAAAGAAGTTAGCGTTTTGGTTGAATTTTCAAATTGAATTGTATGTTTACCCATAGAACAGCTTACAACAACAGGACAATCAAAATAATTCGAGTGGTCAAATTATTATATTGCACAAATGTTTATATTAAAATATTCAACTCTTAAAGAAAAACGCAGCCAGACTATTTTTCATTTTCTATATGGTAATTATATATTTTTTATGTGTAGGCAACATTATGTGTCATGCCATCAATAATTTTATCACTGTATATGAATAAATAGAATGAAGTACTGGTTACGAAAATGAGTAAAAATAATTATTTACATAATACTAGAATTAAGAAAAATTAGAAAACATGCTGAGTGATCTTTAACTATTGGTGCATCCGAGACGAGAGCAATTCTACACGAGAGAATTGAAAAATGTCAACATATTATAAAACTGTTTAATTTACCCATTTTTCTTCTACATATAATAATCATAACAATTCGACTACAATTGGGAGAACATTTATGCATTTATAGTAAAATTGAGTAGATAAAATTCAAAATTGTTGGAAAATTTTAAAAATTGAAAACGTCAATATATGACTTTTCCTCTATTAAAATTATTATGGGAAGAAATAACATTCAATTTAGTTTCTATTCCTTGCAATCGAAGCAGATAATTTTTATTTTTATCACAAACGAATCAAATTTGATTTCATTTAAAAACGAACGGCGTAACATTCATATTTGTTAGACTTCGTTTAAAATCTTCATCACGAGTGTGACTCGTTAAAATACTGCAAGGGTTTAATATTCGGACGCTCTCAAAAGACAATAACTTTTTCAATATTAGACTATACGATTTAAACTTTTTTGAAGAGTTAATTATTTTTTCAAAACTTGCAATTGATCGAAATTACATACAAAATACTAAACGTTGCATTTAAAACTTTCTAATGTAAACCTGTATTGAAAATTTGAAAAGTACATTTTGTAAATCTGTGAATTGACAATGAATGTCTTAAAAATCCTTAGATTAAATAGAATCTATGGTTTCGGTTCCATAACGAGTCTGAATACCCTGGTGAATGTAGAAATGATATGCCCGATTAATAAATATCAAGGTTGATCGAATGTCTCCTGCTACGCCAGTCAATTTGAAAGAAATTCAATCGCGCTCGATCCTTTTCGAAGCTCGAATTGTCACGAGATACACGACGCGAATCCTTAGCGTCGTGAAAAGGATCAACGGACAGGGAACGATCAAGACGTTATCAAGCGGTGATTACACACGAGAAAATAAAAGATCCCGGAGGCCCGTACGGGGTGTAAAATGGGAAAATCGAACATCGACAGTCGCGAGGATCTCGAGCTTAAGCTAGAATGACGCTCGACGATATTAAAAGCTCGTCCTTCCACCGTTTCCGTTTCCGACTTTTGTAATTTCCCGTAGCTTTCAGTATCCGTGCCCGATGCGAAGGTTTTATCAGCGATGCCAGCTGCTTAGGTGTGACGCGAATCGCTGCTACCTGATGCCGATTTGTGGTTTCTCCGGAAAATGCCAGGCCGCGGAATGGAAATCGGAATTCCCGAACGAGCATCCTAATCATGTCGATGAGCACACGAATTGCTCGGCGAAAAACACCTGATCGCTGCCGATCGATCCGGAAGATCACTTTTCAGTTTACGTAAATTAAACCTGTTACGAGAAAGCCTACGTTTAATTTTCTATGTCAACCAGAAATTGTCTTTGAACAATATTGACAGAAAATTCAAATGAATATTTTTAGTCAGAATATTTTTAGCGTCTCCGTTTTAGTTTCCTAAGTTATGGAAGTACATAGATTTATATGGAGACTTGGCTAGCACAATTCTTGGGTCTTTGAAATAAGTTAAATTAAAATGGTATCTCTGGAATGATTTTAGCCTTTTAGAGGGCCGTTCAACTATCTGTTTGTATGGTATAATTGTGTTGGATTGTATTCGCGTGAAACCGACCTTGTTGAATGTTTAAAATCCCACGGCGAAACAGCTAACTTCCTTGCGATGGAGGATGGTCGCGGCAGATTAACTTCTCAGAAGGTTCTGCGGCGCGATCACTTCTCGAACTGGTGCGGAGACAAATTTTAGTACTGGATAAACAGATATATTCACGGTTGAGGAGAATCGGTGGAATGCAAGTCGTTCAACAAGTGGCCGCTTTTATACAGAGACGCGGTAAGTACTAGCTGCTCTGGCGCAAGCGTGGTCCAAGACCAAGATGGAAAGAGGAACAATTTCCATTGACTAAGCTTTGCGATCTTAAGGGACTGCCGATGGACGATCTCACGCTTCCATGCGCAATCTCGATTAATTTTGTTGAATGCATACCGCTCTTTTATCATAACGACCTGTTATTATTCTGACGTAACAGTTCCATTCGAATCTGTATCGCTCTCTTTTTTTGGACTGCGTCAACCTACGCTCTTACACAAAATGAAAGCTAAATTTGTATCTTTCCTGACTCTAATCGAATAGTAAGAAATAGAAAACTATTTTTTATTAAATTAAATACCTTGAGAATGAAGAATGAATGCTTCACCGATGATAATTTCCAATGAGAATATCAAAATTCAAAAATGGAATTTTATTTCAGGTTAACTAATGACGTATACAGAATTAATAGATTACATTAAAGAAATGTTCCATTATCTACGATTACAATCCTTTCAGCAATTAATATTTTTACCATTGTTTGATAAGAACTTTTTAGATTATTCGTGATGCAAAAACATTGTTGTACATAAAAATAAAAATTGCATAATAGATTATTTTAGAGACCAGACATTTTTTTCAATTTGTTTAATGTTACATTTCCTGGAAGGGTATGGTAGGAGTTAAATAGTTTCTCTATTATAATACATTCAGCTAAATGTTGTAAAACAGACATGTTGTTTATAAAATGTAGGTAATAAAAAATCAATTGACCTTTCAAATGTATTCGCTGAATAATTTTGTTCATTTGAAAATTCAAATTATACTTTAAGTTGGTTTTACTATTGATTTAAACATTCTAAAACATATTTTCGAATATTTCAGATCTCGAATCATTAAAAATATGTAAAATTAATTGCAATTATGAAATATATACATATAATCGCGCCCGGGATTTCGACTCCACGTCTAGCCAGGATCAGATCTTATACTCACGGCACAGACGGGATATAGGAATAGACCTGACCACCGACGAGATACAGTTCTCACCGAGAGATAGTTCCTCGTCGGTGCCATAAGGTGTCGAGTCTATTCCTATATCCACCGACGAGGTACTATTAAAGACTGCCAGCCCCTGTGCTATTCAGCAAGTCCAGTAACCGGACGCGACTGAGCGCGGGGATAACGTGGAACTTACAGTGATCTGAAATACCACATCGCTAAAAGTCCTAAATAGTGCCAAAACATCGTCTGAAATATAGCGGAGAATGTAACATTTAATAATAAACCATATGGTTTCGTGATAATTCGCCTTCTCACCGATTCGTCGCGATTAGAATCTCCTCAGTGGTCTTCTTCGCCGACGAAATACCGTCGGTGGCCATCTGTTTCTTACTCCAGTCAGAATACATCCAAGAGGGCGTAAGAGAACACCGAAATATGCGGGTGACACCAACTCCCGTAAGGCTGGCAGTATCTCGTTAGCGCACCGATACCGGCGGACACCAAAATGCATTGGATGGTTGCAACGTCTTGTAGTTCACTAGCTGACCGTTCCATTTCGGTAGAGTCCGCTGTCGTACTAGGGCTGGGGCATTTTCTGCAGAGCCGGTAATTCAGAACCATAGACAGAAAAATCATCGCATGCACAGTGCACAGTGCACAGCCTGTACTGATATAACGTCTGTGTTTTTGTTGAGTCATGCTGTAAATACTGATCACTGCCTACTGGTGGCACTAACTTCTACAAAATCTGTCCAACTGTTATTATTATTTATAATACCTATTCTTCATAAATCACTACCGAAAAGATCGCTGTAAATGGTTTCATCTATTAATGTACAATAAAAAAAGGTATTTGCTGAAGCAGAAAAGTAGAAAAATTAATTTAGTCTACGTTGAAAATCTAAAAGCTGCGTATAGTGTAATTAAATTGTGTAGTTATATCGTTAAACAGACTTGAAATTCGTTCCAAACATGAAATCTTAAAAATCTAAGGACGGAGAGTATAGTATAAAATCTTCATTAATTATAAGTTTTGTATTTTCCGAATGAATATTTCTATTCCAATATTTATTTCCTCAACAATGCTGACAGAAACAAAAAATGTTGCTTGTATATTAATGTATACAACTTGGTCAAATCAGAAATATATACTGGTTTCATTTATGCCTGCTCAGAACTAAACGCAACGGCACATTGTGTATTTACAGATTTTTGGGAAACTGAAACGTCCAAATTTTTACAATAATACTCAAAAGTTATATCGAAACAAAGTTATAGAATCAAAATATTGTAATCTCTTTTTTTTTTAATTTTACGGGTGAGTGGAAAAAAAATACATTTATGTACACCCTCGTATGGGGGTGTTGTGGGACTCGAGGGAACAGGTGTTCGGTTCCCCCCATATCCACTAAAACCAACCACTCATCCTCCCATTCAACAAATGTGCCCGACGAAAAACAGTTCAGGGACCCGCTGTTTGCATCTCTCCCAGAACCGCCTTGCAGTTTCTAGCTGGTACCACTCATGTTCTTGTCTCTTAGATGATTGTACACCTAAAGTAGACCATGTATGACATTTTAAATGGTTAAATGAATGCACAAACAAATGATGGCTGCAAACCACAACCGGCCAATTGATATAACCCCAACTAATGTGAGACATTTACCTCTTGGAAGACTTTATTCCCCTGTACTCGTTTGTGACCCGCGCTAATCGAAATTTCGCCGTGAAATGATGGCAGATCCTAGCTGAGAGATTAATCCGAGAATCACCGCCATTTCAACAAATGTGGATAATACCACGGTAATAACCGTGCAACCAGCCATCAACTGCTGCCTCCCGTAGCACCGTGATTTGCCGTAATTAGAGGACCGAAAACTCCAACTAATCACACATTGATTACAACCGTTATGCATCCCGGTTACATTAATCTACACCGATTCGTTGAAACTCGTTCATTAGGTGTATTAATGCCCCGTAATTATTTATTTGTACACGTAGCCACTAATTAATCCCGTTCCCGAGCAAACTGTCTGAGTGCTTTAATTGCTCTTCAATAATCACGCGTAATTGAATATAAACAAATCCTACGATGGGAAAAAATATCTGCCATTAAACGATCCTCGTTTAAAAGTTCCGTTTAACTGTCCGCGATGCGATTCGGTAATTGTTGATCGGTAAATAAAGTCGGTCCATAATTCACGATTTTAATTATCGCAGATGATGAGAAACGCGTCGGTGTACCTCTACGATCTATTCTACTTAATCGACCGTCGTCGATCGTCCCACAAAATTACATTTAACCGCGTTTACATCAGGCTACTTTTGGTTAAGACGATCAGCCTCAAATTGTTCAATTGAAAAGTTTGCATTGCGACATAGTCGTTCGTCATTTTCTTGTTCAATCATGGCTAGCTCAGTGCGTGAAGAGATTTTACGTGTATCATCATCACAAGGCCGAAGTATAGTCTTCGGTGGAGCCAGTGGAGGGAGGAGTTTCAGAGGATAGTCCAAAGGAGAGTCACTCACTTCCCTGGGGTTGCGATGACTCTGGGGTTTTCAGTAGTGAAAAGCGCTAGATAAAAGATCAATCTAGGCCGCAATCGCACTGAAAAGTTCTATTTTTACGTTTGCGGGGCGTCATTTGTATTATTCGGCAGCATGTAGCTGTCACAGCTTTATGAAAATAGCTACATGCCCCATCGTATTCTTCTCAGCAGCGTTTTTCTTTGACTCAAATGCAAAATGAATACAGTGACGAATGTGCTGTTTCTTAAACGCCATGGTGCAAAGTATTGTGTTTTGAGGTTGTGTACCAATTAGCGTAAAATATACACCTAATAATTGATTAATGAAGCTGTATTGTTTAAAATCTAACCATTGAATATTATTGGCTAAACGGAGTTTAACGAAACACGCCATCGAACGTCTTCACCGTCGGCCCTCGGAGGAAATGTCGACCGGTGCCTTCCCCCTCTTTCTGGCCCTGCCGAATACCGGACACTGGCTGTTTATACGTAAACCTGTTGTTCGACGTATATTGTTGTATGTATGTACTTACGCGGTGCAGGGCGTTATGAGCGAGTGCAATGTACCGTTGATTGCCGTGGGCGTCGTAATACCCCCCCGTCCCGTGTCCCGTCGCATCGTATATTCCGCACCGTTGGGATATTATTCCTGATCGATTCGAGGAATCGAACTCATCAATAATATCGGACCATGCCCGAAATTACACGTTACAGCGCGTTCCCCGTCGTTCCCCTTTTATCGTTTTAGATACCGCGATTTACATACGGCCCGATCGATTTCATCGAAATTTCTTTGACTCCTGCCGATCTCGCTCGCGCGAACGTGACCCTCAACTGTTTCAGATCGTCTTTGCTACAACTGGTAAATATCACTCCCTCTGTCCCATAATACAGTAAAAGCTCCTTCGTTGTCCAAAAGCCGGGGGTTTGAGCGGACAACGACCGTGCCCGGACACTATTTTTGATTTATGACTGCGTCTTTAGTGAAACGGCTAGTTAAATGACAAAGAAAAGCATTCGCAGTCAAAAACAGTCAACTGTCCGGCTTTAAAAAACTCCTTATTTCCTTGCCATATTCCTTTCCTATTGTTCTCCGTTCTGCGCGGGTCTAGACAGTCCTGGGGCGCATCTGGCGACCAGATCCACGCAGGCCTGATCCTCTCGTCGACAGGCAGTGGAGTGGGTAGGCACTGGACAACGATCGTGCCCACGATTCAGGACAACGAAGGAGCGATTACTGTAATAATAGCAAGTGAATATTTGAACGGGAATTATTGGCGAATGCAGCTGTAAGTTATGTTGCAGCGCAAAATTGCCTTCAATCTTCAATCAATGTTCCACGACATCTGTCATTTACTTTGACACATCTTTCAATATAATTATTACGAATTATAACTGTTTTTCTAATATTCATCCGCTGATCGAAATCAATTGTTGGGTAAACTTTACTTTACCGGACTCGAAATTTGTATTTACTAGTACATTCGTAGGTGAGCGCGGCGAGGGTGTTATAAAGGTCAACTTTGATTTTTTAAACCGAATATTTTTGTATGCACCAATCGGTGTAGCTTTTTATTCTCTATAAAGAAGTATTGACCTTTGAATATTTGAAAAAGGAATAGTAGAATGCGGATGTTTACGCAATTTGCAATTTTTGTAGACGAATTTGAAGAAAGTGGAACCAAATAAAATCTTATTTTCCGTGGCAGCAGTAGTTTTAGATCTGAAATAAATTCAAATCGTACTAAATCCTGTCGTATTTTATATCCTGGCATTTTTCAACAATTTTCAAAAGCTATAATTGCATAAAGATGCTGCTGATACAGAACAGCTGTTGGGAAGCTTCGAGAAGAAAGTGCACACCGTATTCCGTCATACTTGTCTATTCTGCTGATTATAGCTTTTCTGTAACGTTGTATAAGACAACAGTATCGTCGATCATTATCTTGTTTCGATGATATCGCGTTTACAGTCCTGAGAAACGACGAGGGAACATTAAGGGACTTAAATGATGATTATCTCACGAAATATTCGTTTGCTGAATCCGGAAAAATACTTGGAATGTCCAACGATACATGCATTCATAGTATGGAGAAGTCCACGGGACCTCGTGCTCGTCGAATGAAGATTTCGATAATAAATTTTCGACGATTTGAAGAAGCACCTTTTCGTTTACGGCGCTCGTAAAACCACGGACCGGGGTGGTGAATAGTTTGAATCGCGGCGATCGTAGGAAACCAGTTCTTTTTTTCTTCACTATCGTTCCTGTATGATGCACTGTAACCATCGGGTCGGGAACCGGTATTTTATGGCTAGGATGCGGCGCATTAAATCGCTCGCGGGACGATTATTTGTTTCCCCTTAGCATTCCAGATTTATATCCGTTCTCGCGTAAACGGAGCTGCGAAACGCATGCAACAGTTAGGAATACCGCGAGTTTCGTGAATTGAATTAATCATGCGATTGTGAAAGTACCAAAGAATACGAACTTTTTCAGAACAATCGATGATATCTCTTGCCGACGCATATTTACGAGCATCCTGTGCGGTAATGTTAAAATATTTCTAAAGTTTTATAGAACAAACCTATAGACTGTGATAGCATTTCTTGATCGAAGCGTTTTCTAAGAGTTGCATTCTAAAATAGAACATGGCATATGCAACAACCTTTTCTTGTTAAAAACGTGCGGAAAAAATACTTTTACCCCCCAGAAGGGGGTAGTGTGGGACTCAGGGGACATAGGTGTTCGGTGTCCCCTTTGAGAACGCATAGTTTAGTGCCCCGCTTTTTACATTTCTCCTAAACTATGCTATAATTCGGGCTAGTGCCACTCCTGTTCTTGGCCGTTTGCAAATGCAACAACTTAATACACGTGATCCAGCAGCGTGTTGGATCGGCTCGTAGCGTCGGTCGTCGGTCGTCGGCGAGGGGACTTCCTACGCCCGGACGGACGGGGAACTGTCTCAAGAAAAACGCGTGATTCATCGCGATCAAAGACCACGATGCACAACTCCGTGTCGCTAATAGAACAAAACGAGCCGTCGCGTCGATGCATTGACTGCTTTAAGGAGATAAGATTACCGGCGCGGAGTACCGGTTCCGTTGCTCCGATAGCACCGGTGTCCCAGCGCGTATACGCGGTCGTGCAGATTCAAAAGAACGAAAATACAAGACGGAAAACCATGTTTCTGCTGGAAAGGCGAAGATGAAGGAGGATGACGAGGTGGAGAAGGAAAAAGGAACGGCTCGAGACGGAGAAATTCGAAAAAAGAGCAAAAACGGAATCGCGTCCGCGCGCGAGCGATGGCCACGGCTCACCGAAGTGTCCGTGAACCTCCAGAGAGAGAGAGAGAGAGAATGATGATTTCAAGGATCGGTGGGGATGCTGTACCGCTATGTGGCAGTGTTACATCGTCGATTTCCCCCACTGCGCAACCGCCGGGCCTCCTGTCCCTTTCTCTTGCATCATCGGGATCCCTCTCCAGCTCGCTCTCGCGACGGCCTCTCGCAGTCGGGGGCACAACGGTTACGTTTTACCGTTGCAAGCCGTTCGTTTGCTTGCCCGCGCGGTATTCGTATAACCCGCGCGTCCGGTACTCCTATTCTATTGCACGCCCACATGCGTGATCCTGGCGAGCATGGACACACACACACACGTTCACATATGTTTCTGAAACCTTGATGCGCAGATAGGGTTGCGGGGGATGCAAGGACAACCTTTTTCTTCTTTTCTTCCTTTCTTCGCGGCTAGAAAGCGAACTCGAGGTCGAATTTCGCCTCGTTTCCGGTTCAAACATCAATCGGAGGACATGTCGGTGGGGTTCACCCATTTTCGCGACCTTGGAGCGTGTTCGAAAGGTCAACGTCTTGACTAATCTTGCGTACATGTACAGGCGGTTAGGAAAGTCTCCGTGTGCTACGAATACCTGTGGAAACAGAAGAGTTGGTCATTTTGAGGCCACTGGTTGACATGTTAAACTGTTAACTAGGTGACTGCTTGATCATTAACAATCAGGAAAGCGCAACGAAAGACGAGTGAAAGAGTTTATCATAATTAGAAATTGTCTGCATCGATTGCAAGAAGTGGAAATTAAATTGAATGTTATTTCTTCCCTTAATGATTTTAGATTGAGGAAAAATGACATCTGACATCTAGGGAAAAATTGACACCTTCAATTTTTAAAATATTCCAACAATTTTGAATTTCATCCACTAAGAATAAAGAATGAAGCATGTTCTGATGCCCAACTAATGAACAGTCAACTCACGGACTTATTCAATCCACTTCATTTTAAAATCTTATAAAAATATCTTAAAGCCACTGCGACTATAAATTGAGACCCATCCTAAATAAAATAAAATTATATCAAGCGTCTATAGCTCTCTTAAATATTCCCTAGATTGTCTAGAACTGTGAATGTTATTGAACTGTTATGTCGTTGTTACTGCAGTTATTGCAAATTCTTCTTCTATTCATAGAAGAATAATAGTCCTTTCAATTCTGCATTGTGCATATCGGAAAATTGGAACTTTTGTGCATGTCCACTATGGTCTTCAATATTGTTGGCTCTCTGAACTTCGGGTTCATTCCCTTGATGCATCAGGCCGTGCCGACTGCGAACTGCAACCGGTACTTTCATTCTACTGCACGCCCACGCGTATCATCGATCCTAAACGTGTGTAGCTACACAGGTACGAATTTAATGGAGAACTCTAGGAGTCCGCGAGCTGTTAGAATATTATAATTAGATTACTAACAATTACGGAGCGCGAAAGGAAACACTGCAAGTGCGAGAAATCTCGTTTCGCTTCACACTTTGTTTCCGTTCATTCACCGATTTCCTGTGGATGGAGCTTGGATTACTATTGCTTCAAGCTGCATCTCCAAATTTTTATTTAAAAACACGTTGTTCCTTTCAAATTAGTTTAAAATCAACGTGAGACATCTGACATGCTGATTAGCTAAAATATCGATTATTTATTAATTACATATTAGTCACATGTTCCATTCTAGGTCGATTCTTGGTTCTGTGTTGAGACAGATCGGAACAGGACACTATTTTTTGCGCGGCTGAAGGCGCAACAAAAAATAGAGTATCGGTGAGACAATACTAGTGCAATACTGAAACTTTCTTATTTTTTACTTATTTTTAATGAAATTTTACCAATATATTTGTGACATATTTTTTTATTCAACCGACACCAAACAAAATTAATAGTACAATATAGTAGTAGTGGTTCACACCGATATACTGGGCCCGGTATCGGATTACGCGGCATGTTTACACTACTCGGCGACCGAGGCAGCTCGAGCTTCTCGGCCCCTAGCGGGGTATGCCCCCCAGTGGAATGGGTAGGCGAAGGGACGTAGAGCCGGGTCCTCCGCGCGTCTTAGAATGGGACATTACCGTATGGTCTAAAATTTAATAAGGGAATGACCCCAAGTGTCCGACTTCGATTTTGATAATTTTTTGTGAGACGATGGTATAAATATTAGATGTAGTTACTCAATAATTTTAAAGATATAAACAATTAATGTTTCATACCTTATTGATATATCAAGATTTGAGCTGTATGACTCACAGGTATGAAACTATAATTATTTATATCTTTAAAATTATTGAATAAAACACCTAATATTTTGCATACATAATTAGGGATCCATATACCATCATCTCACAAAAAATTATCAAAATCGAAATCGGACACTTGGGGTCCTTCCCTTGTATGGGCTAAGGCGAGGCTTTCTCTTTCTTTGAAAGTTTAAGGACAGTTCCTCTATGATAGCGGGTACGGTTTTATCTGAATTGAGACAGACATGCCCATCCATGGACATCCCTTTGCACGAATATTGGCGATGCAGGGACTGTAAGCTGGTTGCTTCGCGACTCAAAATGAAAAATAATTTGAAGAATGGATTTGATTATCCGGAGTCTGGAGATTGAGATGGAAAGGAGGCAGACATTTCGACGATTAGAAAAATGTACAACAATCGATCGCGTAATGCGGCGGCGACTCGAGATTAGAATCCGGAATCGAAATGTTCTGTATACGGTATTGAAAACAATGAGGTGCCTACTTAAGCGACTCCTACGACTATGTACGACGACGCGTATACACGATCGTTGACGTTGCTTGGAGGTTAGCTTTAGCCGACGAAATACACGCGCGATACTGCTCAAGAACGCCTCTCCACGGCGAAACGAGGTTTTTGACTCTGGTCCCAGAAACCCCAAGGACCAAACGAGCGTGACGTTGCAAGAACAAAGTCGATTATGTAATTTCAAACCTACCGAGGCCGTATCTTTCACGTTTTCCGTTCGACGAATTTCTAATGATTCTCGTGTGACGCAATTCTGGAAAATCAATTTGCCGTACGAAACTCTGCAGCGAGTATAGCTTGATGTCATATATTTCACTGGTACAGTATAATGTAGCAAGATTACACGTTATATTTCACTGCTACAGTGTAATGTAGTCAGATTATACGTTGTGAAATAATTTGCTTGCCGCATGTAACTCTTACTATTCCCTTATATTCTCATATTCTTACATTTTAATGTAACGCGCGGATCTTCGTGCGCATACAAGGTGTTCGCGTAATTACTATGTATAGCCAGCGCTTCTTTTTTCTCGAAAACTATTGTGATTCGAACAAAATGTAAGGCGAGAATGTTAGAGGGTTTTCAAGCAATGCAATGGTGCCTGCAACTTTCTTTTTGGCTGCATTATTCTTTTGGAGTTGAAAGTGACCTCCAATTTTTTTCAATGAAATTCTATGAAATTGCATTAAATAAGAAAAAAAGGAAAACGAATTCATTCCTATGGATGGACATAAAGTCCTCTCATCTCAGAAATTTCGTTAATATTTATTGAATTTTATAAAATGTTTGATAACACTAAGTTTTACACAATCCGCAATCTAGTACTGCTGTGACTTGCTATCAAGCATGAAAGAACGGCTTCTTCGAGATTTATGTGACTGATTTCTGTATACACAATTAATTTTTAAACATAGTTTCCTGAAAAAATGAAGAAAAGTATACGAGATTAATTATACAGTATAAAATTTTCCTTATTCTCTAGAAGAAGCATCTTGTATTGTAAGGAGCACCTAATGAATATTATTAGATAAGCAAACAACCATTAATTCTGTTGTATAATTACGAAACTTACAGTTATTATCTATTCATCTCTGATTAAATTTGAATACGATGAACATTACGTTTCCACCCATGCTTTCGAACTTTTATATTTCGTGTTTCACGTCTGGCTGATATTTTCCGCGTCGCGTCGGTGTTATATGGAATACTGATTGGCCAATAAAATATCTGTACTTGTTTCGGAGTCGTAAATCGCGACGCGTATACCCACCGACCCGAGCAATAATAACAGAGTTGAGATCTTAATGTGCCGTTCATCTTACCTCGTTTCCTTCGCCCATCGCGTTAAACCGCCTTCATTCCCGTTCCACAATGGAACAATTACTTACTGTGCATCGAAAACGCTACGAATCACTTCTTGGATACGCTCAACTTCATCGATACGCTTCGTCGCACAGTAGGGTACTTCGCCGCAAAACCTGGCCAAAAGTCGATTAAAAAAATGTTGTCTAATGTCCGGCTTGAGAATGCGACTCTTATAAAACGTTTCGATCAAGAAATGCTGTTACAGTCTATAGGTTTATTATATAAAAACTTTGAAGTATAAAGTTAATCCATAACAGTAAACGTACCACGACCGGTCAAATGACCGGCTCTAGACCTTTTATTTCAGAATTAAGGGGTAACGCCACTCCAGAGATCGGAAAAAGATGATTTTCGGCTATTTCTAAAATAAAATCCATACAAAGTATAGAATCAAGAACAATAATGCTTTGTTGTATATATTTTCAGATAGGTTTGTGAATTTTTTTAAACATTTTCGATCCAAAATGGCGACTGTAGGTGCTTGGCAAGCAACAACACCGTTTTTCGGAAAGGTTTTTCAGTAACGGATGGCCCTAGAAGAAAAAATCGAAGATTTTCTGATAATATGTACATACAAAAATCGAGGAGCATCGTAGAGAAATTAGAAAATATTGACAATTGTATAGGGTTGAAGTACGGAAGATGTATGTGTAATTAATGGTAATTAATTAAAAATAAATTCATAGAAACAAAGAATCATAAATAACAGAAGAATTGTAAAATTACGATCGCCAACGAATTAAAAAAGGAGGCAGATCGAAACGAACGCCGCGACAAGAAACACGTCTGTCACCGGCGATTGGTTATCCGTGCGCCCTTACGCCTTTTTCAAATAAATACGGCTTCTCCTTACAATTGTTACTTTAGTGAACATTTAAAGAAGAGTGTTAAGAAAATGACGAAAAAGGCATTAAACTGTTCATACAAAAAAAGAATAGTTAATTAATCAAAAAACCCTTACGATGTTCCCTGAGTTATATTATTTTGAACCTCCCTACTCGTTAAAATCCACAAAGACATTATTAATAATCATAAAAAACTATTAATCGCCCTATGGAATTATCCAGTAGAAAGGGTCGATGCCCTTTCACTTTACAATCAGGCTCGCATAAGCAATTTAAGAGTGTCCGAATATTAGCGAGAGTCGCTGTAAATAAACACGCGGCGTAGCTCTCGAAAAGGAACAACGGCAGTTGTGCTGTTATTTTTGGCAAGGCTCGTGGGCGTGGAAGAAAGAGTGTCAGTCAAATCATGTCCTTGGGAGAACAATGCGGAAGATATTATTTACGGCATAGAGGATAATTCTGTTGGTCGTTTAGGTAGGCGAACAAGGGGGTTCGGGCGACAAGAAGTCAGACCGGATTACGAACCGGAAGTATGGCTGCAAGAAGAAGCTGCGTTTTCGATATGAATTCAGTCCTTTCGTCGGGGAATGTTCTTTGAACGATCCATGGACAAACTTACGGGAACAACGGGCCAAAGAGAAATAGAAAAAAGGAGGTGGAAACAACGGGAACAATGGGATTCGAAGAATTTCATCGACACTTGCGCAATTCAGTAGACCTAAGAACGCAGCAAGAATAGGAAAGCAGCAATTACGTCGTGGCAGAAGGCCTTTCAACGACAGGAAGTGAAACACGTCCCATGGCGTAGCCGAATAGAACTAAAAATTTTACATGCTCATCACGACGACGAAGGAGAAGATCAATAAGGTGGTGCCGCCGAACAGGGATCGAAAGGGATCAAGAGAAACGATTGCATCGAAATCTGGGAACGGAATATTGGAAACAGAGTTGGTCTTCCGGTACGAAAGTAACGACCGAATCGTTCGCTGTGAACAGTGTCGGCCGATGAGGGGAGGCAGCACGAACAGAGGGAAAAGTTAGCCTCTCTCTGCCAGTACCGGACATACGTCAGAGAAACGCGTCACGATTCCGCCAGTATCCAAGGGAGTTTACCCAATTCAGAAAACCAACGCTTTAATTAAAGCTCAAAACAACAACAACAAAGATATGATCTTCTCTTGGATCCCCTCTCATGCAGGGATATGGGGTAATGAAACAGTGGACGCTGCGGCCAAGGAGGCCTTTAAAGAGATACCTACAGTACAGATTGCCTCTCTTTTCACAGAGATATGATTAAACAAATCAAAAGGGAAATTAGAGCTGGAGGGAATGCAAGATGGGCTAGTTCCCCTCCTTTTAATCTATGCTTGGCAAGGCAGGGCCTCCTTGAGAACGAATGCCCTCTGCTTGTTAACAGAAGAGACCAGGTAGTTTTCACCCGACTTGAAATTGGCCACAGTAACAAGGGAAGGACCCCAAGTGTCCGACTTCGATTTTGATAATTTTTTGTAAGACGATGGTATTATATGGATTTAGGGCTGTAACTTTCCTTCGAAGGTCGAAGAGATTTCGAAGCTTCGGAAAAGTTACAACCCTGATATGGATCCCTAATGATGTCTGCAGAATATTAGGTGTAGTTACTCAATAGTTTTAAAGATATAAACAAATGAACTTTCACGCAACCTGCTTACACGGCTAATGGAACTTCGAAAACTTGAGCTGCAAATCATGGTACATCAACAAGGTATGAAAGTTTAATTGTTTATATCTTTAAAACTATTGAGTAACTACATCTAATATTTTGCAGACATCATTAGGGGTCCATATACTATCGTCTCACAAAAAATTATCATAATCAAAATCGGACATTTGGGGTCCTTCCCTTGTAAGCTAACCCACTTGTACAGATTATTGAAATATCCCCCTCCCATGTGAACTCGATGTAATATCCCACATCGATTGAACACATTATCCTGAACTGCCCCCTCTTCTCTTTTCAGATCGTCGCTTGGCTATCTCTAGCAATTTAAGTGTGTGCCCCAATATCGATAGGAATATCACCAAAGCTATCCTATTTCTGAAATCTACAAATATTTACCACAGCCTGTAATTATAATGTATTTGTGGCTTTGTTTAAGTGTAAGGATTCAAATTTGTAAACACATGCACCAACTCCTGCGGTCGTTAATAACCTGGATGTTGATGGGACCTGTATAAATAAAATATTTTTAAAATGCGTCACGTGACCGCGGGCCGCGGCGGAAGAGTGGGGAACACAAGTCTTGATCTGGAGACACTGGACTGCGAGGTTTCGGCCAATGGCACGTCGGTAGGCCATCGCTATGAGGTAAGTACGCGCGGCTCGAATCGATCGTTCTTTCCTGAACGTTTCCGGTAATATCATCGTCGACAGCACGGTTTATCGTGGCCGAGATCAAAGATCGACGACCGACGACTCGGTGATCCAGTCATCGTCAGACACGAAAATTTCAAGGCGAAATATCTTGAAAAACGCCTCTCGGCACTCTCTGCGCATGAATGAACGCCGCGTCTGCGGTCGTCAGCTGCAAAGAGTTTAACGATAAATACTTTGTGCAAATTCTACCATTTTTACGTGGCATTCTGCCAATTACCAATACACCGTTAGCCACGGACAAAAAGTTCTCGATCGATCCGGGAACTCGAGGCAGCAGAAATGAGTGAACACCCTGCGATAAGACTATGAGACATTTATAAGGAAGTGAATAAAACCTGTATTCCAGAATCTTTTCCTTCCTTTGTTCCTTATGTAATTGTCTAGATCGTGCAGAAACTACAGACCGTCCCAAAAATGGAAACTTTCTAAATTGTACCTAAGGTTCTGAGGTCATTTCAAGAAACTTTTTCCTCTGCGAAAATCGTCTCCGCGGCATCGTTCAGGAGTTATTAATGAAAAACTGGGACCAATCGGAGAACGGCTTTAGCTCAGCGAGTATCGCCACTCTTCTGCTACGGACCGGTCACGTGACACGATGCGCGCAACTTAATTCGCGTTGCGTCTGCTCCTGCGCCGCACAGTGGGGTAAACCGATAAATTTTGTGTCAAAATCATAGAACTCTCGATAGAAGCGAGATAGAGCGCTGACTTTTTTTTTAATTAAAGCTGAAATATTGCAGAATATGGTAAAAATAGAGCGATTATGGTACGAACCTTCCTTGAAAATCTGTGTTAAGCTTGCAGACTTTCAAGAAAATTGTGGTTCATTCAATGCCATGTCCGGATAAATTTTTTTCTTGACATGCTACCAATCATTTCCCATAGAATTTGTCACGCTGATTTCAAATCTGGTCGTAAAGTTTGTCTACCTCCTCAGGATTTGACAAAAAATCGATTTTTGTGGAAAAAACTGGTGAAATCATTCTTTCGTTGAATCGATTTGATAACCCGCCAGTTTGATTGTATATTGCATTCTTATATATGGAACACAATAAAAATAAATATAACAAAGCAAGTTTAATGGAAATAGTTTTCACATTGTAAATATACGAATAATGCCAATGACACACGATTTGTTTGATCGAATAATTTTTACCCGGAGTAATATATTAAATATTAAATATCTTTTACTTGCTACATTTAGTGGTCCGCAACAAAATGATGAAGAAATGCGTTCGGGTGCAAGGAATTGCAAACCGTTGGAGCATGACGTTTTTCATAAAGTACTTTGTAAAGTCTGGCAGTACATAGTTGTTGGCTGGGTAACTAATGAAAACACGTTTTTAGACGCATCTCGACTATCAGCCTCGCAGTGTGTACCGATATCCCGGAAGTGGCTATATCCCGGAAGACCACATTAATATCAGCCCGGCGTGGCTCTCCGAGCCGTTTCATTGTTAGAAGCGGTTTAATAGAATCCGCAGTCGCGTGTACGGATATTTAACGAATCCGTAAGGTTTGCAACAATCTGAGGAGCGAGGAATCGCTGAGGCCAAGCCTGACTGCCTGCCGGCCGAACGTGAATATTCCGATGGTCGTTGACCTCGGGCCGGTCTTTGGCGCCGAACCCAAGGCTAGCCTGACTCGTAAAGCGGGAGCTACAGGTATTTAGTTGTAGAACGGTGTGCTCAGCGATTTTTGATGGTCGTGCGCCGATAGAGAGTCCACAGCCCGCGTAATTAATCGCTACCTGCGCTCGCTTTTTTTCTCAGGTCGAGTTTCCTCGCGGCGTCGCGCGAAAAAAGATGTCGGCTATCAGAAAACCGATTGGTCATCATCTGGCGGGTCAACACGCTTCACTCCATTCAGAATCGCATCTGAAAATAACCAGACACCGTTAGATCTCCACCTCTTCCGAAATCTATTGCCTATCGAGCGGACGCTCGGAGCAAGCTGAAATTCGATTCGCGATTACATACACAGATTATGCCGCACTCCGCGCTCAGCGAATTCACGCCGAACTGTGCGCGTTTCAAGTTGCCAAATGTTTCCGGATTTTTGACGATTTCAGCTTTCCGTAATATCAAGATTTTCAGCGAAAAATTTCGACAATAGGGAAGCAACGTGCGTTTCATTCAGTGAAAAAAAAATCGATTTTTGAACCCGTATACACGAGAGACTGCCCGGTTAATTATCTCGAAACGAATGCAGATTATTTTCATTGTTGTGGAATCAACGACAACATTATGCGTTTTCCCGTTGCCGCGTTAATCGTTTGTCAAGTGACGAAAAATTGACGGGCACGCGCTGCGTACGCAAACACGATATTACGGGAAAAAAAGAAAGAGTAGGCGGTGACTACGGTCTAAATAATATCCCGCCTCGTTGCGGCCTGCGCGGATTAGAATCTGCGTGTCTCGTTCCATCTTTTTTTCGCAGTGCATGATTTCGATACCGCTAAGATTCTTCACGCGGCTAATTGGCATTACGCGAACAATTCATTAGAGGAGCGATGCACGCTCGGAATTGGTCGGGTAATCAGCGTGGCCTTCTTTAGAATCAGTTGGTTGTTTTGCCATAACTGTACTGTTAAGGCGTTGACTCGAAAAATTCATCGCGCTCAGGCCTTTGAATTTTAATCCCGCCGCGGAATCATTAACTCAGCTCGAAGCTTAATTAACCGCCGCGCTCGGAATTGATAGTCCGCGAAACGGAACAACTCCGAAAACTGCCATTCAGAGAGCATCCGTTTAGCTCTATCGAATAATACAATACTTATCCACGACTATGCAACTATTCTCTGTTATCCCACCAGTCAGCGATGGCCTGCGTCCAGTGCTTCTGTAATTTAAATACGGCAAATATACCTACCACTGCGGGTGTACGTTTTGCTGCAGTATCTTTTCCCAATCAGATTAATAGACAACGGATCTTTATGCAAAATAAAAACTTTCTACCTGAATCGCAACGAACTGGAGTGAAGCACTTTCATAGGAGTAGGTTTTTAACGACTGCTCTTTACATTACCGGACTCAAAATTTGTGCGTTTCTCCTACGAATTATGATGTATTTGGTATGTAATACAGTAGATTTGAACCCGGCGTGGATGCTGCTCGAAGTTTCAAACCTCTAGGATCAATAGTTGAGGAGTTATGGTCGCTTAAAGTTTAGCATATTTCCAGTTTCTTGACAGGTAAGGGCGCCGCCATATTGGTGTGTAGTGACGGTCGCACTCCGCTTACTGAGTTGGTTAGGATTACATCGGGGGCGGCAAGGTAAGCGGCTCGCGTTCGTCACTACAAACCAAAATGGCGGCGCCCTTACTTGGCAAAAACACTGCAGATTGCTCAACTTTAAGCAAGCATAACTCCTGAACCATTGATCCTACAGGATCGAAACTTCGATCTGCATCCGCGCCGGGTACAAATCTACTGGATTACATACCAAATACATCATAATTCGTAGGAGAAAGGTACTAATTTTGAGTCCGGTAAAGTAAAGTTTACCCTTTTTAACCAATGCTTTCTATATCTTAAAGAAAAATGATTGTAACACTTTTGATTTATATACGAAGGGGAAACATCAATTTTATTTTTCAAAACAAAGTAATACTATGTACTTCATGTTATTTTTTATTAATTTCTAAAAAGTTTGTTTGTGTCCGGTAACCAGCAGGAGCACTGTAACTAATTTCTAATCAGTGAACTAACCAATTGAACTATTTGAAAAGCGGTAATCGTTCGTTCTTTGTTACGTTTTCTATCAAGAGCGATTGGTAAGGTCACGTCGTTTCGTTATTACGAGAGTTCTGTAAATAATGAACACATCAAAGCTGCTGCTTGATCAGACAAGAATACTCCGCGTGTGCAAAATTTAGAATAGTGACCCTGGCCAATAAAAATCGTTGAGCTACCGCAAATAATTCCCAAAAAAGATAGTTCGCGTTGCTCCAGGATTAGCCTGCGGCAAACCGTGAATAAGAGTGGTCCTTTGCGAGTATAATTTCGCGGGGCAAATTCGCGAACGGAGTCGGCGGTAAAATCGCGAGGTAGAAGGGAGGAATGCGAAGAGGGTGCCGTGCGAGGCGAATAACGGTGAACGGTGAATCCGAGTGACGAGCTCGTCGCGGAAGAAAGCTGTGCGCACCGTGAAGCAGCAGAGGCAGCCAGCATCGGGGCCCGGCTGGATCGGTAAAAACCGGACAAAGGGGACGCGAAGGAGTAAGCCGAGGAAGAAGAAGACGACGAAGAAGAAGCGTCGAAAGAATAGTCAGAAGAAGACAGGGAGGCGAAAAGTTGGTGGAAAAAAAGAAGCGATCGCGGTGAAGGAAAAATAATCGACAGAGGGACACGCAGAGAGAGAGAGAGAGAGAGAGAAAGAGAGCGAAAGAGAGAGCGAGAGGTAGCCAGAAGCGAGGAGAGACGAACGGAGACGACGATACCACTATGTAGAGAGGTTCCGCCGTCCACGAGAGACAGCCTGGAAGGGGTACGGGAGAAGGTGGTGGAGGCGGAAGAGTAGACTTCGGCAGGCTGGAGGGGTGGGGGTTGGTGGTAGTGGTAAGGGTACGAGGCACCGTGCAAGCACCTGTGGATCTCCGCGCCACGGTAGAGTCACTCACCGGCTACCACCACCGGACCACCGCCGAACCTTGGTTCACAGCTGGAGGACAACAAGGAGCACCGCTATTCGTGGCACACGTAATCGAAGGAACCATCTCAGCGAAATCTGGCAATCTACTTAATTAGCATCCCAGGACGTGTTCGCCAGGACGTGTTCGCCAGGACGTGTTCGCCAGGACGTGTTCGCCAGGAGCGCGGGAGGAAGAGGATCGTCAAGCCCGAGTGCTAGCGAGCGGTTCGATCCCGTCGAATTCGAGAGTGGTATCGATAGAAAACGGTGCTCCAGGATTTCGCTGTTGTGCCGCGCCGGCTTTCCGCGTTGATAACGGCGTCGCTCGCGTGTCCCGATAAGCGGTCGGTTTCGCCACGCACCGGTGACACTAACGTGCATCGTTCGGGTCATAGTTCCGCGGGTCGAGCAGTCACGCGGTCGCTTTTCGGTACCATTGTCGCTGACCACTGTGGTTCGTCCGTGATAAAACTCGCGGTGCGATTCGCTCGTGATCTACCCTCGAACAGGATACCCGCGCCACAGGCGCAGCCGGCTGGACCACCGCGAGAGGATTAAGACTCTCGAGGGTGATTTCCGAGTGTTTGACACTTACGGTCGTCGCGGATGTGCGAGAACGCCGTCGTTCGGCTGTGCAACGCGTCGAGAGCGCGCCGCTTGACTCGAGGTAACCCCATGGACGACGGTGAGGGTGTCAGGGTGCGGTTTACAAAGTGTCGGAAACAGAGAAACACCGTTTCCGTATAGGAATTGTTGTGGATCGAGAGATCACAGTGTGAATTGAAAGTAAACAAAATTTGTAAGAAGCAGAGTATATATATATATATCAGTGAAGAATAATCGTCGTGTGAATCCGCTTCGAACGTGATCTCTTGGAAATCTCCCGTTTTGGATATCAGGATATGTGATCTCGGACAAGATGCCTAGCACCATAAGAGGTGAGTCGAATACAGTCGTAAAGTATAATTCCCTGGTAGGCTTAATGTCTAGAAATCCACCGCGGCCAGAATCGATGCATATAAGCGGGGAAAGAAAAAATAAAAGGTGTAGCGTGCGCGGGATCGATCTTCGTTTCGTTACGGCGCGCTTAGATCGAAACGCTGGCGCTCGTCGCGCGGCGCGAGCAACAAATACGATTGCACGAGGTAACAGTACGCGCGCGGTGTTGTGGCCACGATCGCAGGGTTACTCGAGGTCAGTAACACACTGACGCATAGATGGAAATTCAATCGTATACCTGTCCATTGACGAAACTCGCTCGTCTGTCATTAATTAGGCATGCGATTCGAACGATTCTTGGCCATTGACAGATTTCGACGGATCGATAAATCACTCGAAAACGCGCCGGGGCAAGCCCATCGCATTAGCTACCGTGGATAGTTCACGATCGCGGTAATGTCTCCTCGTCGGGCAAAACAAATTTTTCAAAGTATATGCCGTTTCTTTTATTTTACGCCCAAGTTTGATTACGTGTGCACCATTTGCTAGCCGAGTTGTAGCATCCATAGCAACTATAACTTTTGTCCACGTGTCGCAAAACTTGGTAGCTGGACTTTGCTGCGCGATAACGCGACAGTGCTCCGTGCTGTGAATGGTTTTTTCGGTGCTGAAGCGAGTCACAGAGTTGCATTGTGCAGTCTGTTCCTCTAATTTGGCATCACGGTATATTTATTCGGAATATCGTGGAGGAAAATTGAACGAGCTTTGTTCCTTTGAAAGAGTTTGATCATTTCTGCGGTGAGCTTTTTTCGCTTGCACGAACGGCAGTAGGGTAGAGAGGGGCAGACCGAATTCGAAAAATGCGTGTTTCCATCAACGAAATGTCCGATTTTTAGCAATGACATTACACTAACGCAATTTTGTATCCAATGTATTATATCTAGAAGTTTCAAGTTTCTCGAGTATATTACGGTAAAAATAAGATATTATGATCATTCACGTTTCTCATTTACAAGATAGTTATCTTGATTTTGTAGTTCTTTTTTACCATCAACGACTGGTCAGTTAATTAAGCCCCACATTTCGACCGAGCATCACATAAAAGTTATTTTTCCAGACATATTGGTTGACGTTGAAATAAACTCTATTTAAAAGTAAAACAATACATATAAATTAAAATTGAACATAGGGTATTAATACTAAACGTACCGAGCTATAAAAGCAACAGGCACGTGGTTGCTTTATAAAAATGACAATTAATTTATTTAGACTTTGCGCGGTTCTTATTATATAATATCTGCACTAATAAAGATATTTATTAAATCATTTCTTATGAAAGCATCTTTATAATTTCATTAACTGTGAAATAAAAAAATCTGGAACCGGTCATTTGACCGGTAGTAGTACGTTTAGCGTTAAGGATTAGCTTTGGATCTCAAAGTTTTATACATGAACCTATGTATACATTTAGGAGCATAATTAATCACTAGACTGCGGATCTTTATGCAAAATAAAAATTTCTTACTTGAATTGCAACAAACTGGAGGGAATTGGAAATTTATTTTCTTCCTTATTATGTTTAGTAGGTGTTGAGAAAAATTTTTCTAATATTTTTGCTATTTTAAATTACGCCCACTCGTTTTTGTCATAAATGCATAAAATCCACAGTCTACTGATCACCAGACTGCGGATCTTGATGCATTTACAGGAAAATTGAGTAGACGAAATTGAACATTATTGGGAAATTTTGAAAATTGAAGATGTCAGAAGAAATAACATTCGGTTCAGTTTCTTTTTCTTGCAATCGATGAAGACAATTTTTATTTTGCATAAGGATGCGCAGTCTAGTGATCAGTTATGCTTCTAACTGTAAACTGTAACAGGATTTCTCGATCGCAACGTTTTATGAGAATCGCATTCGAAAATCGTCGATTTCATATGCAACAACCTAATACATTTGTGGAAGCTATAATACATATAACAGTGTGCGGAGTTACGGTCGCCATAGCAGGGTCACTCGAGGTCAGTAACACACTGACAACGGACGCGGGTCGGTCAGCGGCGAGGCTCTTCTGGTTCTTCGAGCCTGTGGAGTGCGTGTTCTTTCCCCATGCCTCGATCGTGATTGTCCGCACCGTGGTCCTGACACCATTGTTATCGGTTCGATCCTCGATGACTCTAAGTCGACGACTTTACGACAACGGTCGTAATGGGACGACAATGGTGTCGGTCGTAAGCACAAGTCGTGTTTCCAATCCACGACGCGGTAGCATACGCGAGCCGGCGTATACCACGGAAGCTATAGAAAGCAAGGAGAGCCAAGGGAAATCGAAAGTCCGTGCGGAATTGATTAAAAATCAATTACCTCGTGATCGTATCGAGAAGCGAAGGACTCGCGAACTTCCGGCACGATTGAAACGAAGCCCGGACAACAATTGAAAAATTGAATCGGTTCGATTGCATCGGGTTACCCGATTGCACGAATTATTCATTCATCTTCGGGAACACGCAACCCGATGATCGACTGCTTACATCGGTCGGGTCAACCTCGTAATTTCATGCACGCTTTCAACTTACTTTTCTTGGTGCAAACCATCCCGCTAGGAGGCACACGAATCTTCTGAGAAGACAGGTGTTACCACTGACCCCGTACCAAACTCTTCGTTGGATGTGCACCCTCGATTCATGGACCTGCTCGATCGCTACACTGAACGCTTTTGTACAAGTCCATCGATTAACTCGTTCGCTACCAGTCGTTACATATGTGTGACACATCGGTTTGTTGTCAGGGCTCGTCGTCACATATTCAGTTAGGAGCAAAACTGATCACACACACTTTAAATCAGAATAACTTTTTTTTGAATGGACCAAACGACTTCAATTTCTATGTAAGGCTAGAAAGATTAGTTTAGTAAATGACGTCTAATAAATATGTTGAAAAAATGCAATTGGTCGGAATTGTGAAAAACAATAGTAAAGAATGATTTTGACTATTGTTTTAACTGGGCCAATAACGAAAATTTAAATGATGTGTTTGGTCAATTTATATAAATTATATACGCTCCGAAAGTTTCATTGAAATTGGTTACACGAGTTATAAACGATCAAACGTGGTAAAAAGTCCGAAAATCTTGAAAAATTGCAGTTTTTACCACTTTTGATCGTTTATAACTCGTAAACCAATCAACGTAAATTGTACGTGCCCATTTTCGTCATAAATGCATAAAATCCGCAGTCTAATCATGATACTTGCAGTAAGTGCTTTGCGCATCCTCTTTGGTGGAGACAAGGTTTCTCACACGCGACAGACAGCTACCTCGAGCCAAAACTGAGTGCACGTGTCCTACTTGTTGATCCTTGTAGTACAGTTAATCGTAATCTCTTGTAAAAATGACGATCATAACATTCGCGAACGAAGTCAATACCAAACATAGCTGTATCTAAGGTGAAATATGATTTTTCTTAAGGGGGTAGACTCGTTTTTCCAGAATTGCAAGGGTGCAGATGCGCCTTCTCATTTCTCGATACAGCAAAGATGGGGTTTTTCGATAGTCAAAAGCGCTAGATAAAAGATCAATCTAAGCAGCGATTTGCCAGACGTAATTTTCATTATACGGAAGCATACAGCTGCGCATGCAGCTATTTTCATAAAGCTGCGACAGGTACATGCTGCCGAATAATGCAATCCTAAAGAAACGAGTCTAACCCCTTAAGTAAAAAGATTTCAGTCGTATTCGTGTTTTCATTTGGCGTCGTCATTTCTAAGCGTTGTAGCGCTGTTGCCCGGAGTTAATTACTCTAGAACAAAATCGACGTCGATTAACCGGGCGGTTCGAAACTAAGAAAATTCTCTAGCTGGTTCTTTTGACGGCAGCGACCATGGAAAATGAAATAACAACATGTTTTTACCCATGATGAGTTGACATTCACATCTTAGAGTCTTCGGTTATGTGTTTCGCAATGAACAAATAAAAGCCATGAAGTTTCGGATAAAAAATTACCTGCAAATAACAGCACAGTGTGACCTCGTTTCGGTAAAACTGTGTCCAATTGACACAAGGGACGGATGAGGGTTAAGCGAAACGATTTCAGTCGCATTCGTGTTTTCATTTGGCGTCGTCATTTCTAAGCGTTGTAGCGCTGTTGCCCGGAGTTAATTACTCTAGAACGAAATCGACGTCGATTAACCGGGCGGTTCGAAGCTGAGAAAATTTTTTAGTTGGTTCCTTTGACGGCAACGACCAGGGAAATGGACAAACAAATCGAGTGCCTAATGGAAAATGAAGGGAAACAGAGCCGCGCTCGAGCAGGGCAGGGTGAAGGGAGGGCAAACATGGTAGAAAGAGAAAGAGGAACCGAGCGGCGCGTCGCGGCGTGGCGTAACGGTGGAAGGGGGAAAAGCAGGTAGGACAGCGAGATACTCTTCCTGTGACAGGTGGCAGAGACCTTGGTAAACGTAAGAGCGTTGCGATCGATTACCTAACCGAACGACCACAGGGGATTTTGGTTTGTGAGTCGGTGGTGGGTTTCGGAGCCGGCGCTCCGCGCCGTTTTCGAACGAAGCGTCGCGACGAGCTCTTTCGCCACTTGGGACACGAACAAAAGCTAAGGTCGACGAACCCGGCGTACACGTACGGGCCCACACATGCGGCCGGTTCACGCACACCGGCCTCCCGCACGCCCGTACGTATGTACACGCACTCGTTTTCTCTCTCTCTCTTTCTCACGGGCCGCCAGGTACTTTCGTGGTACCCGCGATGCCACGGCCGGTCAAGTCCGGATTCCGGTGACTAAAGTGCCTTCCTTCGCCCGCCGAGCCATTTACATACGCGTGGACCTGACGTACCGCCACGCTGCGCCGCGCAAAAACTACCTCTTCGGAAGTATCCTGAAAATAACACAGACTTTATTGGATTGCTGCTCGATTTCCAGACTCCGTTGTCTTCTGCTCTAGAACCTTGGGAAAAGTGATTATTCTTTTTTGCATCTCCTTGAAGCACATGTCTTTAAGGGGGAGACTCGTTTCCGTGTTCGCGAGGGTGCAATTGCAAAGATGGGGTTTTTCAGTAGTCAAAAGCGCTAGATAAACGATCAATCGCGATCGCTCTCAAAAGTCCTATTTTTATGTTTACGAGGCGAAATTTGTACTATTCGGATGCATTTGGCTGTCGCTGCTTTATGAAAATAGCTTCTTGCGCAGCTGTATGCTTTCGAATAATACAAATTACGCTGTCGTAACTTTTTACAATAGTATATTTAAATGAATTGAATTTTAGTAGAACTTTTAGAACGTAAAAGAGAGAGAGAGAGAGGATGAATATAACATTCACGATGATTTTTAACTTTTTACTGTGATATATTTAAATGAATTGATTGATTAGGATTTTTCAAATGTAAAAGGATGAAAGTAACATCCTCGATGATTTTTAACTTTTTACTACGATATATTTAAACGACTTGGATTTTATTAGGATTTGTAGAATGAAAAAGGATGAGAGTAACATGCTCGATGATTTTAACTTTCCACTGTAATATATTTAAATCAGTTGAATTTTATTTGTAGAATAGAAAAGGATGAAAATAACATCCACGATGATTTTGAAGTTTCAAGTTTCGGTGTCATTAATGAAGTAAGTCTGATTTCGTTTGAACTTTCCGGGTCGATTTGAACGTGTTAATCTTCCGTTGACTGGAGCGAATAAGGAAATCTAGTTTTCTGTAATTTTTGTTTGTCTAAACTGCGCAATCTGAATGGCAGTAATTCGAGATTGTAGAAATGCAGATACCCGATGGAATCGTTGGTCCCGGCAAATGATAGGAGTTAATGTACCACTGGAGTGAAGTCATTAAGGCATGGGAATGCACTTGCACGTATTACCCCTTGTTATATTCACTTTGCTGGCTCCCTCAGTATTTCATGCCTCACGTGGAATCTCTGTTACGTAGGATACGGGTTTATGAATCCTCGTAAGATGTTATGCAAGATACGTGAGTGAGCCTCCCGTGGCTCTTGACTTTGGTACCGTCAATGGTATTCACGTACGCTCTGTACACATGTCGATAGCCAAGCGGTTACCTCGAACGTGAACGAACTCATTTACGTAGACGGTGAGTTACACCGTCTTGTGGTGTTCCGCGTGTAGGTAGGTCGCACGGAATGCCGCAATCTAAATTCTGAATCCCATAAGAGTTCCGACATGGCCACTTTAACGTTTCAGCTCGCGTTCAGGATTCTACTTACGAGTACGCTCACTCTACTCGACGAGATGATACACCGAGCTTCCATTGTTTTCTATTATATCTTAATCCCTTTTACAAGACAAACATAATCCTCTGATAGGAAACCTCGTGTCAGACCAGTGATTGATATTAGCCAGGTTCTCTCGCGCAT
Source organism: Lasioglossum calceatum (assembly GCA_963966675.1). Lineage (NCBI taxonomy): Eukaryota > Metazoa > Arthropoda > Insecta > Hymenoptera > Halictidae > Lasioglossum > Lasioglossum calceatum. Next base: position 3,648,818 of record OZ016541.1, read on the forward strand.
AAGCGCCTAAAACAGTAAAACTTTCCGAAACTTTTCCTCTGATGGAGCACTTTCAGGGTCTTTGAATTTTGACGGAGCACCTTGTGTAATTTGAAGGGTAGGTCATTCCTAGACTACTGATCTTTGAAAAGAAACTTTTCATGAAATTATTTTGAAATTTCTTTTTTTATTAATTATATCTACTATCACTTTTATTATTTATAATAAAAATATTTTCACTTTAAATCTAATAATAACTCTATTAATATTTACTATAATCACTTTAATTATAAACTATTTAATTACTCAAAAAACTCTTCATTGTTTAATAATTTTTATCTCAATAATTAGAGGTAAAATAATTATATTTTTATATTTCACAAGATCAATTAATAATTATTATAGTAAATTATTTAAATCATCAACTAATTATTTATTAATTCTTATTTTTATATTAGTTTTAACATTATTAATTTATTATTTAACCCCATTTTTCTAAAATAAAATTTAAGTACCCCCCAATAACCGTTTATAATATTTATACTTACTCATGATATTTATCTACTTTAATATTAATTGTATATTTATTACAAAATTTTCAAAAAGACTACAATATAAAATTCGACAGAATTTTGTACAATTTTTATTTTTCTTTTATCTACAAAGGCTGTTCGCATTAAAAATAGGATTTTATTTCATTCCACTATCTTAAAATTTGTCTAGAAAATTCGAAAATGCATAAACATCCGCAGTCTGGTAATTACACATAATCAATGAATCTTTTCAACAAATATTTTTTTCGCGGAGCACTGTTTAGATTGCGATTGGTCAACTTTTTTATTTGAGCCTGTAACGATAATTTAAGAAATGAGTTTTGTAGATATCGATAACTTACAATTAGATGTAGCCTGGGATTTTTAAGCATTTATAAAGAAATTGGTTGGGCGACATATAAAACAGTTTAGAATATATAAGAGATTTTCAAAATTAAAATATAAAAGATAACGTTGCTTTTTATGTAACAAAGTCGCTAAGGCATGAAATCAATTTTTATGTCATTCCTGCTTCTCACAGTCAATGCAAAACATTTTTATTTTGCATAAAGATCCGCATCTATTACTGAATAATTAAATAATTCCCCTCTGTAAAACCTGCTACGTACACAATTGCTTGTCGGAAATATAACTTGTATTGGGTGTAGAGGGTGGAGTGGGGGGAGAAGGATAGCAGCCATGGAGCCGAGGTTGTCCAAGTCGACGGTTGGCCCTCCCCAAATTAAAGTCCCGAGGTACCGTTATGGCGGGCCCATGATTCGCGAACGTCTGCAACGAATTTTAAACGTCCCCACCAGCCCATAATCACGCATACAATAGCGCTACTGGCATCGGCGACTAAACTATCAGAGTATTCTAAACGATCCTCGTTGAATCCGTTTAAACGGTACTAAAAGTCGATGCCAACAAACCGATATTTCCGCTGACTGGTTCGAAACTCGATTACATACGTGTATGTAGGATCTAGCTCTCAATTGTTCCTTATCCTTAGCCATTATATTTCCGAGCCGAGGCAGCATCTGCTCTCGGCACGAAATGACAACCGAAACAGTCGCGTTCGAGAGAAGCGATAATCTCCGCACACGATCTTCCGTGGAAACAAAGACTTCTGACTTCTGTTGGATATGCCACAATAAGAGACAACGATCTGAACTCTGTCTCAGGGCCGAAGTGAGTGCGACAGTAGTCTGCGCGTTGCTGGACAACGGTAATTCGGTTCTGTGTCAGCGTAAGACGATTCCGCTCCGACTGGCCGAGAAGGAAAACCATGAGTCACACGGTTCTTCGTTGTTGCTAATGTTATAATCATTAAATTGGTTAAGCAGTGGATTTTATCAATATATGGTACGCAACAGTTTTTATTAGGAACGTGTTTACCATACACTTTGATGGTCCTTTTACATCTCTTTTGGTCTGACTAAAACACTGAACAGAATGATCTAGACGCATGCCAACATTTCGACGATTATACAGATGTCACGGAGGACATGCTTTGTGGTAATTACTTCCTACCGTACCGATATAAAGTTGCAGTCACTTATCCACTTGCAACCATCGAAAACAGTTTGTTTCCATGACGAAATCGAGGTCACCTTAGGCATAACAAATAGGACCACATATTTTTTCTTTTTCCCATATTTAGAGGACATCGAGACGAATTCGAAACACATATTACAGTAATATAAATGTGAAATGTCTAGCTTTAGTAATCTCTTCCAAATATTAATATTAATATTAATATTAATATAATAATTTATTAATATATTTTTTTTCTTTTTTTTCTATGTTCTTTCTGTATATTTTTGTTATTTTCTATTTCTTTTATAAGTTATACAAAACGTCTGTAAACCCATGTATAAAAGGACCTCGGTCGGTACATGATAAATAATAATAATAATAATTTTTAAAAATCGTCTAAAATAAAAGCTAAATATTTCACATTTCCACTACCGTAAAAATATCATGCGATGTATGTTTTGAATTCGTCTCGATGTCCTCCAAATATGGTAAAAAGAATTACGTGTTCTTACTTGTAAAACCCAAGGGGAATCCTCTTCTACTGATATCTATTGTGCGCTGTATACTCTGCAACTCTTGTTCCAAACTTCTCCTTTGTCAGATGGCTGCAAGTGGGTGAGAGATCGCGCGTCCCGTTAGCGGGAACACCCTGTATACCTATATCTAACAGCCAAAGCCTACGAAACAGCTCGCTCCGCCGTGCGAGTTCGTTTGACGAAGCTGAGATTCGCGCGCGTGACGCATCGCAACGAGGATCGCGCGTCTTCGAGAGCCGCGAATGCTAGATCCCCGCGTGCTAGAGCTACACGCGGCGTGCGTCTACGCAGGTAAACGTGTCTCTTCGGTTGCCCACCTATCTACCTACCTACCAGCCTACCTACCAACCTACCTACCTACCTACCTAACTCGAAACCCGGCTCGCTTACTCCTTCGTTCTCCAGTCATTGAACTCGAAGCTCGTTCAACCCACCAGCTGTTTCTTACTACTCCCCCACTGTTCTCCTCCTGCCTCCCCACCCTACAGGTACTCCCCACCGTTCTTCTTCCTGGCCGTGGACCGTGCCTCTTCCGACACCTCCAGGCCTAGACTCCATGCTACTCCCGATTACCGGCTAGACCGAGTGAAGGTAGGAGGGCCTTTTCAAGGTTCTTCTTGAATATCGATTCGGCTACGCGACAACCGGGGGAAGGTCGAGTTTAGGGTCAACGATCGGATCGGAAACCTGATCGATGGTGGCCATGGGCCGAGGATTTCTTTCCTAATCTTCCTAGCTGTGTTCTATGCACTCGCGAGGTTCGTCTTACTCGTGTCCCTCGTACTTCTTAGCTTGTTCAACGTGAAACGTCTGATTTTTGAAGGTAACATTAGACAAGTACATATTTTGTCAAGGAATTACAGGATTCTTCGGTGCAGCTCGAAAAACAAATACAACTCCTTGTAATCAATATAGTTTGTCAACTAATTACAAGATTGTTCTGTGCAGCACGAAGACTATTTAATTTTTTTAACATTCTTCATTTCAGGTTTTTTATTTACCTGCAAGATGTAGGTTAATGTGTTCATTTACCATTGTTTGATTAAACATAGTGTTAGTGAAGTCATTGGACTGTGGATTTTATACATTTATGATGCAAACGAGCAAGTGCAATTTAAAATAATGGGGAGGTGGAAAGAATTCAGGGAAGGTAATATAATATTTGCAGGCTAATTAAATTATTAATTTGACCATTTTTATTTTGCATAACAATTCACATTGTGGATATCAAGAATATTAGGAAATCGTACTACTCTACGTGTAAGGGAGTCTCGTAATCTTTTGAGTGCTGAGGGCAGCTAAAGGTCTTAATTCACCTGTACAATAATTCTGACCAAGATTTTGTAAGAAAAGAGGATTAATAAATGAAAGTTCGAGGTACAGAATTTTTGTACGAAGTTTAATCATGTTTAAATATAGCGGAATAGAAGTGAATAAATAAAATTGCTTTTTTATAGAAGTTACCAAATGATACAGGGTTTCCCAAAATGTCTGAAAAAAGGGGGTGGTTCCTGAGATCATTTGAAGTAACATTTCCTCAGCGAAAAACATAGACCAATCATAGTTTCTAGCCAATGTTCGCCTGTGTTTCTCGTTATTAACTCCTTAACAAAGCCGCGGAGAATATTTTCGTAAAAAACAAAATAAAAAATTCATTGTATCGTAACTTGGTTTAATGCCATCTCTGTTTTTACTCCAAAATTTTTTGAAAGCAGCAACTAGAATCAGGTAATTAGTTTATAATTGTTTTAAACAAGCCGAGACGATAAATCTTGAAATTCAAATAAAATAAAATTGTTAACTGTAGTTTGACAGCAAAGAAAATGTAATGTTTGTTGACCTCTTGTTTCCTGGAATTTTTAGATCATTTCTCATAAAGTTTATAGTTTAGCGATAAACGCAGAGCTCTGTTTTGCGAAACAGAGGACAAGAAAACGAAACGATTAATTGGGATTTATGAAACTAGGAGAGGGGAAGGTTGCGCGCAGGTTCAACAGTCTAAACAAATGGCGGCGTAGCGGTGAGCGGAGGGATCAAGATCGCTATTTAGATCGTCCGTAGGAACGCTGAGGAGTGCAGTTGGTAATGTGACCGTGTCACGAATGAACTTGTCGTTGCAATAAACTACGGTATGCGGAGTCGTTTTTACTATAAAATAATTCTCTTCCATTCTATTCCCGCGTCCTGCATAAATCTCCCGTCCTATCATCCGTGTTGCGTTTAAATCATTCTAACCTGAACCGCGAGAGAGGGGTCCCCGGGTGTATATGCATTTAATCTTGATCGTAGCTCACTTACGAAGGGTAGACACGTTTGCAAAGTTTTCGTTAGATATTAATTCAGCTCTCCTCGAATCCCGAGGAGCGAGAGCGAAAGAGAGAGAGAGAGAGAGAGAGAGAGAGAGAGAAGGTCGCGGAACGAGTTCAATGAACCGAACAGCTCGCACGTGAGTCGCCGGTATGTCCGATCCGCAGCTCCACGGATTTATTTGCCGTCCTAGGGTAAACATTTCTTAACAAAATTATTGCCGGAGGAACGAAGGAAATTTTCTTGATGCGCAAACATGATTCGCAATCAGGTTGTCGCCGGGGTAGAGATTGACGATTCCCCGAAGACCACCAGGCAGAACCTTTTGGCTCGGTACATTGTCATAAATTCGAATTCACGTCAGCTTGCCAAAACTTCGGGAGCTTCTACCGAATTTCCGTCCCGGTCTTCAGTCTCCCGGAACTTCGCTTCTCAGACTTTGCGACACGGTTTCCGGAGCATATGAAGCCCACTCGCGAGATAGCGCTACCGAAATGACAGATTTATGTACTCCGAAAAATTCTCCGTCGAGGGCTAACGACGATATTACGCAATGCTTTCTAATCCGAAATTGATGCTACGTAATTGCCTATTAAATAGGTAATGCGCGTAATCGAGAACAAATCCGATTTCACCGGATCTGCTTACACGTAGACGTTCACGATCCCTCGGAATACTCTTAACCGCGACCGCAAACAGTCGATAATTCCTGTGGAAAACTTCGAATACCTTCTCCTCTGACATCACCCATTACAAACACGTTATAAACCAGAGGTGGGCATTATTTGGCGAAACAAACATTTCAAATATTATTTAATATTTTAGATTTTATTTTGCTCAAAGGAAATAGTATTTTAAATAAGATATACAATTTCGAAAATAAAATATTTCTATTTTAACAGTCTGAACCTCGAAATAAAATATTTCTATTTCATCAATGTGATCCACAAAATAAAATATTTTACTTTTTGCATTGCTATAATACCCGGAGAAACCGCATAATCATGCAATCTATCTTCTCGTTAAGGAACGATTTGCACTCATAAATGTATTGAATTCGAACTATTATTTTCAGCAATAATATTTAAAATTGAAATTGAAAATAAACAAAATACAAATACTTGCAATATTCTTCATATAAAATATTATTTATCCTTGAAATAACGTTAGAATAGTTTCGGGCAGAAAAAGCGGGCCCCTGGCCCACCGTGCAGCGTTGGAAATCGAATTCGACGAACGTTGAATTTTTCCGTGGGATTCGTAGGCCCCGCGGCTGCAAATTCTCAGCCGAGGTTTTCGATGGCCCACCGAAAGAGCGAGGCGATCGCGAGCGAGTAAACGAGCGGATCGTCGTGTCGGCAGGTATTCGATAGCACCGCAAGGGTCATCGACCGCAGGTGCTACACGCTCGTTCGCTCGCTGGTTCGCTTGCTCGTTCAGCTTGTTCGTCCTCGCGGCTTGGCTCGGCCGAAACTCACGGCCCGTTGCCTTTTCTATCTCACGCTCGTAAAAAATTTACAGTCACGTCGGGTTTTCTATGCGCGTCGTCCCGGGGACACTGGCCGACGATAATGGTCACCGTAATTGGTTAGGAATTCGGTGGTTAACAGTTCGAATCTCCCTCACGAAAGTAAGAGTACGAGGTTTCATAAAAAAATACGCAAATTTCTAAATCTCCCTGGCTGTATACGTCCAATTGCTATAATGTTCTGTTTTGTTGTGACGATACAGTTCGTAAATCCCAGGACACCTCTGGTTTTTAGTGAAACTCTAGTATTTCGTATATAGGTATTAACTACATGATATAAAAATATGTGAATACTATTTGAATCCACTTCAATGTAATAATTCATTAAACATTATGAAATGACCACACCACAATCTCCACATTCGATCCTCATTGAAAAATTATGGGATGAACTGGATAGACAGGTACGAAACTTTTGCCCCACTTCGAAAACACATTTGTGGAATATTTTGGATCGAGAATGGAATAATATAACAACAGAAAGTATGAAAAAACTGATCACGCGGGGGCCAAGAATAGTGGAATTCTGTGATGAAAAGAAAATATAAATATTTTTTTACTTCTTCGTAAGATTTTTGATGAAAGTTTAAAGTTTTTCGTATCCGTTGTATGAGAATTGTATACTTACGACTAGTCTGCTAACCCAGGTCCATACAATGGTCCTTCCCCGTATTCAAAAAAGTCCTGTCTACTTTCAGAAAATGCCAAAAATAAGAAATCAATTTTTTTAATGGTCCAGACTACAATATCCCCTTAACACATTACCGACCGGTGATTATTGCATAATTTTGAAAAATCCATGGTGCACGGCTAAAAGTCTTTTAATGGAACCTTCAATAGCAACAGCAATTTCCATTGTGAACGAACAAGTCACCCTCAATAACGTCATCTAATAGTTTCATTTAAGATTTCTATGCTTTCTTTTGATACAGCCAATCATTGAAAATCCTAGTAATTGGCTTCGGGTAGGTAAAGCGTTAACCGGACGATCGGGGTGACAACGATCGACTCGTCGCACATAAGCGCGGTTGCAGGATCGAAAAGTGAAAGAATCCTAGATTGGCGAAGCCGTGGCGGCGATTTCGCGGCGAACCTTGCGCCTGATCGTTCTCGGAACCCGGTGACCAAATGTTAGCTGTCGACAAATCGATGGGTCCGAGATTAGAGTCATCGAAGGTATCGGTGAGCCAACATCCTCCTCCGATGTTAAACAGGAAGACCCGTGGGAGAAGGAGTTAAAGCGGCTTTCGGGCCCCGTGTAACAAGGAAAATCAACAGCTCACGAAACACGAACGCTCGAAAAGAAACGTGGAACCGACGCGACGCGACGCGAAGCGATGAGGGGAAGCCCCCGTATAATATTCAAAGACTGCCGAAAGCAGCGGGTACTTTTGAACAGGTACCCGGTTCCCGAGCCGATTCACCTCGACAAAACAAGGCCGCAGGCCATTGACCTCGGGCCACCACGTGGCCAGCAGCGATGTCTCCTCGCCATCAAGCCACCTTGCTCGCCTGATTCAAACCAACCACCCGGCCGTGAAGAACCTTCTTGCCTTCCTAGGGCCACCGTCTTCCACTTTTAACTTACTCTTTCTTCTTGTTCTGCCTACGATTCGTGTCTACCTGCGGACAGAGGCGTGGCTGCTCGCTATGCTCGTCTTCTCGTTGCAGCAGGCCACGCAACAATGGAAATGGGAAAGGTGTGAAGAAGACCTAATTGCAACCTTGTCGGTTTAAACAGGAAATCGAACATTTTTCTTACTTTGAATATTTACTTCGATTACTTCAACACCTGGCACTGCGATTTAACTTACGGTGACAGTAAGTAGAACTTTTTTGTAGGTCGTAATTTCCTAAAACAGGAGTGACTTCATATATATTGTATGTCTTTGTGTTCTGCAATTATTCGACTCTGTTCAGAATCTTCATCACGAGTCTGACACGACATTGTAGGTCAAGAGGGAAAAAATTCGTTTTAATGAAACACATTTACATCCTCCATACTGCTATCGCAACTCAAATTATTTCAGCTCCAAAATTATGTAAAGATTGAGAAATGTTGAGCTGCAAATTTGTTGGCTTCACATTTTTCTTACTTTTCTTCAAGTCTTTTTATCACTAAAACTGACCATGTTAAGACTAATTGTTTACTTGAAAGTTGACCTACGCGCAATATTCTTCATAAAATGATCTATTTGGTAGTATACGACTTTTTGGTAATTTGTGATACTTTTAGAAATGTTCGACGTCGATCGTTCCAACGAAAGTTTTGTCGTGAAGAAATCGCTATTTCCTGGGTTAACTCAACAAGAAAACCCATACCGGTCTCTTTTTCACCATTTCGAAATTTTAAATATTAAAAATAAGGTAGCAAGTGAATTATGGTTTATCGTTCGTTTAATATTGGTTCGTTTCCAACCAGTCATAGGTGAGAATAAATGTCTACCTATATCTTTCATGCTTCCAAAAGGGTGTTGCACTAAAAGTAATCTGCTAAATCATTGAGATTTTTCGTTTGTATGTATTTTAATTGTTAATTAATGGCATTAATATCGTAGTCAGGAGCTTAGTCTTCGAGGAGCTTGATCGTCATGTAAAAAGGAAGTGATACTTTTCTGCATCGAGAGGAACTTTCCTTTTAAACATGGTGGCAAAAGCACAAGTTCATCGTCTGCATTTGCATTTTTCACTTCCGTGTTGTCAACTCAGCTAAACCGTCCATTAGCACGTGTCATTGACACGAAGGCTCGCGGCGCATTTACCCGTCGCGGTATCAAACTGGAGATGAAGAATCCGTGCTCGCATTCATCCTCCTGTCTCAAGTTTCATTGTTCCGAATGAATCAACGTGCATGGCCTGCACCGTGCATAAGCATTTTCAGACTTGACGCAATACGGCTGTTGAAAATGAATCAACTCGCTATGAAAATTAACACTATTCTTGCGAAATATTCTACGTGCCTTCAGTGTCTTGTTACGAATAGATGGCAACAACTTGTTGCTAAACATTGCCACTAAGAGTTTCATCGCTAGAAACCAAAAATGTTCCTTCTTCCCTTAATAATTTTAATAGATGAGGTATCATATATTGACATCTTCAATAATAAAAATTTTTAACAATTATGAATTTCATCTTCTCAATTTTCCTATAAATGCATAAAGGTCCGCAGTCTGTTATACTAGTCTGTTGATGCAACTACAGTGATCAATTACAGCGAATCTTTTTGCAAAATAAAAATTTTGTACCTGAATTGAAATAATTCATAAATTGAAAATAATGTAATAGTATTATTAAATTTTTGTAATGGTTTTTTCAAATTACACCTACACATTTTCCTCGTAAATGCATAGAATCCGCTGTCTAGACTGATGACAGTCAACCAAATTACGTTACAGTGAATTTTAACAGTGCAAAGCATTTTTTATCACCCATTTGTCAGGAATCATCAACGTTCTCGTAGTATAGGCTGTCTCTGATAGTTAGACTGCAGATGTTTATGCAATTTGCAATTTTTCTACGCGAATTTTAAGAAGTAGTTATAGCCTTTTTAGATCTGACATCCATTAAAATCGTACTAAATTCTGTCCTATTTTGTATCCCAGCAAGTGTTTCTTCAAAAGGACTCTTGCAGAACCTAGGAGGATCATTTGCAGAGTTCGAAGATGAAACATAGAACGATTAATTTTAACATGTAACAAATTTAACCATTTATTTACTCGTTACAGATGGGAGTATCTATACTATGTCTACACGCGATTTTCTATGTTTCTTGAAAACTGGAACTTCCAGCTCTGGTGTCTCCCTTACAATATAAAATTATATATGTATATTTTCATTTGACTGAGGAGGTTCTAGCGAAGAAACGTTAACGAAGGAAAGAATCGTGGATCACGACGAAACGAACGGAGCTATCCGTCTTCGAAGGACAAACAATACGATTAATGACACCGCGGGAAGCCTGGAAGCCGGGGAAAAATTTAGTGGAGGGTTAGGTCCTCGGGCATCTGCCACTCGATCTCCCCTACTGGCCATCGTTTCCTCTATCTCTGGCCGGCAAGGTCGACGATCCTCGAGAGAAAAGATTATTAAGCACGGTCGCGTTACATGGACCTTCGGTAGATGGCCGCGGTTCGTGCTGCAAGGTGCACTGACCGGAGATAGAAACACGTGGACGCGGACCGTGTCGGTGACGACGATTCCGGGGAAGGGAAGGAAAAAGAGGGTGGGGGCAGCCTGGAAGGGCTGATGATTTCACCTGAAGCCCCGGCAGTCATCGTATACGTGACGAAATGAGCGTCGGACGCTTACGAAATTCCTGGCGAGCGTGCCACGGTGTCGTCTGTCAGTTTCCTTGAAGCGAACGGGATTTCAGAAGTTTCCACAGAATTTCGGACGTTTATTTGCTTACGAGGGAATATTGCACGAGTGCAGCTTATGTTCAGTACATCGTTTCTCACGGGGACGAGGGTTTCAAGAGCATGTTAGGCGTTTTATTAAATTAACGTGGACATTTATGTAAAGTTGACCAGCTTCTTGCCAAATTTTATTCGCTGACATTAATTCGATCAGTTGCGAATCTCAATCTGTTCTGATTTCAACGATTTGGTTGTCACTAGACTGCGGAGCTTTATGCATTTATTCAAAATTGAATAGACGGAATTCAAAATTGTTGGAAAATTTGAAAAATTGAAGATGCGAATATATGACTTCTTCTAGTTTCTATTTTTGGCTCTGCATCAATATCAATATCAATTAAAGATGTCTTTAATTAAAATTTAATTTAATTATAATTAAAATTAGAGACATCTTCAAATCGTCTTTGTGCTTTCTGGGAGCCGACATGTTCGTTATTCAATTGTTAGTGTCACATGTTATTTGTACTCGGCAATGCTCGGCAAGTCATCATGGATAAATAGTTACGCATTGTAAAGTTCCATAATTGACTGACTATAATTCTGCAGTTCATTAATATAATGATTCTAAAAAAGACCAATATAACCGAACGTGCTTATGTTATGGTCCAATGTTTATCTCAGTATTTGCAAAAATATTGCAGGCACTGTGTACATGCAGCTGCTGCAACATTGAATAAAATTAGAACAAACGACACTTTATTGCTTCGAAAAATCATTTTATTGATAACTACTTGTCTCCTGTTACATACTCACCTTGGACCTGTTGAACAACTAAACTACTATACTTACTCCAAATATATGCTGATCCTTATTCGATGCATCTCAAGGCTGCTCAATAAAAATATCAACAAAAACTTATTTTTAACGAAATACATTTACATCCTCCGTACTTTCATCGCAACTCAAACTATTCAGCTCCGAAATTACGTAAACAATTGAGACATGTTGTGCTAGAAATCTCAGTTGCATCTCTACAATCCAATTTGTTTTAAATTTCAAAATTGTCTAACACAAGTGGACTGTAGATCTTATACGATTATGGCAAAACAAACTTAACCATTTGTTATAGCAATAAGTCTCGAAAAATTCAATCAACGAATAGGAGCAACTGACAAATGACCTCACGGTTTCACGGAATGATAGACGATCGAAATGATCAAACTGTACCTTTAACACTTCAACTATCCATATATGGGTGACGGAATTGTTTGACTATATTATCTAAAAAAAATTTCTCGACTAACATATTCATTGTAGCAAAGTTAAGAACTGAAAAATGCAAGAAGGTCGAAGGACTACAGTAGAAACCTCGCTCATTGCACGAAATGGATCATAGTGATTCGCAGTATCGATCTTCTTTTGTCTCCACGCAGAGTCGCCAGATAATTTGGGATCTGAAAAATGCAAGAAGGTTGAAGGACTACAGTAGAACCTCGCTCATTGCACGAAATGGGTAACCGATCATAGTGATTCGTAGTATCGATATTCTTTTATCTTCACGCAGAGAGAATTTTCTGAAAGACAATCATCTTGACCCCTTGCCGTGCCATTTTCTTTACAGTTACAATGATTAAAACGTCTTTATGCACAGAAATGTCATAAAAGGGAAAAGAAAATTTATATTTTCTGCATGGCTACATTTATTTGAATGCTTAAATATTGATTACAAGCGAATCAAATTTGATTTCATCTAAAACAAACCGCGTAGCATTCATATTTGTTAGACTTCGTTTAAAATCTTGATGACGAGTGTGACTCGTTAAAATGCAGCAAGGGGTTAATGGATTGTACAGATATGTTTTACAGAAATCGTGTATGGATACGTTATGCGAAGAAACAGAAAAATCTGTATGGATTAATATTTCCAATATCTGCACAGTTTGTATTAGTAGTCATGAAGAAGATTTTGTCCAGCTAGCACGTCGAATCGCAGCACTGTGCGGTGTCTGGAGGCACGGCGACGAAATTCCGTGAATCGGGAACGGAGTAGCTTGCGGCCGGAGGATGCGGTTCCTGTTTCCTTCCCTCCCTTTCGCCAGTATCCTTTTTCTCCTAATCGCGCGGCTTCTAGTGACGTAACAGCAAGGTCTTACGGTACCTCTGGCAACGGGCCTACATTACGTGAGAGTCCCTACACGCGACCCGCATGTACGTAGTTACGTACCTGCGTAGAAGATCCGCTACACGTTGTTTGAACCAGCCGAGCCTCTCTCTTCTCTTCTTTCTCTTTGTTTCTTTTTCTCTCCCTCCCCACCTGGTACGCTCTCTCCAATCGCGCATTCTCTTTGATTCCTGGTTCGCTCGGCGCGGCTCATTCAAGCGGTATCCTAAAAAACGATTAACGGTCCCAGCAGTCTCCTTTAATCTTCGATCGTTATTTCAATGTATACCTCGATTGTTTCCTAATTACATGCAACGTTTGTACCTTCCTCTCGACGCTGACTCGCCGCGCCGCGTCTCGTTCCGAGACCGCGAGATCATCGGACGATGACTAACAGTTTCTTGCCCCCGGCCGCCACGCCGCTCTTTTCTTACCGCCAGTGATTCACACACAGACCGTTTCGAAAGTCCTGTCAAAAAATTCGCCGTACCGCCGACGTCTTGCCAACCAGAGGAAGCTCCAATATAATTCGCATACCTCTCGTCTCTCGACGATACGCTTTACGGCGTTGTAACGCGTCGAAATGCTCCTCTTCGGCTCCGGCAATTAAAGTCAAACGGGATCGTCTCTGAAAAAGAAGATTTGTTTGCTCGTATCTTGCAGAACGTTTTTTATGGAATACATCTGCACGTTTTTTGCTACTTCCCGAACACCCTGTACAAATACAACTATTCCAGAGTTCAATGCGAACGTTCCTTGTTGCTGGATCTTCGTGCAATATAGACGTTTCTTAAGTCGATTTTTAGAACCAGAAATTCAAGAAAAACGTGTTTTTGCAAGTCGAAAATTGTGTAACAATTTCTTCTAATATCTTTACAGTTTTGTTTTTCGTGAATTTATCTACTTACTACTGATTATAATTCTGGTTTCCAAAATTTCTTAAATCAATTGGCTGAAACAGAAATTCTAGAAAAACGTGTTTTTCTTTTTAATAATTTTGTAAGTCAAGAATTGTGTAATAGTAGAAATTTTCCTAGTATCTTAACAGTTTTGTATTTCATAAATTCATCTATTGAATTTACAACCAATTTTAATTTAGTTTTCTAAAAATACTTTTTGGTACCCAATTTTTGAAACACTGTTCGAAAAATAGCAACACCAGGTTAGGAGGGATTGATGATCGAAAAGATTTATGATAATAAATGTAGGAATCTTGCGAAACTATCGAAGCTAGAAACTGTTCAAAGTGTTTGCAGTTTCCTATTAAAAGGACGCTAACTGACGCGCAAATGGAAAGCAGAAGGTAAATTGAAATGTAAGTGTGTCCTCATTTCGTTGTATTTTCTTCAGCGCCGGTTCATATATTTGTATAAATAGAATGTAATGTTATTTCTTACACGCTTCATATTTTCTTCATCTCCCTGTGTGAATTGGAGTTAACGGTACAATTATGTTTCAGAACTAAAAAATATTTGACCAATCTCACCACATGCCATGTGCAAGTGAATTTTTCGTTAGTTTCCTTCTTATTTCGTCTTTGTCTAGAAATATTCGAAAAAGTCTGAATAGCTTTCATGAAAATTTGAATTTGAATATCAAGTAGTAACTTATTTTACACATCAGACAAAATTGTTAATTAAGGGTGCCGGCGCGGCTTGCAAGAGTGTTTGTGGCACACACATACATTGATAAATCTGCATATACGTATATGGAATTACAAGGTTTTTTTGTACACAAAATGACGCTTTATTATTGCAATGAGGAGTTCAGAAACGGTCAATTGTGATTCCTAAAAGTCGTAGAATTATGGGTGCAGAGCCCAAAATGCATATTTTTACGTTATCGAGCAATAATTTGCAACATTCGGCAGATACCGCCTGTCACGAGGCATCCAAAGCAAGCATGATATCACAAGATGGCCGCCACTGACAGAATTTCGTAAATATTGTGTGATTTATCGTTCGAATAAAAAAAATCGCTCCGCACCCATATAGCCAGGACATGTACAAAGGCGGTGGTGTGTATTTTTAGTTGATTAATTAATTATTTAAACACGAAAAATGGGTAGGAAAAAAATACAGCACCTCGAGGTTTCGAAATTTTGCACCAGTAGGCACCACTGTCTCTTTCCTAAACTGCACTTTACAAATTATGTAACAGAATGCGGCTGATAATGCAGGTCGATATTATATTGTCCACCGATAATACAGTGTCCATCGTTCATGCAAAAACTAAATTTATTGATCGCAAACACTAGTACGCGAAATGGCTATTTTCTGACGGATGCCTCGTGACAGGCCAACAACACCAGCGGTGTTGGACAGGCAGTATCTGCCGAATATTATAAATTATTCCGCGATAACGTAAAAATATGCATTTTGGGCTCTGGACAGACATAGATTGGACTTTTAGGAATCATAATTGATCGCTTCTGAACTCCTCATTGCAATCTTGAAGCGCCAGTTTGCGTAGAAAAAAAACCTTGTGTAACTTTCGTATACGTATACACGCATCTAGCGATGTGCAAACTGACGCTTCAAAATTGCAATGAGGAGTTCAGAAGCGATCAATTATGATTCCTAAAAGTCCAATCTATGTCTGTCCAGAGCCCAAAATGCATATTTTTATGTTATCGCGGAATAATTTATAATATTCGGCAGATACTGCCTGTCCAACACCACTGGTGTTGTTGGCCTGTCACAAGGCATCCGTCAGAAAATAGCCATTTCGCGTACTAGTGTTTGCGATCAATAAATTTAGTTTTTGCATGAACGATGGACACTGTATTATCGGTGGACAATATAATATCGACCTGCATTATCAGCCGCATTCTGTTATATAATTTGTAAAGTGCAGTTGAGGAAAGAGACAGTGGTGCCTACTGGTGCAAAATTTCGAAACCTCGAGGTGCTGTATTTTTTTCCTACCCATTTTTCGTGTTTAAATAATTAATTAATCAACTAAAAATACACACCACCGCCTTTGTACATGTCCTGGCTATATGGGTGCGGAGCGATTTTTTTCATTCGAACGATGAATCACACAATATTTACGAAATTCTGTCAGTGGCGGCCATCTTGTGATATCATGCTTGCTTTGAATGCCTCGTGACAGGCGGTATCTGCCGAATGTTGCAAATTATTGCTCGATAACGTAAAAATATGCATTTTGGGCTCTGCACCCATAATTCTAGGACTTTTAGGAATCACAATTGACCGTTTCTGAACTCCTCATTGCAATAATAAAGCGTCATTTTGTGTACAAAAAAACTTTGTAATTCCATATACGTATATGCAGATTTATCAATGTATGTGTGTGCCACAAACACTCTTGCACGGCTGCGCCGGCACCCTTAAAACAAAAAACACATGCAATCGAACATATGAAATCCATAACAGAGTTTTTCTACTTATCAACGAGAACATTCAAAGAATGTTTAAAATAATAATACATTTCTCTTTCGAGAGATCAATTTCTTGACCAATATACCAACAACTCAAGCCTGCCTTATTGTTAAGGTAATGCCAAGGTCATAGTCCGTTGAACTCGTCTTCTTCAATATTATTCTTCAATATTCAATAATCTTCTTCAATATTATTACAACCTAAGAAAGAGACAATGGCCTTGTGACAACTAAAATACGAGATAAGCAGTTTGGATTTAAATCTCTCGAAACATCTAAAAATTGCTCGAGTAGCGTTTCACCTCGAAGCGTGACGGATCAGACTCATTCACTGTCCAGCAAAAATTGTATACGCGGGGCGGGGCCTGAGGAAGTTCTCGCATCAAAAATGAACTTTAAAATCCAAACAAGTAGACATTTAAATACGTGGACGACGACGTGTGAATGACCGATTAGCGATTTCGGGGTAGTCGATCAGCGATATTTGGTATGTAAGCGGTGGATCCAGGGTCATCGACGTTACGTTGTTTTCCCTTGTTTTCTGATCGGTATGCGCGGGTGCCTCGCCGCGCGACGCCGACAGGTGAGCAGAGTACACAGGCGTGCATCCACACGCGCATGTACGTACGTATGTAAGATACAGTTAGGAGTACCGTTCTGAAAATGCAACGGCTCGTATCGAGCCGAAGAGAGCGAGGAGAGTGTTCGGTTGTAGTGTTCGCCCGTATACATATACGCGGGTCGAAGCGATGCGGCGCGGCGCGGCGGCTCGGCGCTTTAACTGAAACGGTGGCGGAGGCAGGGATCCAGTCGAAGGGGGTTGAAGGGGGTATAACGGTAGCGACAAATTCAATGGCACCGGGAGAAGACGATGAAACACGGGGCACGCGGGGTACACAGAGGCGCGCAGGTTTCACGCGCAAATAATTACAGTAAAGTCCCAATCTAATTGTAAGCCGATTCTCGGTTCTGTGCTGTGACATAGATCGGGACCGGATACTCTCCGTGCATCGCAAGAACTCCCTCGAGACGAAACCGATGAATTCTGTGTCAAAATTAAAGAACTTTTGATAGAAATGAGATAGAGCGATGATTCTCTTTTAACTAAAGCTGAAATATTGCAGAATATGGGAAAATTATAGAGATTATGGTACTAACGTTTTCTAACCTTCAAAATCTGCGTCGAACTTGCAGAATTTCAAGAAAATTGTGGTTTATCCAATGCCACGTCCGGATAAAATTTTTTCTGATTTCAAATCTGGCCGTAAAGTTTGTCTACCACCTCAGGAGTTTGAAAAAGATCGATGTTTTCATCCACACGAGAAGTGAGGTAAGTATTTAATCGATTTAACTTGCTTGCTCCTCATCAACGAGTGTTTCAACTTCTGGTGATACCTTATTCATATTGTTATCACCAGAGGTTAAAAAATTCGTTGATGAGAAGTAAGTCAAAAAGATTAAATACTTATCTCACTTCCTGTATAGATGAAAACATAATTATGGAAAATAGATATGTAATTTAAATGACATTACAGTCACACACAGCCTACAAGGAGTGCCAACGACGACAGCGATACGTCAAGTGATCGTTCAAAAATACTTCATTATGTTTATTTTTCTTGATTTATTATTGATGTACCCGACCCGGTATGGGATTACGCGGCATGTTTACACTGCTCGACAAGAAGCTCGAGCTCCTTGGCCCCTCGCGGGGTTGCTTCCCAGTGGAAGGGGTAGGCGAACTGACTTGGGACGATCACCTGCGTCGCGCTTATAGATTGGAATTTGACTATATACCCGATAAAGGCATCCTATTTTACATCGGCTGCCACGATTCCGGCTACTGGCGTATGGCCTGGTTGCGAGCGGTTAGGTCAAGTCCAGTAATTCGAACGGGAGTCGGCGATACGAACGACCAGACTCACTGAAGTCGACTTTCCATTACCGCTGTCCACATAGTTCCACTGTTATTCAAATTGCCGCGTGTCGCGCGGCGTGTACCGATAACAAAACAGCGGTCCAATCCGAGTCGAACGGGAACACACACACACAGAGCGAGTGAGAACGAATATATTACGGTAGATCGAAGCTCACCTTAAAGGGACGCGACGATTCGCGTTGACCGACAATGCTCACCCCTTTCGACACCTGCTGACCTCGTTTCTACGATCCCCGTTGATCCTCGCGTAACTCCGAGCAACAAGAGGCCGAACGATCGAGCCGGTCCATCGCGATCGGCTCCATCGTTTCCGGAGAACAAGAGCGACAGGGGATGAGACTGCAAACTTATCGCCTCGAAGACGGAACAGCCTATCTGACCGAGGAATACAGGCAGCTAACGGATCGAACGCGAACGGCGGGTAGAGCGGTCGGTGGCAGCGCGTGCGCACGTTACCCCTGAATCCCGTCGAACCAATGAAACACCCTCTTACACTGCCCTCGGGGGGTAGAAGATTCCGACGTATTTCGAAGAATTTCCATGAGAGATGGGATCACAGAAAAATCGCTGATCGAACCGGGGCGAGAGTGTCGAAAGCTCGATCTGTTCGGCGGGCGAACCGCGGCCCGGAAATCCTCGGAAGAGAGGACGTTGTGCGAGGGTTGAAAGGCTGTCCGTGTCAGTGTGATACGGGCGGGGTGGTAGCAAACGGTGGTAGCTCGACACCGGCTGCCATCTGGTGATGGTCGTTCCAAGCTCGAGCCACTGCTTCCCCGTGAAGTGCATAGCCGAAACGAGTCGTTCGGCTCCGAAACGTCATCAGCACGAGTTTTTATCGAAGGATCGAGGGGATTCTGTACGCGACGCGATCGACACGCGTGTCCCGTCCGCGACCTGTGCTCTTCGTCGGGTGTAATTTACCGTGTCGCGGCGGTGTGTTGCTTCCGGAAACGAAATAACGAACGGCCACGCATCGCCGAGCCAGGATCACGGAGACGACAATGACGTAAAGCCCACGAGGCCAAGTGGATTTGACTGGTGACCCGACTCGCAACGCGCGCGGACCTCCCGATTCATGGCCAAACCATCGTTGTCAATCGTGCCCGAGACTGCTCCGGTCCTGTGAGCCCGGGCTGTGTGCAAAATCGGACGGATCCCGATATCCTGGCCCCTGATCCGTGTCCCGGAGAGAGACCGGACAATGATCGATGTCGCGGAAGTACCGTTGCGACCCGCGATCATGCCACACAGCGAATCCTCTCGCGATCGCAACCTCAAACTGACGAGGTGTTTGGTGGACGATTGAACCTTTCCCGGACCCAGCCAGCTATCACAGACTATCCCGTGTTATCGTTTCTACGATCAAGACTACACCCGGGTGTCGACTCTTCTTCTCGTCTAGATGTAGCTCCCTCTCTCTCTCCCGTAGAATGTAAACCGAGTGACAGGAACACTGTGAAGTGAGTGATAGAAAGACACGATAGAGTGGGAGAGAGAGAGATGACGTTGAACGAGGGGCGAAATGTGACAGAGACCAGGAGTTTCGAATAGCCTCGCTGCGTTGCACGACTCCGCGTTGGAGTCGGAGAGCTGGTTGTTCACGGGATATCGACCGAAGGCCGCAGCTACCGAATTAGTCGTAATGAAGGTCGCGAATGAACGTGTGTGCCTCTTCCCGTGAGATCAACCGTTCCGATAGAGCCGCGCGGTACGCTCTCTGGTTCGAAAACCGACCAGCAGAGCCATTGCCAGGAACCTACAACAAGTTCCGAAAACGCGCGAGACTCTCTCTCTCTCTCTCTCTCTCTCTCTCTCGCGAAGTGTTTTCATCGTGATCGTCTTCGGCGAGGTTAGCCGCCGCGAGATCCTCCGGAACGTCGATGAATCGATGCGTACGGATTGGCGAGGGTGAACATTGAAACCGAGAGTGCGGGCTGGATGTAACTCCCTCGAAATACAGTTCTCTGAACGAGACCTACTGACCTATCGACTCGACTCTACCCCTCTCTGCCTTCCCACCCCTCTGCCTCTGGTCTCCACCTTTTTTTTTACTTTTACCCTTTAATCCGCGGACACCTAATCGAGCACAGCTAGGTCGACGCATCGGAGGACAGCGACCGTTGGAGGAAGTGTTGTCTGTTTGTCTGCGCGCGTGTGTGTGCGTGCGAGTGTGCGTACGGACGTGCCTGTGTGTGTGTGTGTGTGAGTGTGTCGCGTCGCGGGCAAGGCGACGTAGCTGCGCGTACGAGCGGAGGCGCGGGTGAATCGAAGAGAGTCGTTCTTTGAACGAGACCCACTGACCTATCGACTCGGCCGCTCCACCCCTACCCCCAGCGTCTTTCCGCACCCTACTTCTGCCTTTCTCCCCTGCGTGTGCTGGCGGTGCCGCCGCGTACCTGAGCGTCGGGACGCTCGTAATTCCGTTTCGTACACCCCTCGAAAAGAGGAACGCTCGAGGTGACGCGAGGGGTGGCCGACATCGACCCGCGCGCATTCACAAGACAAACGAGTGCCTAAGGATTATCAATCGGTACTTTCGCGCGACCGATCTCGCTTTTCTATTTGTGTTTCCTAAGCGTCTGACGCCACGTTGTCTCGGTGTGCAGGGTATCTCTCTACCTTCTCTTTCTTTCTTTCTTTCTCTCTCTCTCTCTCCCTTTCTCGATCTATCTGTCTGATTCTCTTCGGCGGCTCGCTGTAGGTCGTCAAGTATTGATAGGGTATCGGGACTAGAAGACGAAGAGTGCCTAAAATTGTATGCCTTCTCGACTGATTATTGATACACGACACATGGACACGCACGAATGATCGTCTATTTTCTCGCGTTCGTATCGAATCGTTTCCACGGCGAGTCTCGCTCTCGGTGGACCGGAAGAGATCGGTTCGAACAAATTTCTCGCGAACAAAGCTCGACGCGTGACAGTCGGTAAACAGTGCCTCAGATTATTATCTACTCTCGACTGATCGACGGAGAAGCATAGTTCGTCCGGTTCCCTTTCGCCATCGAAAGGGAACAGAGACAAGCTTCAAGGACAGATTCACGGGGACACTTTTCCATTCTTCTTCCCTTCGACGCGTTTATTTATTCCAGGATCCTCCTCCCAGAGTATCCTTCGTCCTGCCACGTACATGCGATCGACGATCAACGATCGCAGACTGGCCCGGACAGTGCACCCAACAAACGTTTGGAGTCAAAGTCGCAAAAGAGTCGATCACGCCTTGCGTCCTCCAAGCATCCAGCACGAGACGTCGCGGGGAAATCAACGTTCGTCACGTTCGCCAGCTGAGTCGAATCGTCGAACTTTTACCCGGTGAAAAGTGCGATCGATCGACCACGGCGGTCTCGACGGTGCGTCTTTAATTTCGCTCGCGGAAGAGATGGCAGCCGAAGGATCTCGCGAGGGAAACGAATTCACGAAACCGCGCGCAGTTCACGGTGTCGAAAGACTGTCGAACAACGGAAACGAAAGTAACAAGAAAAAACAAAGTGTCCCGACCGGAAGTTGTCCGAGTTTAGAGCGATACCAGAACATACCGAGCTCTCGAGCCTCGAGCGGCGAGAATGTTGTTAGATCGAGTTTAAACTGAGAGGGACAGCATAACTCGAGAAAGAAAAAAAATGGCGGAAAGTGCGGCGAGTCCAGGCTCCGTGCAAGTCGCTGCGAACAGTCCGCAGCAACAGCAACAATCGCAACAACCGCAACAACAACAACCACCGCAACAAACACAACAGACGCAACAACCGCCGGATATAAGCAGCTCGCAGCTGGCGTCGCCACCAATCACGGGCACAGGTACGAATAGGAAACGATCGAGATCTTCCGGTAGGGTTATATTTAAGATCTATCGACATCTCAATTAGATGTTTTTGTTCGATTAGCAAAACGTTCCTTCGCGTACCTCCCCTCTCGAACGCCGAACCGTTCGCAAACCATTACAATTTTCTTGTTCTTTGAATGTTCGTGTTACGTTCCGAATTAAACGTTCAGTTAGAGCCATCGGATTCTCTGTACTTTCATAAGAAAAAGTTTAACGCTGACTGTGCCGAGAACAAAAGATTTCTCACAATTTTTATAAGAATATGTGCTTGAATATGTACCTGAAACATCTTTATAATTTTAATGATTGAAAAATAAAAAGTATGAAACCGGTCGTGGCACGGATAGAGTTAACTGTAGAGTCCTTCAATAATTCATCGTAAAGAAACGTTGTGCAAGAGTATAAAAACGTCCTATTGTAGAATTGTAAAACTTTTTACAAATATTATGATGCTATTACGTATTTTTAGATTTCATATTGTTCGTTTATTATGAAGTTTACACACTTGAAAATGATCTTGCATGAGTGTATTAACCCTCTTACGTTCCTCAGGTTGGAAATTCATCCAATCATTTTTGTTTATATATATATAATCATTATTTTATATATAAAACCATTGATCTCTTTTCGTCTTTGTTTGAGCAGAGTCGCCAGATTAAGATTGTGTCTCCGCTCATCCCGCACCCTTGAAATCCTGGAATCTTAATTAATTAATTGAACGAGTATCATTTTTACTTACTTGTGGCGTTGTGGTATTTTGTTGATAAAATCTTTGGTGTCTCAACTCTACTTGTCTTCGCGAAGTCGCTCAGCTGAAAGGTTGAAATGCAATGCTGTGGGATGAAGCATAATTTGCAGATTCAAAGTGTAAAATGTTGTCATGGGGTATTCTAATTATGTCTGAGGAGCGTATGGGGGTTAAAAGAAGTTGTTTGACTTATATTTTGCAATTTAAACAATAGCGGTTTGCAATGCGATTTTTCAAGTTGAAGCGGTTAAACTAGTGCAGCGGAACGTGCATGAGCAAGCGCCATCCAATTAAATTCGAAGAATAGAAGCCAGGATTTGATCCTTGTGTTTCTGAAGTGCTCAATTTGGAACGTAACACTTTTCTTTGGCTAAAAATGCACGAGTCTCTGGGGAATTGTTAGCAAGAAAACTTGGGAAGGAGGGAGAAAGGCTCGGCGAAGGCAGGAAGCAGGCTTAGCGAATGAAAGACGACGGTCGCGTTAGGCTTTTCTTTTTCTTTTCTCCAATGGTACCTTGTTCGCATAACGAAGGATTATTGTATCGGGCATTCTCTAATAAACTGGATCGATGCCAGGAACAATTTTCTGTTTACTCTCGAACAGTATGCAACCGGCTATTAGCGAAATTAATATGCACGTTTTTCGAGCTGTTTCGCGTTAACGAAGAGAGAAATGCTTATTCGAGTTCTTTACGTTCCGAAAATTCCTGCTTTTATCAATCATTCATATTCATGATTAGACACTGCGGACCTTTATGGATTTGAAACAAAATTAAGAAGATGTAATGGTCCTCTATTAAAATCATTGAGGGAAGAAATAATGTTCAGTTTAGTTTCTATTTCTTGGAATCGACGTAGACAATTTTTATTTTTCATAAAGATCCACAGCCTACAGTTAGGAGCATAACTGATTACACACACTTTAAATCAGAATAACTTTTTTATGAATGGACCAAACGACTTGAATTTCTCTGTAAGGCTAGAAGAACTAGTTTAGTAAATGACGTCTAGTAAATATGTTATTTAATAAATCATTTGGTCCATTCATAAAAAAGTTATTCTGATATAAAGTGTCTGTGATCAGTAGACTGCGGACCTTGATGCAAAATAAAAATTGTCCACGTCGGTTGCACGAAATAGAATCCAAATTTAATGTTATTTCCTCCCTTAATCATTTCAACAGATGGGAAGTTATATATTGACACCTTCAATTATAAAAATTTTCCTACAATTTCGAATTCCATCTGCTCAATTTTGCTATAAACGCATAGAGATCCGCAGTCTAGTGATCAGTTATGCTCGCGATAACATTACAGAAATACCTGCGGGACATTTACAGACATTATACAGACATTTAATATGCAATACGTTTCTCTCTGTTTCAATTACAAGTCCGCTCGGGCTGGAAGGTCCTCGCGATCCTATCGCCGAAAGTTTTTCATTACTCTCGAGAGGTTCGGCAACACGGCCATTTCGTTTCCATCTCTTAATTGGCTCGAGTTACCCGCTGAAAAGTTTGATCGAATGCAAACGATTCATAAATACATTGGAGCTGACATATTTCCAGGGGCGCATTCAACGTTCCATTTGTTCGCGCATACACATATATATATTCAATGATTATCTAAACAGAAATGTTCTGTAGTTAGCTAGGAAAGATACACGCATAACAAATGAAGTCTCGGTAGGAAACAGTGAAACGCACTCGAACAGACATGTCGAACAAATGAACATTCGACTTACGAAGTCCCGTAAGCGAAAGCAGCTCGTCGAATTAGTCACAATCATATGACAACAATGGCGAAGCGACAAGAAATGCAATTAACGAACAATCGCGATCCGGCGTGCGACGATCCATCAGAACATAGCATCCCCATTACCGCGATCGAAAAACAAAAGACCGAGGATGCGGTGTTTCGCTCGCATAGCGGACGCTGCTCACGCAACGCGGCCACTCCTCGTGGAATCAGGAACGTTCAGAATCCACTGTATTACCATATCGATCGGCCAGCACAGAGCCAAAACGTTCGACGAACGGTTCGCGATCTTCCGCGATCATCGGCGATCCGTTGGACGTGGCCGCTGCTGGATCGGTCGCTGAATCTTATCTGGTCGCATCAATCCTGTGGACCAGGTAGAATGCAGAAAGAAGAAAGAAGAAGAGGAACGGCTGTTCGCCGAAGAGAGCGATCGGCACGAACGTGGCCCCGGCGATAGGCAGCATAAATCAAAGCAGAGTTAGCCTGACTGCTAGCCGGAGAGACAGACGGTCGAGGTCGGCTGTGTTGTTCGGGGCAGGCAGCGAGTCGGTTGCATCGCGTAATGAAGGACTATTACTCCTCGCGCTTGGGTTGCACAGCGAGACGGAGCGGGCCGATATGCCGGCGCTTTTCGTGCACGCTTCTCATCCCACGAGGGACAGGACGGGAGTGAAAGGGGCAGAGAATGCAGCGGCGCGGCGGCGGCGAGAAGAAGAGAGCGCGAGTCGCGTTAGCGGATCTGTCGGTCGAGTAACGGAACGCTCTCGAGTACCGCTAGCACCGGCTCTGACGCGGTTACCGGACACCGTTACTTCGGTGATCCGCGAGTATACCCACCACGTGCTGTCTCACCGTTCTCTTTGAAGCACGCGGCGTGGCGCGGCTCTCGGCTCGGCTCGGCTCGGGTCGGCGCGTTCGGCTGGAAGGATAACGCGAGCCAGCGAAACGCGCGCGAATTCGACGAACTGTGGAAAAATCGTGATCCCTTGCGCGCCAGTGACGCCGCCGCCGCTTGCCTCACGGATAACCGCGATTGATTTACAAGCGTTACGCGCGGGCCCCTCCTCCGCCTCCTTATTCTCCTCCTACTCCGCCGCCGCCGCCACTGGATCCGATGCCCCTTCTACCCGGCAACCAGTTCCGTTTGCATTAGCTCGATTCACTGTTACCGCCTCCCTGCAAATAACCGCCGCGCCAGCGACGCTCCGTTTGTTTTTCTTTTTCCAGGCAACGGTGAATCGAACGGACCCGCGACGCAGACGTCGAAGAAATTGCGCGCGGAAAGGGAATTCTAGGGAGCCGGAGGGAACTGGGATAGTGGCTTCGTCGCGAATTCATGCGGCATGAATATGCAACGGGAGATTGTTAGTTTGTCGAAACGTTTGACGATGCGACGCGATCACGCTAACCGGTTGCCGCTCTGTCGACTCCGACTCCAATCGGGGAATATGAATGCGAAGTCGTCGAGAACATTTTTCCCAACTTTCGGAATGCTGGCAGTCGATATTGATCCAATACAGAATCTTCTTCTACGCTGGACCTACCGAGCACTCAAAGCGATCCTAATGTTCCAGGTTACGACAGTGACATGGCTTTACTTGTTTAGATTTTCTGCTATTTTTATTACGATATTTGCGTGGATAAAGAAATTCATCGAATCAATGTAAGTAAATTCATCGTTTCAATAATTTGCCAGATGAGAAATGTAAAACAATTGAACTGTTCCACATTTTTTATTGCATAGTTGTTGAAATTACGACATTGATCGCCCCCTCCATTAAAATTTATCAAATTAATTTTTAGTCTTGTAATTTTTATAATATTTATAATGTTTATCAGTGACACTTTCTGTTCGGTACCGTTCGTCAATGTTAATGTTGACAGTTTCTCAAGCAATGTTACCGTTCTGTGACATCAAATAATTGTTGAAGAAATTGTTCTTGCACGTAGCTCTTCAATAGACAATTCTGTTTTGCAGGAAAAATAGGTACATTCGATCCATCGAAAAGTGTTAATATTTTACTAACCTAACTTCATTGCATAGTTGTTGAAGTTAGAACGATGCTTACATTAGAATCTATCAAATTAAATTTCTTTATTCGAGCACATATTGTTAGAATCAGTCTTGTAATATTTACAAAACAATGTATGTATATCAGTCGCCTTTTGTACTCGGTACAGTTAGCGTTAAACTTTTTCTTATAAAAGTACACAAAACTATCGATTCAAATTTTTTATCATGAAGAAACTAATTGAACGAATGCAAAGATTTTTGAAGCGCCGATAAACCAAAAGAGTCGGCATGTCGATGAACCACATGTGAACGAAAATTAACCAATGATTTTGTAACCAAGGCCTATTATGCCGCGGCACGTTTTACAAGCTTGCCATGTAAAACGGATTCCTTTTTTAAGTGTAACATTCTATCGCTTGAACGTTTGAAGTCGTTCGTGTAATTACGAGCAGCGCACGAACGCTGATGAAGAGATACAGTTCCATGTGTTTGAAAGGTATATTTTTAGCGTGCATTGTTGAGGGAACATAGGAACCGCTGTACTTGGAATAATTTTCAGAAAAACCAGTGTATTCGATTCATCCTTCACAACCTGCTAAAAGAAACATTATCAGAAGTACAAAAGCATAATCAGGGAATATTAAAAGCATTGAGGCCAACAGTGTACGAAACGATAGAAGAAATCATAGATTTATGCAATTATGTTTATGTACACGATCTAAGAAAGCTACTACCAAAAGATTATGGCAAAATACCTTTTGAAATGTTCATCTATTTATGTTGGTCTTTTTCCACAAGAAGCCAGAAAATTAGCTTTCGAATGTGCAAGAAAATTTCACTCGCACAACATTCCACCTTCTTGCTGGCTGAAGACTTGAATGCAGTATATGCCAAAGTAATTTCATACCTGAGATAATATTTGAGTTGGTGCAATATATTGTTTTGATGTTCTGTTAAACGTAGCATATTTTTGTTAACCTAAACCTAAAGAGTCAATATCATTCAGGTAACAGCAGTGTTTTTAAATTTTATTCTTCGGCAACAACCAAAAAGTTTCGCTTCGTCCAGCGACAAACAAATGAAAAAATATAAAGAAACCTACTGCGGAGTTTGAAATATAATAAATTTGACAATTTGTTTACTTGTTAGAGATGAGAATATCTATACTATTTCTACATGATTTGATATGTATCTTGAAAATCGGAAGTTCTAGCCCCGGTCTCCCCTATCGGAAACAACAATAAAACACCGGCGAAGAAATTCAATAAAAAATATCATCAAGATAACCCCCCTCCCCAGTTTCAATTCGTGGTCCAATTGGTACCCTTATCGACATCCATTCTTCAACATCCATTGATCGACTCGCTGCAGCAGAGAACTCTGACCTAAATCCGAAAAAAGACGATCTCGCGGAGCAACGGGTAACTTGTGTATAAAAACAACTTGTTGTTTATCTAAGGTCGACAGAACGGCTAACATGCAATATTACTTAATAGTATATGCTCAGGTAGCGTGTCGACGGGGCCTGTTATCGTAATACGTTCGTCATTCCAGCGCGGATACATTGAAACCTTTGAAAGATAATGGAACCGGTTGGTGGCGCGGTGGGCGGTGGAAGTCAGGTGCTGGAATCACAGTTAACCACACGCGATTTTTCTTCCGCTTATTATTGGGATGTTACGACGCCATGCTGCGCCGTCGGCCAAGGGGGCAGAAATTAAAAAATCAAGTTTTTCTAAATTTATATCTGTTTACATGAATTTATTTAAAAAACACCATCTATTCATGAACAGACAGCAGATTTTATGCATTTATGACAAAAATGAGTAAACGTAAACATAGCAGTAGTAAAAACATTAGAATAATTTTAAAATGCTCTTATATTATTTTCAACTTGTTAAACATATTAACAAAAAAAAAAGAATGTCTATTTCTCGGGGTTACAATCTTTGCTATTCCCCTCCCTTTCCTCTTTTCTCTGCACTTCCCCCTGCTGTCACACTTAACCTAACAAAACCTAACACAGCATTAACAAAACCAAAATAGAATTTCATCTCGGTTTAAAGGAAATTAATAAACTACATACACATATTTATTAAACTCTGTTCTGAATCTTCATCACGAGTCCGACACGATATTGTAGGGCAAGGGGTTAAGGTTAAACAAATATAATCATTAGACTGCGGATCTTTATGCAAAATAAAAAATGTTTGCATTGATTGCAAGACCCAGGAGCCAAGTAACAATTTCATTCTTCTTTTAATTATCTTATTAAGGTGAATCTAATACACTGGTGGCCTTAAATCTTTTTAATACCGCCACTGTTTTAAATTGTACGTTCCCATTTTTCTCATAAATGCATAAAATCCGCACTCTAATATCATCATATAGTCTTCTCTATAATTGAAACATTTGTTTATACTACTCATAGTTTTGAAGATACGGAATTTGGTGCAGAAAACGGGCATTCCGACGCAATTTGGCGGCGTCGAAGCTTTCGCGCGCTAAAAGCGCCGTTTTAATCGCTCCTTTTCGGGGGGAAGGGAACGCTACGCGGCGCGAAGCGCGCGCTTATCGCGCGTAACGGAAAAGGAAGCCTCCGTAAGAGCCGCGGTTCACGCGAACGATCGCTCAGGTACACCTCTCTCGACACCAGGGGTTAGGAGGCCAGCCGCTTCGTCATTTTACTCACGTCCGGCACCATGAGAAAATTTACGAGACAATATTTGAATAATCGCCGTCGATCTCTGGCAAAAAAGAAACCCCGTACGCGGCGTGCCACTCGGGATCCTGTAACTTAAACATGCCGCGGAGAAAAAACCACTATGTATTTATTTACCAACGAATTCGCATACATACATGCCTCCTGTTAACGGATTATTTGTACCGTTGCTTCGACGATCCAGACATTGATTTTCCACGCGAGTCTTTCGTAATTACGCCGCCGTATTCTTACGATCAAGCGACCGAGGTGAATTCTTTTTTTTTTATTAAGTCGATGCGAAATTAAGGCGGAGCTTCTGGCGATTATTCTTTTTCCAAATATGTACACTGTGTTTGTTGCTTTTCCGCTTCGAATATTTGATGTGTGAATTCTTTCGTTGTTTATCGACTATACAAGCGTCTATATTTAATCAAAATAACATGTCTAATTATTTGAAATCCTTTTTAGAATTACCAAGTGGTCACTGTTTAGTATCGGTGTAATATACCAAGTCGAAATTCTGTAATATATCTCTGATTTCCTCCAGGTTACGTTATAATAAGAATAAAAGACTTGCTGAATCTTTAATTGATGATAATTAAATGATTCAATAAATTCAATGCATATTAATCAGAGTATAATATTAATTCAATAAATTTAATGAATATTTATGACAGCATAATATGAATTCAATAAATTTAGTATGGATTAATGACAGTCTAATATGTATGCCATGAATTCAACAATTCAAGAAATTTCGAGTGGATATCTTGAGGGTAATTTAGCTGTTTTCACATTCTCGTAATATCGTTTCATTCAGAGTTGGACTATTATAATGCACTATTATAACTTGAAAAATATTTAAGAAAAAAATATTTTATTATAGTGTTTTGGAAAGCTCTCAAATAAAGCTACAAGCTAGAAGCTGCAATAAAAAATAGGGAATTCTATTTAAAAGAACTTACAGAATTATTGGTAATGTTAAAATATTAATAACTATACATACTAATTTAGATGATAACAAAATGAAATCTGTGCGAAAGTGCTCTCTACACACCTACCTGAAAGACTTTTGTGATACAAGAATTTACACAATTTTCCTTCAAACACTTGAAAATCGCCAATGAACGGACGCTGTTTTAGAGACTGTTTAAGAACGCAAAGCGTGCCTTAAAATCTCTCGACTTTCGATGAAGTTCACTACTTCACGGGTGTACAAATAGAAAAAACAACATTGAAGCCTTATTCTTGAGACCTTTAACTACGACGGACAACAAAAATTTTATGACGCAAAATTTAGAAATCGACTTTTTTCCACGTTTTCGGGCCTGTGCGTCGGGTCACGCATAAGTCTCACGTACAAGGAAGTAGGAACATGAATTTTTTGAAGTTGCATTCGTTCGTGTGAGAAGGCTGAAAGGTCACGGGGTCAACGATACTGTCGTTCACCGTTCACGTTGGTTGCCGCGATCGATTATCGCGGTATCGTGCTTAAATATCGTTTATACGAGCGATCGATTCGCGTCCATTTCAAAGAGTAATTATTGAATCAAAGCGAGCCCTCGCCATTACCGTTGAATTTTACCGTGGACTGGTTTTCACGCTATGAATCAGAATACACAATACTTCGGCACGCGGTTAAGGTTTCCCGTTGCGTTTCTGCAGCTTTGTGAATCTCTATGATCTATGATCTACGGGTCAGGAGGTCATGCTATTTGCCATTTGCCTCACGTGTTTCATAAGTACCATCGATACGAGATAACCGGGGACCGATATTCCGTGCGTTGCACATTTTTTGATACACCATCCTTCGAATTATATCCTTCAACTATTTTAATCGCGTATCTTCGGCTCGATCGATTAATTCCCCTGCAACAGACATTCAATTGTTTGCAAATGAAAATTACTGGTCGATTATAAAACATCTAATGCAAATTTCTATCTTTGTAAAGTAATTCGCTAGTTCGAAAGTCAAGCATCTTGATATTTCCTGAAGAATTTCTTTGTGACCTTAATGATGAACGTTTGCAGTAACGTAAATGTCCCCACTATCTGCCAGTCAATCGTATAACTCTGTTTACGTTGCTTGCTGGTGATAAATAACAATTATAAGAAGATTGCGGATGTTTATGTAATTTTTTATTTTTGCAGGCAAACAAGAAAGTGGAAACGAATTAAAGTTTATTTTCAGTGGTAGAAGCCTTTGCAGATCTGGAATAAATAAAAATCGTATTCAATTCTATGGAATTGTATTATATATTCTAGCATTTTTTGAAAATTTTTAGAGGCCATAAATGCATGAAGATCCGCAGTCTGATTTTATAAGTTTGATTTAAAAAAACCTAAATCAATAAATTTTAGTAGCGGAAGTGAAAAATTGGGGCCAATTAAATTTTAGGACTGAAGCAAAAACAAAAACAAAAAAAATAGTAGGAGGTGGGTTAAGGTGCATTTGTTTTTAGGGAAGTTTTATTTCACGTGAAAAGTCAATTGTGCTGTTATTAATTTTTATTAATAATCATGAAGAAATAAAAACCAAAATATGTTATTGCTTAAATTAATTTCTATCAAGTATCAGTAAGAAAAAGTGGCCAACTTCCTTTATTTAGGATATAATTTATACATTACAAAAATAAAAGTTAAAAAAGCTGGTTGAAACTGAAAAAAATATAAAAAACATATTTAAACGTAAAAGAAAACTTGTGACACTGTACAACATGCATAACTGTATAACATATACATGCATTTCGATACCAAGTCTTATGGATTTAATTTATACAAACAGAAGTTAAGAGAACACGTTAATTATTGAAATAAATAGTTCTCTTAAAAAATAATCTACGATTTATAAAAATATTTAATATCAGAATTGTTTGTTTCCTGTGTGAACATACATTTTTCGATAGAGTCACCCTTTTAATGACTCTGAATATAATAAGAAACACAAAAGTCGAGGTACATATATTGTCTCTGCATTTAAGAGATCGCTGTTTCAAAGGTTGAGTTAACGTCAATTTGTGCGGTTTAGCATCGTTACCACTTAGGTGATAAATGTTGTTTCAAACCAGTCCCGCGGTAGCAATGGGCGGAGGTTTTAAGGTTTCACAATCGAACCATAAAGATTTCCAAAATTCTCCTAATTATATAGGGTGAATCACGAAACGTGTTTAAATTACTCTGTTGATGCAGACAATTTGATTTTACATAAAGATCCGCTGTAAATAATAGTATGAATAATGGTACAGCAATTTTTAGTGATGACTCTGAGTCAAATTCAATAGAAATATTCGGACAATATATGAGTTCTTTTTAAACTGTTCATAAATCTTTAATAAAGGCCTTACCGAATTCTTTAAACCCGTTTTAAGATGCCTAAATTTAATATGGTGACCACATACTAATTTAACTTTGTGCTATACATTGAAACTTTTTTCGTTGATCGACGTGAATCGTGTTCTTGTAAAGTTTTCCGACTCTGACTTTTGTATTACGTTGAGAGGACAGTATAATTTATAACAAACACTTTCGAACATTGTCAATGACGTACGTCGCATACGTTTGACAATCGAGCAAATTCGGAACTGAACTTCCAACACGCTTATCGCGCGGAAAAAAGATCGATGTGCACGGAGTCCTTTCAGGCCAATGTGTAAACAGGTCTGATACATGAAAGTGCACTCCACTTCGATAGAATTTCCTCTCTCCGCGGCGGCTTCCATGTGTTTACGTCTACTTACTAAACTAGGCTTGAATTGCTCAACGAGCACCTTACCCGAACGTTTGATGCACCCCAAGGGGAATATCGGATCTAGTCATAGAAATAAAACGCGGTACGAGCGTATGCGCATCGTTAAACGTTCGAGGAAACGTCTCGTCCGAATTTGAATATTTTCCTCGAAACGTTCGAGACTTATTTGTCAAAGTGTTCCCTGTCCTCCACGAAAATTCGAAGTAAAAATCGGGTCGGGTTGGAAACCAGAAAATTTTTAATGTTCGGGTACCCGAATGTCAGAGTTTTGGGTTCCCTAGTCATCAAAAGCCGAACCGCGCGCATACCCGCCCACACTTAAGAATTTTCTGTCCTCTTATACAGTAATGTCCCGTTCCAAGTCAATTCTCGGTTCTGCGTTGTGACATAGATCGGAACAGGGCACTATTTTTTTGTGGCTTCGTCGATCGCGCCGAGCGTGGAATATCCTGCAAAATAATCCACAATTAAAAAGAAATAAGTTCCGCAAGTTAAACAGAACACATTTTTCGCTAATAAAATAGATAGGAATAATTTTTTAATGAATTTTAATGGAAATTTCATCCCAATATCTCTTATGGTTGAAGAGTTATAGAGTAAAACGTTACGATCCAGCCCACTGTGTTGCAAAAAGCCAAGAGTGATTAACTCTGTGGTAGGTTGGGCGCTGAAATGCGAAAAGCTGGTCGCGCAGCTTCCGTTAGCCACAGACGATTTTTGAGGCGACGCGACGGGCTCAAGAGGCTTTGAGCGGTGGGGGTTTAGTGGGTATGGGTAGGGGTATAGTCCCTATAATCCCGTTACCCCCAAATTCCTCCTAGGGGGTGCCGAGTCCCACACTACCCCCTCCAGACATTATCTGAGGAGGGTGTGTGCGTAAGTGACACTCCCCCACTGCCCTAAAAAAAAGCCCACTGTGTTGCAGAGATCACTTTAAATAATTTTCATTTCGTCAATTTTTAAATGTCCATCTTTCTAAAAAGTGGTCCGTACAGGGGACACTTGGGGCTATATCCGTATTTTCTTCAATTTTTTAAAAAGTGGCCCACTATGAAAACACAGCATTTGTTTGAAACAATTGCAAAATAAATGGTGAAAAAAACATTTGTTCCAAATAACTCCTCAGTATTTACTTAAAATTTTGTCCTTTTTTCACAGCAAGTATGTGGTTCTAATTTATTGGTTTTCCGTTTGATTTACATGGCTGTGCTATTTTTCAAATTACGTTATATTATACATACATTATTTTTCAGACGCAAAAAATGTCTCTTTGAGAATGATCCACATAGGGATCGAAACGTCGAGATGCATTTTTAAATAACTGCACATTTGCTGTTGTTCGAAACGATCGAACCTTGCGCCGAAATCACAAATTTATTGTATATTATATTTCGATCGAGAGAAGAATTTACCTTTAACAATGTTATTGTTATAAATGCATAACATCCGCAGTCTAGTTATTAGACACAGTTCGATCGTGAGTGATACGCACTCGTGCACGCCGTCGTAATGGTCACTGTCAGTTGTGTAGATTTTTGATAATTGTAACAGCACTCGCGACAGAAATAAACGTTCTTCCCTTAAGCAAACTTACTGTCGAGACATTAAACTGTCGCGTTAAAAAATTCACGATGCTGACGTGGCAGCAAGAACGTGCAGCGTGTTAATTCTTGGGCTCGAAAACAATGTAATAGATGCCAGATAACGATAAGCGAACAAACATCGGCGTAATGTATAACGTGCAGTTGCTTCGTGTGCCGGACACGATCGGTTAATGGCAAAGTGCCTGACCTCATAACCCCCAGACCCAACAGATGTACTTCTACGATTAATCCTTATACATGTTACTTCAAAATCCTTATCCACCCTGTTCTGTTATCGTGAATGTGCTACTCACTTCATTGCAACGCAACTTATCAAACCATTAATCAACATAAATGAACAGGACCACTTATCCATCTAATCCTTAATCTTTGCACTTCATAGTTTCAGAAGTTGCTAGGAGTTGATTTGATACGAGCAAGCAAGAAAGGCTTCTTGTAAAAAACAAAATAATTGTTGTTTATACTTTCACCAACAATTTCAAAAGCATGTTTCTGCGTTCTCGTGGTCCGTCGAATTACGAGCACATAGCTAAAATAAACAATGAAGAATTTTACTTTAACCGGAGTTTAGGGGATGAGAAACGAACGACCCCTATCACAAAGTTCCAAAGTGAAGTTGACAGTTGCATTTAATGACTTGGAGTGGTTCTTGCAGCGGTAACTTGTTAACGGCAGTTCCAACAGCAGCGAAACATGAAACACCTTTTTGTTCTCCTTGCAATCCTGGCAATTAGAACAACACCTATTATATTTCCCATAGAAATTTTATCTTGTAGTGATTTACATCAACGAATCGATACACTATACATGAATCTTGAAAAACTTGAAAATAATATTGAAGCTTGTATACATATAAGTAACTATATTATGTGTATACCATATAACTAGTAGATCGAGCGAAAAGAAATCGACGCAGTTTCTCGTGTTTAGTCAGATTATAAAGTACCCCAGGACCTTTCTAAAATTTTGTATACATTTTTTGAGATACTTTAAGTGTATTATTTAAGACTAAACAATCCAAAAATGTTCTAAAGAAGTTAAAAAGACAGACCAATACCGTGCGCATAAGACCGCACGATCGAAGTGAAAACTTCTATGGCGATAGCCCGAATTCTCCGAGTTTACCCGATTCGCGTTACACCTCGGAGCGTGACGGATCAGACTCGTTCACGGCCCAGCAATTGTGAACACGGTGCGTCTAAAGAAAATTCACATAAAAAATGTTGATATTTGCAATTTCCGTGCAACACAGTAGCGAGAGACCCCAGTATACCAGCGAAGGGTTAAGAATTGACGGAGGTCTTTTTAGAGAGTGAAACTAGTTGATCGTGCGAAAAGAAATCGATGTAGTTTCTCGAAGAAAAAGAGCAATTGCTCACTGTAAGGTCATGAAGTTTGCGCGCGAGATTCGTCCGGCTAACAAGCTTACGGGGCTCGATGTAGGGTAAAAGTGCGCACGACAGTGAAGCCCCGACTCCGAAGCGCGACCGTGGCACGGTTTGGCCTCCCGTGGCTCGCTTAAAACCGAGTAGATACCTTGCATTCTGGCTGTATGATGAAATTCCTCGGGACGACGTCACCACTTCCTCCCCTCGCCGACATATCGCACAGTTTCCCCATTTATAGAACGAGTCTCTCCGGCTGAAAGCTTTTTTGTGCGCGCCATAGAAATGTCGGGCCGCCGAATGACGTCGAATATTACGAGCGAATGCTTGAGTGCAGAAAATGGCGGTCCCGCCTGTTACGCGCACGTGGCGAATATGGCAACAGTGGATCACCTTCTTTGCAAGCTTGCTAATTATTCTCCTCTCATTACTTTGCCACCTGTTTAGAGATCGAGCTTCGGCCGGTGGTACACCAAAGGCACCGAAATTCGTCAGGGACAAGGTGCTCAGAGATCAGGAGAATTTATTTGCAGTTTTATTAACTAATTTTTGAGAAACGTATTTTCGACACGTTAGACTTTCTATTGCTAAAGGGTGTCCCAACAAGAGTGGAATATTTAAATTCCAAATAAAATACAGTTTCTTTATTTACTACCGAAATTTTGATTTAATCACAAAGTAGACATGTGGGAATTATGTATGGAACAACGCATCTGGTAAATCTGGTAACAACGCCAATTTTCTAATGGAAAATAGTTACTTCAAGTGACCTCGGGAATCACCCATTTCAAGGAAGTATAACATTTTTTGGACACCCTGTATGAAAAAATCATGTCTGCTATTTTGAGATTAGTAGGATGGTGATTAATAGGCTGCGGGTGGTTGTGCAATTTTCAATTTCTATATACAAATTTTAAGAAAGTGGCATAAAATAAAATTCTATTTTTATCGGGGACCGCCTTTTTAGAATAAAAATCTGACTAAACTCTATGGGATTTTATATTCTAGCATTTTTTGAAAATTTTCACAAGCCATAAATTAAAATTGGGTCAATGTTCCTGAAGGAGTTAGGCGTCTCCCAACGATACCATTGTCCGACTACCTCTAACTGGCAATAATTACTCACGTTTTGCTTCACATGTAAATCACAGGCGCACGTACACATGTACAATTGAATCATTTATCCGTCAACTTGAAAGTAAACTTTAATAAACAATGTTTTTCTATATTTAAATAAAGATATGCGTATCTGGGATAATTATCCACCTACTGGAGCTGGAACAGAAATTGATGAAAGGGACTGTAATCGGAAACCAAGAACAATGGTTGCAATTGTTAATAGTCATTAGAACAAGTACGATGGAAACATGAATATATCGAAATTCATTTGAGGGGATGTTCCATCTTCAGTTTAAGTACCTCTTGGTAAATTGGCACTCGTCTCATGCTACGTATTGTATTTCCGCGGAAATTCAGTATAATATTATTGCCCTTACCAACGACCGCACCTAAATTCGATCAAATTTCATTTTATACAGATTCTAATTATACTCCAATCGAGGTCAGATTTATATTTAAAAAAGTTTCATTATATTCGAACCGTTACTAACAATAAACGCTACTGTACATTGTTTCTTTGGGAGGCAATCAGTTGAGAAAATAGTCCTGTATAAATAACACGCTTCGTAAATAGACATCATATACAAAAATAGTACATCAAATTTAGTTCATAAAAGGTCAAATTTCAACCATGTTTAGCCTTCTGTTAAATAATGAGTATGATGATGAATTCTGAGTGAAGAATACTCCTAAAAAATGCATTCGCTTAAATAAATGTAGCAACTATCATCATAGTTTAAAATCATTTCGATAATGATCACATTATTTTCTTAAAATTGAACCGAATGAGTTTGAGATTTCTTGAAATTTTGGAAAAATTTCAACTTTTTTATCTGTGTCTATAATGAAAATTTAAAACATGCATTTTGTACGAAACTGTTAAAAATGACAGTTGTATGCCGAGAATCATGAAAAATTGCAACGTTGACCACTTTTTATCATTTAAAATTCGTAAACCAATTAATCGATTTCAATGAAATTTTCAGAAGGTATATAATTCATACGAGTTTGCAAAACATATCTTTGAAATTTTCGTAATTGGCCCAGCTAAAAAAATTGTAAAGATCAATTTTCGCTATTGTTTATCTCAATTCCGACGAAATGCATGTTTTCAACTAATTTAATTCTCCTAGCCTCGCAGAGAAATTGGA
This sequence comes from Lasioglossum calceatum, assembly GCA_963966675.1. Classification (NCBI taxonomy): domain Eukaryota; kingdom Metazoa; phylum Arthropoda; class Insecta; order Hymenoptera; family Halictidae; genus Lasioglossum; species Lasioglossum calceatum. The sequence continues at coordinate 3,687,150 of OZ016541.1, forward strand.
GTCGTTTGGTCCGTTCATAAAAATGTTATTCTGATTTAAAGCGTGTGGAAACAGTTATGCCGCTTACTGTGTATGGTCTAACAATAAGTCTAAAGTCTAAGTCTAAGGAATGTAGTGACCAAGCGGTTTGAGTTTGAAGTTCGGGAACCAGCGGGAATACGGCACTGGTTCGGCGCAGCCCCCTTTCAAGTCTTCGGAGTTAGATCGTTCCTGCCGGATCGGTCGTCCTTTTTCCCTTGCGCATGCCGGTTATCCTCGTTCTCGCGCATCTTACACACGTATTACGTGGCACGACAGTAGGCCAAGAGTTCGATGGCCTGCAGCCTTGCAAGGCCGGTCGCCGTCACGGTACCGAATACCACGTCAGATGACGCTGCTAACGGCGTGTTCCTTCCCGTAAACCAATCTTACAACGCCCGGCAGTATCGACCGATGAAGTTATCGTCGATGTCCGACCTTACCGACGAGATTCAAACGTTGGATGGCGCCATCGTCGAGCGTTTCGTTCGGCTTCTTTTTCATTGGGCGGATCCGAGGAACGGTTGCAATTTTAAATTTAAATTTCGCGGTTCCATCCACCGGGTACATATTTTTTCAATCGTATTTCCCTCGATACAATTCAGATATGAATATTTCCGTCAACCGGCATTTTAATGGAATTGCGAGGGAAATGGATTGATTTTTGTTTGATATACTCTTTTATTATTACGGAAATATTTTTTCAGCGCCAGCGACCTTTTATGCGGCGGCTCCCTCGGCGGTGAACTATGAACGAACTATTGCGAGTTTTCCTCGGCCATTTACTTCCAACATAAAACGCCTTATACGCTCAAGGACTTCTGAATGGTTAACGATCCGAGATCCATTTTCCATTGGGTTATAAATCAGGACAAAGTCCGATTAAGCTCATATCAGGCACACCTATTTTGAGTTTAACGATTTTTATTAACAGCGTCCCGGACACTGTCCGGATTTAGCTTACGTCGCTGTTGTCAAATTCCGTCCTGACGTGACAGTTGGTCGAAATAGTAACACAGGCTGTCGTGTTCCGTTAAAACAATTTTCAATTTTTATTATAGCGACCGGTCTGCACTCTTGATTCTTAATTGATCAGGTGGTTCTTCTGAATACTACCCTTGGAAACCTAGATCGTGCAGCTGTGTATTTATCAGGGCTTCGGAGTCGGTAGACAAAATTCTTAACTCCAACTCCGACTCCAACTCCTCTTTTTTTTTACCTCCGACTCCGAATCCGACTCCAACTCCGACGCCGATTTCGACTCCGACTCCGACTCTCCAAATTGAAAAAAATATGTACTCAAAATAATTAAGTGTTGTAATACAACTGAATAAATAGTTGAAATATTGTATTAAAATCTGAGAATATGGAATAGATAACTCTGATACAACACAACACTTGTTTGTTACTTTCTCACTTTCAGGAAATAGTTAGAAAATACTACTACCATAACTTTAACTGTTTCTCCTCTACATAGTGCCGAGGTATATACATATACAATACGTCTATACTGTAGATCGAAATCTATTAATGATTTATAAACAAAAGAGCTACAGTTGGAGTCGGAGTCGATATATTTTTTTCCGACTCTGACTCCGACTCCGGCAGTTGATACATAGCTTTTTCTAACTCCGGCTCCGACTCCAGTGATTAGCAATTACTCCCAAACTCCGACTCCGACTCCGAAGCCCTGGTATTTATGTTATGTTCTTCGAACAATTACGTTAAGGTTAACATAAAAGGTTAAGATTAAAGGTTAACATCCCTCTTTTGATAACAACGTTTTTACATTTTCTTCGATTTTAGCGGTCTAGGCGGCGAGTCCGGTGCATTCAGTAAGCGGACAATGCGACGCAGCGCGAAAAGGTAGATCTATCCGTTCGAGTCATTAAACGATGAGTCACGGAGCGGTCCGAGCGTTCGGTCCGCGATGTGTTCATTTGAACGGGAGGACTCCGATCTCTTCTCGGGGAGAGTCGGCGGCCGATGATGTTCCCAAGCGAAGGATGTTTCGTGCAACGGATCTCGTGAGATGTGCACGGCGAGATGGGTCTGATCTATCTCTCTCTCTCTCTCCCTCGATCTTTCTTCTTTCTCTCTCTCTTCATCCGATTCCGGTGGATCGTTCGAGCGGGATTGTTGGCTCTCGCGGCGCGCGTACCGAAGCGAAACGGCCGAGCGACGGTTGCAAGACGAAACTTCCGATTGCGACAGCGCCCATCGCCGACAACAATCGCTCCTTACGTTAGGAGCGTGCACGGCACGGTCTCTCGACCAGCCGAACAAACGCAAAGAAACGAGAAGGCCTCACGATGCACGTTGATAGTTGCATGAGGCTGCCTTTTAAAAACTTCGTTTCACATCAACCGAGACGGGAACGGCACTGCTCGCCGGTGCCGCGCTGCTTCTTTTTCTTCCTTTTTTTTTTCTCTTCTTCTTGTAAAAGACCGAGCTTCCGTTTTGTTCTTTGCCTGGCTCCTGGCTCCGGTGGGAGAGGGGGGTTTCCCGGGGACCACGGGGTGCGGGTGTTGGGGGGTGAGTTGTAAATGAACGCGTAATAATAGCTCGGAGCTGGATTCGCGACGTGCGACCAAGTCTTTTCTTCGCGCGAACGGGAACAAGAATGAAAAGAACGTTTCGACAGGAGAAACAAATTCAATGGAGTCGTTCCGATGAATAAAGCCCCGACACTTTGTTGATTTTGATGGCGCGATTCGGAGGACGCTCGATCGATCGCCAGATCCAGTAATCCCTCCCGATTAGCATTCCTATCGATTCTATAGTCGAATCTTGATCTAAGCCGGATCCCCGGGTCCGTGCTCCGACATGGATCGTGTAGGGCTGCTATTTTGTTAGGATCTCACCAACAGCGCCGAACCTGCATTTTTTTTATTTTGCATAAAGATCCGGAGTCTAGTGATAACATTCTGAAATTCTTTGAACATTATTCACAGTCTCCTGAATGCATAAAATCCGCAGTCTAATAATTGCATGTACGACAAAGAAGAGAAAACTTTCTATATTTTCCGTGGCGTTCAACCAATGGAAAAAAGTGGGGGTTATTAATCATCCAAGCTGAGACGCGCACGATGATGATCTGTTTCTAATGGACCACCGATCTTCTTGATACATCGCCAAGCTTACAGGAATTAAAAAGTCATTAAACTTTCGATCCATTGACCAACCATTATCCATTAACAATAGATTATGGACTAACGAATGTAATCTTGTTTCGATTGTGAAATTTGTAACCTTTGTCTGTTCTGTTTTCAGGTAAGTTCCATGTCCTTGATTTGGGTGTTCACGTGAGCTCGCGAGCACGGATCGGTGAGTACCTTCACGGAATCAACGAAATAACACGGATACATCTCGTTAGCGATTCTTTTTTTTGGCCTAAGGACGCGTATCATCACCGGCACGGCGTTCCGTGCCGCCACTCACACAGAGATAAATGTATAATTCAGTGGATGAACGCGGCGTTAGTTGTGATCGAAGCCACTCGAGAGTCCGGTCACGAATTTGTTTCACAACTGCGTAACTTTCCTAACGCTCGGAACAGCAGCGTGACAAAACGGGGGGAATTGCGATCTTGGGATTTCTGTTTTGCGTCCCAACGTAAACAACGCCTCGCCTTACGTTGGGATCTTAGAGATACCCATTTCACGTGTATTCTACATAAGTGTATCGAAAGTACACGCGACATTAAGATAGTCCGTGCAGAAATCCGGATACTATTTAATTCACGGATATACGTGCACTTTAATACACGTATTCACCCTTTTTCAAATCAATTTCAATCTTTTATAGATTTTGTAATCTAAATTCACCCTTCTGCGAATCACTTTCACTCTTCTGCAAATCAATTTCACCCTTTTTAAACCAAATTGAACCTTTTGCAAATTAATTTCAACCTTTTACAGGTTTTATACTCCGAATTCACCCTTTTGCATATCAATTTCACCCTTTTACAAATTAAATTGAACCTTTTGCAAATCAATTTTAACCTTTTACAGGTTTTTGTACTCTAAATTCACCCTTCTGCAAATCAATTTCATCTTTTTGTAATCCAAATTGAACCTTTTGCAAATCAATTTTAACCTTTTACAGGTTTTATAATCTGACTTCATCCTTTTGCAAAAAAAAATCAAATCAAATGTGAACAACTGTTAAGAAATTAAAATTTTTATTTATTGCAAAGATGTACATCGGATACTTATTGAAATAAGTAATAATTAGTAATTCCTTAACACAATCGATGCGGAAATTCTCGCAGAAGAGAAAGTTACTTCAAGTGACATAAGAAAACCTCCTTCAAGGTTCTCCAACATTTTTGGAACACCCTAAATATAAAACTTCAAAGTCAGAAAGAAAAATCTTGCCGTGTGTACAGGGTGCTTCGTAAGTGATGAGAGAAGTGAAAGAGGTGATACTGATCGCGGAAGAATTCGTCCAATAATGTTTCGAGTAAGTGAAGCAGGTACTGCATTATACGTCTGGACATTACTTTCCGATTCTATTGAACAGTATACTTTACATCGATTGTGCATCTTTCTGCTTCCACCAACGGTTATGTGTAGATTTTCAGTGTTTATAGCATCTACGGCGTAAAGTTTGATACATCGTAGTACTTCATAAAGTTTACTAGTTCATGAAGTTAATGAAACTTTTGTTTTACGTCGAGTCCACTAAAATCTTTTACGCTTTAGCACTCGTGCGAGATGCAGCAAGACATACACTCATGAAAATATGTACACCTAAAAAAATAAAATGTAAAAGTAGAGGATTCATGTGCGGAATCATATTATAAAATTAATAGTAAATAAGTCATTTGTTCTTTACAACAAACAACAATAGAATTTCATATTATTTTTGATTCATTAAAATTGTTGGGAAAACAAAACGTTAATGTCGATTAGACTTTTAATATGTGATATTATTTATAAAAATGTGAATTTGCATGAACAGCTGCAGTCCATTTATTTTTCCATCGAATCACAGAGAAGTAAGCAATTTTTAGAAAATCTTACATAAACACTTGCAATGTATTCGAACATGAATCGACATTATAGATAAATTTGTGTTACATACGTACTGTATTCAATGAAGCTTGAAGAAGCTTAAAGCTTAAAGGATAAAATAAATTTTTATTCTACTCCTGTTGGCTACGATCAATGCAGAGCATTTTTATTTCGCATAAAGATTCGCAGTCTACTTATTATAAATAGCGTTAACCGACTTGTCAATAAACAAAACTGCTCTCTCAAAATTCTGAACAGAGTCTAATAAATATGTATGTTATTAATTCTCTTTAAACCTTTATTGGAGAACATGTAGGCATACAATAGGTATAAATTTTCTCCTTTTTTAGGAAATTAGGAACTACAAAAAAAGTTCTAATCACTAAAACCGTAAAATAGATCGTAGGGCAAGGGGTGCGTTTGTAAAGTATTGCTATAGAAGATAAAGTATTGAATTTGTCTACAAATGAGGTATGTTTGTGTGATTTAACGAAAGGGTACTCTAGAATAAAATAGCAAAGCGTGCATACTGTGTCTGCATTTCGCATGGAAGTTGCAGCCGAGGAAAAAGTGTGCGATTAAAGCCAAAATTAAGCAAGGGTCGTAAAATGTGAGTAGAAACGTCCAGCTGGCCGTGCGAAACGGGGGAAAAGGAAAAGAAAGGGATCCGGTGGATTTAAAGACATTATTCGGCAGCAGAAGAAACTTGAAATTTCGTGTCGAGTCGTTTGGCACGTATTGCAACCGAGGTGCACGCGCAGAACCAATACGTCGTGCGCGTCGGCTCGGTATACTCTCACTGTCCTCGGGGACGTTGCTCGAGGACGAGGATAAATTTTCCTCTTCGCGCGGTATCAATGATTTCCCCACCTCGGCGTCGTCGCAAGAAGCGGCGTTCTTTGTGTTTCATAAACGCTTGCTCGCGAGTCATTAAACAATTACACAATGTCCAATTTTTCATTGGACGCTGCTTATTTTTCTTGTCTAGCTTGTTGATGCAGTTTACACGAACTTTGATGTTGTTCCTCTTCAAATCGAACGAGATCGATGCACATCGACGCACAGTGCGGACGAATGGCCATTTGGCACTTCTATAATGTATACATTAGATTGCCCCAAAATTCATTTCGTTCTCGATGAATGTGCTCAGTGCTAATTCAGAGTAGTTTTTAAGAAAACCAATGGAATGGTTAAAGGAAAGGGGAAAGGAGTAACAAAACATTAACGAACAGAAGATTGTGTTGTTTGCGTATGCCGATGTTATCTAACAATATGGAATGTGCACGTAGTGAAAGAAATTTTTTGGACAACGTAATATGTAGATAATTATTAACAGGAAATGAAATTTAACAAGAAATTATCAAATTTCCACAATAGATCCTAAAGGGAAGGTACGGGCACTTATTAAAAAGTTTATAAAATTAAGTGTAGCAATTAGTTGCGAACAAAACTATAAAATTCTTAAATTACAACGAGTAATGTATCCAAATATGTAAGAATCTCAGGATATTTTTACCGTTTTTGTTATATGTTAGTTCGAAGTTTAATATGCAAGTAATCAATAAAACCACCGTTGAAAATTCATACAAAAAATAAATCTACTTTATTTACACCAAGTTTCGGACTTTATCTACAACTTACAGAACGATATCACTTATTTCCGGAAAACTGTCAAATTGACACGAGGGACCGACGAGGGTTAATTATCTTGGATAATAGAATGCTTGTTTACCTAGAGTTACAATTCTAGATTTAATTTTTATTAATTCGTACAACGAGTGGTGTTGTCGCTTTATTGGTTCGGATAATCGAGATTCTACTGAATCGACAGTTAAACAAGTAAATATGATCCACATCCTATCGCGTTTGGACTTATTTTAACCAGAAAAATGTCAAAAAATGTTGCTGAAAGTTTCATAGATAGTAATTACTAGACTGCGAATCTTTATATAAAATAAAAAATGTTTGCATCGATTACAGGAGCGAAATAAAAATGGTATTTTCCTTTTAATTATCCTATCAAGCTGAAACTATTGATACCTTTAAATAGTACGCACCCATTTTTGTCATAAGTGCATAAAATCCGCAGTCTAATAAATAATTAGTATTGTTTCACCGATATATATCTAATCCCAGATCAGTTACACTTCTGAACGAGTTTCTGGGCTACTCGAGGCGTACACATCTTTCTCGCTTGTTATTTATCCCACGAGCCATGGAAATATGGCGACAGAATAACAATTAAAGATAATTCCATAACGTTCGATAACGTGCAACGGATTAATGTTAAATTATAAAATACCTGCGACACGCAGGACAAAGATTGAACCAAGTTGAACGACTTGTATTTGCAACATTATCCGCTGACTTGAATTATGAAACTGTGTACTGTTGGCGTTTTTTATCGGTCGCGTGTTAATTGGTTTTGCGGCGAGATACGGCGACTCGAAAATTTTGGCTGAGGAATGCCGGCAAGTTCGTCGATTGTGATTGTATAATTTTCTATCGGATTGCGAGCCGAGAACTTTCACTTCGCCGAACATAATTTATCAGATTCGACAGTAATGTTACAATTACAGTAACGATGGTAAAATTATCTTTAGAAATTCGTTAACAATCCCGGCGAACGTTAACGGCCTCTGAAAAAATATTATATAATAAAACATGGACGTTGTCTTGGCTGTACATGAATCCAACTATATACTGGGTATCCCAAAAATGTTGTGCTTCGGTTTCGTTAACCCTTTGCACTCCTTTGTCGATTCTGAAATTACGTGTTTTTATATGTATTCTGTTATTCCTTTATTTATTTATGTCGTATCGTTACAACAAAGTTTGAGAGGTATATTTAATATAATTAGTAGACTGCGGATTTTTACGCATTTTAAGAAATCGGCTAGGTGAAATGTAAAACAGTGAAAAACTAGACAAATCTAAAAACAGTGTTATATTGTTCTCAGGTTTAAAAAACTATTAGGGGATGAAATGAATTAGTATTTAATTCCTGCTGCCCACGATCGCTGCTGAACATTTTTATTTTGCATAAAGAACCGCGGTCTAATAATTAGTAAACAGAATTGTTTAAAACTGGTAGGAGTCAAGAAACTGTTCTTTGAAGTAAATTTCAAAAGGAACACTTCAAACAGTAGTAGGGGGTTGATGGCAACAAAACTGATTCCAACTCGACCAATGAACATTTTTTTTGTTTGCAACCCCCTAACAGAGGGCCTTGGGAATCAGCTCCTAGAAGGAAGAACAACATTTTTGGTACACCCAGTATATAATCCGAATTGTTTAATTTCCCTACGGATATTGCTGCTGAAAAGGAGAACCGAAAATTAAATTACTTTTTCCGTTGTTATCGGTGATCCTTGTTACGATTTCGAAATCAAACACACGAAGAGAATTAACAATTTTTCCGGTGAATATTGAAAATGTACACGCTCGACTTTCGGTTCAGTGACTCCGATATATCCAATTAAACGGTATAAATGATTTTGCAATCACAATGTACGGGGCTTGTCGGCGCGATTTGTCTACCGGGGATCGCGAGTCAGCAAAATCGTCGTCTTGGAAGCACGACGGCGCGGCGCGGCTAGGCTGTTGTTTCGCGTTGTTCCGCGACGAAAGAAGAAACCACCGTGTTAATGTGATTTACAGTGATGTGGCGTGGCTCGAGGTGACATTATCACAGGCATTACGCAGCCAATTGTAACTTACGCTAAATTACTACCATTACGTTGACAACGTGGACTCGAGGCTTCGCCCGCGGGCACAAAAGCAGCGCGAGGAGAAAGATCGGGGAACGATAAAATGCAAGTGCGCGTTGCTGTATTAAAGATTTGCGCAAGAATCGCGGACCACGCCATATAAGGCTCGAAAAAAATCCCCCGGCTGTGTTAGATCGGGAAAAAACGTCCGCCGTAACAACCACCGGCAAATAAAAACAGTTCAGACAGAATCTGTCTTTGTTTCCCCTTCCATTGTCCAACTCGTATTTGGCTAATTGAATGCTCGACGACTTACAGTCAGTCTCATAATTAGACTAAGGATGTCTACGCAAAGTAAAAATGTTCTCCATCAATTTTAAAATACACAGGCCAAGGAAAAAGTTCTTTCCTTCTTTAATAATTTTCGTCAGTTTAAATTATTACACTGGTGTTTTTAAATTCTCTTCGCCCCTAATCTTTTTTAAATTGGACTTACCCATTTTTATAATAAACGCATGAAATCCGCAGTCTGCTCATCATTAATGGCACACACTTTAACTCTTTGCACTCGGAGCTATTTCAACTCGAAAATTAAACATTTCTTTCGACCTAGAATAATTCCATTCTATATGATTTTTTTCTTTTGAGGGATATGAGATTTATGTAACACCTGATACAATCCTTGATTGTTTAGTAATTGTTTAGTAGACTGACGGGTCTTTATGCAAAATAAAAATTGTCTGCATCGATTTCAAGAAATAGAAACCAATTTGAATGTTATTTGCTCCCCTAATGATTCTAATATTCAATCTTTTTAATTTTACAACAATTTTGAATTTCATCTACTCAATTTTGCTATAAATGCATAAAGATCCAGATACAAACATATTTAATAATGTAAACAATATTTCGAATAATGGTACAGCAATTTTTAGTGGGGACTCTAAGTCACCACTCGAGTGCAAAGGGTTAAATTAGAATGAATTTTTCAAGTTCAATTTCATTACCAAGCTAGATCAGTTTGCTGGACGATATGTAATGAAAATTTTGGAAAAATTGTTTTCTGTAACATTTTTATTTCTTTCGAGAATTTATAAAATACGTTTTGCACATTTCTGTACAGGGTGTATAAAACATAACGGTCAGCCATCCTGGGGGTGAATCTATACCTCTGGATCGGTGGACATTAGTGAAAGAAACTTGTTGCAATCAAATAGCAACAAACGAGCCATATGTCGCAAACAAATAGTTATTGAGATATAAGCTGTTAAGGTTCCTGCAAAATTTGATTGTGTGAAGTTAAACGTATAGACGAAAGCTTACTACCACAGTCCGCCTAATCGTGTCGATGAGATAGAGCATTATCGTGTGCGTGCCTCAAGAGAAACGAAAAGGAACTTCTGTTGTCGCAGAATTTCCTTTCCCTCGATATAAAAATTGAATTTGACTGACTTTATCAGAGAAGATGAACACAATAAAAAGGTATAAAGGATATGGGTAGCGTTAGAGGCATAAAGAGTACTAGCTAAAATCGGTTTCTGCTTTCGCAGAATTAGATTTCCTTCGGAATCGTCGAGCAGTTGTGTTTAATCTCCTAACAGTGTAGACACACGGACCTGAAGTACTTTCTATTCGACGGCGAGCAAAACTATATTCCCAAGAGCAACATTTCTAGTCCGTTTGTGCGAAGAAAATGCGCTTTGCGGGTCTCGTATAAACCTTTTCGAGCTACATACCGCGCAGAATGCGAACGTAGCACGCACCCGGCCGTCTAGCTCGATGGAAACGCGGAGCGAGGTCTCGATAGCGATTTTCACGGGCAAAAAACGATCGGAAAAAATCCGATGCCGTTGCAGGCTCGTGCGAGCGTCGAGCGAGCTAAATATTTTACACGGCGAGGACGCGGAGCACGCTGCGATCAGCATAATTAGTTGACGGGTTCTGCGCGGACTCAGGCTCGCAGGCTCAGAGTCGCCAGATTAAGAGTCTCCCACCTTACTTTTCCCCTTCTATTCCCCCTTCGAAGTTTCATTTTCTCGAAGAAATTCTATCTATTCGACTACGTGAACGTTATCCCCTTCGAAATAGTCTCCATTAGATATTACTAGTCAGTAAAGTACTACTAGTATATTTATTTATACTAGTATAGTATAAACTAGTAAGTAAAAATGTTCCACCTAGATTGCAACGAAGTGGAGTGAAATAAAAATTAATTTTCTTTCTTAATATGTCGAATAGGTTGAAAATAATATAGTGGTACGTTTAAATTCTTCTAATATTTTTACTGTCTTAAACGGCATCTATTCATTTTTGTCATAAACGCATGAAATCCGCTGTCTAGATATTACACACTTATGCCAGCGCTTCTTCCGCGCTTTTAATCTGATCTATGCTTGAAAAACGAAGACCCTCTAAGGTCCTCTTTATTTTCGGAACAAAAAAGGTCAAACAAATTTTTACCACTTTTGATCGTTTATAAAACCGATTAACCAATATCAATGAAATTTTCAGAATGTATATAATTTATGCGAGTTTGCAAAACACATCTACGAAATTTTCGTTATTGGCCCAGCTAAATAGGTTGTAAAAATCAAATTTTGCTATTGTTTTTCACAATTCCGAACAAATGCAGTTTTTCAACATATTTATTAGACGTCATATACTAAACTAATCCTTCTAGCCTTACGGAGAAATTCAAGTCGTTTGGTCCATCTATAAAAAAGGTATTCTGATTTAAAGTATGTGTGTGTGTGATCAGTTATGCTCGTAACTGTATGGTCTAAGATCGTGCATGTGTAAGAATATCACGTGACTAATCCGGTGCTGGCAAAGAGAGGGTAATATTTTCCCCTCGATCCAAGTAAATTCCCCTGATCTGGCACTCTGGTCTCACAGACTCGTGCGAGATCGCCGCCGCGCCGCCGCTCCGGTCGCCGGTCGTCGAGCAGTCGTCTCGCAAAAAGTCAATCCGAGAAAGGCGGCGGCATTATCATAAATCGCTATCGGGAAACGCATTGTGAAATAGAGGCAGCGCTCGAGGGGGCAGGATCGCAACGTCATTACACGGCGTAAAAATAGACGCGGCGATCGGGAACTGTATAAAAGAGCTTCCAGCATAAAAGCGAGGAACTACTCAATCTACATTTTCATCAGTACACGGACCGTTATCAAAGGAATATCGATTTATTCGAGTTTAACGGCAAACAAAGTTCCAGCGATTCGTATTTCGTCCAGGGAGGAACTATCGACGCGTTCCACGGGTTGGGAGGGGGGCGAGGAATACACTTGAATTCGGTAACAAACCTGATATGTTTGAATTCGATATTGAGCGGCATCGATTCGTTGAAATTCGAAAGCAAACAAATTCGGCAGCGAACGATACCGGGGAACTTAAAATTCGATAGACAGCAAGAACCGCGCGGACTCGTGTTCCGCCGGAAAAAAGCCACGCCACAGTGCAACCAGTCATACCAGCCGATACCCAGAACTGAGCAAAATTCAATATGGCGGATTTTATTACGTTTCCTGCGTTTTCGTGGAAATTAATCTGTTCGTAATGATTAAACGACATCCTTCACGTTATTCGTAATGAACTTGATAGTTCTCGTGAAAATTAATCTATTCATAATAATTAAATGACATACCTTACGTTATTCGTAACGAACTCGATAGTTTTCGTAAAAATTAATCTGTTCATAATAATTAAGCAACATAGTTTACGTTATTTGTAATGAACTCGATAGTGTTCGTCAAAATTAATCTGTTCGTAATAATTAAACGACATACTTTATATTTTTGCAATGAACTCGATAGTTTTTCGTCAAAATTAATCTGTTCGTAATAATTAACCAACATACTTTACGTTATTCGTAATGAACTTGATAGTTCTCGTGAAAATTAATCTATTCATAATAATTAAATGACATACTTTACGTCATTCGTAACGAACTCGATAGTTTTCGTAAAAATTAATCTGTTCATAATAACTACACAATATAACTTTACGTTGCTCGTAATGAACTTGATGAGAACCAACGTTGCATTAACACAACATTTCTTTCGCAGTTTCTTATCAGTGAATTTATATTACTGCACACCGTTGCTCGTGTTGCAATTGCACAAGAGAATTGAAAAGATTTATTTTATGTAACTTCTTTTGCTGCATACATTAAAACTATGTATGTTGCCTCGTAGAACAAGCTTTCGAAACGTTTCACTTTGGAGAGGTACCGAATTTGCAGGATGCTGCGAACTTTTATGCAAGATAAATTGAAGTTTCTTTCTCTTATCGATAGCTTTAATATATACGCTCAAAATAATATATCGATACTCTTAAATTCGCTCAATATAAAATTACTTTCTAGATATTTATTCGGAACTCCAAACCTAGAGCTATTGCAATCATTAATTAATGCGGAACATATAACCAAAGAACCCAAGATATAAATGTTAACTCATCAATTGGAATGAAAAAATTTTTACCACTGTGTCAATTTCACGGCGAGGGACAGATTCAGTTCGCGAAGTGAGGGACAGATGAGGGGGTTAAAGTTACAACCGCCCCCTATCTAAGGGGCTAGAACGATCTCGTGGTATTGTCGAGTTTTGGAAGCCCGGAGGTTGGCGATTCGCGAGAGTGTTGGGCTGCGGGAGTGTTCGCGAGAGCGCGAAGCGAGAGAGAACCACGTGCCAAGTTAGTGGTCGCTTTCCCCGCCTGCGGCAGCCGAATCGTTTCCGGAGCCGGACCCTGGCTCCAGGCTCTCCAGACTTCTTCCTCGGGCTGGCCCCGCTGCTCTCCCACCCGAGGAGTCTATTTCTTTTCTCCTGGTGCCCTCGCCTTTGACTATTTGCCGAACATCGCGCGTCGGGCCCCGAACAGAGCATCGGTGGTTGCGCAATCCACGAAAACCAGTGTGCCTCTTTTCGGCGACCCCACGTGCGGTTCGTTCCGCTCACAGCTTTAACACTTTCGCGCCCGTGGACGCTATTACCGCTGGTTTTGTTATGGCGCAGCGGTGAACATGATCGATGCCCCATGGCGAGAGCCCGCGCGCTGGAGGACAACGACGACTCCTCAATGGGAAGAATGGAGGCGGCGCGGCGCGGCGCGGCCGTTCACGTGGCCGGGGACGTCTTCGACTCTGTGGGAGGAATCTTTCATTAAGGGTCGCATTGAAGGGCCCGCGGATCCATTAACAAATTGCGGCCAGTTGGTCGATACCGTTCTTCGCGACCCTCTTTTCTCCTGGCGGCGAATCACGTATATTAAACCCCAGACGGAATTGAAATCAGCCATTTCTATTAATTGCTCGTAGGTGGTTGACGACGACCACCGGTGATTTATTTATTTATTTATTTATTTGCGGCGCCCGTTGCTCCGTTTCTACACAGAATCAAATCGAATTTACTCGAGAATTCATTTATATTAACTGACAAGATCGTTAACCCTTCAGTTGGTACTCGCACAATTACTGTAGAAGGTCTTCCGAACTGCTAATATTTATTAAGATACTAGCGTAATGGAGGTATGCCACTAATCTATTTTCAGCACTTAATTCTGTAGAATTTCCGGAATAAAAACATATTCGCGCACTCCCTTGGGATAACGGCTGCCTGTGTACTCAATTTTCTATGCCTTCTGTGTTTTCAGATTTTTTTACCGTTACAGAGGAACTTAAGTAACACTAAGTTAACTTAGCACTTGATCCTGAAGGATTTCCGGGATCATACACATTCGTGCACCCTTTTGGGCTAACGGCTACCAAATTTCAGCTTTCTGTGTCTTCTACGTTTCGAGATTTTTTACCATTACAGAGGACAGAAACTGGCAATTGTATATAGATTGCATTCATACACGTGACAAATAAAATTCCAATTCCACTATTCCCGCTTTATACGTATCATTTTGTAATGCATTATTTTGTTATTGATTATGCAAAGGAATTATGGTAATCAGTAATCATGATTACATTCCGCCATGTGTAATCATTAATCAGTAATTTATAATCGCGGAATGAGTTATTAATTTATCTTTCACTAAAATTAACGTCACATGTAATTATATATACAGTATAGTCATAAATATAAGTATATAATTACATCACAATGAAAAAAGTAATTATTTCATGATTAATGATTATGAGTTGATCATGACCGATGATTACATATACTTCGACTTCTTAAGATATTCATCAGTCATGATTACTGTAGTAATTGTAATCATAAATCACGAACATAATTTCACATTACTTGTAATCGGCAATCATTAATCAAAATGAACGAAATATCGAATGAATTTAATGTCACTCTGGTACATTATTACCAACCCATCAAAATTATTAATAGAAGAAATCAATTTGTTATGTAACTCCTCTTACATGTAATTACAATTACGTTCAAAGTCCAATAAAGTGGAAGTTGGATGTAGTATTAACATTGTTTTTGAGAGAAATACAGTTTTGAGCGAATAATTCAAACAATTCATCTGATCTGAAACAGGATTCTTTCAAGGAGTTTCAAGATGTAACTGTAATTACAGAAAATTTCGAAAAGAGAAATGTGTACCAAAACGCTTCCTTGAAATAACTTTTTCCTTTGCAAAAATCTCTGCGGTTTTGTTATGAAGCTATTCACGAGAAACACGAACCGAGTAACAAAGCCATTCTGAACAAAATTCAAATCCCGTTGGTGGTACATTCGCCCAGTCGTATACAGGGTGTGCCACAAATGTACTTCCTCGAAAAGGATGATTCCTGAGGTCATTCGAAATAGCTTTTTCCTTTGCAGAAATATTCTCCGCGACTTTATGAAGCAGTTATCAACGAAAAACAGATCAATCAGAGCGCGGATACAACGGACGCTATTCCGGCCCGACCAATGCCAATGACGATGACCTGTCGCCGCCCGCTGTAGCCGTGCTCCGATTGGTCCGTGGTTTTCGTTAACAACTCCCTAACAAAGCCGCGGAGAAGATTTTCGCAAAGGAAAGTGACTTGATATGGCCTTAGGAATCAGCTTCTTGAAGGAAGAACAACATTTTTGGGACAAACCAATATAATACTCGTGGTCGAAAATAATCAAAACGCCTGTGGCTCATCGTTCGCGCTTCTCCGTGTCTCCAAAATGATTTGACTGAAGTCGAATATTCCCACGTCGAAATGAGCCAATCAAAAGTGATATTACCGCGGCGAGACGTTGCACTTCGGGGAATTTTGAGGATAAAACAGTCTCGTTGAGAGGCTGTCTTCATTAAAATAAACCGGAGTACACGGGTCTGTAAGAGTTTGAACGGGTTGCGTCACGCGTTTACGTAATAGTTAATACGTTATATTCGCGACAATAAAATAACATGAGCCGACCGATAACGCGATAATAACACGCTGACCAATTATACATTGACTTTGAAAGGCCCGCGCGGTTTTATGAAATAATATCCCGCTTGCCGCAGAATCGAGCTGCCTCGAATTTCGGACAGCCGCACAGTGGGCCGTTTTAACAATCTGTTAGGTTGTTGCATATGAAATGTCCGGTTGTTAGCAGTGACATTAAACAAACGCAATTTGTACACCCGGTGTGTTCTATCTACAAATTTTAAGTTTCTTGATTGTATTACGGTAAATATGAGATATTATGGTTATTCATTTACAAGATTGTTACCTTGATTTTGTAGTTCTTTTTTCTCATCAAAGACTAGTCTTTTTTAACCAAAAATCACATAATGCTATCGTCAATATGTTATTATTCCAGACATAAAAGGAACACGGAATAGTCGCGTTGGTCGACGCTGAAATAAGCTATATTTAAAAGTAAAATTATACAATAAATATAAAACTATCCCAGATCTACAAAACATATATTTCAAATTTTCATTAAGGGCCCCCAATTTAAAAGTTTAAAATAGTGCTTCTTTTTATTTTTGCATGGAAATCTTTTTTTGCATATCATTTAGCAAACCAATGTTTCAAATTGCTCGCAAACAATCAGATCGTTATGGTACAATTATAAAAAAGTTATTCTGTGTTAAAGGGCGCGCGTACGAATATATTTAACCCTGCGCAGATTTATTTAAACAACCAATATTTGTTTCAGTCAGAAAAATACGTTTCGTCCGCGTTTTTCGCGTATCAAGCGACTGCGCGACGCGGAACGGCACGGGATCAGAAGCGATCGCGGAACCGGGTTTAAAAAGGAGCCGCCGGTATTAATTACTGGTTCTGGGCTCGTTTATTTCGGGGCTCATTACGTCGGAAGTTAATTTATGTATTTCGTTTCATTTATCAGGAGTAGAGAACTCCGTTGCTTCTTGTTGCTCCGGTTTCCACCCGGTTTGTGTGCCAGCTCCGGAACGAAAGGTCTCTGTGAAATAAAAACTTGTTCCTTTTACCCGTTTCGATTTTGAAACTGCCTTTTAAAACGGACCGTGCGCCGCGTTTCCCCGGCCTCAAAGGTGGAAATCTACGTTTCAGCGTGCAGCACAGCGACGGAATCGGGGGAACGTGGACGACAGAAGGGCAACAGTCGAATTTTCAAAAGCGCAGGTCGTCCGCGTTACACGTTACACACGTATACACGTATCGAGTGGAGGACGTTTTAGCGCTGGCGACGATGCCGGAGAGACCAAAGACAGAAACAGAGAAGAGGAAAGGGAGAGGGGAAAAAAGGAAAGGACAGACGCAGAGGACGGGAGGAAAAGGGGAAAGAAAGAGAGAGACCCAGATTTCATTTTCGTTGATGAGCTTGGCATCGGTCCAACTCGACTAAATATATACTCCCTTTCTCTTTCTCTTCCTCTTTCTCTTCTCTCTCATTCTCAGCCTCGGTCTCTTTCTCTTCTCTATCCTTCTCGCGCCTGCACACCGCGTACTCCCCTCTCGCCCTTTTCTCGCTCATTCTCGTTCGGCTCCCGCCACGTTGCAAGCGGAAACCCGAACAGAGCCAGATCGACCAGCGAATCTGCTCGCGAATCGTGCGAAAATATCTTTATTATTAATTTCATCGCCTGCTGAAAACGGCCAGGTTGCCTCCGCTCCGCCACGGTAAAACTTGAAACAGTTCTGCGCGAACAGATTCCCGGCGAAGGTGTGAGGCTTCTCAAAGCGTATCCAGCGCTGAAATCACTTCGCGGATTCAAGGGAGCTTTAAAAATATCCTTATGTTTCGTAACGCGCCTGCAATCCAAGTCAACGAACCGTTCAATTAAATAAACAAGATATTTCGAATTTCGTCCAGATGCGGCCAATCTCTTTCCACGAAATTTTATTAGCGGGGATGTTAACGCCGCCTTCAAACGTTGCATTTCGAGCAGACCAACTTGCAAAGAAATATTTCTCGATGTAATACGAATCTCTATCTTGGTAAATGTAAATTGTGAACACTTCATTCACATAATTATTCGAGATCTTATAGTTTTATTAGTCACTGCGGATTTTATGTATTTGTGGTAAAATATTGTTACATTCTGCGCGATCTGTTAAAATTACTGCAAGAAGAAACACACTTTAATTTCACTTCTGTTTCTTACGTTGATGTATTATCGATGGTTCATTTCACATTTTCTATTCCCATAATGCGTAGAATACAATGCAACTAAAACAAAATTGGCCTTGCAGTTCAAGCTTAAGAACATTTTCGCGGCAACTTCTTTTCAAGACCAAATATTTCTTCACACATCATTTTTATTTTGCATAAAGATCTATCACAAATAGTAATCTTGACTCTCAGATCCCAAAGATACCAACGAGGATTAAAACAATGAAAGTATAAAAGAATTATAAATAGCAGACTTGGGCAAATAGTAATCTGATTAATGATTACAACTGGCGAATCCTGATTAGCGAATAATTTAAGTAACCGAAGCAGATGTAACCTCATCTTGATTACCACAGCTATCACTAATCATGGAATGATAGTAACGTTAGTTTTAGTAAAAGATAAATTAATTATATTCACAAACAAATTACTGTGTACTGATTAATGATTACATATTGCCAAATGATTATGATTATCATGATTACTTTTCGTAATCAATTATAAAAGTAATTACATAAAAATAGTTGCCCTCTCTCTGCCAGCACCGGAATAGTCACGTGACATTAGTCAGATACCTGCTAAAAACACTCGAAATCGCTCAACTTTGAACACGTATATCTTTTGAACCATTAATCACGCAGGATGGAAACTTGGAATTCTCGCATCTTCTCGTCGAAATCTACTGGATAGCATAGGGAAAAGGCAAAAATTTATAGGAGAGAGGCACAAATTTTTGGTTACGCATGTAAAAGAGCAGCGAATATACTGTAATAATAACCATAAATGAGAAGATCAGAAATCGTTGGCCCAGATGCATAAAAAGGCGACATTTCTAACGGGTGGCCAACGAATATTGCAACGAAGGCCCAACAAAAGCCAGCCACAAATGCTACTAGGGTAGCAACGACGGCGCAAAGAAGCCCGGGAGCAAAGTCGAGACCCAAAGTCGTCGAATCTCGAGGTAGCAGGATGCTGTCTGGTATTCTTTCGCTGTAATGGTGGCCGAGGGACGACTTGTCAAATCCGCATTCGTCGCAAGTGAATTTACGAGCGTGCACGTTGTAAATTTCACCTCGCGTGTCGTAACGGTGCCGAAACGGTGCGGCGCGGCGCTACGAGCCCACGAGAAAGCTGTCCACGACAATGTTTCGTCTCGTTTCGCGACCGTCAGGTACACCGTTGACTGCAAACGGCAATGAATTTTGGAGAGGCAGCAGGCACCGTCCACGCTAACTTTCGTTTATGTCTCCGACCAGAGGAAACTCGTGTCGATTTCCCTCTCTAATGAAACGTGGGAGAGGTCAACCAGAATCAAACGAGGTGCACTTGCGCTTTCAGACTGTTTACACAGCTAGTCGAATCGGCCACGTGTGGAAAAAGCATGTGGACAATTTAAAATACAATTGCATTGCAAATCTCATTATATGTGGAACAGCCAACTGCGTTATCCACAACGATTTCTTCATTATTCAACGTTCCGGTTTAGCGTGACTACGAAAGCGTCTGTGAAAAATTAATTCATCACACGTGGTTGTTTTTCCACCCGACTTCGTTCTAGTTATCGGTTAAACGTTGTCTCGAATGCTATTTATTACATAATGACGAAGTGTATAGGAGAAGTTTAATCGTAATTGTCGATGGCAGATTTGAACGCAGTTTGACCAGGAAATGTTATTTTTGGCTGGACACTCTTTTAATAATGCGTCGATGCCCCCGAACGTTTGAAGAGTGTAAATTAGAGATTGTTGTCGATCGTAAGGAGTTTTTGACTAAAGTTGGAATAATGTTATCGGCGCACGGTTCGATCAAATTCTACACTAAATAGCTAGTTTGTAGTAAACTCAAACGTTCGATTCGGATATGAATCTATCGTCCCGAGACCACGTTTTCTGTAGAAAGTATTCCATTAGAGGAAGAGAGTATTCTATTAGTTTGAAGAGTATCGTAAATTTTTGGTGATCTTATGCTAAACTCATACGAATTTCTATACAGGGTATTCCAAAATTCCTTCAACAGCCGGAAATGGGAGGTTCCTGAGATCATTTGAAGCAACATTTTCCTTTGCAAAAATGTTATCCGCGGCTTTGTTTAGGAGTTATTAACGAAAAACACGGACCAATCAGAGCGCGACCTTGACGCGAGTTGGCACAGCCGGCCCGGCGCGCGAACTGTCTATTGGCCGGCTGTGTCAACTCGCGTCTCAATCGCGCTCTCATTGGTCCGTGTTTTTCGTTAATAACTCCTAAACAAAGCCGCGGATAACATTTTTGCAAAGGAAAATGTTGCTTCAAATGATCTCAGGAACCTCCCATTTCCGGCTGTTGAAGGAATTTTGGGACACCCTGTATTGCACGCTACATCACGGCACAGTAATGTCACGAACATATTTACGTTTAATAATGCCTTTAGAAGCTACCAAGGAAGATTTGTCAAAACACTTACGACCAGTATGTTTTACATTTTGTGTTATTTTTTTTATCAAGGAATGCGTATTATTTTTCATATTACTCTTTCAATAAAAAATCGCCTTTATTTTTAATGACAGCCTAACATATTCAAGGCATCCTGGCAATTAGTTTTCTGAATGTTTCTAATTTGATAATTTTCCATGATTCTTGTAGAAGTTGCCAAAGACGTCCCCTTAGAAAAGTGCATTCCGAGCACTGACTTACACTTTGTGTATAAACTATACAAAAGCATTATGGACATAGGAAAATGCTAAAATCAACTAGTTAACATGTGATATAAAAACGATGGATCAGTTCAAAATCAGCAAGTGATTCGAAACTTTTGGCGGGTGGTGTGGGCAGAATATTTTACACTTCCTCGAACTGAATCGTAGCAATGCCATTTGTTCAGGAATGCTACGTCTGAAGAGTTATTGTCGCAGACGATTAATTTTCGAATGCAGTCGGACTGTGGCTGTGTGTTGGATTGCGACAATCAGAGGCGGTCACCGTGGCGGCGAAACTCTGCGAATCCCAAAAATCCCCGGTGAAGTCACCGGGTTAAGCGATACGCCGCTTTCACGAGCGAGCCTCTTACACGATCGCCACATCTCCCGCGAAACAATTCGGGGTTTTGCAAGTGGAAAGTTGATCGAAGTGTACGGCGCGCCAACTGCCTTGCAATCTCTTTATCACGATATTTCGCTTGTGATTATTCCATTCTACCGATTTCGATGCACGCTTGTCCTATTCGTACTACCAACAGTTACGACGAAGCTATTTCTACCAAAACCAGTCAAATTGACTGGTCTTTCAAGAATACGCGGATCTTTATGCAAAATAAAAATTTTCTACCCGATTTGCAACCAACTGGAGTGCTATAGAAATTAATTTCCTTTCCTAATATGTTTAATGGGTTGAAATTAATGTAACAGTATTTTTAAATTCGTCTAGTATTTTTAATACTGTCAATTACACCGACTCATTTTTGTTATAAATGTATAAAATCCGCTGCCTAGTAATAATAGAATATTTTTATATTTATTGATTCATTGCGATCTTACAAAAGGAATGTCTTTGAAAATATTATATAGTACAGCGTTAATCTTCCAGCTTGTCTTTTATTTTATTTTCATGATCTTGTATACTTTTATTTTCATCGTGGGCAAATTTTAAGAAAGTGGGTACAAAAGAATCTTGTTTTCTATGGAAAATTCTATGGAATTTCATATTCTAGCAGTCCTTTAGAAAGTTTTTAAAGCTTTAAATGCATAAATATCCACAGTCTAAAAGTACCGTTATATTATTTTCAACCTATTTAACATAATAAGAAAGAAAATAAATTTCTATGTCATATGTACAATATACTTCGAGTTCTTAAGTTATTCATTAATCATGATTACTGTAATAATCGTAATCAGAATAACCGTAACTGTAATCATTAATCAGAATAAAAGAAACATCGAATATCATTGGTACATTACACAATAAATTTCTATATGTCAGTTAGTTGCAATTCAAGCAGAAAATTTTCATTTAGCCTAAAGATCCGCTGATTTTCGAAGATCTTCGAAGTTGGACGAAGAATTGTGTCACCCATATAGCACCGACGCGCGACGACGCTGCAGTTAACGTTGAATGACCGCTATCACGCGCTTCTTCTACATCTGGTAGATGAAACTTCGTGGATCCATTCGAAGTAATGCGCCGTACAGTTCGCTGCAATACACCGTATAGTTGAAATCTTAGACCATATACACTACCGGCCAAAAGTTTGGAATCACTTGCTGATTTTTGCAAAAACGATCCATCGTTATAGTATCAAATATTAACTACATAGTTGAATAATATTTCTCAACAGATTTCAGCACTTTCTTATGTCCATAATGCCCTTGTGTAGTTTATACATTCTTTTTTTCTACTAAATTAGAAACATTTGAAAAACTAATTGCCAGGATACTCTGAATATGTCAGGCTGTCATTAAAAATAAAGGCGGTTTTTCAATGACAGAGAGCAATTTGGAGAAAAATACGCATTCCTTGATAAAAAAGATAATACAAAACGAAAAACATGTTGCTCGTATGTTTTTCGACAAGTCAATCTTTCTTGGTTGTTCTAAAGGTATTCTTCTTGTAAACCTTCTGTTCCTCTGAATTTACGCCGTGATTCCAAACTTCTGGCCGCCAGTGTGTACAGTCTAAAGTTGGAAGTAATATCCTGTAGGACAATGATGAAATATGGAAGTGAAGTCTGCCCTTTAACGGCGGTGGCGCGTCACCGAGAGCAGCGCAGAAACGATTGCGCGATCTTTCGCTGGCAATTCCGCGAGCGGAGCTGCTCGTTTTTGGGTGACGACAGGAATTTCAATGGGCACAGTCATATATCGGCGGGTGACGCGGCTAACGGTACATCCCTGCACGCTTTCAATGGTCTACCAACCTACCTACCTACCTACCCACGTACCTATATATCGCTCATTCTCATAGCGCCTAGGCCCGGATCGATCGCGCCTATATGCATAACGCGTACATACACGTACACACGCGCGTACATACATACCTACGTGCATACATACACATACCTATCGATCGGTTCGTTTCGTCTCCCGCGCCTCTCTCTTCGTCTTCTCTTCTCTTCTTCGGACTCTTCGCCGCGCCGCAACGGCACCGTCAGGCCTGACGCTGCTGCTGCTGCTCTCTCGAACGAGAGAAGACGGAAGAGTGCGCCGCTCTCTACTTACCCCGACCATTACCTCTCTCTCTCTCTCTCTCCCTCCATTTTTCTTCCTTTGGCCCGATCCCTTTGCCAAGAGTTCGTCCCTTCTCGATCGTCCGCCCTTTCTTTTTTCCTCTCTACCCGTTAATTTTTCCTTCTCGACTCTCCTTTGACTATTCTTGGGTGGTTAACGAGTCACCCGACGAAATCTCGGGACTCCTCTGCCAGTGGAAATTGGAAAATCCATCTCCGTTCCTGCTCCGAAAGAGTTCTAATTGTTCCGCCGGACTTTTCGAGCCGATCGCTGCCGCCGTCAATGTACATATCGGCTGGTCGACAATCCCGTCCGAGAATTTTTCAATATTTGTGACTTCGGTGACTTGAGGATCTGTCTTGCGATTTTATTGGAACAGCTGAGATTACTTTTAGATAAATTTCATTCCGACGTCGCTCAATACGGCTGTCTTTTTCTACGAGCCAAACGACTGTATATTTAACGATGGCATTATGTGATGCTCGGTCAAAATGTGGGATAAACTCCCGAAAAGGACATACCTCCGATTTTTTTATTCTCTGGATTCTTACGATTTTATTTTCACAGCGGAAACCATGAAAGAACTATAAAATCGTACTTTTTTCCATTTATTTCCGTAAATAATGGTAATTTTGAAAAATACTTCCGATAAAAGTTGTAGGTCTCATCGAAATACATATTTTATGTCGTATTGATTTTTGTCATGAAGACAATATTTTTTGAGAAAAACGATATTAAATGTTCAAAACTCCATATAACTCATCCAACACAAGTCAAGTTTTATTGTTAATTTCATTAAATAGTTAATACTCGAAAGGGATACAGCAAAGCTCCTCCTTCGCCCACGTGTTTTCTGTATCGTTGGATTTTCAACTTTCCACGCGTAGCGAGATCCACCCTCTGCGGGAAGCTTCATCCCCAAAAGGAATAACTTAACCTTACCTAACCTAAATCTAAACCTAAACTTAAATATTAAGTTAAACGACTGTTCGTCATAGAAGAAATGAAATAACCTCGTATAAACTAAAAAATAAACTTGTTTGTTCTAAAAATCGAAAACTAAGCGGATAGAACAATATCATGAATACTAAAAAATAATTTGCAATAAAAAACACAAAATAAAGTGGGTGAAGTTTCCGATAACGTCCATGCTCAGAATTGGATGAAATTTTAGAAATAGATTCTTTTTTTACTAAAATGATGATTGTCAGAAGGATTTCTGGCGACTTGAAAACAAATTTTTTACCATTTTAATGTCACTCTCTACCTTACCGACACTACTCCTGGATTTTCGTATGCGTTGACGCGCCGGCCTGACGGCCATCACATAATCCAAACTAATTCTGATCGCATAATCTTCCCATTGTAGATATTCAATTAATTGGTTTAACAATTGCAATTTTTGAAAACACCCCGTGTGTGTGTGTTCTATTCTACATCGATATTTTTCATATCGTATAAGTGAATAATTACCTATAATTTTTCTCAGAAAGTATTATCTTTATGACAAAAATCAACTTTTATGTGAAGTATTTTTCAAAATTCCCATTATTTACAAAAGTAAATAAAAAAACTGATTTCTTCATGGTTTCCGCTATGAAAATAAAATTTTCGCCAATTTTCATTATCATATTCGTAATCAGCACGTCAAAATACGTAAGAATCCAGAGTATAAAAAAATCGGAGGAATGTCCTTTTCGGATGTACACCCTAATTTTAACTTACCTAAGTTTAACCACCTAATAGAACAAATATAATTTCTACTCGTTGAACACGTTGAGCGCGGCGCTGGTCCCTGGGGCCTGACAGTGAATTTTTCGTTTGGGCAGCGTCGGTCCCCGGGACCGACAGTGTCAAGGTTAAAAAATAAATTTTGTAATTTCAACGAAATTTATTAAAACATTCTGAAAAAACCTCTTTAGCGGTTGCCGTCGAGTGCTCGCTCGCTGCCGGCTGATCGGAAAGCGCAGCAAAGTCGGCGTCGCGCTCAACGTGTTAATAGGAAACTATTGAGGATTGGAAACTTCCAGTCATCGTAGTCGTGAACAAAGTCAAGGGGTTAAAATTTGGCAGTACAATCGTGGTATATAATTCCGAGTATCCTGCTGTGTCTGTATATGCAGATATAGGTACTGTTGTTTCCGGTTAGGTGACGTAAAGGAACCGATGAATTCGACACAGTTGCATACTGAATTTTCTTGACCACCTGTTTGATTGATTCGCGATTAATGCAATAATTTTATTATCTACTTTTCCGTGGGCGACGGCAAAGTTGCGGGTCGTTTACGCAATGACTGCGTGTGAAATTATACAGGGTGACAGGAAATAACGGAGTTAAAGTTTGGCGTCTCTTGACACGAAAGTAAGTACATGCGTGGAGCTCAATAATTTTTATTACATTGAATTTGCTGTACGTTTTGCTACTAGTGACGGATTTTTTCTTTTCTTGTACATTAATTTGTGTACGACTTTCAATGTCGAACAAACGCGCTGCTATTTTGGAGTTGTTTCGACAAGGTAAACGGCAATCTGAAATTGTTCGTTTGCTCCGTGTGCCTCAACAGACGGTGTCGAAAGCAGTTAAGCGATTCAACGAGCTTGGCCACGAAGGCGATCGTCCAGGAAGAGGAAGGAAACGCACAGTCAACACCTCTAGGAACCGGAAGATCATCAAGAAACGAGTCGACCGAAATCCAAGGGTCTCCATGAGACGAATTGCCCGTGAGACCGGCATCAACCGCGAATCGGTGCGCCAGATAGCAAAGAAGGAACTTGGACTTAAGCCGTACAAGCTCCAAAAAGTTCAGTTGCTCACTGATAAAACCAAGCGCGTGCGGCTCCAAAGATGCCGCCAACTGAAGCGTCGGGCCGCGGGTCAGCGGTGGGAGCGAATCGTCTTCACGGATGAGAAGCTGTTCACGGTGGACCAAGTGCACAATCGCCAAAACGACAGGTACTGGTCCACCGATGCTCCCTGCACCTCTGCAATCGTCCAACACCGGCAAACTCCCCAATCCGTCATGGTCTGGGCCGGGATTTGTGCCAGCGGCAAGACACCCCTGGTTTTCGTGGATCAAGGGGTCAAGATCAATCAAGAAGTGTATCGACGGGACATCCTCGAAGCCGTCGTACTTCCGTGGGCCCAACAGCACTTCGGCGATGCGGAATGGACGTTTCAGCAGGATTCCGCGCCGACCCACAGGGCGAAAGCGACTCAGGAGTGGTGCAGAGCCCATTTTCCAGGCTTCATCGCATCAGCGGAATGGCCGCCGTACTCGCCGGATCTCAACCCGATGGACTACAGCGTGTGGTCGATTTTGGAGGCCAGGGCCTGTGCTCGGCCCCATAAAAATTTGGAGTCGTTGAAAAAATCTCTGCAGCGGGAGTGGGACCGGATCACGCCAGAGGAGCTGCGGCCCATTGCCGAAAATTTCACAACACGCTTGAGCCTCTGTATCGGCGCAAAGGGTGGCCACTTTGAAACTTCTTAAACATATGAATACGAAAGGTCTATGGTATGCTTGGTATTATTTGTTATTTCAAAATTCGTCAATTTGACAGAATTATAATGAGAAATGGTTAACTCCGTTATTTCTTGTCGCCCTGTAAATCGCTTATACTTCGAGGCCTCCACGAGAATACTGACAATGGGTAATAAATAAAGAATAATGCATAAATGTACTGGTAATACCTTGCTTTTATATCGCTATCCATAATTTTGAATTATCTTGCGACGTGACTTGTGGATACAGATACTCCGTTATTTCGAAAACACTGCGTCCCATGCATATCCTATAGCTATGCCGGGTCTATAAGTATACATTTTATGGTGTAAGCTCGGAGAGAACAGTTTGCAACATGGCGGATAGCTTTTTCTCGAAAAAGTAAGCGACTCCGGAACAGGAAATTTTATAATAATCGTGTCCATTGGACCCGCGTGGTTCTTTCCCGGTTCGAACAGTACCACTCGGCTCGAATAGCGTGCGCCGCGCTGAGGAACATTCCCGGTGCACGACAAATGCATCTGCCCCTCCGGATTCCGTAATTATTGAAAATCAAAGGAAAAGCGATACGCCTGTTCAAGCCCCGCGTCTCGATCCGGATTTCGTCTCTTCCTTTTTTCTCTGTCCTGCCGAGAGTTTTGGTTCACCTGGCGCGCACCTTCGATCTCATGATTATGATAAAAAATCATATGTCAAGGGGTTGCCAATTATTCCGGATATCCTGCTGTGTCTGTATGTAAGTAGATACTATTGTTTTCGATTAGGTGACGTAAAGAAACCGGTGGATTCGGCACAGTTCCATACTAAATTTTCTCGATCGATTCGCGATTAATGCAATAATTTTATTATCTATTTGTGGATGACGGCAAAGTTGCGGGTCATTTACGCAATGACCGCGTATGAATAACCCGTAATCTGTCGCTTCATCGTGACTTCGAGGAATCGGCAAATAGACAACTTCGAGGCCTCCACGAGAAAATTCGTTGGTCTACCGACGATTCTACAGGAGCCGGAGAATGAATTAAACAACGGCCCGCGGATCAACTGAACTTTCAAAACACGTTCTGCGTGTGCGGCATCGTTCATCGTGAACAGAATTATCTGACAGCTTCTGGGGTGTATCGATACCATGCAGGAATTATGCGTGGCAACGTCTCTGCTATAATATTTTCAGATATGGCTGGGTTCCTCGATGACATGTGTTGTACCGTTATCGGATCATCTCTCTGTAGGCTAAGGGCAATGACCCTTCGACTTTCTTGGGACGAGGACTATCGACGAAAAACGCTTGCCCACTTGTACCATAGAGAGCTTCTCGAATGGATCAACACTAATAAATTGATCATTCATTTAATTTGTTTATCATTTAATTTCTTTCATTTAATTTTCTAGATCAAAAAACAAACTCGATACAAAAGGCCATTCTTAAACATAACAATTATGTAGATGGAATTTTTTAATATTGTGCGGCGTGACCCACGCAAAATTATGAGCTGAGATTCTAAGGAGTATGGAGGACGGGTGAGGTAATCCTTAATATAAGGTTTCAATGGCGAGTCTTCACTAGATACTTCATTGTATACAGCTGTATACAGGGTGTCCCAAAATTCCTTCAACAGCCGGAAATGGGAGCTTTCTGACGCCATTTGTAACATTTTCCTTTGCAAAAATGTTATCCGCGGTTTTGTTTAGGAGTTATTAACGAAAAACACGGACCAATCGGAGCGCGACCTAGACGCGAGTTGGCACAGCCGGCCAATAGACTCGCGTCTAGGTCGCGCTCTGATTGGTCCGTGTTTTTCGTTAATAACTCCTAAACAAAGCCGCGGATAACATTTTTGCAAAGGGAAATGTTGTTTCAACTGATCTCAGGAACCCTCCCATTTCCGGCTGTTGAAGGAATTTTGGGACACCCTGTATATTACTATTATACACAGGGTGAGTCACCTAACGTTTGCACCTCAAATATATTTGTTGTTTCTAAAGATACGTAAAATATGGTAAGGACAAAGTTGAACGGTACAATCGGGCTGACACGAAGCCAAAACAATTTTGTTTTTATGTCATTTTTTTAGAGATATCAAGGTCATTTCATTATCAACTTTTTTAAATGTCTTACGCATAATAATTTTAATAATGGGTCGAACTTCCTCTCGTAATATCTCAAAATATCTTCGCTCATTGCATTCCACAGTTTCATATGGTCTAAGCTCGAGGCGAACAGTTTGCAGCATGGCGGATCGCGTTGGGTTCTCCAAAAAGGTGAGCGACTCCGGAACAGGAAATTCCATAATAATCGTGTCCATTGAACGAGCGTGGTTCTGTCTCGGTTCGAACGGTACACTCGGCTCTCGAATAGCGTGCGCCGCGCAGAGGAGCATTCCCGGTGCACAACAAATGCATCTCCCCCCTCCGGTTTTGGTGGATGCGACGGAAACCTTTCGTAGTTATTGAAAATCATCGGAAAAGCGATACGCCTGTTCACGCCCCCGCGTCTCGATCCGGATTTTTTTTCTCCGTCTAGCCGAGAGTTTCGGTCCACCTGGCGGGCACCTTCGATCATGATCGCGTAGCTTACCATTCGAGTCCATCGGCCTCTTTCTGGCTGGCATTCGCCACAATAATGGGACTCCTCTTCTGGGTCTCGGCTCGATCGCATTCGATCGAGTGTCTTCCCACGTACCTGCACCCTCGAATCCGTGTATAATGTGCGAAACGACAATGAGCTCGGGACGAGGGTGGACCGACCTAACGGTACGATATCGTGTGTCGGCCGGTTCTACCCAGGGCGATCGAGGAAATCGTACGATTTCAATTTCGATAGTCGGGGGCCCCGTTACCTTACACGAAATCATTTTCACGAGCTCGCGCACCAATCTTTCACGGAACTCGACAGCCTGTTGTTCTAGACATTGCACAACGGGATATTTTGCTCGAAAAGTCGGAGAAAGGTCGATTTCAAAATTTTGCTATGAACCACTACTCGTACTTTCCACAGTGAACATAACTTCCAGGCTTTTCGCAGATACTACAGAAACATACTAATATCTTTTATACTGCTTGTCGTCTATTGTACGTTTACTTCTTCATGTAACTTAGAAGTAAATACTTCAATTAAATGGCTTGGTTCCATTTTGACTCGCAGAGTTACAAATGTTCCATCTAAGTAGATTAAATTGTTCTTGCAGACATTCAATTTTGGTGATTCCCCACAGGGGGAGGCCATGGGAGTTGTTCGGGCCATTTGTTCCTATATTTTTAATATTTTTGGACCTACTGTTTATTAAGGTGGCTTCCGAACCATCTATGTGTCAACAACACGCTGAAGAACCACCCTGGGTTACCACCGGCTTTTCACCCATCTTAGCGGTGACCAGCGTCCCCGTTGTTTAATTGTTCTTGCAGTCAGTAAAAGACACAAGTCCGCGAAAATTGTCGAGTGAAACCAACCGTGCGTCAACGTAGGAAACACTATTATTATTATTTATTTAATGCTTTAAACCGAGTATGGTTTATGTAGGAAACACTATAAATGTTTGCGTATTCGCGAATAAAATTTATAACATTCGGGTGTCGATGTTGCAGCAGCGCGTGAACATAGTTGCATAATGTAATCATATTACAAGCATCTTCCCGCAGTGTTTGACGGGTATGAACAGTGTATCGCGGCGATAGCATTGCGGGCACAATGAAAAATTTAATATCTACATGTTGTCGCTGTCTCACTGATACTTTCTATTATTATGAAGTTCCGCGGAATGATGGACGCTATGCAATATCTTCAGTCCCACGCCCTTGCGCGTTTTCCGCTAAAGATGTCACATGATACGGAGCACAGCGTCCGAAATAACATTGAATTTATAGCGGTACTGTCTATCACCTTGCGTTGTTTACCGTGCCGTGATATATCTGCGCTTTTACCGAAAACATTTTTCTTCCTAAAACATATCGGAAGTGCAACGGCGTCTAGGATATCACTTTTTTAGATATGTCAGAGTGATTAGTTTAGTAGGGCAGAAAAATGTTTTCTTTTATTTCTATTACTCGAAATTTGGATTGAAATAATTGAAATTGAAAATATGCCTTCTGTAGATCTAAGTAATTTATACAGGGTGTCCCAAAATTACCTTAGTTTAATGAAATGGGAGGTTCCCGAGATCATTTGAAGCGACATTTTCCTTTGCAAAAATGTTATCCGCGGCTTTGTTTAGGAGTTATTAACGAAAAACACGGACCAATCAGAGCGCGACCTAGACGCGAGTTGGCACAGTCGGCCAATAAACAGTTGGCGCGCCGGGCCGACTGTGCCAACTCGCGTCTAGGTCGCGCTCTGATTGGTCCGTGTTTTTCGTTAATAACTCCTAAACAAAGCCGCGGATAACATTTTTGCAAAGGAAAATGTCGCTTCAAATGATCTCGGGAACCTCCCATTTCATTAAACTAAGGTAATTTTGGGACACCCTGTATAGAATACATGGACAAAGTTTCGCACAATTATAAATTTCCTGAAAATATTGTTCGAAGGAAAACATGTAGGTTCTTGACATTTTCATTCACGCGACTTCATTCATTTTCATTCAACTTCACCTAATATTACATTGACTCGAATGTCGCTGTTAATTGAATTATTCGTCTACTTTAGACTACGTGTATTGTAGTTTATAAATCCTATAGAGAAATGATAGCATTAATTGACTCTAACTCTGTTCATTTAAGGAGCACCTATGTAGGTCCAAAAAAGTTTTCAACGTTTTCTAAACACCTAACAAAAACAGTTACGAACAAAAAGGTCCATTATGTCTAAATAGAAATCACAGTCGGAAGTTTAAACGTGTTTTTCTGCAAACAGCGTTTTCACAATTGGTACCAAAAATATCTCGGGGACTAATGAAGCAATTTAACTAAAAGCCTGTCATACTCTTTTTCTGTCACAGTCATAGTATTTCTAAATAGAAAACAAATCACTTTTGTATCGTTCATCGCATTTTCAGTTGGAATGATTGTTTCGTCGGAAACTTGAAATTTCCAAAATTAACTGTGACAATTATAAATCCCATTCCACTTTAACGCAATATTTTTTTGTCCCGATACAAGTTGATGGGATTGCAGGTGGAAAAGTTTCTCTGATTGAAACCGTTGCGTTTCGATGATTTTCAGAGATTCCTATTTTGAATGAACAACGATTAACCAAACACAGTTGGAGTGAGCATAAAACATATAATATTTACTTATCTTGTACGTAACTAAGTAAGTTACACTTTTCCTCCAAATTTATAACCAAAGACATCGGTGATTTAAATTATCTGAAAAACTACTAAACAAGTAACAAATGAAGAATTTTTAATCTTATTTTAAGACAACAAAATTTAATGAATTAATTAAAAAATCAATCCACTGTGTTCTTCGGCCGAGATTGTAGTATATACGGTGCAGCGTTCACTTCAAATAATTTTAGTTTCGTCAATTTTCAAATGTTCGGGATTTGTTTAAAACAATTGCAAAATAAATGGTGAAAAAAACATTTTTTTCAAATGACAACATTTTCAGTGGATACTCCTGTTTTCGCTATAAACAGTTTTAGTCTTACAATTAAATGGAAAAACGTTGACACGTTTTTTAACACCTCTGTAAAATCAACAATTTTTAAGATATCGAAAAATCCTTTTTGTTATATACGTAATACCATTTAAATTTGAACAAAATCCGAAATTTTACTCGAAAAAGTGTCCGTTTTCGTGTGGAATGACACCATTGTAAGGGTTTTTAGCATGGATACGCATTTATTGGTAAATTGCAAAATTTAGGAAGCCACGAGTGACAAGAATATTCTAGAATATCCCTCGAAAAGATAATGCGATATCGTTTCTCGGCGAAGACGCAGTTCAGATGAAGTATGACGAACGGAGTATAAAAGGCGCTGGGCTAACAAAACGTTGCGAAGGAGATCCCACCTTTACTTCTAAATATCGTAAAACCGTTTCATCAGTTCTCCAATGAGAATTCGAAGGATCATTGATCATTGCGAAGGAGGAACTCGAGCGAGTCGAGACACGTGTAAGTTTGAAATTAGATTTTCGTGATCGAAGCTGGTTCGCTTGACGCGTAGTGCGTGGCTAAATGACCGAAGAAACGGTACTCGTTCCGTGCAATGATCTCCAGCACGTAAGAATGAGTGGTCCCGGCGCGGCGCGGCGCTCTTTTGCATTCCTGTCGAGGAGGTCGCGCGTCTGTTCCGCGTCCGCGCATTCATTCAGCCCGTGGAACGGCCGAACTTCTTTATTATTCGAGACGGGCTTTGGACTTCTGATTAGCGTTAACGGTTGCTGGCCGGCAGATAGGTGTTCCTAGGCGAGTACATAACGCTTATAGGCGTCATCCCGGCCGATCGATTCCGTCTAAGATCGATCGTCGCGGCAAGTGCGTGCGCCGCTCGCCGGCCCGCGAGCACCTCCGCCGTTCAACCGCTGGAAAAGTGGTTAACGTCGTGTGAAAACACTCGACAATTGAAACCAATCAGCCATTAGTGTAGGAGAGGATGCTCCCGCGGAACTTCTCCGGGAAACTTTTACGCCGCACCGCGCGCCGCGCGCCGGGGATCCCCCTCTTTTGTATTCTGGATAAACGTTTGTCGAACGAGGCGCGGCCTTCCTCACGAGAGACCGTTCAGAGGGAACTTTTCGACGGGGCCAGAGTTTCGTGATGGGAAAAGTCGCCGTTGATTAACACCGCTCGCGTGTCGAGCACACCTTCCACAATTTCCACAGCTACGCCCGAAAATATTCCAACACTCGATTCCGCTCTTTAACGATATTCCTTGCTTCGTTACCAGACGCTGCGGCCCTTATGCAGTTTCATGCGTCGTTTGTAAGGAACACCTGTTCCGCAGAGACGCGGTCAAAAGGGGATCTAAACCAAATTCAATTTGCAATAGGCCATTCCATAGCTTATCCAAAGGAAATACTTTCTGTCAATTTTCAACCCTTTATGTCGACGTGGTTCTTCCGTAATTTCTTTTATCCTCCTCAATTGAAAATTCTGAAAAAATCAGGCACGTCTTCGCTATTAGAATGCACATTTATGAATTTTTACCTTCGATACCGAATTTTAAGAAATTAAAAAAGTTTCGAAATGCCGACTTCTTGTAGAAGTTACGAAATACTAAGTCTATATTTTTACAGTTTTAGCATCTCGATTTTTCAAAGTGTCAGTTGGAAAAATCAAAAACCTGTACTGACAGAGAGAAAGAGAGTACATATCTTTCTCCCCTCGATTCGAATCGAATGGCTGTTATGATCGTGAACGTATTTAAATCTTCCAACAAGAAGGGTACCCCAAAATTTTCAGTTCACATCATATTTATAGAAATTATCAATTTTTTATGATAATACCTTCGTAACACACGAGCTATGTAAGAATGTATTCAATTAAGAACAAATTGAACTATTACATAGATGATTGCATAAGTTCGTGCCCGATTTGAAAACAAAATTCAATGGCTACATTTTAAAGAACGCAGTTTTATTAATCAATCATGTGTATATATATTTATCAATTTTCCACTAGTGAAAAAGAATGGTGACTGTATAATATTTTTTCTTCGAGCACGAAGTTATGCAATCATTTGATACAATTAACGAGCAACGTTAAACGTGTGCATATAAAAGATTGTAAAAAATAATGTTCCTTAGCTTTTGAATATTTTTGGGAGAAAGTTCATTTTTCCGAGGAAGTAAAGTGTGTGTATGGTCAGGTAAAACTAACAGCCCGCGCAAATGATGTGGAAACGATCTATTAACACCGTGGAACATTCGCATTCACGGACCGGAAACCCTCAGTCTTCCACTTCCTAGAGTCATTTTTCAGGTGCTCCTTCCGCATTAAAGAGCCCGACAGCATCATCGTCATAAAAGCCGAGGGGAGGGGCGGCAGAATAAAAAATGCTTCGCAACCGTTTACATTCGTCCGATGTTAACTTCACGGTAAATTATAATTCTCTCTCTGGAGAAGTATGGCCGAGGTATGTCCTCATTGCACGCCACGGCAAGCAATTTTATTCATTCCCCTTTTGCTCCTTCCGTTTCCCTACGTCGCGTCGCGTCGCGCGTCGTCGTCTTGCGTCCGCCTTTTTCCAAAGAGGCGAACTTGTATAATATTCAGACCGAACTTTCCTATTTATCGTATACGTATACACGGTTTATTCGGGCTTTCCTCTATTTCTTTATCGCGAAGTCGTGGGAAGTTGGCTCCTCCGTTGTCGGGGTAATTCGTGATATTGGAGCGAATAGAAATTTATCGGCCATCGCCGAATAATTCACGTCGGCTAAATATTTCACCCCCGGAAAGAAATATCGGGCACGCCGCGCCGCGAACGTTCCGGTTAATATATCTCTTGCTTTATTTAATGCTGTGCTTGGGGAACAAAAGGTGCTGTATTTTCTCTCTAATAACTACAGGGTGTACCAAAAATTTTGTACTTCCTTCAAACTGGTGATTCCCGAGGCGATTTCAAGTAACTTTTCCCTTTACGAAAATGTTCTCCGCGGCTTTGTTCGGGAGTTATTCAAGAAAACCGCCATTTGTGTGGAGGATTTTTAAAACTAAATTCCGCAGTTATAAGGAGGTGCAACATTTTTGGGACACCCTGTAGTATGTCGAATGAAAAATACTGGTAAATCTGTCCACGAATCTTTGCAAGCCATTTACAATCCAATTGCAAGAACTGTGCCAGTTCTTTTTGCCGTTCGTTGCACGTGTTAATTTTATGTGAAATTCCGGAGGACCGATATGAATCTAATAACGTTAGGCTAAAGAGGGTGAGCGACCTACCAGAACGTGACCCTGTTTATACGAAAAACCCATCCCCTTTTTTCCGCAAACCGCGTCACGTCCTCCCGCGAAAAGCCTCTTCACGATTCCATGCATTTCTTCCTTATTCCTGGGATCTGCCTTTCACGTTCCTCCTCCATCGTTCGCCGACAGCGAGCCAGTTCTTTTTTTCTAAAATTCGCTGGTTAACACACAGAGCCAGCGAGTCGCCCGCCGCCTCTCCAACCTCTTCAACAATTTTACGTACATACCTGTTTTCGTAATATCATCGTTACCCCAATCGTTTTCACGATTCCTCTTAAAACGGTACGGTCCGTTACAGAGAATCGTTCATTTAACAGTGAACGAGTTTGTCAAGTGAAAAGCACTGCTATGTTTTCGCTACCAAGAGACGCGGGTCCCTTCAGCGTCGTTCACAACGTTGACGAAATGTCCCATGAAATAATTAAGAAATATATCACAATTTTTAGTCTGGAGCAACAAAAGCCTTTGCGTCGTCTGTTAAAAGACTGGAGAGAGCAGACTCGCCAGAATGAGACTGTTCCACCGGGGCCCCGTCACGTGACATGTTTCCTCTCTGTTGTGCATGCGTCACAATGTCACGTGACTAATCCAGTACTGGCAGAGAGGGAGGGTAACTGTATTCCCCTCAATTCGAGTCAATTCCCCTGATTTAACGGCAATGGCTACACTGTGGTGCATAAATATTGGACCACTAAAATTTTCAGGACTTTTGAATTTCTATACAGGGTGTCCCAAAATTCCTTCAACAGCCGGAAATGGGAGGTTCCCGAGATCATTTGAAGCAACATTTTCCTTTGCAAAAATGTTATCCGCGGCTTTGTTTCGGAGTTATTAACGAAAAACACGGACCAATCATAGCGCGACCTAGACGCGAGTTGACACAGTCAGCCAATAGACAGTTGGCGCGCCGGGCCGACTGGGCCAGCTCGCGTCAAGGTCGCGCTCTGATTGGTCCGTGTTTTTCGTTAATAACTCCTAAACAAAGCCGCGGATAACATTTTTGTAAAGGAAAATGTCGCTTCAAATGACGTCAGGAACCTCCCATTTCCGGCTGTTGAAAGAATTTTGGGACACCCTGTATAATGATTTCCAAATGTTTTGGTATTGTGTAAAAAGAGTAATAATGAAAAGCAGTAGCAGTAGTAAATTTGAACAAAATGACTAAACGATTAGAAATGATTAGAATATAAAATTCCATAGAATTTGATACGATTTTCATTTATTTCAGATCTATAAAGGCTACCATTGAAAGTCAGATCTTTTTGTTCCCACTTTCTTAAAGTTTCCCTACAAAAATTAAAATGACGAATTTTAATAATCGGTTGAACTTCCTCTCGTGCGTGTTAATTCAAAAATACGATTAGGTATGCTTTCATGTTTTCCAAGAATGTAGTAATGTTGCTTTTAATGTGACGAAATCGTTAAGGGATGAAATCAATTTTTCTGTTATTCCTGCTTCCCGCAATCCATGCGAAACATTTTTATTTTACATAAAGATCCGCAGTCTAGTCTTCGCTAATTGCCGTTCCACGGTTCCATAACAGGTTCCTTTATTTACAGTATGGTAGACAGCATGCATGTGTCACACTGTCACGTGACTAATCCGGTGCTGGCAGAGAGAGAGCAACTGTATTCCCCTGAATTCGAGTTAGTTCCCCTGATCTGGCGACGTTGGAAGAGAGACGGAGCACGACCTGCCTCAATATAGGTCGATTTAGAATAATTCTTGTCTCCCTTTGTATCTCGCATCACGTCCTTAACTCACTCGAAAGTTTGCGCTTTCGTTTTCTCCCTGCCTCTCTGTCCGGCGACGTGCGCACCCCCTGCGAGCTTCCACGGTTGTGTTCGATGCGCTTGGTGCACGTCGCCCCACTTGTATCCCTTTAAACGCTCCCGAAGCTTTTCTCACATCCGTCCTGCGGAACTGTTAATCGACAGTAGAACGAAACGTGTTTATAGACTTCCCGACCGGTTGGATTTGTTGAATCATGATGTGCGATCGGTTACAACTGCTCGTACAACCGAAAAAGGGCGATTCTACATGAAAAATAAATCGTAAATGAAGAATAAAATTTTTCCATGTGCAGCTTTGGTTTCGAGGAAATCGAGTTTGAAAATCAGGCGACACGCGTGCTATTTAATCCTTATGTGGTCAACCAAAATGTATAGATCATTTAAAACCTTTCTGTATTTAACGTGTTTGCACAAATTCTCGTTATAAGACTATATATATATAAGTTAATATATTAGATTGGAGGGAAAGTTCTGTCGTATTTTCAATAAGCAGGTAATTTTGGTTGTAATTCAAAAACACGAATTACCAGGTTATCTGAAAGATGGCAACAAGTTGTTACAAATAATGGAAATTATATCATTGAATAATATTAAACATATATTTGTATAAATTGATTCAAATGTTTTCCTTAAAACACGACAGAACTTTCCATCCAACCTAATATTAGCGAATTAAAAATGGACATTCAGAGAAATTTTGTAATATTTTTTAGAGGAACATTAACAGATGGTTGAAAGAAATACAGTATATGGTTACCTGGTTGACTATGCAAGGGTGTTAATAGGAATCGTCTGACGCATCTGGTCGTGACTTGTCGATTCTACTTCGCACAAATGCTAAGCACGCAAACGTAACGTACCTTTACCCCTCCGTATGAAATACGACGAAAATCGGTCCCGATCCATCGTCTTATATCCGACAAAAACTGTTTCAGTGAAATATTAGTGCGAGTCAGAACTGATTCTGGAGGAAAGTAATATTCATTCGATTGATGTCTCATTAATACAAATGTATAAAATATGTTAAATGGTGGCAGATATTATTAAAAGAAACATAGAAACAATAAATATAACTCTAGTTTCAAATTAAGCTATTACAATACATTCTTTTTTTATTTGTGACTTCTGAAGTTTACTTTTAAATAAATTTCATCTCAATACGGTTGTCTTTTTCTACAAGTGGAAAAACAGCACATTAACGATATCATTATGTGATGCTCGGTCAAAATGTGAGGATTGATCAACACACTATTCGGTGATGATCGAGGAAATTAGAAACTGGAGATGACAATTCCAAAAAATTCAATTTCTACCATAATACAGGCAGGAAACTTTGTAATCCATCCGCAGAATGTGTTGACGAATAAGTTCGTTCAATCACCTGATGCAACGAATATAATTGTTACTTGTTTAATACGAAATTATTGAGGACAGGAAACTTCTAGTCATCGTAGTCGCGAACAAAAATCATATGTCAAGGGGTTAGAATTTGAATATAATTCCGAATATCGTACTGTGTTTGTATGTGTTTTCGGTTAGGTAACGTAAAGAAACCGATGTATTCGACACAGTTCCATACTAAATTTTCTTGATTGATTCGCGATTAATGCAATATGTAATTTCATTATCCATTTTTCTCTGGATGACGGCAAAGTTGCGGGTCATTGACGTAATGACCGCGTGTGAATAACTGTAATGTCTTGAAATTTCTTGAAATTCCTTACATTAAAAATAATATTTTCTACTTAATTAATTTTTTTAAATGTAGAATCACAAATGAACGTTTCAGAGAAATGTCAAGCAAAATTGATGATCATTTAACAAATCAATTACAACTTTGTATACAGAGTGTCCCGCATACCGTGGACAACCGATTGGTAGGTAATTCTACGCGCAAAATCTTTTTGTTTGATGCCTTGCTTTCGAAAAAACACGAGTTTCGAGATCCGTCAGGTTCGCGTGGTATAATATATGCAAGAAGTAGAATCGGTTGGTCATGATCAGACGCATCAGCCGATTCGTATCTAATACCAAATGAAGCAATTTTATTCTTTCTTTTCGACTCACTTCTGCGTGTAGAATCACTTCCTGGACGCCCTGTACATAAGTAAAAGTTAAGTAAATAAGATTGGCAAGAACACAGAAATGATTTCTTAAACTTGTAGTCTTGTTTCTAAAACCATTTTTTTCAATCGTGACATAAATAAAGGCTGACTTATTAATAATGGCTGACACCAAAATGCATTGTTTTTATACGCTGTGTTTTTAGTGTAACTCAAATCTAACAAAAATTATATATGTACAAGTATGTGATAGCAAATTGAGAAGGAGTGACAGTAAAATGAATGTCATTCTTCGTTGAACACTGTTTATTGAAAATCTAATTAACCGCAGAATTGTGCATAAACAAGTGATATACAGTTAGGAAGTATTGATGGTAAAATGAAACAATAATTCTTAGAAATTTAACGTGGACCGAGTCAAAAACTGATGTACATAATCAAAGATTAATAAAATATGACGATAACTAAAAACGAATATCGGTCTTCAAAATGTAAAACTTGAACATTGTTTCCTGAAGGCCGGAGACACTTACAGATTTATTAGCAGAAAGTAGATAAAAACTCGTGAAAAATATTGAAAACAAACGAATGACTTTTCGACAAGTTTATTGTTGCTGCTGCATTTCGACTGGAGCCCACCCCGGTAATCGCGAGACCAGTGCCGTGGCAACCGCCTGCGATTGGATCACCGGTCACGGTAGCAAGCATCGAAACTTGGTCGGCCACATGGCCGGGAAAGGAGGGCAGGGGGATGACCCAGAGCAACCCTTTCCCGTTCACAACAATCATTTCGGCCGCGAGTGTTGGCGGTGTTGGCGAGTCTCGGACGAATCAACCATCTCCGTCTGATTTTTTTTCTCTGGACGAATTCAGAGCCTCCCCCGCGGTAGTCGTTTCTTGAGGATAGATAGCCGGGAACGCAGAGAGAAACAGACAGACGGCGACGACATCACAGCTCTCCTCTACCCCGTTCGGATCTCTTTCTTTCTCTCGTCCTCCCCGTCCCTTTCGATTCTCTCTCCTCCCTCCACGGTGTCACCCTATCGCGTCCCACCACCCCACTCCGTACCCTCTCGC
Organism: Lasioglossum calceatum; assembly: GCA_963966675.1. NCBI lineage: Eukaryota > Metazoa > Arthropoda > Insecta > Hymenoptera > Halictidae > Lasioglossum > Lasioglossum calceatum. The sequence continues at coordinate 3,727,908 of OZ016541.1, forward strand.
GGCGAGCCCTCCTCGCTGCTGCGCTTACGCTTTCCTTCTCGCTCTTCCCCTCCCCCCCCCCTCTCTCACTCCCTATCGCTTTCTCTCTCTCACTTACGCTCCCTTCGGCCGGATCAGAGGGAGAGAAACGTTCTCGAGGACCGAGCGAGAGGGCGATAGCGAAGTTGCACGGTGGGGCTGGCTCTCTCCGGTCTTGCGCGGCGCGCACCAGTCAACCCGGAGCCACGGTAGCGCAAGTACTGTGTGTTCGCCACGTTAAGGGACAGTCGCATCGGGACGGCACGGCTCTTTACCGGTCTTTAAATAACGCTCGGTGGTAAAGTGTACCCGCGTTGCGACCGATGTGAACCACACAACCCGAGAAAGCGATCGATCCCATCGTCGCAACGGAGAAACGATCCGCGGACCAACGATCGCGTCGTGAAACTTTTGAAAAAACTTGTACCTAGGTACACGAAGAAGCAATCATAAGGGAGGGGGGTTGAAACGGGTGTTTGAATAAAAGAGAATAAAAGTTGATCGCGAGTGAGCAAAAGTGAGTTGGAACAGGTCGGAGAGAGAGAGAGAGAAAGAAAGAAAGAAAGAGAGGCGATATCGGTGGTTCCAGCCGTGTCGAACCGATGGCACGCGTGACAACGTCGTCGTCGTGGTCGTTATCGTCGTCATCCCCGTGGTCGGCTCGGTTCGATCGGTCCCCGAACGATCCTCGCGCGTGGAGAGTCGCGGGGATGGGGTCGTGACTGTCCGCGAGTGTCAGTCGACGCCCCGGTCGCAAGCACGAGCACGAGCAGGAGCAGGAGCACGACCGCGACAGCCGACAGCAACCGGTCACCGGACAACGGAACCGATCGTCGACGGGACCCGATCTACGCGCACCACCAGAATCAGCACCAGCCCCGTTGTTATCGGGCACGCCGGGACTCGCCGAGCGAGCCGGAGACACGAGGAGACGCGAGACGCAAAAGGCGAAAGGGGGGGAAAAAAAAGTATCGACGTTTCTCCCCGCGCCTCCGTGAGAGTGTGTGCTCACCCCCGCTCGCGTGCGGCGAACACGGGCCAGCTCCCGAGGAGCGTGCACGGGAAAGAGCAGCGTGTGTACGCCACGGTCCGGTACCCGGCCGCCGCCGCCGCGCCGGTTCACCCAGTGAAAGTGAATGATGCGCCGACCACCGCACACGCAGTGGCTATTGTGACAGGGTTGTAGTTTTTCTTTTCTGTGATAACGCGCGCACAACACCGGAGGATCCGCTATCGGAGAGTGACCGCTCGCCGCTTGCGAGAGGACCACGACGTGTACCGGTGCGTGTCGACTGGCTCACACCAAACGCAACCTGGTGGGTTTGTTATATTGTACATATACGTACAGGCTACGGTATTACATCTATCTTTCCCTCGCCGTTTCGCTCGGTCATGATACGACGGACGATCGTCCAACAAGACACCTCCCCCCCAGCCTTTTCGGTTCGCCTTTCTAGCTACGACGATGTAGGTAGGCCTCGGTAGCAAAAGGTTCGTTGCTTTGGAACTTTTTCGTGGTATCTAGGACAGGGTGATCGAGACGAGACGATTCGGACAGTATTTTTAGCATCGATTATACCAGTGGGCTAACTACCTCAGGATGATCGGAGCAGCTACAATGTAGCGTTATCAGGTGTAAACTCGGCTGGGAGTACGCGGGTTCGTTAGTTGCCATCGGCGAGACCGGTGGTCGATGTTACATAGGAACACGCCGCTTCACAAACTCGAGATTGCGCCGCGCTTTTTTAAAGGCTCTCTAGGAAGCAGACTTCTTCTCGCGTCCTCTTTTCCCGGGGCTTTTTATTTTTGCGTTCTCGTTTACTCTCTCTCTCTCCCTTTCCCTCTTCTGGTCATCTATTTTCTTTTTCGGAGGCCCCACGATCTTTTCATGCAGCTGAATGTGTTCCCCTGTTTTCTCCTGCCGCACGGCGTATTGCTCCGGCTACCGCGCTCCGGCTTCTCGCTCGCCGCGCCTCGCCTCTTTCGCTCTTGCTCGCGCGCTCCGCCGCTGTCTTTCGCCCACACTCCACCATTTACCTCCCGGTTATGGATATTATTAAGTAATACCTACGTCGCGCGCGCGGCGATACGCTCTCGCATGTGCTTGTGCGTACGGTACACCGCCGCACTGCCTGCTTGCCTGCCGTGTTCGGCTCGGTGCACGCGCGCGCACAAGCGTACTCGGCGGTGCACGCTGGCGAACGAGAAAGCGCGGGTTCTCCACATTTTTCCTGGAAACTCGCGACAGAATTATGCGAACTTTTGCAATTAACATAGCCGAACGACTGCTCGCAGATTTATTCGCAATTATGAAATTATCGCTATGGAAAGATGTGCACAGTTTAGCAACGATACATTACTCTTCGAGTTTACTACAAAAATTGTTATTTAGTGTAGAATCTGATCGGACCAGTGCGCCCGAAAGCATCTGAAATTTAGTTCTTAACAACAATATACGATCGACATAATCCTCTTATTGATACATTACTCTGTTCAGAAAGTTCCAGAAAGTTCTCGTTTTTACTGCACCCGTTTAGAACATATTTGCGTTGCTAACTTCAGATCAGTTGAATAGTTTATAAACAGCAGTTGATTTTGTCAATTGAGGTTCGAACGAGCGGCGATTTTCATAATGTTGAAATTCATTGAGCAACGTGTCTGCATGCTTGTTGCAACTTCTTGGCTAAAAACTCGACGAATCTCATCTCAAGCTCCATGCGACTTTTTTCTTTTTTCGCGATTAAAACAACCGCTACGGGACGTCGATTTCAATCGATTGAGGAGATGAAACAAAATTCGCTGGAAGAATTAAATGCCATCACAGAAATTGAATTTTTCTTTTGCCAACTTTTGCGACAACCATTTTGATTGCCAACGTCAAGGTCAAGTTTATGGGCTAAGTGAATTTAATTACTATGTTTCTAAACAAATCGTTTATCTAGTTTAATAATACGAGATCAGTATTTTTCTTGGTCACAGTATTTAACACGTTGAATGCTGTCGTTCACTGGGAAACGTATTTTTTAAAAATAATAGTTTGCAGTTCGTATAACGCTAAAAAGTGTGTTCACACTTTTTTAATGGGTTAGCTGTGTAACAAGTTTTTCGTTACATGCAGTGTAAATGGAAAGCGACAGAAAATTAAACAAAATAGCTCCGCACTGACAAAATCTAGTATCCTGAGGAAAATATTGATGTTTTAAAAAATCTGACTGTGGATTTTTATGCCAGTGACTGTCTGCATCCATTTCACGATGTTTCATGATGTCAAATAATACAAAAGTGTCTTTAAATTCCTAAAATGTTTTTACTGTCTTGCAGAATAAAATCCACAGTGTGTTCATTACCTATGTAAACACAGATGCATCGTAGTGCTACTCCATTTTGTGGTGTTGACCATCTGGGAAAACAACGAGATTTATATTAACAAGATTGAAGTGGGGATAAGAATAAAAATTGCCAATACTTCCGCAAAGGAAATTGAAAAGAATGCACGTCAGTTCTGAAAGGGTTCAGATGGGGGTAGTTTTTCCCGCGCTAGTCTCTTCGTGTAAATGTTTTCGGTTCCACGTCTTCGATTTCGTTCGCGTTGAGCGCGACAGCTGTTATCTTTATTCTATTTTCGAAGGGAGTGAGTGGCTCGGTGAATGTACGGAAAAAATGCGGACCAAATATAAATCCATAAGTGCTTCATGGTTGTAATAAAAATATCAGGAATGTTCGAAATCTATTAAGTGTGATTGCGTGTTAAAACGGAAGGAGACCGGAGTAACCTCGCGAAATGATACAGTTGAACAGATATTGCAGCGGCAGTTGATCAAAGCAATCTTTTCATCGAACTTCCACTGAATTTGTACATTCAAATAGAATTTAATGAAGGAACAATAAATTCTACGATAGATAAAATCTACAAACTTTCATATATTTTTCAAGAAAGAAATTTTAAAACAGATTAAAAGAAAAAATAACAGTAACAAAATTAAAAGTAACTGGTACGTGTTCCCTTATAAAAATGACAAGAATGATTTTATTATTTTAAAGGTATCTATGCACAATCATTCCTGATGAAATTATTTTTATTATACCGATAATCGTAAAATAAAAAGTCTGGAACCGGTCATTTTGACCGGTGACGGCAGGTTTAGTGTTAATAGGATAATTAAAAGAAGAATACAATTTTTATTTGGCTCCTGTGTCCTGCAATCAATGCGAACATTTTTTTAACCGACTTCGAAAAAGGAAAAGGTTGCTCAATTCGATTTGTATGTGCCTTTTTTCGCTTTTTTTTTCTATGTATATTCACCGATTACGCCGAGATGGATGGACCAATCGGAACGAAACCTTTTGTTCCGGTGGTCCCGTTGTTTCGAAAACAAATTTTGCATTTTTTCATTCTTTGCGGTTTTTATTGCAAATAACCAATTTGACCGAAAAATCATCCTACGGTGTTCCACAAATTCTGCTCGTTCCACTAAAAAATGTGAAATAAAAAAATTTCATAAAAAAAAATTAAACCGACTTCGAAAAAGCGCACTAAAAAAATTCACTAAAAAGTATGAAATAATTTTCATTTAATTTATGTGAATACACACGAACTTGAATACAATACGATCTTTTCAGAGGCGGCGCAAAATAGAAAATTTTCCAAACGACGGATGTTGCCGACTATGATTTCATAGGAATATGGTGAACTTGGAAATCAGTAGGTGAAATAAAATAGAGACGATACATTAATATGTGAAAGCATGTAGAAGAATTTCAAGATCTTCGTAATTTCCAGTGTCGAAAATTTTCAATTTTGACCCGCATCCGAAAAGATTGTATTGTATTTAAGTTCGTGTGTATTCGCATAAATTAAATGGGAATTATTTCATACTTTTCAGTGCATTTTTTAAGTGCGTTTTTTCGAAGTCGGTTTAATTTTTTCTTATAAAATTTTTTCGTTTAGCATAAAAAATCCGCGGTCTATTGATAAAGGGCGGTTAGTGATTTTGCACGGCATCACTAGCCACGGGTAGAGCGGCTATTCGCTGGCACAGTGCAGAGTCTAGAATGGAGAGTCACCTGCGTCTCTGTCGGGGCAGTGGTATCGCGGCAGCGATGCTGTAATAACGCCGGCACGCTCGTGCCAGAACCAAAGTATACGCTCGGTGTACACGACCTAAATAAGATGCGATGCCCCCCGGGGCGAAAGTAATTCACAGACACATGCGTGGAACCCGGGGATACACGTACACGCCGCACCGGCTTGCCGGGCTCTCGGGCTATAGTTTACGAAGTGCCGCAGGAACGCGTCGACCGCTTTAGCGCAGGTTCGACCCGCGTTTTTCGCGTTGAGGTCGTCAGGTACACGCCGCGGCCCATGCTCTACCATAATTGCGGTCCGCTTAAGTGGAAAGCGTAAAATTAGCAACCGCTAGACGCACCTCCGATTTTCCGACGCCGCCCGAACAGTATTAAAGTGCTCGTTCCCTCTAGCCATGGCCACGAGTTTGCATCGTTAGTCCGTCATCCATGCGTCCAGGAAATCAATCTTCAAATATCAATTCTCTCGTTTCTCGTCAACTCTTCCAAGTGCCACAGGAACCAATTGACAGCACATTCTTTCGTCGTTTGTCAGATTCTTTGGGATGATACCCTCCTTAACCCTTTGCACTCGGAGCTATTTTTACTCGAAAATTGGACATTTCTTCCGATTTAGAATATTTCCATTCCTTATGACTTTTTAGATTGTATACGATTCCTAAATATTTAGCAAGGTGTCTCGGAATCCACGGTAATAAACAGTAGGTCCCTGAAATTAGACGATAGCGAGAGTGGAAGAAGGGGAGAAGTGGTGAATGGATTTGAAACCCTGAGGGGACCAAATATCATTGCTACCTAAATATTTAGAAAATGATTAGACGCCGACGTAATTAATAAGGCAAACAATATTTTGAGTAATGAAAATTTTTAATAATTAAAAATGCTGAACCAGGGTCTAGTTTGATTTTTTATCGAAATCGACATTTAACCGTCAGGACTCTTATCTCTATGCACCACGAAAAATACGCTGAAACGAGTTGATAAATAATTGGAGAGCTTAATGGATGAACGTGTTATGTAACAATCTTCCTTTGAAGAATTTTCTTCTTTGATGAACTCTTCGAGGTGTCAGAGGAACCAAGTGACAGCAAATTCTTTCATCATTTGTCAGATTCTTTAGAATGATACCCTCTTTAATAGTTGGTAGCTGAACCAGGGTCTAGTTTGATTTTTTATCGAAATCATTTAATTGATATTAATTTAATTACATTGATAGCTGCTCCGTAAGGACTCATATCCCCATGTACCTCGAAAAATATGCTGAACAGCATTGAGAAACAACTGAAGAGTTTAGTGGATGAACGTGTTAAGTAAAAAATTAGTGACAGAGAATCAGCTTTAAATTTATTAGGACGCATAACATTATTTTACCACCGAGTAACCTCCATTGTTTCAAAAATGTCACACACACAACATACTTGTCCCCACTAAGCTCTTCAATTCTCCAAGAGGTTCTAAGCATCGTCATTATTGAAGTGTAACAAACTCGACAAAGTCTTTTACAAATTAAAGACAAATTAGAAATTTTCAATGAATTTTCCAGTTTCTATGTAACACATATTTTCTAATTATTATTTAAATGAAGAATATTAAGATTTTTTTTAGATACAGCACGTGTGTCGAAAAACCCTATAGATAAACTGTTAAATATAAATTGTATAGTAATTGTTGCAAAATATCTGACTTATACAGAACATGTTCCTTGTTAAGATGCACTTTATTTTGTATTTTTACGTCTTAATAAATAAATACTAGATCGAATCTACAAGCTTTAAAATATTCTTCAAGAAACAAATTTAATGAAACAGATTAAAATGAAATAACTGAGTAATGTAATTGATTAAATAAAAGACTAACACTATACTGAATTCATTTGCTTACGGATCCATAAACCCGACGCTATTAATATTAATCACAGAGAACGATTGAAATCGTGAAGTGGGGGTGAATTAGTATTCGAGAGACCTCTTCTAACGAGACTATAGATTTAATTGGTTTAACTCGAGACAAGTTGAAACTATTTACTGTTGGCTAAATTGAAGTACTGACTCAATATAATCAGGATAACAGTATTATAACCATAAGCTTGCGCGCGTTGCCGAGTGCTTTAAATTTCGAGACAGGTTAAAAGAATTATAGCTTATTCTAACCACAGTAATAAAAACGTAGCGAGTTGACACGTCGCTCTTCGACTGGTACTAATCACGTGATAATGAACGAACGGTGTGGGACACGCACCGCAGATGAATCATAACCTTTTTTCAAGTAGGGTTGTATATTTCTATTTTCGAGATTCAGCGAGTAACTGAATTACAGTAATTACAAATGAGATACGTAATTTCGATATCGAAATCGAGAGGAAGAACTCATTTCTTTCTTTTATAAATACCGAAGTAAGGTACGGAGAAGAAAATTTAATATTTGTTATTTTTATCATGAAGTTAATTTACTTTGTTAATTACATTTAAGTAATTTAATTCGAAGTTCAAAAGACGACCGAGATAAATAGACTGCGGATGTTTATACAATTTTCAATTTTTGTGGGCAAATTTTAAGAAAGTGGAATCATACAAAATGTTATTTACTTTCAGTGGTACATTTGTAGATCTGAAATAAAGAAAAATCGTATGTACTGAATGTTGTGGAATTCGATTTACTAGCATTATTCGAAAATTTTTAGAAGCCATAAATGCATAAAGATCCGCAGTCTAGTGACAAATCACGGTTAGTGATTTCGCATGGCATCACTAGTCCCAACGCCACGTGACTAATGGGGTACTGGCAGAGAGGGTAACGTTTTCCCCTGAATTCGAGCAAGTTCCCCTTATCTGTTGATAATGAAGATCGCGTAAGATTAACGGTTCAGCCTTGCTGAAGATTTTGATCTATTCGAGCCTGTACGTTTCTATGGCGAAGCAGTGATATAACGTGATTACGCTGGATAATCGAATTCGACAAATTCTATTATTCCCGTCTAGGATTTTATGAAAATTGAAACGGTCGGTGTGTGCTCGGGGTTGCCAGGGGCTCGTCCCAACTAGAACACGCGACAAATACGCGCGCGGAGGACTTTAATTCTCGCGGGGTTGTCGGCCCATAAGCAAATGTTCGCGAAACAAAAATTATACTGCTGGGAGCACCGGCCCTCCTCGGTGTCCGCTAATGGGAAACTTATGCTACTCGAAATAATTAGGGCGTCCCGCGTCTGGAGGATTCATGTGAATATTCGATCCTCCGCAGCGAAATCTGTTCAGAATTGAGAAAACTGAATAGATGCTTCTATTCTTACTAAAGGGGGTGAGTCTACGTGAAAAAAATAAGTCGAAAATGTACAACCATTTCTTTTTATGAGCCTTTGTGCTATTGAATAGAGTTATTGGTATCTTTCTGGAATCCTCAATCTTTGTTTTCAAACTTCTTCCTAGGAACTGTATCGTTATAATCCGGTTTACATATTTAATATTACATACTTTCACTTTCGAGATATTGTCGTTTAAAGAGTTTTGATCACTAATGCTTTGGCACAGGACATCGGTTAAACTGCATTATTTTTTTGAGCCTTTCGAATTTATTTTCATGGCATCAACTGAAATTTTTTGAAATTGTCACGTGCGGTGTTTTTCCTACACCCACAGATATAACACAGGGTGTCCCGAAAATGTTGTACTGCCCTGAAAGGGGTAATTCCCGAGGTAATTTGAAGAAAACTTTTTCCTTCGCGGAAATATTCTCCACGGCTTTGTTCAGGAGTTAAGGACCCACCTCTTTCAAGATTCTCCGACATTTTTGGGACACCCTGTAGAATCTGTCCCACCAGTTACCGATCACCCTGTATGTTTGGAATTAGTTTAATCGTTTTAGAAGCGGAAATGTTAAGGGAGTGTGGTAACGTGAATAGTAGTCCGTGTGAAGGCAATTCTAAATAATGTTCGGCCAAACCGTATGAAAGCATAAATGTACTGAAAAAGAGAAATGAATCGGGCGATTATCGGATGCTTTTCGAGGCAGCCCGACCGGTCAAGATTCAAAAGAATTCTCACAGAACGACGACCAAAAGAGTCTTTAGTCGACGGTTTGAACATTTTACGGGTACGGTTAAGGAAAAAGCGAGATAAATATTCAATCGAGCGGAGATATTCGCGAAAAGCTACGAACTCGCGCGTATTGAACCGCGTGAGGGGTTAACGGTTCATTATCACGCCGTTTCATCGATAGTGGCGCACCGAACTACTGTGGAACTTGGAATGTTCGATGTTAGAGAGGTTATGTACAGGAAATCGATGTTCGAATATATAGGGTAATTCATGGAGGGAGAAACGTGTTAATAAATTATTTAAAAAATGTTAGCGCATGTAATATTATTTTTGTCCTAATTATCACCATTTTCTATTAATCCTTTTAATAACTCGAAGATAATCTATTATGATATCACACTTAAATTCAATCGATGTCTCCACAGTTTTGAGTTTCATCTGTTCATTTTTGTCATAATTTTTATTTTATTCTTTCCTATGCACAGTTTAATATTTAATACATTATCCATGGTTCCGATGCAATTTGCACATTTTAAAGGGCGACAGGGGAGAGAGATAACTCGAAAACCATGGACTTTTCAAAAGGGATGTTTTACACCTTGAAACCAAATTTCAGCATTTTTTTCAACTTCTGCGTTGCCCTCGATCAAGAAAAGATAAAAAATTATTGTGCTTTCAAAACGGAATAAATGTTTTTCTTAAATAACCCCTTTCAATTAAGGAAACTGCATTTACAGATTGAAATGGAATTGAGACAGAATAGAAAATAATTTCGATGATATACACGTGATTTGTTTGATCGAGTACTGTTTGCTAGAGGTATAGTCATGCAATTAGTAAAAATATTTCGGCTGTTTGTCCACACGTCCGCGTCGACGCTGAATCTCTACGGTTGCGTAACAACTGTTAACTCCTAACACTTGCGAGCTGAGTTTAGTGCAGAGTCGCCAAGTTAAGGTCTGTGTCCCCACTTTACGTTCCACACGCTTCGGTACTGGCAGAGAAAGGGTAACATTTTCCCCTGAATTCTTGCTCCCTCCCCTGACAACGACTCCCCCGATCTTCTCGAAATATTGTTGAGAGGAAGAATCACCGATATCGGTATCACCCGAAGATAGCAAGACTTCCCGAATACGAAATGAAATAATAAAAACTGATTGGTCTAGCTTGCGTGAAACGGCTGCCGAAAAGATTCTCAGAGAAACAGCGAAGAGATCGCGGGTCCGTATCGTAAATCTTGTCTAAATTAAACTCGCCCGTTTCCAAGAATAACTGTAATAAAACTGGGAATGGTATCTCCATTCATCAACGACTGACTCCACGGAGCTGACGTGCCCCGGGCGCGCTCGGAGCTAGCTCCTTCACCCTCGTTATGAAACGGCCTGTACGGGATCGCGCACAGCTACACAAGGAAACACGTTCCGCTAGTGGCGTGGCGTGGCGAACGAGGAGATCCGCTAGCCGCCGCGCAGAATAGAGCGCGAGAAGAGGGAAAAAGAACGAGCAGGGGGAGAAGGAAAGAAATAGCGAGAGGAGCGCATCGAGTCAGTGGGCTAGTGGGGCCGACAGAATGTAGCCCGTACTACGGTACCATCTCCCTCTTTGTCTCTCTCTCTCCCTCGTTCCTTCCGTTCTTCCGTTCTTCTTTCCATCCTTCCTTCTTCCCCACACGCGATGTGCTACCCTCTCTCGTTCTCCTCCTACGAACAACTACGTCCTCGTCGCCCACCACCACCACCGTTCATCTCTCGCGGAGAACGTGTGGATTCGTAATTTAATCGAGAGGATTCAAGAACGGCTCTTCGTTTAAAGATGAATAGAAAATTGGAAACCGCGTTGTTTCGTTCGACCAAGCTTCCGTCAGCGTTCTTGAAGCGCGGAATGGTCCGCGAGCTGCCGTCGCACCATGGAAACCCGCTTTCTCTGGTCAAAAGTCAATTTTTCAAGATTAAGATATTGGACAAATGTTTCTTGCAACGAACCCTTCGAAGCTTCAAAATCCAAATTATTATTCGTTTCAGATTATCCCGTACTGAGTTGCAACGTTCTAAAGACAAACCCCGTAAAGTTCAGATGAAATAAAACTTTTAAATAAAATAGTCATCACAGACCATGAAAATACAAGTTTAAGTTATTCTAAGTGTGTAATACAGTTGTTAGCATCTTTTTATCGTCGTACATCGATTTGAAGAAATAATCGCCGGGAGTAGCCCGTTATTTTTCTATTTTTATAGTTCACTTATATTTACAAATAATGTGTATTCATGCTGCAGTTTGATCAGGATTCCAGAGAGATTAGTCTAATCGCTGGACAATGTTTCTAACATGTAGAAAAGTAGTGTTGTGTAATATAGCATCATTGTACTTGCATTTATAATGCAGAGATCGATAAAAACTAGCATATCGGCGAGAGAAATGCTTACAATTAGATCAATATTGGCTAAAACATGCGCGCCACCATCAATTATTTTAAGGAAAGTCATCGTATTTGCATTAATTTACTAAATCCCCGGTATAAAATGTTGGAGAATATGACACGCAAATCTCGTTAACCTTATTCAAATGTGCGTTACAGTCATTTTTGGTGCTCGCAAACTTCTATCGTTACATAACAAAGGTCGTTTAATTAATTTCGATCTCTTGAAACAAAGTACAGCGTGCCAGAAATGATTTATCGTTTATTTACAATCTATTTAGGAGCTCTGAATCCCCTCGACTGCTACATACGAACTATCGATTTATCAAGACAACTAAAATGCACATAGGGTTGGTAATATGGAACACCTAGTTTCAAAAGCTTGCCAGGAGCAGAGAAATTTTCTTTTTCAAGCAGAACTTCCATATAAATAATTCCACCCATATACAGCGAAGCCTAAAAATGTTTTTAAATTATAATCCGAAGAAATTACTTGTGGAAATGTAATTGAATTATGTGTATGAAACAGCAAACTCTGAAATAAAAGAGAGGGAACGCATAAATACAAAGTCTCCCAAAAATGTAGTTGTAGTTCCTTGAAAGAGGAGATTTGTTAAAGAGTAATTAGCGAGAAAGACAGACCAATCAGAACGCAAATCAGAGTCACTGGCCGAGCCAGACTCCGCCCACTGTTTTTCGTTAAGAACTCTTCAACAATGGCGCGGAGAAGATTTTCGCCAAGGAAAAACAACATTTTCCGAAATATGGAAATACGACATTTCGCAAGCAACAAACTGATAATTAGACTGCGGATTTTTATGCATTTATGAAGAAGTTGGCTGGGTGAAATATGAAACAGTAAAGGATTAGAAAATTCTAGCAATATTCCAAGTCAGAATCGTTGCGAAACATTTTTATTTTGACAGTTCTCTGAATCTCGATCGACGATTGTTTAAACTACAATCAGTGTTATCGGCGCACTGGTTCGATCAATTGGAACATAAGCAAATTTGCAAAAATCTCACATGAAATTTAATTCAACGTTCTGGTCTCAATTTAGACCATTTTCAAGAATAGAAAATTTCATTAATGGTCCAAATTGAGACCGAAACGTTGAATTAAACTCATGTGATATTTTTGCAAATTTGCTTATGTTCCAATTGATCGAACCAGTGCGCCGATAACACTAATTGTAATTTTTATTTTGCATGAAGATGCGCAGTATACTAATAATTAGACTGCGAGTCTTTATGCATTTATGGCTTCTGAGTTCAGTGAACCCAATTGTCTAAAATTCGACTCGAAAAATGGTAAATTGCATAAACCGCAGTGTGCTAATACCAGTTGGAACCGGTACAATATCTTTTAGAAGATTCGTTGTGTCAGGCTCGCGCAGTGGTCGTGTCCCCGAAGGGTTAGGTGAAAGGTAGTGGAAGATGACAGCAAGAACTGTAGCAGAAGCAAGATTCTCTGCAGGGCAAAAGCCGATGTCCGGCGACTTCTGAACCGGAGCGTAGGTCTGTTACACACGGGGTTACACATCGGTTGCACCCCTCTCGCGAGATCCTCTTAGCGCTGCTGGCAGCCGATACGGCGCTTATTATCCGGGCAGACGTATCGTTCGCGGACTAATAACACCGGCATCGTTGTGTTTAGCAACGATACGGCTCGTTAGTGCACGCACAGCAAGCCGGGCGGTGCGCTGGATGGAGTTCTTTTTTTTCGCGCGCACTTTGGTCGGGCTGGTTGCGTAACACGCGTGCACCAGCCGTCACACACGTGCGCCGCTGCTAACACGAATCACGGTGACACAGTTCATTACACGGGCGCAGTGTGTTGCCCGGTGCACACGTACACACGCGCAAACAAAGAGGGAGAGAGAGAGAGAGAGAGAAGAGGGTGCATGTGCGACGGGTTCTCCGGACGCGCATATGCTCTTTGCATGCAGGTGCATGGAAAAAAAGCCGCACGTATACACTGGGGAGCGTTGCACGTTACATAGGAGCGAGTATGTGAAGCAGAGGTACATAGAGGCTGCGAATGTGAGCGTAGGCGCAGAGCGCCGCGACGCTTCCTTCCACGGTGAATCTCGCCCTGCCCCAGAGAGGCGCGGGCACTAGGAACCGGCATGAAAGCACGGAATAGACTACCGCCGGTGGATATGTGTTCTCTCGACGTACTCGTCCGTGTGTGTACGTGCGGCCGGCACACTCGGAGCTGTCGAGAATGTGTCCGTGCATAGGCAGGCGGCGCGGCGGATGGGTGGGTGGGTGGCTGTAGGCAAGGCAAAGCAAGGCAGGCTCGGCTGGTGGTCGCTCGGCTCGCTCGATAGCAAAGTGCGGTTCCCCTCGACACGAGCTCTCGTACTTGCAACGCGGCAGGATTAAAGGGGAACAGTCCATGTACGGAAATGTACGATCGATGCGCACATGTCTGAATTTTCGTATCAAGTCGTGACCGATCGGCCGCGGCTCTGCGGTAACGGCGGTCTGCCTCCCGGTCACGAGGAATCCCGTCTCCGCTGATTCCTCTACACCCAACACCCGCCGCCTCCCCGCTCTTCCTTCACTGCCGACCCCGATGACGAACAGGCCCTCACCTTTTCCATCATTCTCTCCACGGATTACCAAGCTACGTACCCACTTGTCCGGTGGTGGATAGGCTGGATGTCGCAAGAGTGGGTTGCCAAGGGAGGATAGGAATCTCTCTTAGGAATCATTAGTTCCTACGAATTTGCCACCACAACAAATCTTGTTCGACCTCATCCTCTATTCGTATTCGACTCGGTATCACAAGTTTGCAGGCGCAATTCCATGCCGAAACCATGCCAAACCTTGCTCTCGTCAAGAGGGCAGGATAAATAGCGGACAAAATCGGGGTAAACCTTGCTCTAGAAACGAAAACGGAGTTATTAATTAACACTTTACCTACCGAAAGCCTATTAATAAGATTTTCAATAATCGTGCTGTATCAAAAGAAAGTATAGAAATTTTCTGTTACATTACAATCTTGAATGAAACTATTAGATGGCTTTATTGAGGGTGACTTGATAGTTCCCAAAGAAAATTGCTGTTGCTATCGAAGGTTCCATTATAAAGTGTTTAACCATTTACCATAGATTTTTCAAAATTATGCGATAATCACCGGTCGCTAATGTGTTAATACAAAATTCGACTGTAACATTATAAACTCCCTTAATCTTCCAATTTATTATGAAATTATTTTGATTAATTAAACCCCTCAAATTTCATTAAAATATTCTCTGAAAACATTTCATAATTATTTTTACTAAATCAATTTAATATTATTTTCTCAATTTTAAAATTTATCCGGAAAATTAAATTTACGAGCAACCTATTAGAGATTAGAGGAAGATAATTGAAATTAAAATTTCTAATGTAAAGAGTTCAATTGAGCTTAGAAAACTTTAAATCGAATGTTTATGAAACTGAATCGAATGTTATTTCTTCCCTTAATGATTTCAATAGAGGTGAAATATATATGGGTATCTTCAATTTTTAAGATTTCCGGTTAATTTTGAATTTCATCTATTCAATTTTGCTATAAATGCATAAAGATCCGCAGTCTACTGATAATTGATAAGGCCGAGTGTTGCTAATACTTGGATCGTCGAACGAATTTGAAAGTGGAATCGAATGTATTCTCGTAACCGTGTCTCTAAAATAGCGCTGGTCTGCGTACGATATGTTAGTCGATCGGTCGCGATAATCGGATCTGCAGGGGATGCGGCGTTTATGTTTTCTTTTTGGTCGTAACGGGATGCCTTGCATTAATTAGATCCGCGATTTAACGGTGTCAGGCATCCGTATGACAAGTGCACGGAGCAGACACGAGTAGACGGACGCGTCAACGTGCCGAATACGATACCCATCTCCCGAGACACGTGCGTGTGTCGCTTCTAGTTTGTCCTATCCTCTTACACCTCCGTTTCTCTTATCGCGTGACTCTCTTTTTACATCTTGTACGCGTGGCTGGTCTATCTGTTACTTTTCTCTGACCGCCTCGTATTTCGATCCTCGCCGAATTTCAATCGCACCAAGTTCTTCGACAGCGCGTCTTGCCATCTTCATTTCTCACATTCACGGTATAATCATTTCACGGCAAGAATAGTGACACACACAACCAACAAATTAAAATTAAAAGATTATCAAATTTCCATCGAAGTAGAACAGACATCTGACACTGTTCTTGCCTTAGACTAGTGGTCGGCAAACTGCGGCTCTTCCACGAATGATGTGTTTCAAATAAATTAATTTTAATACAATTATCAATCGATCAGTGTGTTATATCTAAATTCGAATGGTCATACGTAGACAGCAGATTTGATGCATTTATGACGAAAATGAGTAGATGCAATTTCAAACAGTTATAAAATCTGTATTTATTTTCTCACAATTTGTTATATTAAAAAGAAAGAGAATAGTAAGAACAATGTACACATGCGACGTTAAGTATAAAATACTTACTTGTGAAAAGATTAAGATCTACAGGGTGTTCCAAAAATGGAGAACCTTGAAAGGGGTGGTTCCTTAGGTTATTTGAAGTAACTTTTTCCTTGGCGAACATTTTCGCCTCGACTTCGTATCGCGGAAAAGTTACTTCAAATGACCTAAGGAACCACCCCTTTCAAGGTTCTCCATATTTGGAACACCCTGTGGATCTTATCCGATTTGAGAAAATGGTATTTATAATTCTACGATGAGAATCCGGAGAATCTGAAGAGTAGTTTGTGAAGGTTGGAATTTTATTATTATCGAGTCGTAAATAGAGATTCGAATTTTTTCTAGGGTCGTGGTAACTGGAAGTTCCTCCATTTCATAGAATTCTTCGAAAATGTACCCTAATTCAGTGCTTCTGAAAGAGCAGCAGACTTTTCTTCTACTTGTTCTATCTTATTGTCGTCACGTACTAGCAACCCTTTTATTTTGGAAGAGAGGTAGAAGTATTCCCTTGACGTTAGCTCCAGCTCTCATTGATTCGACACGTCGCCATTTTAGCAAAGCGATCATCCTGATCCACCCGAATGGAAGAATCGAAAATTACGACTAGATCTCTCTCGCCAGACAAGTTGAATAGATCACCTCGATCCTATAGAGGAGATAAATCATCCATCAGCCGTTTAAGGATTTTCGAAAACAGCTCTTCAACCCCATTCCAATAAAGGGGCGACTAAATTGCAGATGGTCTGGCATATTCAAAGTTCTGACATGTTCTGAGAAACAAGAATAAAAACTTCTTCTGCTGCAGGTTTTACCCAACATAACCTACAAAACTTCCCCAGAACTTGTCAGCGATTTTATATCCAC
This sequence comes from Lasioglossum calceatum, assembly GCA_963966675.1. Classification (NCBI taxonomy): domain Eukaryota; kingdom Metazoa; phylum Arthropoda; class Insecta; order Hymenoptera; family Halictidae; genus Lasioglossum; species Lasioglossum calceatum. The sequence continues at coordinate 3,744,788 of OZ016541.1, forward strand.
CGAGCAGACTTTAACCCCTTGCTTTACGATTTCTTTCGCAACTACACTACTGTGCAAAAGAAAGAAGCACCCGGTATAATTATAAGATATAATGACAAACTATATGTTTATGTCGAAAATGTAGAAATTTTAGATTTATTGCATTTAAAGTATTAGATAATCCGCAATAGCTTCAAATTACCTAAGAAACTACCCTTGTTAAAGTTCTCCGACATTTTTGGCCACCCTGTATTATTGTCATATACATAAATTAAGTAATACACATAAATTCTTTCAAAATTTTCTTCCAACTGCTTCAAATGACCCTAGGCATCATCCCGTTGGGGGAAATACATCTTTGGGACACCCTCTATTAAAGCGAGCAGAATTTATGCAGAAAATATTATTTCTCTTTCATTATATCATCCATTCTCTTGTATCGAGTTTCACCATTGCTTCATTACCTTATCTCGAATAAGAATAGGAAAATTAACTCCGCAACGAGTAGAGGAGGGAGGAAGACTCCTTTAACTCATTGCATGAAAAATAGAATAAACCTTCTGTTTCTAAAAAATTCACATTTATTCTTTTATAGGTAAATAAATTTAAATTTTAAATGGTCTAGGGAAATATGGGTCACCCTTTATTCTTGGTTACCACTAAATTACACATTCTGCTTTAACAAAGATATTATTAAAACGTTTGCTGGACGTTGCAAAGTAATTGCAGGATCAAGTAAATGAGATCGTGATATGTTTCCTTTGACATCGTCCAGCTTTTGTGAAAACACCATTTCTTCGTATCATTCATATTTTCCGTGAAATAGAAATTTATTTTCTTTCTCAATATGTTTAATACGTTGAAACTAATATACGTAACAGTATTTTTAAATTCTTCGAATGTTTTACTATTTCAAACTACACTCTACTACAGCACTACTATAAAATCCGTTGCCTATTGATTACGCTCTGCGTAAAGTGATTCCGAAAAATTAATATTTGTAACGATAGTATTAAAATCGAATTTCTGTAAAATAATTTTGATTGTGTTTGAAGAAGAGTGCATTGTGTCGGGAGACTACTTGTGGTAGAAGATTATTCTCTTTCTTCCGAGAAGTACCTCTCTCTGTTTGCGACTTCATTTTAGCATACGTTCTATTCCCGGCTTCATATACAATCGACGTTGTATAGTGTTGCAAATGTTGCATTCGAGTATATCTCATTTCCCATCGTTGTTTTCAAATACGAGAAAGTAAGTTGTAACCGATGAAAGTATGTCATACTTAAACTCTTCCCGCGCAACGAGTCAGGCTCGCGAAGAAGACTTCGAACGGAATCGACTAAATATGAACGTTATTCGACTCTGCTTCGACTACTTTCATTAGTCCATCAAGAATTATCTGATTTGATAAATGACGAACTGTAATTCTGCTTTTTCAGGGTAAAAGAATGCTCTTCATTTCTGTGGGAAAAACAAATATCGAATGCTCACTTATTAACAAAACAACATTTGTCTCTTTATTCTTAATGTGCTTTTGTATCGCATTCACGCCATGCAACACTCCGCCATATTTTCCTTCTTCTCCAAACCAGTGTTGCATACACAATACTCTCATCACTCACCAGAGTCCGCCACCCTCAGATCCCCAAATACAAATGTACCGTACACACTCTCCAACAATTTCAAAACAAACATTTCTCAGAAATATTAAATAGGTTCGGGAGGGTTCACGAAAGAAAATGAATAAATTTTTCCGATCGAAAATCCTGTTCAAAAAATGGTAATTTTTAAATACTTGTTCCAATTATAATTTTGATTCAATTCTCTATGATATCGACATTCTCGGCATTGAGACGAGTGAGTTTTTACCAAATGAACTGCTAAATAGGAAACAGCGTCGTAGAAGGGGAAGGTAGATTGGGGGGACAAGTCTTGATCCGGCGACTCTAGTTCGACGTACTCTAATCGTCAACCCCAAATCAACGAACCCGATTGCATGCAGTAGGAGAGAGGGGCGAAATTCGTTGGAATGTAGCGGGTTCCCGAAAAAGATCGTCCGGGGCCGAGCGAAACGACGACGGGCGGGGGTTCTATTTGCCGGGAGATGCTGATGAGACTGTTTGCAGATCGGCGATCGTCGAACGCGAATCCGCCTCTGGCGCCATGTCACGCGAGGTGCACGGATCCCAGGGATTGAAGAGAGTACGGGACACGGTCGCAACGTCGACGATCACGGCGAGTCGCCTGGGTGTGCTTCGGCTTCGCGGTGACTAGAGGCTGCGCAGCCGGCAAAGTCGGTGGGACGTTCATTAGCCAAGGCGCTGACGATACTAATAACGGCGGCGAGGTGATACGCGGTAAACCGTGTCACGCTGTGGCGTAGGGCGAGTTGGGGTGGCGTGGAGGAGGCGGAAGAGGAGGTGGAGAAGGAAGCGGACGATGATGGACACGGTGTTAACGTAATACCGGTCGAAAGAGGGAGGTGTACATAGTTTGTACAGTTTGGAATCGTTGACGATATATATCGGCGGTGATACGGTCTCGCGTACACGTACGCGAATACACGTATTCACACATACATACACACAGACAGACAGACAGACACACATAGACACCACGTACAGACAGAAAGACAGACACACGCAACAAGTACACGGAAGAAATCGAAGTATAGTGTTACCCGAGGAAAGCCGAAGGTTTTCAACGAGATAAGGAGAAACAAGTGCCGGTGTTAAAAGTGCGTAAAATCGAGCTTAATAAAATAAATAATCCGTAGGAATCTATGCGAGAGGAGAAAAAGTTTCCGAGCATCGATCACACACCCGTAGATACATACGTGCGCCGCGTAAACTTAAGCATCGCGTGATCCGTGTATAAAGAGAAGAAATTCCGAATAATTTTGTTAAACGATTTAGCATCGATTCGACAATACCCGTAGAACGAAAAATGAAGAAGCAATCGAGGTAGTAGCCGGTAAGCGAACGAAGTGATAATAAATCTTAGAAGCACCGACTGAGAGAGATGAACCGTTGTACAAAGTGAAACGTGGCTTGAATAGCGATATATTACGATATATACATATATAGATATATATATTATATATACATATTCGAGTGTACACGTGAACGGTAAGAATTCTAAAGCAAAGAAAAGGAAAGAAAGAGAGACAGAGAGAGAGAAGGACAATTATATACTATACACGAGATAGTCGGCAAGAGTGAGCTTGTGGACAGAATCGGTGGAGACAAAGAGAATCGAGCTTCAGACCGGGAAAACGTAAATTTCGGGTGGCGTCGCGGCGCTCCGCAGCGGATGTTACGGCGAGCCGGGAAAGAGTGCCGCCGCCGCCGGGTGACCTACGGGAGTAGCAGCCTGGAAGTGACGAAAGGCCATCACCACGGCGTTCAACATGTTCGAGATGTGGAGCGCGGTGAGTTCCAAACTGGAACACTCCGCGACCTCCTCGGGCTCGCCGTTACCTTTGACTTCGCACGCACCGCAGACACCTCACACCTCGTCCGGGAGCATAAAAGGTAATCCACAACTACCGCCAACTACCAACTACCCGGGGACTACCCTCGGTTCGTCGACAACCCATTTCACCGACACTGTTTTCATCGACACGATTTGACCGACAGTAACTTTCGCCGACACGGTCAAATCGCCGACAAATGTCTTCATCGACACGGTTTGACCGACACTATGTTTTCATCGACACGGTCAAATCCGTAGTCTTATGTTTTCATCGACAGTCCTTTAGCGACAAGTTTGAGTTCATTCATTTCTACTGACACCAAATTCGCGTATTTGCTGATGTAGATTAATCGTTATTATCATTGTTATGTTCTCGACGCATTTAGTTGCTTGTATAATAAATAATACAGAGAATTACAAAGCATTGTTATTTAGATCAAGGTTTTTATTGCTACTTTATTAATCAGAATTTCTTCAAATAAACAAACTTTATTAATAGGTACACACAATTGAATAAAGAATCATAATATTTCATTTAATTTCAAACGTAATTGTGTAAGTACATATAAAAAATGTGAATAAACAGAACGAATGCTACGAATGTACATGTATAGATTACAAAACATAACAAAATTGTACAATAATTACACAAATAGCAAGTTATGAAATTAAAGCCATATGAATAAAATGAAATCAAACCTGTCGTTAAACACGGACTGTCGATGAAAACGTATGACTACGATTTGACCGTGTCGATGAAAACAAAGTGTCGGTCAAACCGTGTCGATGAAAACAGTGTCGGTGAAATGGGTTGTCGACTAACCAAGGGTAACCCACTGCTCGGGTACTCGGGTCATATCCGACCCGCCGGGTACCCGAGTACACTCATCGTCAGAAAAATATATTCAACGTTTCACTCGAACACCTTCTTCGCGATTCCCAGATGTTTATAATTAGACTGCGGATGTTTATGCATTTATGAAGAAATTTTGGTTGGATAAAATATGAAACGGTGAAAGATTTTAAAAAATTTTAAATATTGCAATGTTGTTTTCGATGTAACAAAGTCATTAAGGGATGAAATAAATTTTTATTTTATTCCTGAATCCCATAATCAATGCAGAACATTTTTATTTTTCATAAAGATCCGCCGTCTATTTACAATGTTTCAGGCAATGCATACTTCCGTATCGAATACTAGAACAACGAAACGTTAACCCCTATGTAGATAACCAAAATTTTCTGCAATATTATAGTTTTTTATATTATAATTGTCTGATCATCCAAGAACATGAAAGTCAATAATAATTGTGCTATTTATCGAGAAAACTATTAAAGTAGTTTTCAAAAGAAATTGAAAGTTGGTACCCACGTGCCTGGTTATTGACATAACGGTTAATTTCGGGACAAAACATGTGCAAAAACATTTAAATCACGTTATAGACATCTGTGCGATACGAATATTCGGGTACAGCATTGATGAGTACCCACTGTCGAACGCTGTCGAGATCCCACGCTGTCGAACGTTCATACAGAAAAAAGAATGACGTTTAAAGACGCGACGGACTGATGTGGATTTTCTAATTCCGCTCGCGTCGGAGAACCGTTGTAATACACAGACCCCACCGGAATCGCCGTGAACCGGGTTTACATAACGTCCTTTTGATAACAACGCGGTCCCGTGGTTACTGACATTCTATTCACGCGCGACTGTGTTCGTCCGTGTACCTGGACTTTTCGATTTGAGGTAGGCGTTACCTGAATCAGGACATTTTCATTTGTTGATCCTGCAACAATGGCCTCATGTATATTTTTTCCATTCTTTTCTATTTTCGTTCACCATTGCAAAATACCGGGGGCGAATATTGATTTCAAACGTGTCTTTACAAACATCTGGTTTTAGAAAGGTTCTGTTTCGTTTCCGAAAGGGAACGAAATTGTAGAATTTTGATCAAACATACAATCGGTGTACAAAGTATTCGTACACATTTTAAAAACGAGTAACTTTTTCAAAATTGGCCCCAACAGCTTGAGTTTTTTTTCAAACGTTAGAAGAATTAGATTACTAGCTGATGTGTAAATGCGAAAAAGTGAAGGTCTCGATTTTTAAATTTTTTATCTGTGCCTGTAATGAAAATTTAAAACATGTATTTTGTAAATCTAAGTCAGTTACATACATGTACAGTAATCGCTCCTTCGTTGTCCTGAATCGTGGGCACGATCGTTGTCCAGTGCCTACCCACTCCACTGCCTGTCAACGAGAGGATTAGGCCTGCGTGAATCTGGTCACCAGATGTGTCCCAGGACTGTCTAGACCCGCGCAGAACGGAGAACAATAGGAAAAGAATATGGCAAGGAAATAAGGAGTTTTTTAAAGCCGGACAGTTGACTGCTTTTGACTGCGAATGCTTTTTTTTGTCATTTAACTAGCCGTTTCACTAAAGACGCAGTCATAAATCAAAAATAGTGTCCGGGCACGGTCGTTGTCCGCTCAAACTCCCGGCCTTTGGACAACGAAGGAGCTTTTACTGTACAAAGTTGCATTGAAATATAATAAAAAAAATAATTTTATAAAGATCCGTTTTGTCTACCTATGAACGTTGTACACCGAGTACGTCTGTCTGATCAAAGCTGAGCAGGCTGATTCTACTCGCAGTAGATTCGGTTCGCCATTTTCCGACCAATACGCTTGAGCGAAAACCAAACGTTCATGAATTCCACAGAAGCAAACCGGCGGCATTTCAAAGGCAAATCTGAAACACTTGAAAATGTTGACGTTTAAATTAATTCCTCGATGGAATTTTACTGTGTGATGCATGCCATCGAGTTACTTTTTGATCGATACCGTAAATGTTTTTGATGTAGAATTTCTGCAGCACCGGCGCGGCATCAGAATTCTATACACCTATAGAATGAGTTTTAATGCAACATTTGCGCGAGATGTTAATATTCGGAAATGCGATAAACAACGTCAGAGGGAAATGGTTCGTAAAATGGCAGCGCCGTTTTCGGGAGGAGGGGGAGCCGGGAGTCACGGTAGACAAATTTCTCGATACACAGCGGTGTTTCAACTTTAATGTCCGATAAACGCGCCCAAATAGTCTCGTAACTTCGAGGGTTTGTCGCCATCGATTATTTGATCTCGTTATCATGCAAGATTGCACGAATTGATCTCAAACATTGGCCGCGTGATTGATGTAACTTCCAAAATGATCGGACCACTAGATAATACCAATACGCGTACGTAAATATGTATCGATCCGGCCGCGTTTGCATCGAATCGCTACACCAAACCGATAATTTTAGCAAATAGGAGGAAATCGTTGCTGCCGGACTATCATTACAATGATATTATCGGATGCATAAACATTTAAGAAAACCGATACTACTTTCCGCCAATACTTTCAATTCTTCGATTCCCGCTGTACCATGTCATTAGTTACAAACAAATTATTTATTAGACAAGGTACAGTGTCTTATGACAGTTAATCTACTCTCGAAAATATTTTACGTCGAGCCAATAATTTTAAAATTTGCATGCAGGTTAATATGACAGTGTTTGAGCCAGGAAAATAATAATTTTTATCCGAGTATTCGGCATTGCCCCTCAAAGACACAAAATATTGTCATTTAACTTCACAATAGTCTCATAAACAAAACTGTTCATAGACCATTTATTTAAAGTATCAATACTCACCATTTTTTTAAACAATCCGATCACTGTATATACCTTATTTTTCGTTCAAAAATTTGGTGTTTTCACAAACTTGACGATCACTTCGCTACAACTCTTAAATAACTGGTAGAAACATTCAACTGACAGCTGCGATAACAATTATGAAGTACAGAGGTCTCCTTTTCTGAAAAATGACAGCGAGAGTCATAAACAAAATTCAAATTTACAAAAACACGGAGAGGGTTAACTATAGTTCTTCGGAAAACGGTGAGAAAGAGAGAGTTTGGAAATCAGCGACAAGAGTACCTCGAATCGTTTCAAAACTGTTTTTACGGTCGCGACGTCGCACACCGTCTCGAATACAAATACGATCCGAAAGCACCGATGTATCCAGAATGTTCTACGACGCGATAGATGTTTCTCTAAATCCAGGACTGGCGATCTTTTATGCAATGTTTCCATTGAACGACTGAGGTTGTACGCTTTTGAATTCGCTGAACGTCGAAAACGGTATTTGTTGGCGCAGAGGTTATTAATTTTCAATTATTTAATAATAATCAATAATATTATCAGTAATGTTAATCAATAATATTACAAATAATATTAATCGATAATATTATCATCGATAATATCAATCAATAATATTATAGATAATATTGATGAATAATATTACAAATAATATTAATCAATAATATTATCGATAATATTGATCAATAATTGATCACGACAGCGATTGCCCTCTCGTTCAAGAGATCATTTCTCACTATTGTAGATTCGTGCTCCAATAAACGTGTATCTTTTGAAACTGGCGTGAATTAATGAATTTAATTGAGTGATTGATTTATCCCCTTTCCTGCCGTAAGCGAAGCAAATTATCCCTACCCCTATTTTCCAACCTCAATAATGAACCTATGAAGAGAGAAAATCTCATCTCGTTGCCCACCCGTGTATTAGATGAAGTAGGTAATAAATTTGAGCAGCCCGTTGCATTTACTCACAGTGTCAAACAACACAAATAACGCGCTCGCGTTCTTTCATCAACGCAGGCTAGAAAACACCTCAAAGCGAGCGATGTTGCATAATTAAGTTCCGAATGAATTCTGCGATGTTCGCGACTGACATTCACAATCGGCAGAATTTTCAAATGGACCGCATAATTTACGAACACGAGCGGTTCTTGAGTCGCTCGTAGATCGTTTCGCGCACACGGCGTGTCTGAAGCCGGAGTTCCGCGAATCACAGTGACGAGAGAGAGAAGATAGCTCGAAACAACCGAAAGACGGGTGGAATGGTTTCAAAAGTAAGTTTACGATGTCGCGAGTCAGTCGTTCCGAATGCGAATACGAATACGCGATCGAAACGCGGCGACTAAATTATGCAAAGCGAAAGTACCCACGTAAGTGTCGGTTGCGCAAATGCTTCGTAAGAAGAACGCCCGTAACGTCGTCGTCGTCGTCTGGTAATGTCCTCCTGCCTTCGCGATGACGAGAAAACGAATTTCTTCTGGGCAGCCTCTGCTGCCTCTAGATTGGCCGATTAACTCGACTTCCGAGGCTGCGTTCCCCGATTTCTTGTCCCTCGATCTTGTCTCGGCCATACGCCGTCATCTACGGGAACCGTATTGCTTCGGACCTCAATCATCCCCTAAAATTAAGATTCGGTCATGATATGCAACACAACATTAAAAAAAAAATATAAAAAAACTTTTTAAAAACCACGCTTATATTAAAATGCACTAAAAAGGAGAAAATATTTTTTTTAGACATTAGTGACTATAAATAAAAGCGTGGAGCGCTAAAGTCCATTGACGTAATCTTCGCGAGCGCTCGACGCTTTTATTTATAGTCACCAATGTCTAAAAGAATTATTTTCTCCTTTTTAGTGCATGTTAATGTAAGCGTGGTTCTTAAAAAGTCTTTTTATGTACTTTTGTTATTTTCTACTTTTTAGTCTTTTTTAAATGGAACGCAAGATATAGTAATACTGGTATGAAATAGTAAGATATAGGCACGCAAGATATAGAAATACGCGAGATAGAATGAGGGGATGCCTCCGGGAGACGGCGTCTCTTGATGGAGTCCGAAATTGTCCGAAATGGAACTGAATGAACGGAAAACCACAACTACACTGAGCTCCTCCGGTGCGAAGTGGGCCAGTGGAGTGGGGATGAGTCGGAGTAACGTAGAGGGAATACGTAGTGGAGTAGGGAACGCTGGCGCGCGGAGTGGGGATCGCTGAACGCGATGACGTTCTACCGAGCGTCGCGCGGCAAGGTGTGAAGGTTAATATAAAAATTTTTGTTTCTCCTAAACGCACAGTTTTTTAAAAATTTGATTTTTGATACTGCACTGTCATCCAGTTCTCAGCTATGTTTAAAGTTTCAAGTCTCTAGCTCATCGGGAAGTGGTTTAAATATAATAAGCGTGGTAATTATAATACCTAGCATCGGCTTACGTTAAATCTGGTATTTTATAATTTTTCGATTTGCGTGAATTGATTAGACGCCGACATATTTGATAACGTAAACAATGTTTGGAATTTGTATTACAGCAATTTTTAATGATCCCCATTCGAGTGCTAAGGGTTACTCTGCCGATTCCGGTCTTGCGTGTAATCTTACCAAATTATATTATATTGTGTAAATACTGTTACGGTTATGAATTCCAATAGTCGAAGAAGTCGTTTGTATTTTCACGATCTATAAGGCTGCTTGCACAAGACTAGGCCTGGATCCACGATGTGCCCATTTGCATACCTCCCGCTATTTCAAAACGCGACGACCACAACTTTATCGAAAATACCATCGACCTATTTACGACAACAGTATCAACGTATATAAATATTTACAACGTTAATGGGACTCGTAGAAATTATTCACTGACAGTAATTATCAGAAGTGCTTCGCTCTTGTCGTCGAGTTAAATATGGTAGATCCAGTCAGGTGAGCAAATTTCCGATAATACTAATTCGACTCGGATATTTTCAGCGTTCACCCCATTTCGTAGTCGAAACCTACGGTGCGATCTAGATTATTAACTTCGTGCCTCATCATTTATTTCTTGACAATCGCGACTATCGCAAGTCACACTGGCTGACGGTTTACTATCAAAAAGAGGTATGGTATACTCATTATAGATAGGATCAAATTCGTAGAAATATATTCAGTACAGTCATCGAAGTCCGCGTACCCTTATTTTTAAAAGTAAAACAAGAATTCACAAAATTTCTTGTTCCGATTACATTTTCTCGTAAATAAATATGAAATATCATAACAAAGATAACACTTCCGCCACGGCCTGGCCATGTTTTAGATTAATAACATTATAGTCTCCTATAATTGTCAAAGTATATTTTAAAACTTTATACACAGCATATACGTACATAAACGTAAAAGAAATTTCTGCACTTTTATACTACTTAAATAGATATGTACTACGATTTCGAAACCGAGAGGAAGAGTAAATTTTTTTCTTTTTTAAGTACTGAAGTATGGTACGGAAAAGAATATTTTTACGTTATATGCAGATATGCAAGCTAATTGATGTAATTCAATCGAGATGAGGAATTAAGATGGCCGTGAGCAAATTCACTCTAAATTAAAAAATCACGACGTCAAATCGACGAATAATTATTATTAGACTGCGGATCTTCATGCATTTATGAAGAAATTAACTGGGTGAAATATAAAACGATGAAAGATATAAAAGATCTAAGAATATTGCTATGTTGCTTTCAAAGTGAAAAGACTATCAAGGGTTAAAATGAATTTTTATTTGACTACTGCTTCCCACAATCGACGCAGAATATTTTTATTTTGCAGAAAGATCCGCAGTCTAATTATTATAATCGCGAGAGCGGGTTTGCGAATGGGAGGACAGTCGCGCCGAATCTGCGAACGCACAATTGTTCGTCGGTTTCGCAATTCGGAGACCTTCGACCCCGAGCAATAATGTCATTGGTCACTTTTGGCGAGGATTAATGAAATGAAGTAATCGAGTACTTTCCGCGTGCCGCTCCAGCCGAGAAGTACGATAACGGCAACGAGGCGTCGCCCGTTGCATTCCACCTTGTTCGTTTTCCTCGGCGCCAACGCTGCCAGAATGCGCGCCCCAATCGCAGCGAGTTGTTAATGGCACGTCGTAACATTTTGGGGACGACGTCGGGGGAAATTGAGCAATGTCGTCGATTAGACCAGAGAATTTACATTCCGCTCACCATTGTTAGCGAATTTAACGGACATCTGCTCCGTGGAGTCCTCCGGGGAGCTTCGATGGGGTGTCCTGGACCAGTAAACCGCGGAGCTTTACGCGATTTCATTGGATAATTTCAAAAAATTCCGATACGATTATGTCAGTTTTTACGACCTTTAATAACATTATAGTTGTTAGACATGATGGTTTAATCCTTAGCACTCGAATGGTGACTCGGATTCACCAACAAAAATTGCTGTGCCATTATTCAAAATATTGTTTACATTATTAATGTTAGAGTTTGTGGTTCAGGATACTCAACCGGGATCAGAATCAGTCTTTTATTGGAATAAACACACAGACTTCTTTAACAATACTGTATAGCTTTATTGCACACACGTTATAATGATCGTAACTGAAGATAGACCTCTTAAAAAGAAAGGAGGAAGAGGAGTGTTCGAAAGAATAGGAAGAGGGCGCGCAGACTATTAGTGGACGCGGTGAATTTAAAATATAGAATTTATTTCTAATAATTAAATATGTTAATATTAATTGCATATTGAAAGCAATGTTTAATTTTCGAGTTAAAATAGCTCCGAGTGCAAAGGGTTAAGTTTCTTGAGCCTCAAATATAAATCAACTTACATTACTCGTAGAACCCACAGAGAGAGAGAAAGAGAGAGAGAGAGAGAGAGAGAGAGAGAGAAACTCTCTCTCTCTATTGGTCAACAATATCATACACAAACCTTGAAAGAAAAATTTAAAACACGTACACCCAAGAATCAGCGTGAGGGTTGAAGGTGGATGCATCCCGTTCTGCAATCAATAAACTGCGCCAGTTTATACAAACTAGAAATAAATCGGAGAAGATTGTTCCTCTCCTTGTCAATATTTCCAGCGAAATAAAAATAAATACGTAGCATCGACCTGCGTTAAATCTGGTGTTTTATAATTTTTCAATTTACATGTACAAAGTGTGCGCGAATGGTGGAAAATGGATTCTACAGTCACAAAAGTAGAATGACTCTCGTACGCGTCCGTGTTTATTGAAAATTGGGTTGCAGGTCGGTATTGACGTTTCCGCACGGCAGTTTGCAGAGATGGGAAATAAATAGAGAAATTGTTCTTCGGCAATGGTTCTATTGAATTGCAAAAACATGGAACGAACATTGCTCGGCTATTTCTATTTATTGTGCCAGTGTCGCCAGATCGAGGCTTGTCTCCCACTCTATCTTACCCCTTCTACAACGCGACGTCTTTTCCCCACTCCCCGGCGGCGAGCATCCCCACGCCACGCCCCGATCACGTGACGCGTTTCTCCATTATTATTTCGTAAACATTTGGAGAAATGTTCCCAACTCGTTGCATACAGAATTGTAACGAGAAATGTTTTTTAAAAAACGTGTTTTGTCGATTTCGGTAACTTACATGCACACTGAAAGTTTTATCAAAGCATCATGTTTCAAATTGATTCCTATCAATTACAATCTAAACAAATTTTTGTTTACTCATCCTCTAACAAACTTAGTCGGTCTAACATCTTAAAAAAATTCAAGTCCTTTCTTTATTGATTTTTTAAGTGTGTCCACTTAATATTGTCCTCGACTGTGCACCACGTGACTAGTCTAGCGCTGACAGAGAGGGGGCAACTATATTCCCCTGAATTTCCCCGGTCTGACTGCTTCGGTGAAATTTGAAAGATTCGGCAGACCGATGATTTTTCTCGTGACGGAGCACCAAGGTACATCCGGCTCGCGTTGTCGCCGACGGGGTTTCTCGTATTTTTTTTTCGCAAGTGAAAGCCAAAGCAGTGACGCGAGTCTCCCGGTGAACGGTGTTCGACAGTGGCAATCCTTCATCCTTCTCTCGGCGTGTTTTCAGAACCGACGAACGGGTTCGAAGGTTGTCGTTACGAAATCGATCCACGTCTGTTGTTTTGACGTGAACGCTCTCCGGTTCGCACTTATCGCGCCATTAAGATCGCTCTCTCGTTGTCGCGTTCCCGTCGAATTTTCCGCCCGAGTAAACTGACAAAATTCTGCCGGTCCTATTTTCCCAAAAAATAGTCCGCTAATGGAACTGAATCAGTCGAATTGTTAGGCTACGTTTGATATTTTTTCACTTAACAACTTCACGCTCCAAAGTGAACATCTACTTTCAAGTACAGTATAAGTGTCTATTATCTCAAGAAGCTCCAAATTTAAATAACTCAATCCAAGGCGATCCATATGCAATGTTTATTGTACAAATCAATACAGATTGAAGCGAGCTATTTCATTAACAATAGACCTGTCTATATGACGGGTGCTGATATTCTTAATTTACAATTATTGGACTAGACATGTCAGAATAATGTTAATACAATTGAAATTAGTTTTAACCATTTAACCGAGTTTCAATTATGAGCACAATCAACGTAAACACGATGTAGTTTGTGCTAATATACACAATATGCTAGTAATTAAACTGCGGATCTTTAATCAATAATTGAAAATGCCAATACATATTTTCTCCTCTATTAAAATCATTGAGGGAAGAAATAACATTCAATTTGGTTTTTATTTCTTGCAATCGATGCAGACAATTTTTATTTTGCACTGAGACCCGCAGTCTACTATCATCTAATCATAATTATTCATAATATAATTAGACTGCGGATGTTTATGCATTTATGACTTATAAAAATTTTCAAAAAATGCTGGAGTATTAAATTCAACAGTATTGAATCAGATTTTTATTTATTTTTGATTTGCAAGTGCTATTGCCAATGAAAATAGAATTTCATTTGATACCACTTTCTTCAAATTTCTCTACAAAAATTGAAAATTGCATCAACATCCTCAGTCTAATCGTAATAAAGTGAAACAATCTGTTGCGTTAAGAAGCAAGACAGGTGGCAGTGAATACGAACGACGAGTGAACTGTCATCCCCAGAAGGTTGAAATCCTTGGATATTTTCATAGAAGAAAATTGGCGGAACATCCGCCTGACTTTCCACAATGTTTGGAATTGTTAAACAGAACGCGAGTTGTAATAATAGTGACGTAATTATTGGGAAACTGTTTATTGTAATATTGTGGATTGTAGGTCGTAACGCAGACCGATGTTTGCCTTTCGGCACGAAATTACAGGGGACAATTATACGTTGCGAGTCGGCGGCTCGTTCCGAAATAATTGCCACATAATTATTCCCGTAGTAAAAGAAGTCTGATATGCAGGTCCGTTACCGGCGTACGTGTGCTTCCCGTCATTCAAAGATCATCGACCTTATAGACGTCACGATGCGATAAGATTATAGTAATAGGTATAACTACTGTAAGTAGGTAAGCGTTTCAGTCTTTACACGATAGACCGCCAAGCCGAGCCGTAGACGCTCGAACGCGCGCGACTGCTTTCAGGAAAATGCAAAGCATTCCCTCGAAACGGAAAAGGTGAGAAGCCGTTCGACCAAATTTTACGACTGTTTCGTGCTAACCGCGCTCAACCTCCACACTTAAGTGGTACAATGTTTACCCAGAGCACGAAGTAACATACCAGGATCTCACCAAAATATGAACAGTCTCAAATATCTTCAAGTATACAGGGTGCCCCAAAAAGGGTGCCCTTTCAAGAATTCTTCCCTTTTGCGAAAATGTTCTCCGTGGCTTTGTTAACGCTAGAAATACCACACCAGTCAAAATCACTGGTTTTACAATTTCGTTTTAAAATTCTTACTTCACGTTACATCTTCTTTCCACAATGATGCGATGACTTTTGCAGCGATAACTGAAGGTGTAATATAATGAATTTTATTTCTGTTGAATTTATTCAGAATTAAAATAATTTTGTATCATGCCTACTTATAGGTATATATACCGAGACCAGTCATTTTGACTGGAAGGAAGTACAGTAATCGCGCGTTTACTGTCAAACAGACAGTGATCGTTCAGAGACACCATCGAGAATCTGAATCAATCGAGGAGCCGAACATAGAGAAGGACAGAATGAAATACGGATCGATGAAATACGGAAAATACTTTATTTTTCATTACATATTTTTTTATGGTATTTTCGCTAACTTATTTCTGGCATTTTTCCGATTAAAATGACACGAAACACGATATAATTTCAACTGTATTTAGTGGTTTAATCGACGATGAAAGTTTCGAACGCAACGAAGAACAACGTATGGCAAAGAAAGAGACGCGGACAGTCGCCGTCGCCGGCACAGTTCAAAGGCCCGCGTTGTCGCTGTCCTTCCTTGCAGCTGAAACTTTCACCGTCGATTAAACCACTAAGTACAATTGAAATTATATCGTGCTTGGTGTCATTTTAATCAGAAAAATGGCAGAAGTAAGTTGGTGAAAGTCCCATAAAAAAATTATAAAAATTAAGAAGTGTGAACATTCGATTCATTCGAGTGAATGCGTGGTGTTCACACCGATATCCTGTATAATTTAGGTCTAAATAATCTGAATCTTCTGTAGAAGTTAAGGAAACTTGATATTTGCAATTATCGTGCAATACTTTGTTCGAGGTCGTAGGTGACGCCAATATCAGAGTTGGGCAAAAATTTTATTTAAATAGAAATTTTTGCCCAACTCTGCCCAACTCTCTCCTATGGTTCTTAATTATCAATTTCATTCTTAACAATCATTTCCCATGGAAGAATCTTTATAAATAGATGTGTAATAAAAAAATCTGTTGCCGGTCACGTGACGGTAGTGTCAAATGTTAAATGTATGGTTAGTGTTAAATGTTAAATGTATGGTTAATGTTAAATGTATGAGGGGCGCGGTGGAGGGAGCGGGTCAGAGAACTCGGCAGTTTCGATGGAACCGGGGGAAATAATGGATGTTACACGAGTTTTTATTAAACAGAAACAGTAATTATTCCGCGAAACGAAACAAATCACTCGAAAACCTTTTACGGCGGAACCGCCAGGAATATTATTATGTTCATTTGCACGGAACACGTATGAAAAACGTGGACACACATTTGGGTCAACTCGGCGTGCAACAATGCTACGAAATAATATCATTCGATAACGTGTGTGCAAATTATTCTTCGTGCGGGTCGCGTATCTCCATTGTATTATAATTGAAAAATTCGACGTGCAATGGATAAAGTAAAACTAGAACGCTCACCTGTTTGCGTCGTATAAAACGATCGATATTGTAAGGGAAATTTTTACACAAAACACTCGTTTTATTAATAATAGAAGCAAAATTTATCTACATTGTGTTCTAAAACATCAACGTTTTAAAAACCATGAAAGTTTCATATAATATTTTGTTGGTAGAACTTTACTTATTTCTAGCGACGTCTGCTCGAACAGTCTCCCCATTTTCAAGTGACAACAAATTCGACTTTTTCTGACAAAATTTTAACTCTAACCCAACATAACAGGCAAGTGTACTAAACGATGAAGGAATTCGATTTGCCTGCTTATTCGAATTTCCCGCATTGTTTCTGGTTTCGGGGAAATTATACGTACTCGAACATAACTTTATCTTTTGTTTAAAAATGTTTTCTCGCAATAATAGTCGCTTTATACGGAGCGTAGAGAGGTAATTGTTCTAGTTTTACCTGGAGGCACAATGTATGCATAAAAGAAAAAATAATTCACGGCATGGGAATGATGTACCATTTAAATGTCAGGCAATACCCCGGCGATCATTACGGCCGCCGGTGGCGTTTTTCGAACGGGAACGATGACTCTCGAAACTGGGACGCGAATTTTCGAAAGAGCAAAACCAAAAACAGAGGAAATTCGCATCGCTCGCGTCCGTGGTCGCGTGATCATTCTTCGTATGAGTAGCCTGAGAGGTCTCCGAGAAAACGGTCCATTAAAACAAACGCATGGCCCGGTCTGAGGAGATCCGTTCAACGACGCCGCTTAAAGAGATATTAATTATTCGACTTCTAAGCCCTTCATTATTCACATAACTGGAACTCCGGCTGCGCTAGCTGCGGAATACGTTTGAGGGAAGAAAGAATCGCGAGCGGAAAAAAAAGGAGGAGAAAGAGAGGAACTAGGCTGGATGGCGACGGGGAGTAGTCGGACTGGTGGTGGGTTTCGCGGGGAGGGCGAGAGGGTTGACGGACGAAGAAAGGAAAGAGGAACACCTAGCCTTTAAAACACGCGCGTTATAGTCGCTTAGCAGAGCGAAGGATAGAGAGAGAGAGAGAGAGAGAGAGAGAGAGAGTGAGAGTTCCAAGCAGAGCGAAAGGGAGACGGCAAAGACCAGAGAAAGAAAGGGGTGGGATCGTGGTAGAGGGTGGCAAAGGGGAGGAAGAGGTAAAGAAACCAAGAGCCAGGAACAGGTATATAAAAGAGAGAAAAAGAGACAGACTCTGTGGGAAGATACAGCGAGGTAGGGGCTGAAGTATCAGCGAGGGTTGGGTCGCGAAGCTGCTGCTGCTGCAGCTGCAGCTGCAACTGCAGTTGCTGAAGGGTGAGGCGCGGCAGAGGACAGGAGGAGAAACGGAAGCGTGGGCTCGCAGATCGATAGCCGCGCGCCCGTGCAACCGAAGCTCACTTCGCGTCGCCAACCACGACGACGACGAAGGAGACGACGACTACTAGGATGTCGTCGTCGACGGCGACGTCGTCATCGCTGACGTATGCCACGCCGTTTCGCGGCGCAGACGTCGATACGCTCTCTCGCACGTGCAACGTTTATTTCTCATCGTCCAAAAGCGCGAGCTTTATCGTGGAAACGACGGACAATGGTCGAGCCTCTTTCAACCCGCTCCCCGTTCTTTTTTCCGTCCCTTTCTCTCCCGTTTTTGTTCCTCTCGTCCGCTTTTCTCTTTCCCTGGAAAACGAGAGAGAGAGAGAGAGAGCGAGGGGGACCGCTTTTCCGTTTCTTTTTCCTTTTTCGTCCTTTAATGGATGCGTGTTTTGTGTGTATGTGTTTTCTCTCCTCTCCTCTCCGTCCCTCTTTCTGGCTTTCTCTCCGCTCCTTTTTTTGATGCGACGATTTAACGAGTCGGAAAATTTCAGCGGAGTGGGTGCTCCCGCGACCGACGTCGCTGACGGATAGAAGGGCTGAATGGGGGATACAGGCTCCAGTTGAAAATTTAATTTTTAATTCGCCGGTTTAAAGAAGTCCGACGCGAGCTTTGAGCCTCTCTTTTTCCTGTTTTCGGGGGCCTGCCATCGTTTAATAGTGTCTCCGTGTGTTTGGGATTTGGTCTCTTTTGCGAATGATTAACCGTTCGGACCGCGAATGTAGAACTCGACTAACAATTTCATTTTTGGTTATGACTGTTTGGAATTCGTTTGAAATGGTTCGTTTATGTTCGGAATTTCTTGCTGTAACACGGGAGCTTACGTGGCACGCCGATTTTCATGAAATTTTCGGAAAAGACGTAATGTGCCTATTATCTATACTTTTTATCAAGGTACGTACACTGTGTATACAAATTTTCAGGAAAAACTGTAATGTTTTCCATGGAAAAAATGTTAATTTTTAACATATTGTTTTGAAAATTCGACCCACAAATTGAAATTTGAAATCGTCTAATGGTTTAGGTGATATTCGATAAAATAGATGTTTCAATCCCTACTTTGTTGGCAGCTACATGCCGTCAATTATGCATGTTGTATGCATGTTTACACTTTACACTGTTCGGCCCCTCGCGGGGTACGCCGAACTGACCAAGATCCTACAACCCCGTCCGGCATATAGATCAAGACTTTACTGTACTGAACCTTTACTGTACTCGATACAGTAAAAGCTCCTTCGTTGTCCAAAGGCCGGGGGTTTGAGCGGACAACGACCGTGCCCGGACACTATTTTTGATTTATGACTGCGTCTTCAGTGAAACGGCTAGTTAAATGACAAAGAAAAGCATTCGCAGTCAAAAGCAGTCAACTGTCTGGCTTTAAAAAACTCCTTATTTCCTTGCCATATTCCTTTCCTATTGTTCTCCGTTCTGCGCGGATCTATACAGTCCTGGGACACGTCTGGCGACCAGATCCACGCAGGCCTAATCCTCTCGTTGACAGGCAGTGGAGTGGGTAGGCACTGGACAACGATCGTGCCCACGATTCAGGACAACGAAGGAGCGATTACTGTACAGTAAAAGCTCCTTCGTTGTCCAAAGGCCGGGGGTTTGAGCGGACAACGACAGTGCCCGGACACTATTTTTGATTTATGACTGCGTTTTTAGTGAAACGGCTAGTTAAATGACAAAAAAAAGCATTTGCAGTCAACTGTCTGGCTTTAAAAAACTCCTTATTTCCTTGCCATATTCCTTTCCTATTGTTCTCCGTTCTGCGCGGATCTATACAGTCCTGGGACACGTCTGGCGACCAGATCCACGCAGGCCTAATCCTCTCGTTGACAGGCAGTGGAGTGGGTAGGCACTGGACAACGATCGTGCCCACGATTCAGGACAACGAAGGAGCGATTACTGTATTTAATTTATCGCGAATACTAACGCAGCAGATTTAAAGGTTCATTATTGCATTTTTATGGCTCGGGTTTGAGATTGTTTGCTGCGTCTACAGAGTCTCTTTCTTTCGGAGTAATGTAATGACTCGGATCACGCACTGTGGACGTTGTTTGTTTCGTAACAGATAAAAAGCGAGCGAGCGGCGGGGTGTAAAGAACCGACGGAGATAATTGACCGACGAGACGAATGAGAATAGATGATTCGACAAGTCAAGGCACGAAGACGTAATAGAATGTTGATATCGTGCAGCGCTATGTTTATAAATACCGCCGCGGCCGATATCAAATATTTACCGTTTCACTGGTGGCTGCCTCGAAAAAATGTTAACGCATTGTTGTGGTTACATTATATCGCGTTCAATGTATCGTTGCGAATTATGCAATCCGTATTGCAACTATGTCGGAAATATTCGCGAGTGGATATAATGAATTATATAATTTCGTTTGCATACGTAATTACCCACGGACACAGTAAACCAGTGGTGCTCCACATGTTTCCGCAATAGACACGCCATTGAATAATTGACTCGTTGTCTATGACAATAATAATTATTTTACTGCAGAAGCTTGTGCATTGTGCATACAAGATTTTGCATGAATGGCCACACAATGTTTGTACAATAATGGTCAATAAGTGTAAACCACTAAATCCTACGGACTCCAGAACAGTTCTGGTTAATTTTTTATTTTTCTTAATTTTGTCTCTCAAAAATTCCTTCAAAAAATTCGACAAAAATATAAAACTTTCAGTTCTCACAAATCGTTGTAGGAAATGACAGCTGTAACAAAAATACGAACATTTTCTTGTCTCTTCTCGGTAGGGGCAATACGAGTGTAGTTGATAGTGGGGGAACTGGTACACTGGCAGTGGGAAGAAGTTGCCCGGGCTGGAAGTAAATAAACATTTAATAAAATATTCGTGTTATTTTTCGCAGAATCGAAAGTTTTCGTAAATAATTGCTCACAGCAGAAATCCATTCTTAAAACCGACCGACCATTTTTTGAATCCGATTCCGCCAATGGCCGCAGTACAGACGTGTAATATGAAACCCGTTGAAATTTCGACGCGATTTCAATATCCGCAGAAATTTCTGTACAAGCGTGGCGGTTGGTGTTCACAAATTCCTCGAGGACGATCCTCCGGCTCGCATTCCGAATGAATGCCGCGGCAGCCCCGCGCACGTATTCGGCTCAATACGCCATTAACGATAGGTCAAACGATATTGTCCGTGGAAATGTGAATCGGGGAAGAACGCACGCGGAGAGAAGGGGTCCAGTCGTGCGCACGTTTCTGTGCGTCTTGTAAATAGGACTTTCGGACAAAAGTGATACATTTCGAGTTCTTATCGCTTGTTCAATCGTCCGAGACGGAGTCGCCAGGTCAGGGGAATTGACTCGAATCGAGGGGAAACAGTTATCCTCTCTCTGCCTGTACCGGATTAGTCACGTGACATTGTGACGTATGCACGGCAGAGACGACACGCGTCACGTGACCGGCCACGACGGAACCGTGGGGGAATAGCGTCGTGGAGGGGGAAGATAGAGTGGGAAGACTTAATCCGCGGACTCTGTTCCGAACTGCTAAAACGATATTGTGGACCACCGTGACCCTGTGAGAACGTGATCGCAAGTGGAAGCGCCGCGCATGGGTCCGACAATGGGTTTCGCGATTCATATCGAGATATCTCGCTTTAAGGAGATTCAGCCGGCGCGGCGCGGCGTCGAGCGCACGCACGTATGTCTCCTGATGACTTCCTTCTCGATGAAAGGAGCGACGGAAGTTATCGGCTCGATAATACACAAAAGTCAGGAAATCAACTTACCGATGGAAAAAATAACTTTGAGAATATATATATAGTCTCTTTAGAAACGTGTACATCCTACACGTTTACAGTTAATTAATTATAGCCTCTCAGAATAGTGAAAAAATAGCGTGTTCCACACTTCCGCTCATTCCGCTCGTGGAAGTGTGATCTTGCGAATCTTTATGCAGAATAAAAATTGTCTGCATTGATTTCGAGAAATAGAAACTACACATCTAATGTTATTTCTTCCCTTAACCCTCATCCGTCCCTCGTGTCAATTTGACACAGTTTTCCCGAAATAAGTTACACTGTTCTGTTATTTCTAGGTAAATTCGTTCGAAACTTGGTGACTTTTATTTTTTAAATGCGAAACATATAACTGCAAAAACCTAAAATGTAAATGTTAACTCATCAATTTCAAGGAAAAAAACATCGAAAAGTAACTGTTTGACTTGTTATTTTATCGATTTTTTGTATCACTGTGTCAATTTGACACCGAGGGTCAGATTCAGTTCCTTTAAATGAGGGACGGATGAGGGTTAACAGTAAACCTTCCGCTGCCGGTTTTACATTTCTCATCTTACAATTACTGAAGTTATGAACTTTCTTACATGGAAATTGATTCGATAAATTTCTTTCACCAAGCACATGTTGTAATAAAAATTGCACGAAATCTAAATAAATAGAGCCTTCTCATTTTTGTATGCTAAAACATTCTAATCGCTTTTAGTGCTCGGTAGGTTTAGTGTTAATAATTAATTCGAATGGAGGAGAAATCATACATTGACATCTCTCATAAATGCATAGAGATCCTTAGTCTATTGATCAGCCTTGTACATAATGTGCGTTTTTCTTCTGAATTTCCTACATAGTATTTGCGTGCCGTTATTACGAACGGTAATATCGTTTTTTCCCGTCGGACTTGTTACCCAGCATCCGTGTTGAACACGGCGGATAAAATTCAAGGATCGAAGGTTCTCAGGCGTTAACAGGTGACGCAGAAAAGTGACGGCACGGTGCGCGGTATCCGCTGGAACCGTCTACGTCTGGTCGTTGCGGATTGGAATCGCACGGTGCCGCGGCGCGCGGGGCGTTATCTCAGAAAAGTTTCAATATTTAACAGAAGCAGGAAGGCGGCGATAGGAAGAAAGATTATCGAGCGGCTATTTCCCGAGTCAACCGACTGCCATACTGCGAGTGGATGTAGGACAGCATGGCAAGAACGGCACTCTTGGCTTGTCACACTCGTTACCGATTTAGATGTGTCCATTCGAATGCATCTCTACACACGCATTGTGTCGGTAGACTCATTAGCGGGCTACTCGCAAATGACTCGAGCTTCTGCGCGATCGATCCGCTTGCTAATGAGATCGGGCACTATTTTCTTTTGAATTTATGCGATTAGTGCTGACGGCGGCGTTTCTTCCCGAAATTCAATTATATCCCGAAAATTTATTTGGCCAGTTTCAACTCTGACCCTCTGTGCGAGCTTGTATGGGTGAAATCACGTAGAAATAGTATAGATATCCTCGTCTTTAACCAGTCATTTATTGTTAAATTTATTATATTATCTTTCAAGATCAAAATATTGCAATAGGTTTTTCATATTTTCTCATTTATTTGTCGTTGAGCGAAGCGGAACTTTTTGCCCCGTTGTGGAGCAAGTTGTCACTAAAGAATAAAATTCGCTGATAATTAAAACTTTATTGTAATATTTTATTTTTAGGTAGAATGGGGAGACAAGTCTTAATCAGGCCACTCCGTTTCGAACTGCTAAAATGATATTGCGGATCGCTATGACCCTTTGAAAAATCCGGAAGCATAACATTGCCGTTTTTTGTATTAAAGTTTTTCCGAGTACCGCGTTTATATTATTATTAGCCTGCGGGTCTTTATGCATTTATGAAGAAGTTGGTTGGGTGAAATATAAAACAGTGAAAGAGAGTAGAAAAAAATTACAGAATACTGCGATGTTGTTTTTAATGTAACGAAGTCATTAAGGGATGAAGTAAATTTCCGTTTTATTCCAGAACACCTTTATGTTGCGTAATGATCCGCAGTCTAATTGTTATGTTAGCTGTGTCCCATCGTGATTATTAACGTGTATTTTTGTCAAATTCTTCGGATTATGCGAACATGTTTATTTCGTATTGAAGTTTCGGATAAAAATTCAGTGATGAAATATCGTTGAAACCATTGTCCTCAATTTTTTCAGAATTTTTTATACAGTGCACTTTTCATATAGTCAAGTGGGAGACAAGTTTTAATGTTTGGTCGAGCCCCCCGCGTTGCACGTCGAATTCGCGGCGGTCGACGTCGATTAAAGGTGCGTTTATAGAGGTCTTTTGCCATAAATTTCGAGCGGGTCGACGGTATCCTACCGCCTTAGAGGGAAGCTATTGTTTATCTAAACGAACCGTGAAGCCGTGGAGCCCATAGAGACCTTTTTTTTGTGCCACGCACAGCTCGAAATTTATGGCAAAAGTCCGCAGACCAAAGTCCGCGGCGGACCTCAGTATAAACGCACCTTAATTGCGCTCGAATTCTTTGGAAATTGTCTGCGCGTCGCTCCTCGCCGCTCCGTCGGATGCGTATTTCGTGAATGTAAATGGAAAAATGAGTTGGTCGGCGCGTCGCAGCGAGTAACGGTCGCGATGCGTGCAGTGGCGAGCACCGGAATCCTCAGAAAGTCGCGTCGCTGCGGATTTACTGCGGAAGAACGGCGACGGGGGAAGAAGGGAAGAGAGCGAAGGCGAATTTCGCGGAGCAGGTGGCACGTCGAAGGGAAGAGGACAGGGAATCTGTTACGCAACCGAGCAGTCAACGCGTGTACGATGTTTTCGTGGACCCTTTCTCCCCTTTCTCCGCGACGTCGGCCGCGATCGTTGGAATCGCACCAACGACAGACACGCGAAAGTTTTCGATCTGGTGTTTTGCAATCGCCGCGCCGCGTCACAGCTGACCAAATGTTCGCCGTTCCCCGCAGCTCCTTTTCATCCGATTCCTTCCGTTCTCGAAACTTCTCATTTTTCTCACTGAAACGTTGCTTCCTCTTTTTCGCAAATGTCAATGTTTCCTGCTTGATAGTGCAACCAGGAATTTCGGATTCTCGGCTTTCCCGTTTAGAGGCAAGTCAAGCTAACGAAACTTGTCAGAGAGTTTGTTCTAAACTCACTTTTAACATTTATTTATCTACCGTCGATACAATAAAATTTCGAGAAAAGTTCTTCTTCGACAGAAAATAAAGATCATTTTCGTAGCATTATACCTGACGTTAAGACGAATTCAACGACCTACTATGTTAAGACCTTGAGCCGAGAAATTACGCTAAAATAGTTTCTTCCGACTTTTCGGGCCAAATGCCCCACTGCTGTGTTTTTGTGGATAATAATGCTAGCAGGAGCTGTCGATGAAGCTGTCCGATGAAATGGAGGACTGATACAGATCTGCGGATCATAGGTCTCCGTTTGTCGCCTCGGTAAATTAGCGTGAACGTTTTTTAGATGGGGTGAAAGTGTGATCGACGATACGATATGTGCAAAAACTACGAAGGTTTCTGTTTATTAGGGTCGTTCCAAAGGTTTATGGAAGACGTCCGAGTTTTTTTACTGGAACCGTCTGAACGTAGAAAGCTAGGGGAAAGGGCATTGTAGCTTGAGACGAACGATAAGATTGCGTAAGGCGAGTCTGACGACTATGACTACGACTCGGCTCTTGCTATGACGTGATCACCATACAACCGTGATCATTAATGTCCGCGGCGTGCCGACACGAATTGTAAAGTTAGAATAATGTTTTATGGTGTACTGGCGTAACGGTTTCTCGGTATTTTTAGCGTGGATACCCTGAAACTGTGGGAAAACGACGGAGATAAAGACAGCCATCTTTTTTTATCAATATGACCAGAAAATATAAATACATAGTGCGTGTATTATGTGTAGCTTTTATCGCTTTCGATGTATAATTACCGGACTGCGGATCTTTATGCAATTATGGGTTTCGAAAATTTTCAAACGGTGTTAGGATATAAAATATGACAGAATTTAGTACGATTTTAACTGATTTCAGATCTACAAAGATTACTACGACGGAAAATAAAATTCTATTTCATTTCACTTTCTTACAATTTGTCTACAAAAATTGCAAATTGCATAAAAAGAAATAAAAATATTTTGTGACGGTTCCGGGCTGCAGGAGTTAAATGAAAATTCATTTGATCCCTTAATCGATTTTTTACATTGAAAACGTCGAGCCAGTATTTTTAGATTTTTCGAATCTTTTACTGTTTCATATTTCACACAGCCGGATTCTTTATAAATGCATAAAAATCTGCAGTCTAATAATTACCATCGAAGTTGATCAAGTACTGATGTTTTGTTCATTTTACCTTGCAAAATAGTAGACTCCAGGCTTAAGCAATGGTTACCCCGGCTTAGAGAGTGTTAGAATCCTCACCATGTTTATCGCTTACTCCTTCCACTTTATCAATCAGTTTTGGTTACTCGATAAGATAAAAATGTACTCGGTTGTACTATTGGCTTCCGCCATTTTACTGCACCTCGTTCAGACATTGCTGCATTTCATTTTATTCCTTGGCGCATGTCGATCAGTATTTATTTCCTGCAACAATATTCGCCAATGATCTTCGATAAAATTAACCATTGAATTTATAGTCAGCCAACAAATTCTGACAGATGATGTTCCAAGGCTCGTTTCTTGAAAAGTATCTTAAATCACTGAAATAAAAAAATATGCATCATGAATTTCAAACAACTATTTAATTCAATAATATTGTATTAAGTTTCTCTTGAAACATCTTTAAACTCTTGACTGTTGAAATGTAAAAATGTAAATGTCAGTATACTCGTCATGTGGGAAAAGAATTTGCATTTGCTATTAAATCAAATTTACGTGCAATGTAGTATGCAAAAAAAAAGCAGAACAATAATGCTAGTTTAAAAACAATTAGGCGCACAAATGCACGTTCTTAAATCGAAACGAAACAGTTAACAGGGGTCATGATGTTTCAAACATGACGTTACTCAGAATATTAAACTTCGTTATGGTAATATGAGAAACGATTAAGCATTCAACTAATATACATATTAGCATTGGTAATACCCAATTCACGTAATCTCTGGATTTTACGTAAACTAGATCAAATTACTAAGATGTTAATAGACTAATTTATAGAAATTAGTATGCTCTGAATTACTTTAATCGTTTTGTTATACCGAATTTTGTGAAATCAAGAACGCTGTAAAAATTCCGTCGTTAGAATAATGCTATTGTGTATGATTTTTTTCATTTTATAGATACGAAATTGATATAGTACCTCATACAATACTTAAATGTTTACTAATTAATCAGATAGCAACATATTTAACCCTTAGCCCTCGAGTGGTGACTCCGAGGCGCCACCAGAAATCGCTGCATCACATCCATAAAATTTAAAAGGTCATGAGGAATGGAAATGTTCTAGCCGGGAAGAAATGTTTAATTTTCAAGTTAAAATTGATCCAAGTGCAAAGGGTTAATAGGAGTCCACGTTTCTCTCGACCGAAGTTGAATTCATCTAAACGGAGTTCCACTGTAATTGAATTCTTTACACCACTTTTGTAGAAACTGGCGAAAGAACGGATCGACGTTTCCCTGGAATCTGAACTGTTTTTCTTGACACGAAGAGTTTTCCCGGGTTTGCCTCGGCGAGGCTGTTTTAGGGGATCCGAGGGTCCCGTGTCCGGCAAACTTTTTCGCCGTTGCGAGTCGCGCTTGCACTTATGCACGTACACGAAAAGGAACTCTGTCAGCGTCGCAACGTCGGCGCGGCGTGTAGGGTAGCGTGGACAGAAGCTGGGTTGGGCAAGCAAGGCAGGGCAGGGCAGGGCCGGGTGGAGAAATCGATCGTCGTGTTTACCCGGCGGCCGCGTCGCGTCGCGACGCTGCGGGTTTCGTCGACGCGCGCGATTTCGCGCTCGAGTACGCGAACTTCGCGCTTTCCGGCTCGCGCGCACGGAGAAAGAGAGAGGGTCGTTTTACGTAATCGCATCCCGCGTGAACGCGATAGTCCGATCTCGTTGCGGCGTTTATTTATACGAGCCGGCTGGAAAACTCGCCTCGAGGAAACGCGGACGACGACGCGTCGCGCCGAGTCGCTCTGTACAGAGCCGTTCGCGATTTCCCGCGACTCCGTGCAAGGAATCGACCCGTTACACCACTAGCTCGTAACGAGCCGATTGCGGTAAATTTATTTTCTAAGTGGTTCGCGAGAACGTCGGGTCAATGTTAGGTTGCTGGTCGCTGGCTACCAGCAATCCTATCATAAACGGTCGCCCACTCGGATTTCTTTCCCGTTTCAACCCTCCTCCCCCGGTCCCTCCTGCCATGTCGATCTGATACATTTTTCACCGACACCGAAAACTGGATTCGTCCCCCGATTTATTCAACCACTGTCACGTTTCGCTCCACATCAATTTTATTCGCGGCAGTCCACCGTCGCTCGACATTTTTAAATAGCTTCTTTAATTATGCATTAAATTTTGCAATATTCATTTCCTCTCGCTTCAATAAATATTTCAGTTCTTTTTCCAATATATGTATTTTAAATTTGTACACGATATAGATATATGTTGCCAGTTGACCAGGAAGTTGGGTATTTGAACATATTAATGGCAAGTAATTAACTATCGCACGGAAATGTGCAAGATTATAACTAGACCGGGAATTTTACGGATTTATGTCAAATGGGAGAAGCACGAGATAGTACAAATATCAGAAGCAGTTATCAATGTTTTTATATCCACCTGTAAGTTTCTATTTCCGTTTGATGCGTTTAGATTATTTCACTTTTTTATAAAGACTTAATTGAAACTGTTGAAAACTCTCTTTTGTACATAAATAGTAGTATACATTTAGTTATTTCTGTGCGCTGTAGAAGGAAAAGGTAGAGTGTTTACCTTTCTATATATAGTATTATTTTCTTCAGTAATATTTTCGAAATATTTTTCTTTGCAAGGCCGATAAAAACTGCAACATCCATGTTCAATCGCCGAGAGTTCTTGAAGTGAAGTTCAAAATATAAAAATTGTATATTTCTTCAACAGGAAGGCAAACACTCGTACACAATAGTGCATTTATTCAGATAGAACTAGATGAACACTAATTCATATCATTAGAACTCATTCCACTTCTACGAAGTCAAATGTTATGAATAAAAAAACACGTCAAATACATCGTTGAAAAAATGTTAAGGTGGGAATACTTTTGACTATTACGATTTCAATAGATCTAAATGCGTTCGTAATTATTTTCAAGTTTGTTTAAACTGCGTAAACTAAAATTTCAAAATCTAGTACATATGTCATTTACTTCTAAAACAGTCGTAGAATGACGATAAATAGGTTAAAAAGATTATGTTTTTGTCTCTACTCGACTATCTCAAAGTTAACAGGTTATGTAAATTCTTTTTTACTTCCAGTACCTACTATTGTGTAATAACGTTACAACCGCGTTGCACGAAAAAAGCTACATTTATAAATAAAGAAAGGAACTATTGACTAACCCGTGCTCTCATGTTCATATATAGTTTAATTTATTATGATTTATATTAATTGAAGGGATGGATGGATAAAGGTGTCATTTGTATGGAAGAAGGAGCTAATTACTTTGTACTTCTCCTGTACTGGACTAGGAAGTCAACAAATAATGATCTTTTTTTTTATTAGAGATTGACCATAACAATATAATTGATTTGTGTTATTATATCTTCGTTCATCAAAAAAGGACATATTTTGTTAAAAACTCTTTTACAGAAAACAAACAATTTGTTACTTGACAGCTTTATCCATCCACCCCTTCAATTATTACAGTAAACGCAGTCAATAAATTTTCAAATGTTATGAAGTAGCAAAATAGTTTGACGTGAACCGAATATCGAATCTGAGAAACAAATCTGAAAATGCAGCAGATTATTTTCAGTGTTATTTTAATTATATGTTGAACAACATTTTCGATTAGTTAATCAAATGAAGGAAACGATAAAATCAAGGTGAGAAAAACGACAGTGGGGAAACTCGATTGCGTCCGCATCGATTAACATATAACATGATCTTTAATCCCTAATAAAAAAAGCCGACGGATGCTCGCTCTTAAAGGCTCATGTTCCTCGAGAAAATTGCAGCTTATAATTTGATTCGAGGATTACTAAATGGCATCGCGATGATTAACAGGGAAAACTTTTCTTCGTTAAGTATTTATTGTATCGATTACTAGGTTCCAGATGTTCTCATGCAAATTCGTATCTATTCAGAGAATAAACTTTCTATTGTGGGCGTTAAAGAAAGTTCCACATGATTTATTGAATAGTTTATTGAAATTAAGAGAAACACGAAACATTTTATCCCAGGGTTTATTTAACTTTAGCTATACACAACCAATAAATACATACTTAAAATTAATCTAAATCTCTCAATTCCGACATTGTAAACATTCATTTGTAAAAACTCTAGGTAAAATATGGAATTTTACAAATTACGTGGTAAAACATGTTTGTGAGTGAAAATTATTTTCAATTTTGACTTCGTCTATTCGAAAATTCATCCATTTTCTCTTTCAGGTACTGCAAATTTTTTTATTCCTCAATAATCGCATTACAATTTGGAATATTTCATTGAAATGTGAAATTACGAATAAAATGTGATTGGTCGAGTGAAATTTTAAAACAACAATGAATAAATTGTAATCAAGAATCTCTTTGGCCTATTTTGGATGGGCGCAGAAGGTCAACGATGTTCCAAAAATTATGTCTGAAGTTTCAAATGTCTTTGTTGTAGAAATCAATAAATATGTAAGATAACAATTTAATCGAGTTACTGTTCTATTATGCGAACTCTCAGGTGTCCTCATTTAGTTGGGTTAATCGGATCTTTTCAAGGAGAATTTCTCTTCTTTTCTAAATCAAACGATTCGAAATTTGTTATTTCGACCAACTACGTTATTTAGAATAAGCGGCAAACAGATGAGCGGTCACGTTGCGCTCTGTCGAACAATACCAACAACCGTGTCGTCGATCTCCAATACTGCGGCGGCGCGGCGCAGCAATAAAAAGAGCATGCTTTCATGATAACTCGGTGTATGACGCAAAGTTTCCCGTTGTATTCAACGGGTACGGTGTGTTGTTCCGTCTCCTTAAAGCGGCTCGCGTTATTTGCGCGAGCCTCGTTAAATCACGCTCCCAAGGTAACCCTCAGACGTGGAAACTTCGAACACGGTTTATCGACCTCCCCGTTTCGATCTTACCCATTGTCGAATGGGAAACGTTCGTTATTCAACATCGAGTAAAACAGACTGTTTTCCGATGGAAAAATACAATAAACGCTGTTCGCACGGCTCGAACCATTTGTTTCGTTCGCTTAGCAGGTCAATCGGCTTCTAAAAATTATTTCTACTCACATTAAGCACAGAGATGGAATCTCGAGTCCCCGCGAAACTTTTCAAACAAACGGTCACACGATCGAAATCTTGTTACGAGATTTCGTTGGAATAGAATGCGCTAGACTCCCGTGCAACGCGATCAAAATATGTATTTTCTTGTAAGGGCGATTCCCGAGGCCGTTTTCACAAATTTGTTCCTTTGCGAAAATCTTCTCCGCGGTTTTGCTACGGAGTTATTCACGAAAAACGTAGACCAATCGCAGCGCGCATTGGTCCACGTTTTCGCTGATACAACTCGTTAACAAGATCGCGGAGAACATTTTCGCAAAGGAAAAACTTACTTCGAATGACGTCAAGAACTTGCCCTATCAAGGAAGCACAAGATTTTTGGGAGACCTTGTATATTAAGTACAGTCTAAACAATTGGTTTGTACTTTTACTGCACATGTACTTTCGTATAAAACGCATACAGATTCCAAACAGTTTTCCGATCGCGTTGTACTCCTTAAACAAATGATATGTTGTATCGCAGCGAAAGTTAAAACTTTCTTCATTAAAACTTCCGTATAAAACGCATACGGATTTTAAACAGTTTTGTGAATGCGTTGTGCTCCTTAAACAAACGGCATGTTGTATTGCGGGGAAAGTTTGAGTAACGTGGGTCACATTATCGTGGCCGTTGCATTAGTAAAAGCTGGCGAAAACCGTTGGCGGGTAGAGCGGGCGCGCGCGTCTGGGAAGAACTGGCGATCCAAACCGAAGATTGCGCGGCTAAATAGTCGGATGTCATAGTGACATTTAATCGTAGTTCGACAGCTAGACAAGAGAAAAAGGTAGAAGCCACGGCTGGCAACGTTCGCGGCATCGTGTTTCCTCAATTAACTCTGGCAAGGGAAAAGAGTCGACTCGCCGAGGATCGTATCGATCGATGCTTCTGGTTACACCGAACCGCGCGCGGTCTTGTAACCGGTTATTTTTACAGAAACGCGGCGAACGTGAATTTTTAAAACCCACCTCGCTGAGAGAAAAAGCGCGACACAGAGAGGGAGAGACGGAGAGCACGAGTTACTCGCGGCGCGACTTTTCAAGCATCCGAGAAAAAAAACGAGAGAGAGAGAGAGAGAGAGGGTGGTGGGGGAAGCAAAGAAATATACAACGTGTCGGATTTCGGATGAGAGCGCTTTCCAGGGAATTTTCGAGTTTGCGGACGGCGGCGGCGGTGGAAGGGAAAAAATCGTGCACGAGTCGGGAAGAGGATCGGTAGCGAGATCGCGACGAAAGCCGCGAATGAGAACCGCTGCAGCTAGCAGCCTTGGCTGAAGTTGTCGAACCCGCGACCCAGTTACACGCTCGTGCCAACACAAACGCGTCTCTCACCCACACCTCTCGGAGGTGCATGCACTGTGCAGTGCACGCCGATGCGCGCACAACTCCCCTCCCACTCGCTCGCTCCTTCTCTCTCTCTCTCTCTCTCTCTCTCTCTCTCTCTCTCTCGCTCTGTAACTCTCTGGCACCGTCCGCTGTCTTTTTCTCGACCCTCTTTTTCCAGCCCCGATGCCTCTCCGTCCCTCTTTCCACAGACAAACACACATTCAAGCGCGTGCACACGTTTTCCCCGTCTTCCTCGCCGCATTTTCTCTCCACCGACGTTTTCCCCTCCGCCGTCCCCTCCCGCCCCCTGCTCCAATACTCCTCTTTCCCACCCGTTTTCTCTGCCACAGTGTTCCCCGTGTCTCTTTTCGCGTGTAACGCCGTCTCCCTCGCCAGGCTCTATCCGCGTGTCACACGCTCTGGCCCACTCTCCACCTTTCGCACCCCCTCCCGGCTAGAATCACGCCGCGATGCGGGCACACGCACGTACTCCTCGTCGCCCCGCACTTTCCTCGACTTTCCTCCTCGCAGCAGACCGCCACGCCGCGCCGTCCAACCGATACGATGCAACGCGCGGTGCAACGCGATGCACGCGCACGGAATTACGCGGCTTCGAATCATTTCAACCCCCTCGATCGCTCGTTTCAACCACTGCCAACCACCATTTTTCTCTCTAGACGGTCACCGTCTACCGTCGGATTCTCCTCCTTCCTTTTACCGCGGCCGAACTATTTCTCGTGTTTACATAGTTCCGAGAAAAATTGGGCTAATGTAATTATATCTGGGGAACGCTGCAGGCTAGCCTGTCGATGGGAGGCGCTGTGCGCTACCAGGGCCGCTGGAATTTTGCGGCAAGGAAAATCGCTGGAACGGGAGAGGGTTGCCGAATTTTATTTCTCGCTTATTCTCTAGTGGAGATCGATCGACACTCGTAGACTCGCGAAAATCGACGATTCATTTGAAATGCTTCGATTACTGTCGTTTGTTAGTCATTGTTTAGACAGCGGATTTTACGCATTTGCGAGGAAAATGTGTAGATGTAAAACGTTAGAAACATTTTAAAATACAGTTATATTATTTGCAATCCATTCAACATATTAAGAAAGAAAATCGATTTCTGTTTCACTCCAGGTTGGTGCATTGTTTTTCATACAGATCCTCGCAAGGCGGATGCTTTTGACAATTTTAGATGGATCTATTTCAAAAAGTTACTTCAAATGACCTCAGGAACCACCCCTTTCAAGGTTTTCCAATATTCTTAGGATACCCCGTATCTCGCCAAGCCAGTTTCTTCGTAAATGCATCAGAATCCGCAGTCTAGACGTTAGAAAGAGAAGGAGACTTTTATTCGGTTTCTGTTTGGTGCAACCGATGCAGACAATTTGTGCACAAATAAACATTGATCTTATTATCCATCGTAGAAATATGTGACTTGAACTGGCAGTAATTGAAGAACATTTGTAACACTAGATCAGAATATACGATTCCTCGTGAATTGGTATCACAGCAGCGACAGATTCATGCTATTAATTATGCAAATTTCGTAGTCCGGAAGATTATCGAACTCGACGGACCACTTTCATTTAGAGTACATTGCACTCGGCGACTTCAACGTCAGAAAATTATGCACGCGAAGTTCTGCGTTTCGGCATCGAAGGTTTTTAGCATTTCAAAGACACAAGCGGAAAACCGTCCAATCGACGGTAATCAAATTTCCAAGCAGCGGAAACGAAATATTTCAGACAGACGTTTCACGTTATTACTGAAAGTAGAAGCTGAAGTAAGCTTCTCCACCAAACAAACAGCAAGCAGAATATGATTCCGCCTGTCACAGAGGATCCGACTGCCGTTTAAATAATTACCTTCCGAAGAAAGTAAAATAAACTTCTTTACTGTATTCCGCAACGAGACAAACCGGGACACCGCGCTGTGAAAAGGAAAACAGTTTGCTTAACTTCCAACGTTTCCGCGTGATGCAATTTTCGCAGAGTACCTTTAAACGCGTTTAAACCATCGGGTCTATTTTCCTTTGAATAACAAGATACTGCAATATTTTCAATCGCTTGTATTAACTCTCCGTATGCTATGCCAGATTAACAGATTTTTATTTTCTTTCACTAGGATGCGCTGTATAAAAAATTCTGAAAAAAATCAAGAACAATGGTTTCAACAATATCTCATTACCGAAACTTCAATAAGAAATATGCATTTGTTTCGAATTTTTGGAGATTTCCAATTTTTTTCAACGTGTCTGCATAATCCGATAAATATGACAAAGATGCGCATTAGTAATCACGGTGAGAAGCAACTGCGGCATAATAACATAAACGCGGTACTCTGAAAACTTCAATAAACAATCGGCAATATTGTGATTCCGGATTTTTTTAAAAATCGATTTTACAACCAAAAATTCTGAAATAATTCACTGTCATATGTGCTGTTAGGTAGAACGATCGTGAATTTTTTCGTAAGTTTTCGTTCAGCAGAACAAAAGAAATAGAGCATTCATTGAACTGTGCTCGCAGAAGGTTGTCTCTGAGAGCCCTATATCAACCCTTTATTTGTTTATAGTTATCATAAAAAGTGGCTAAAAGTTTGAATAGGTACATATCGTCATTTTGCAAACCGTTAATGTATTATTAGTAAAACTAAAAATTGTTTTCATTAATTGCAAGACATAGCAACCAAATAGGAATTTCTTTCTTTCTTGAGTGGCTTCCTAAAGTTGTGAGAAATCTATCGATACTCTTAAATTTTCGTAATCTTTTTACTGTTTGCAACTACCGCCATTCATTTCTGCGATAAATGCACAAAATCCGCAGTTTCCTTCTACAATTTTCGTTCACAGAATCAACAATGATATTGTTTAATTGGCGAACTAGTCTCCCGAAAATTAGTGTCATCAAACGAGTACACGTGCTAATTTGTAGGAAATAAATAACGGCAAAAAGGATCTCGGGATAAAAATTGGCGCCCTCGTCGCGGCGAATCCCAGATTCTAATATCCAATAAAGCGGATGCCAGGAAGATGAATAAAGAAAGGAATCGCACGGTAGGAGTTCGCGCCTAAACCAGAGTCGGCAGATTAAGACTTGTGCCCCCCACTCTACCTTCCCCTTCTACGACGCTGTTCCCCACGCAACGACCGACGTGTGTCCGGTACTGGCAGAGGGAGGGAAACTCTTTCCCCTCGATCCGTGTTCCCTCCCCTCGTTTGGCGAGTCCGATCTGAACAGACTTCCGCGGAGTGAATAACTTACGATAATGTCGAGCGGAATACGACGCAGACGGCGCGGCGCGTCGGGAATTCTGTGTCCAAACGAAATAATGGGTGAAAAAGTCGAAGTCGGTTGCGAAAGAGCATTCTATATTAGTTCGTGTGAACGTAATACGAGTTTCTTCTAAAAAAAGAACTTGAACACGTACATAGCTGCGCTCAACCACGTTAGAACGTTACAAAGTGGCCGTCCGTCCACTAGCATCGTAATGCCATCGTACCCGCTCCCTTTACGTAATACGATCACACGGACGATCCTCGTCGTCGTCGTCATCCCGTTCCGCCCAGACTGTTACCCCGCGGGGGAAATTATGTGGAGCTGTATTCAAATTATAGTGCGTCCAGATAGTCTCGCGTCACACACCCCATTCCCGCCATTTATCGGCACGTTACATTGTAGCCGCCGCTCATAATGGAGGTTCTCCGCTCTAACAACATGGCCGCGTCATTGTCTGTTTTCCACGACTTTCCTACGTCCCGGTTCGTCTCGTCCCGTCCCATCCCGTCCCGTCTCGTCTCCTCGCTAGGCTGGCCGCATCGGCTGCGCTGCACGCTGCTGCAGCCGCGGTATTAGATGCACAAACAATGGTCAGGCTCGAGTTACTCTTCCGTGGACGTCCAACTACGAGAACGACGTGATTTTAACACTAGAACTACCAGACGGGTCAAAATGACCCATTTCTACGTTTTTCATCACACCGATGACACTGCCAACCCGCTTATCATCGCAATTGCCAAGTCAATTCGATTATCTCCGGAAGAAATTATTCTATATCAAATTCTTTTTGAATAGACTGCGGATCATTGTGCAAAATAAAAATTGTCTGCATCGATTGCAAGAAATAGAAACTAAATTCAAATGTTATCTCTTCCATTAATGATTCTGATAGATGAGAAATCATATTATTGATATCTAGAATTTTTTCAGTTTCGAATTTCATGTAATCAGTTTTGCTATTAGTGCATGAAGATCCGCAGTCTGTTTATTAATGTCATTAGCTATTATATTCTTTATTAAAAATTATTCGACACGTGGAAAATATTTTCGTGAAGCGATCGATATTAATGCAGCGATAACGTTTTTTGTAGGGAAAGACAATATTAATCTGAATATATTTTTGGGGTTTTCATCGTGTACAGAGTGAGCGATTCAGACATTTATTTTAGGCAGGGTTTAATCACTCTATGGAAAATAAGAACTTTCTACGTGAATTGCGGCAAACTCGAGTGAAGTAGAAACTTGAAAATTTAAATAATGCAACAGTATTTTAAAATTCTTCTAGAATGTTTTCCCTGTTTTAAATTAGACCTACTCATTTTTGCCATAAATGCATACAATCCGCAGTCTACTAATCACCGCCGAGCATTCAGAAATTTTTTTATGCCATTGAAATTTCTTTACAATTTTCTGGAGTATAAATATCATTCTCGTACCTTCTTTATCTAATACATGTCAGTACTGTATTATTATTTAGAATTTGTAACTTTTCTTTGGCAATGTCTTTCTTCCAATTTTACATTTTCATATTGTTGAAATAAATGCCTTCGTTATAACGTAATTTAGTTGGTCGAGAAACATCAGTCGAAAAAGTTAATAACAAAGATAGGAGAAAGAACATTAAAAAAACTCGTGAAATTTTCATTGAAATATCCACAGTAGTTGGTCCAGTCAATAATACGGCTAGACGTAGCAAGCAGGACGCTTGAGGACCTCCACACATCCGACCACGTGACTTATTATGCATGCATGTCATACTTCTCACCTCGGTCGACCAAATGCTATCGTTACAATTGATGACATGTGTCACTGTACAGGGTTTTTCAAATTCGCCCATCGAGCAAACTTAATTCATTCTACAAGTAGAACTGGAAAACGTGTGAACAAAGGACTAATGCGAACATGAAAAAGAAATCTATTTGTATAAACATATGAACACAGACTCGTTAGTACTTTGCCAAAAAATACAGAATCTAAGAAACAGCACGGACCCGAGGGTTTTTCTTAGATCAAGGCTGCACTGTACTAAGGTAGCTGTGCAATATTTTAAAGTAATATTTATCTACAGTATCTAATCGACAGGGGAGGCGGATAATTGTTATGGATTTAAAAAAAGAAGCATGAAATCGATTACGGAGGTGAGCGACTCGACTTCGTCCGTGAAAGTAAACTTCGCATGTGTGGACATCTCGTGAAATTCGAAGCAGCATGTCCAAATATTGTGTTTCGCGAATTCGTCCTGCGGAGAACAGTGTGTATAGTAGCTATCCGATGCAGGTCAGTGGGTCGTAGCTGAAATTTTCAAGATAAACAGCGCGCCGGATTGCATTTTTTAAAATTCATGTCTCAATCCGTTCCCATCCGCGTAAACCGCCGTAAAGATTTCACGTGCAGCGCTTGTTCCCGACAAAAAAATCCCCGAATTGCATTGCACACGGTTTGAATGGGTTCCGAGGAGGCTTCTGCGCGGGAACCAATCAATTTTTTAATGTGTACCGATGCTTTTCGGCCTGGCACTGCGTTCCCACGACTTCCGTGTTGAACTTCCGTTTCTATTTCTGCACGAACCGCTCTCCGCGACTATACTCGAATTCGGAGCGCGTCTACACTTACGCGGGCGGCTTCGGTGTCGTGATCTTGTTCTGACTCAGGGGCGGATTAAGCCCCGTAGCAGAGGTAGCAAATGCTACGAGCCCCGCGCCATACAAACAGGGGCCGGTACACGAGCCCCTGTCTATGCCAGGGGGCACAGATATTTTTGTTAAAAAAAAAGGTCATTCATTGTATTTGCTGAAATGGTGCGCCACATTTGCACACGAGTGGCCCCGATACAAAGCCTAGGGCCTCGTCATAACATTTGCTACGGGCCCCGCGCTGACTTAATCCGGCACTGTTCCGACTATCTTACGTCTCAGCATAAAATGTTTTATTAAGGTATTACAATGAAATATGAAGTAATAATCGTTTTATGTATTAACGATTTTAGAGAAATCGATATTTGATTCCGAAGATTAACAACTTTCGCATATTATGCAGGTTACAAAATGTTCTTTATAAATCGATCACATTTACGATATTTTGAGCGTCGGTCTGAGCTGCCGTATTAGCCATTTTGAAATTATCTTAGGATTTATATTGTGACTCTCGGCTTCCTATACGCGTACTTTACCCATGCCGGGTCTATAAGTATGTATGGTCTAAGACCGTGCATGTGTCCGGTACTGCAGAGAGGGGGTAACTCTTTCCCCTGGGTTCGTGCTCCCTCCCTCTCCTCATCTGGCGACACTAGGCCGGCTCGTCGTGTTAACGTATTAACGACCTCGGGAACGGGGGGGGGGGAGGGTACGCGGGAAAAACACGCAGCGAACCCGTTGAAAACGCCGCGTAAACACCGCAAGAAGCGCAATCGTTCAGCGATGCTTTCATCGGAACTGCGGAACCGGCGCATCGAAGTCTCCATTTCCCATAGAGGGACATTTCAAAAGAATTTTCGCTCGTTTCAACGAGTTTCTTGATTTTACCTTCCGTTTGCTTTTAAAACACACACGCACACACAGACGAACCTTTGCTTTTAACATTATTTTGATTCGCCGCGAACGTTTTCATGCATGTAATTCGATCGCAGCAGCCAAACAAAAATGGCCGACAGCATTTCACTGCATCATTACAGCTTTTTGATATTTCGTAACAATAAAAACACGGTGGTTCGTTAAATTTTCTGAACTACGGATTTATTTTAATTTTGGCCTGGTCGGAAATTTTTGGCTACAATGGTGAATTGGGGAGAATCTTTCTTCCGACCTAGAATATTTCCATTCTCCATGATTTTTGGGTAATACTTGATATTGGGTTGGAAAGAAAGTTCGTAGCGTTTTCAAATTAAGAATCGAAGATAAAATTAAGGTGTTTATTCGTATGTTTATTCAATAACACGAGAAGTTACCTCGAAAATGGCAAAAAGTAGTAGAACAGAATGGTAAATATGTTATTGAATAAATCTATGAATAAATATCTGAATTTTAGCTTTCAATTTTAATTTACAATAATAAATAAATTACAATAGATTTGTATATGATACCTCATACAATACCTAAATGTTTAGTAATTGATTTTAGTAGACAGCGAACCTTTATGCAAAATAGAAATGTTCCACCTGAGTAGCAGCAAACTGGAATGAAATAGAAATTGATGTTGTTTCTTAATATATTTAATAGATCGAAAATAATATAACTGGATTTTTAAATTCTTGTAATGTCCTTATCGTTTTATATTACACCTACTTTTGTCATGAATGCATAGAATCCGCTGTTTATTGATTAGATCCCGATATAGTTAATAATGTGAACAACATTTTGAATAATGCTAGAGAAATTCTTAGTGGCGCCTCAGAGAGAGTCACCATTCGAGTGCCAAGGGTTAATGTATTCTACGAACGGTTGAAAATGATGAGCAGTCTATGTCCATGCGTTTGGAAATGGAATTGCGGGTTGCATAATGTTAAACCGACACATGGCTGACACGATTTTCTGACGTGGACAGCGTCGCGAGACTTCCGGATATGAAAACTACATAGCTGCTACGAGATTGATCCGTTGTCGTTCCTCCGGCGTGATTACTAAGTCCGTGCGAGTTATTTTGAGATAATCAATAGAAGCACCTTTGTTCTCACCCCGTAGAAGTCGGACATTTACCCGAGTCATTCGAGTTATATCCCCTCTTTGTGAGGGAGCTCGACGTGTTCCGTGGTTTTCATTCTGCTATTTTTTCCACACACACACACACATCGAACTGTTCAATTTCCATTTTTATTCATCTCCCACTACACTTTAGCGAAACAATACGTCGTCGCACGACACGGCAAAAAACGCTCAACGGAAATAATAACCTAAAATTTTATATTCACGATCGTATTATTTAGCGACTAATTATATATGGACAAACGAAGACTGACAGACTCTCCGAAAGTGTGCAAGCGCGAATTTTCTATGTTGCTCGTGTAACTGAACCGATGAAACATCGCTACGGAGCGTTCGAGATTTCAGTAAATACAGACTTTCATGCACAGACACGCGTGGATCGATATCTAATATTAGATAGAACTCTTTGTCCGCGGAAAAAACATAGTTCTCTTGTCTTAGGAGCGCATTCTCCCCGATAGTTAATCTCCATATATGATCTCCAAATGCAGAAACGCGTGACGATCGAACGTCGTGTCGGTTAAATCGCAAATAAAACAACTGTACACGATCAGCTCAGCTATTTCATCGCACGCATTTCTCGCTTAAAATACCATTTTACCGAGCAGCTTATGATATAACAATCTCGATAAAACTGGAGGTTTTTTTATACCCTTTTTTCTCATAAAATGAGTAACAAAGCTATTCTAAACGCAACCACAGAGCATGATTAATCATGATTAAACACAAATGCAGAATTTCAACATTTTCGCT
Source organism: Lasioglossum calceatum (assembly GCA_963966675.1). Lineage (NCBI taxonomy): Eukaryota > Metazoa > Arthropoda > Insecta > Hymenoptera > Halictidae > Lasioglossum > Lasioglossum calceatum. The sequence continues at coordinate 3,785,884 of OZ016541.1, forward strand.
CGTTGTCTCCGAGGTACGAAAGATATGAGCTCAATCATGTTTATTCATACTTCTTGTTTGCCTACGCAGTCTATAACAGAATATATTTCGATTTTGATATTCTTCAAAATGTAATATTTCCATAAATTTTCGGCTCAATGCGCAACCTAAAAGCATCATCGCACAGCTTTGATTTTGACAATCTTTCCCGTCTGCTGCGTTTTCGATTTCGAATAAAATGTTTTTCGATCCCGTCTAATACACAGCGTTATTAACACTCAAACTCCGAGAGGCACCACTAAAAATTGCTGTACCATTACTCAAAATATTGTTTACATTATTAAATATGTCGATATTTAATCAATTACCAAACATTTAGGTATTATACCAATTGTGATATCCAGAAAATTTCAAAAATCATAGGGAATGGAAAATATTCTAGGTCGGAAGGGTTTCCGTGTAGTCAATCAAAATGTATAGATTATATTATTTAAACCCTTTCAGCATTTGACATGTTTGGGCAAATTTTCAAGTAAGCAAATTTAGCGAGTAAAGGATGGACATCCAGAGAAATTTTGTTATACTTTTTAGAGGAATATTAATAAATTGTTGAAAGAACTACAGCAAATGGTTGACTACACAAGGGTTAAAAAGGCAAAAGGAAGGATGGTGTGCGAATTAATGTGAACACAAGAGAAATACTGAAAACTATCATTTCTTGGTTATTATTAATAACCAATTGATTCGCACACTACTGCGTTTTTGCCTAGTGGGATCGAAAAAAGTTTCCGACAGGGAAGAATAATCGTGCGAGAGATGTACCTTCCGAAAGTTCGCGAGCGAATCGCTTCGTAATGTTCGGTATCAATATCGTCGCGTGTTGATGCTCGAGTACCGACTTCCCAAGGAAACGCTATCGTGGCGGCGAATCGAAAGTGACGTTAATACGAGCATCCACATTTTTTTTCCGATCTCCCAGTTCGTTTTTCTCGCACAACAGAACCGCTCGGGAGAAATAAAGCGTGAGAGCCGCGCGTAGCGAGGCGTGGGCGGATTAGGTATGTAGATATGTGAGAATCGAGTAGTCGTGGGCGAATGGACGGCGCAACGTTGATTGCGATTCTATACATCGGAGACTCATAATCAGACTGCGGATCTTCATGCGTAATAAAAATTGTCTGCGCCGGTTGCAACAAGTAGAAACCAAATAGACAATGTTTTCTTTCTTTTTTCCCTAATCGTATCAATAATCGTGTCAATCCCAATCGTGTCAATTTTCAAAATTTTCCTCCAATTTGGAATTTCGTCTACTCGATTTTGCTACAAATGCATCAAGATAAAGTCTACTCATAATTACACAGTGGACCTTTATGCAAAATAAAAGTTGTCTTCCTGAATTGCAACAAACTGGAGTGAATTAGAAATTTATTTTCTGTCTTAATATGTTTAATAGAGATTGAAAATAATATAACAATATATGTTTAAATTCTCCTAACTTTTTTACTGTTCTAAATTACACCTACTCATTGTTGTCATAAACTCATCAAATCCGCTGTCTAATTATTCCTAATTATTCCCCGATTTCGCGATACCTAAATCACATTGTCCTATCTCGGGGGCGGAGTCGCTAGATGAGGGGAAGGAGCACGAACTCAGGGGAAACTGTTACCCTTTATCTGCCAGTACCGGATTAGTCACGTGACATTGTGACACATGCACGACTGAACGTGTGACGTGACAGCGGCGGAAGCGTTGGGGAACAGCGTCGTAGAAGGGGGAGGTGGAGTGGGAGACAAGTCTTAATCTGGCGACTCTGCTCGGGGGTGCATCATAAAGCGCACTTTCTCCGGTACGTTCTCATACACAAATTCTGGAAATTACTTTTACTTTGTTTGCTGAATTTAGTCAAGCATAATGTAGCAAATTACGATTCAAAAAAATGTATTTTGTTCTTATTAGTCACACGACAGTTAAATACAATGAAAAATGATAAATATAATATAATCAGATGTTTTAAAACTTTATTTTGTTGATGGTACTTTTGTATATTATAATGGTAACGTTGCGAGCTTAAATTAATGAAGTTTTATATGACCCGGTTATTTTAGTAAAATATATTTTTCTACATTCTGTCCAACCTAAATTAATTGAATAGAAATATCAGCACTGCAATTTATAACTATTAATTATGATAGCTCGGTGTGTCAGAATAATTGGACGACACCAACATTTAATTTTCTTCATTGCGACGCGTTTTTCCACCTCATTGAATTATTTTTTTATTTCTAAATTAATATGTCCTTCGTTGGAGAAAATGGAACGCTGCGAGGTAGATACCGTTACAAGCGTTACTTTCCTCCGTGTTGTCATTGCTTGCAACATAGGATAAATACTACAGTCGTATATTACGATATTTAAAGCTTAACTCCGACACATTGATTGAAAGTTTCATTCGCAACGCAGTCATTATAGCGTCCCGTACGTACAATACTTCTGTTCCTGCAAGTATCGATATTACATCAATTGTTAAACACAACGGGTCTTTATTATTCATTGAAATTGTTGTGCCGTAATTGAATTACTTACTGCTCGGAATACTGCATTTTAACGTTAGCGTGAGAACTCTAGACGGTGACTGATGTCTAGAAATGATCTTCAATAATACTATTGAAGAAGAAAAAGTTACCCTCTCTCTGCCAATACCGGACACATGCACGGCAGAGACGAAACGCGTCACGTGACCGGGCCGCGCCTGATGCGTTGGGAACAGCGTCGTAGAAGGGGAAAGTAGAGTGGGGGGGAGTCAAGTCTTAATCTGGCGACTCTGGTTTAGACGCGAACTCCTACCGTGCGATTCATTTCTTTATTCATCTAAGAATTGTTTCAGAATTTCTGGTTGTAAAATCGATTTTTTTTAAAGTCTGGAGTCATAACAAAAAAAAGCGTCGTCTTATATCGGAATAAAATTGTACGTAATCAAGCTTATCAAGGTTCGTTTCTTCGAAGACGGTTAACAGGATTATTTCTATCGTTTGCAATGTTTCGTTCCCATTATACAACCACGATTTAAACCAATCGTGTCAGCCGGAATTATTGACTAACCCGTTTCACGAATTCCTCCGGCAGTACTTACTGTTTCAGATATAACTTCTTAAATGTATTTCGAGAGATCACTTGAATAGTTAAAGGGACGGAGTAAAATTGTTGGACATCTTTGAATCTATAAAGAGTAACTATGGTGAGTACAATTTCTCCGTAGGCAACGCGAAGTTTCTATTTAATTTGACGCTTGGATCCCAGTTCTGAAAGGACGTCGAAACTTCTTTTTAAATTGAAACTTCCCGCTTCGAAATTCCAGCACGGGCAAACAGAATAATTTCATGATTATTTAATCCGACAAATGTTGGTTTAACAGTCACGCCGACGACCGTAAACTGCTGGGAACGCCGTCGAAACACCGGTAGTTGAAATGGTCGATCAAGGTGCACCCGGAGCCCACCGTAATTCGTGTAACAAACATTGATTATCACCGGAAACTTACTATACAGTATGTCCCAAAAATGTTGTACTTGAAAGGGATGATTCCTGAGGTAATTTGAAGTAATTTTTACCTTTACCAAAATGTTCTCCGCAGCTTCCTCAGGGAGTTATTAACGAAAAACGCCAACCAATCACAGCGCGGTTACAGCTGAATGCGACGTTGCCATTGGCCGAGCCGGAATCTGTCCACAGTAGCTGCGCTCTGATTGGTCCGTGTTTTTCGTTCGTAGCTCCCTAACAAAGCCGCAGAGCAGATTTTCGCAAAGGAAAAAGTTACTTCAAATGACCTCGGGAATCATCCCGTTCAAGGAAGTACAATATTTTCGGAACACCTTGTATTTATCGCGACAGAAACGCGCTGATTCGATTTCTTCTCTACATATCTGTACTCGTAATATAAGTGATCTCTGCAAAAATTTAATTCTTCATCAATCTTACAAGGATCTAAAGGAAGGTCGAAGTCGAAAGACCACATTGCTTCTACAAATTTCATTAATTCTTGGTAATGTCAATTCATATGAGATCTTTCCAATCTATTTTTTCCCAATTCCAGGTAGTCAGATCTTTCATTTTTATCAACCTAGATCGAGCATTTCGAGCACCGTGCGACATAGTGAAATGGGTCAGGCAAACAGATTGTATAACATCGCATAAAGTATTTATACATTTTCGACCTGCATTAATATGTTTGCTCTACGCGTATGAGCAAGTCCGTGTTTACATTTTAGAAATAAGCGGATCTGCTACCATATAAATCTGTGCATCATACAGGATGATCGGTGATTGGTGCTTCAACTGAAAAGTAACATAAAAAAGTAAATCGAAAGTGTAGAATAAAATTTGTTCACGTGAGGCTTTGTTTTTGAGAAAGTCGAGTTTGAAAATTCTATATTCTCTGTACCATTATTCAAAATATTGTTTACATTATTAAACATGTTGGTATCGAATCAATTACTAAACATTTAAATATTGTATGAGGTATTATAACAATTTGAAAAAAAACCATATGTAATGGAATTATTCTACCTAGAAAGAAATGTTTAACTTTCGAGTTAAAACAGCTGAGAGTGCAAAGGATTAAACCAAGCAATGATAAATTTTTAATGAATTGCTAGATTGGCCGCCCGGATTACTGTGGGGCGGTTAGATTAGGAGTGTATACAGGGTGTCCCAAAATTCCTTCAACAGCCGAAAATGGGAGGTTCCTGAGATCATTTGAAGCAACATTTTCCTTAGCAAAAATGTTATCCGCGGCTTTTTTTAGGAGTTATTAACGAAAAACACGGACCAATCAGAGCGCGACCTTGATGCGAGCTGGCCCAGTCGGCCCGGCGCGCCAACTGTCTATTGGCCGACTGTGCCAACTCGCGCCTAGGTCGCGCTCTGATTGGTCCGTGTTTTTCGTTAATAACTTCTAAACAAAGCCGCGGATAACATTTTTGCTAAGAAAAATGTTGCTTCAAATGATCTCAGGAACCTCCCATTTCCGGCTGTTGAAGGAATTTTGGGACACCCTGTATGTCGAATCCTCGCAGTCGCGTGAGACAAAGCACGGTAGGGGCAATATGAAATAGTTGATAGTGGGGGAACCGATGCACCGGTGGTGGGAGCGGGGGAGCATTTGGGCAGAGAGGGGGTAACTTTTTCCCCTGAATTCGTGCTCCCTCCCCTCATCTGGTGACTCTGGTCCGAGCAGTGACGTTCGACATGAACACAGTTACGGCGACACGGTTCGTCGCGGAGAATTCCAAACAATCCGGCAATTCGCTCGAGTTGGCTGACTTTCGCGGCGCGCTCATAAGATTCATCGCCAGGAAAAGTCTTCGTGGAAACTCGGTTCGCTATAAATATATATACGTTCGATGAATCGGACTGTCTCTTGCTCGGAGCAGTTTCAGAAAGCATGGAACCCGACAAAATCGCCGTGACACCAACAACCCGATTAAGCGCCTATTACTCGATCCGTCTTGTAAATGAAATGTTCTGTTTTGTCATGGTCTGTCCGGGAGAGCTTGAAGCCGGCCGAAGAGAGATTATACTAATTTTATTTGATCCTCCACTAGAGTTTCACACTTTGACCACGTTCGTGCGTATTTTCGTCTACAATCACATATTAATATTCGAACAAGACGCTAATCCGAGGAAATCTCAGCTTTGAGATTAGGCGACTTGTCTGCGTGCATAATCGTTTAGTTTGGGTTATTCAGGAACCGCTTTGCTAAAGTTCACACTTCAAATTTACACATCATATGATTAATGTTTTTATTATTTTGTGGCGGGTGGGTTATGATATACTATTTAAGAGGTTAGTGGCAACCATAATTAAATAAAAGGTTAGCAATGTCAAATTCCTATACTCTCTTCAAAGAATTCTCATTTCCTAAAGCAGGAGAAAATTTATATCTATTGTATGCGTATATGTTCTCTAATAGCTGTAGATTAACAAAACCAAAAGGAATTTTATCAAGCTCTGTTCTGAATCTTCATCACGAGTCTGACACGATATTGTAGGGCAAGGGGTTAATATACAAATTGCTATAAGGAACATAGAAAGCCTTTGGACAAATATAAGATTCGACAACCGTATAGAAAATGTTTACTATCTAAGATTGTTTTCAATACTTAAAATTTTCGTACATTTCGAACGAACAAACAAATTAGGTAATAGAGTGTATAAATTAAGATTAAGATTCATGTGGAACCTTTCTGATATTTAACTCTTGACGAGAAGGAGCACAGATTGAGGGGAAAAATTCCCCTTTTCGTCACGTGACCAGGCCGCAGCGGAAAGGGGAGATAGAGTAGGGACACAAGTCTTAATCTGGCGATACTGCCACGTGATCATGGTAAAAAGATGTTTAAGGGGACTTGTGGCGAAGGAATGGTGTATTGTATTTGAAATTAGCATAAAGTAAAAGGATTAAGGGACGCCGAAGAAGAGCCACGGTGTTAGCGGTTGGGTCTGCAGTAGAGCCAGCGAACAACACGATAAGTCGAAAACAGAAACTTAATTACACGACGGTTTCGTCGCGTCACGGTGAACAGTCTGGCAAACCGTTCTGGTAGTGTATGGAACGGCGAAAAGCAGCAGACGGAAGCGCGAAACGTGTCGCATTGTGCAATCCGCGTGTCTCGATGAAAATGGAGTCGCACTTTCCTAGATGAACGGAAGCCTCGCCGGCCCCAAGCGGCTGAACCAGAAATGAAACGCGCTTTCTTCTTTGTCGCGGCACACTCCATTTTCGAATAGGGCGAATCCGGTCGATCGACGAACCGCTGACTCGCAGAGCCACGAATCACCGCGGCAGACAACACGGAATTTCTGATTGACTGATTCCCGATGCGAACTTGAATTATTGATGGAGAAGTGTCGCGGAGCCTCCCCTTAATTTCCGTGGCCGCGGAACGACGCGAAATTTAAGTAGACAGCCCGGGAATTTCGATTTGATCGATCCCTCGCACCGCTTCTCGATATTAATCACGACCAGGTATCGAGAAATATGAACCATCGAAACGACATGGAAATTCTGATCGATCGATTCGTCAGTTCGCGTAGAATCAGAACCAAAAGTGGTATGCTTCCTTGAAGGGGGTGATTCCTGAAACAATTTCAAACAACTTTCTCCTTTACGAAAATGGTCTTCGCGGCTTCGTTGACGAATTATTAATAGAACGAAGCCCCGGAGCACATTTTCGTAAACTCATTTTCATTCTTCACATCTTTTCAAGGAGATACATTTCTGAGACACCCCGTATAGCGCTCCGCAGTTAGGATACCTACAATCTGGACACTCGATAGCGTTTCGTAACTCTTTTGTGTCATTCATGGTTTAGACTTTCCTTATCGCTGAAGGAACAAACAATTCAATGACTTTTCCTATATCTTCACAACTCGTGTCCTCTTTTAAAAACGACTTTACTTTATTCCAGCGCTTTCGACTATTTCCCCATTTATTTTGACGTAACCGTATCAAATGATTGCGTAATGGTTCTGAGTCACAGAAGTCATTCTCTACATGAGATAACAGCGAACACAAAACAAAGTTGATTACACCGAATGTGATATGAATGTATCTGTTTGTGTACATTTACATTGTGTACATTCTCATGGAAAAACTTCGACAGCGTCGCTCGATCCGAACTAAAAAAACGAATTTATTTATTAAATCGGTTTAATTAAAGCTAACTGCAGACGAATAGGTAGTGTCGAACTGAAAACCTTTGATTAATTAATCTCGATATAATTACGCTGGAGCTTATCGTTCCCGATCGATCCACCGGAAAAAGGGACTCCGACGCGCGGCGGTAAGATGTTTTCGAAATTTTTTGCAGGGACGAAGATAAGGGGAAGTTTCACGGAGGGCGGGCGCGGGCGGTCCGTTACATTGAAACTTCTGGTATCTCCCGAAAGACTGTTCGACGGTAAAGTTTAAGAGTGGATTTACAAAAATTTATCGTCGTAGTTTCGAATGCGAGCGTCAACGGTACTTTTTCGTCGGCGAGCACGAATCTATTTCTTGGTTGCGCGGACGGAATATATTGTCGAGTCGCGTATCTGCAAGTTAAAGCAACACACGCATCTCGAATCTTCCAATCTTCAGGAAACGCCGGAGACCGGAGCAGAGTCGCCAGATTAAGACTCGTGTCAGCCCCACTCTACGTCTCGTGCACGTGACTAAAGTGCTGGCAGAGAGAGAGGGTAACTTTTCCCCCTCGATTCGAATCAATTCCCCTCATCCGGCGACTCTGGACCAGTGCTTCGATTGAAACCAACTTTTTATGCGCACGCGCGAAAAAAACAGTAACGTATCAGTTATATTGGCGGAATGTACTGAGTTACAAAATATACACAAATACACTTGTTATACATTCATTTTTCAGAATCAAATCATATAAATATTTTAAAATTCTGCGGGGTGCTCAAGGAACCCCATTTTACCGAGAAGCTTACGTTACTGAGGCTGAAATCGTCGCGCTTGCGCGAAAAAGTTGGTTTCAATCGAAGCACTGCTCTGGACTCGAGCTGTCTTTGAAATTACATCGCTGGCAAATAAAAGAACTCTGACAAACAAAGAACTTCCATAAGTTGGTTGTTCGTGTGCGCACACGAGTAATCCAATTTCAGGGTATACCATTTAACTGGGGAACTATATTCTTGTATATAATCTATCAAGAACTTTTGTATAAATTATTATTTGCGCCGATTATGACGGAATTTTTGTTATGTCAATTATATATTTGTCTTACATTACGTCTTCCTAGCTGTCCATGATTGGAAAGTCAGTTACAAGTAGTGATATATCTCAGTGATCGTGATATTTTAATCTAGAGTGGATTGGCTCACTGTCGTCCTAATTCTTCATGTCGATTGAAGTAGTTGGCCATCCCTAGTTACAAGGTTCAATTAAGGTGCAAATTGACTGCATTTCCTCCAACAAGAATTTAACGTTCATTTCAAAATTGTTCTCAATATCTTTGAACAATGGAAATGAATAATCTTTAAAGACTCGTAGTCGGTGTGTGGTTAGCATAAATTACCACATCGTTGCGCGAATCTAAAAGAAAGATCTCGGCACGCGTAAATCATAGAGCGTCGTTGGAATAAGTCGTTCCCCCGCAGTGTTTACCATTTAAATGAATGCCGCGCTCGTAAATATGCAACATTTCGCGACACGTGTCAAAAACGGCATCCCGTGTTGCAGAAATCGTTGATCGAGCGGGTAAAAAAAGATTGACACGAGCCAAGCTCGAATCCAAAGCGGAAATTGGTTCCTCCTTGATCGACTCGCATGCCGGACCGCGACGACGCGACGCACAGTGCGGACAAACCTGGCATATCTCGTTACTCGTTTATATCACGACATACGGTAAATTTCTCTGGCGAAACTGCGTACTACGAGGAAATCTATATTATTAATCATATAACAATCATTTTTGTGCACAAATACATATTGTTAATCTTTTTTTAATTTATTAATCGTATTGTCAAATTTCATTTTCTGTAAATTCTGTAAAAGTGAAATAATCGTCGAAGGATGCGAACAAATTTTTCCTTATTTAAAGGTTCACATGTCAAGGAAAGGATACTGCACTAAAAATTTTACCAAGAAGTAAAAAGCTATTTATATTTTCTTTTCATAGAACAATCTGCCACGTTTCTTCATTACAGCTTCCACTATTCTTGACCTCCGCGTGAGAAATCTTTTCATACTTCCAGTTCTTATATTACTCCATTCTGGTCCCCAAAATATTCCACAAATGTGTTTTCGAAGTAGGGCAAAAGTTTCGTACCCGTCTCTATCCAGTTGACCCCATAATTTTTCAATGGCGTTCAAATCTGGTGATTGGGGGTGTGCATTTCATAATTTTTAATGAATCATTACGTTGAAGTTGATCCAAATAGTTTTTACATATTACATTTTTGAAGGTACATTGGTAACCAAATTTAGAGAAGTGCTGAATATTTGGCCATTTGTCCGCACTGTGCGACGCGCGACGTTTCGATCGGCGATCGTTGCGCCGCGCCGCGCCGTGGCGGGTGCGTGGTACGCGACGCGATGCGGATCCGTTGAGCGAAGCAGGAAGGGATAGACGGTCTATGGAACGGTCGTAAACGGTCGTGATAAGATCGTTAACATACGCGCGCATTAACGACCGAGTGAGGAGCAATTAAGCAAGCAGTGGGACGCGTCTCGCGGAGTCTCGGAACGGTTACGGTGATCGGGAACGTTTCAGGATGGCTGAAGCACCGTCTCATACTTACCCGATCAATCGACCGAAACGCCCGGCCAATTAACGTTCGACCGTGTAGAGGGCCGAGTCAATTAATCAACTTTTTCGCCGATCACCAGGGCCGGCCGTGTTTTCCGGTAATTAAGCGGGAAATAAGTCCGCGTAACGAGGGATTTTTCAGCGGGTATCACAGGGCGGGTCAACGATTTATCTACCGCCCGGCTTGAACCGTCGCGTCGCGTCGGCGAGAATCGGTTGGCATCGGTAGCCTAAGTGGATTAAACGAAAACGCCGAATAACGGTCCGGTCGGACGATGAATTTTTGATGATCAACCGATCCGATCGATCACCTGTTAATGGATTGCCGCGATCAATCTAAATGAGTACACGTTTCGGCGTGACATAGAGAATGGTTCGTTCCGTGGTTTCTAGGCGATCGCGAACGAAAAAACACACACACACACACACACCAGCGCTCATCCTCGTTTAGCTTTCACAATACCGGAACGATATCGGCCCGCCGGGGACATTTTACAGGGAAAGGAGGCGCGATTAAAACGAAGGAAATCCCCGAACATCCCCCATTGTCGTGCAACCACGTATCGACTCCGCGCCGACTATGCATATTCAGCACGTGACAGGCGATCATGCAGATGCGGGCGTGCTTTCTAAATTTCACTGCAAGCATTCCGGAAAACGCGTGACGCGTGCCGGTTTTCCGTCAAATGGAATAAAGGCTATTGTACCGTCGCCGCGCCGCGCCGCGCCGCGCCGGCCGCGTGCAGACTAAAAATAAACGGAACTACATGACCAGTGCGTTTACTCGCGCGATGTAAATCGTCGCTGTTCGGAGCAACACACCGCACCGCGCCGAAAGACGCTTTGATCCAACCAACAACTTTTCTCCTCGACAAGTAGAAACCGGATCTCCGTGACAAATTCTCATTTCGACACGCGATTCAGCAAATACCAGAATTACGAAAGAAATTCTCACTCATCACTCATCGTAGTAACTAAAACAGAAATGCTATTAGTTCCCATCCGTGTATACGATTCCCAGCACTTTACGAAACTTCACGTACCATCGATGCATAAAGATCCGCGGTCTATTAATGATGTATGATCTATTGTATTCTCGTAGTTCCATATTTTTGCAGGCAACTTGCTGTAACACAGCAGGATTAAATATGCACGACGAAACATCGTTCAACGAATCTCGTTACTAATGTCCATGACTACATCAAAATGATAACTAGATCGCGAATCCGAATGCATAATAAAAATTGTCTGCAACGGAAACGATATTCATAGTACTTGGTCATTCAAGCTCGTAGGATTCTATCAAGCAGTTTCAATATTGGTCAGTATTTCATTAATTGTTAAGCTGATGCTCTGAAATCGTACAAGAGCAACAGAATGTTTACACTTAGATGGCTGTATGGTTGCATAGACTCGCGCGGGGAGAACTTCGGACAACGAAGACAATGAAAAATGTTGAGATTGATGGCCACGTCCGAATCTGAGGTCTCGAAGCGCAATCACACGGGATAATATAATTTCGTTCGGGTTCGTGTCTCTTATCGCGAAGCAAGACGCTTCTCCGTCTCTCGGAGGGGTTGAAGAAGTTCATAAATGACTTTCCTCTGAGATAAATACTTTATATACTTTATCGTTAGTTCGCCGCTATGCGAGAGTAGGCGAGGACCTGCCGGATAAGAGCGATGACCGCCTCTTCGGGACCACTTGAAAAAGCGAGGTTCCCCTCCGTGCCGTTTCCTTGGGGACGAAATGAACTTCATTATGGATATTCTCGAAACGGGATCGCCAGGGGAAGAAATGGTCGGCCCGAAATGCATCAATCTGATTTGCAACGGGACTTGCATTCGTAGAACGCGAGTGCCGCATTAAAATCGATGTATGCTTTAACCCTTTGCACTCGGCGCTACTTCAACACGAAAATGAAACATTTCTTCCGACCTAGAATAATCCCATTCCACATATGATATTAGGTTGTTGCACATGAAATGTCCGATTTTGGAATGCAAACGTTGCATTGCGTTTTGATTAAAAAATACTGTTACAGTTGACAGGTTCATTGTACGTCACATCGAGGTGCAAAGCTTGCGATCCTTCAATTTTAATTCACACATATAAATTTCCTTTTAAATGGAACGACATACTGACGACAGACTGCGGATTCGATGCGTTTATAGCACAAATGAGTGGGTGCAATTTAAAACAGTAGAAAGGTTACAACGATTTAAGAGGGCAAATCTATTTTTCTCAGCTCGTTAAAATTATTAAAGTGAGAATAAACTGTTTGTGTGGCTCCATTCACTTGCAATTGGTGCAAGCAATTTTTATTTTGCATAAAGATCCGCGGACTACTAATCAACGCAGTATTCGTTGATAGCAAAAAGAACTACAAAATAGAGAGAGAAAGAAAATTCAATTTCTACCGTACACGATACAATCAGTGTGATTCCTTGATCAATAAAAAATAGTTGCGGTTGTTTAACGTTACTGTTAAAAATCGGACATTTCATATTCAACGACCTGATATAATACCTCATAGAATTCTGTAATATTTAGAAGAATGATAATGGTACAGAGCAATATTTACCGTAGACTCCGAGTCAGCACCACTCGAGTGCTAAGGGTTAAAATGACGGACGCCATGATGTAAAAAGCCGGACGCGAAGAGAACGGTGATAAGAGGGACAAACCGAGGCGTCGGTGGTATTTGCGCACGCAATACGTAATCGAAAGGTACGATTAATAATACCGCGGTTTCTAATGAACATCGGACGCGGCCATTAATATTGTTAATCGCGCACGATAGCGGGTTTTTACGCGTCGAAACGCGAACATCGTGTAAATGCGGCGTTAGAAGAAATACCTGCCGCGGGAGAACCTTTCTTCCTTGGAGCGGTGGTCGCCGACTGCACAGCGCCGATATAATATCTAGATACCGTGTCTCCAATTAATTATACCTTCTAATTCTTCTAGATAGCACGGTATTTACGAGCCGTTGTTTCGAAAGCTCAACGCCACGGCGGAATATCGAATGGGATTGCCGAACGATGAAAAATGCGAAATTGCGTTTTCGTCTTGGCGCTCGATTATTAACAGCGAGGGGACCATAAATCGTGGGTCCGATGGAAAAATCGGCGTCGATTCGTTTGATAATGAAACAGAGCTCGCACTTTCGCGCGGCCGGAGAAAAAAGAATAAGCAGCGAGATACAGACAAGTGGTAGCCACGCCACGAGTGAGCAACGCTTCAGCGAGTCAGTTTCAAGTACGGGCACACCGTACGTGCCTTTTCATATTTCAGGGATCCTCTCGGACCCTCCAATTTCTCTCGAATCACGAGTGGCGCGGAGCTCCGAATTTTTAAATTATCGCCGCACACGTCCCTTCCGGATTTCTTCCAGGCCCGCCCGCCCGACCGCCCGGCCGCCGAATCCCAAGCATAAATTCGCGAATTAAAAAGCTGTTTGACTAAGCAATCTCTTAATTAAACCGAGCAAGTTCTCCGCGAACTCCGTCAAACAGCAGACGATACAACCGGATCAAATTTTCATCATTGCACCAATTCCCCGAGTGCCCCCTTCAGCGCCGGTTCAAAGTTACAAGCATACATTTTCTAATTGGCTGTCCTCGCAGACTACTCAGCCGCCATCGAGCCGCAAGTGACATCAGACAGTCAAACATTCTGTCCGCCCCACGCGTCCTCACCGGCGCGGCGCTGCACGGCGCACTCTGCTTCTATATAGATCCCAATGTGTTCGAATTGCAACGAAAAAGTCCGGGTCAAAATGACCGGTTCCAGATTTATTATTCTAAAGTTATTGAAATAATAAAAATGATTTTATAAGAATTGATTGTGTAATATCTTTAGTAGAGCACGTATTATAATAGGAGCCGCACAAAGTCTAAATAAAATCAATCTTGTCATTTTTATGAGGGAACGGTAGATTTAGTGTTAATGCTATTTTCTCGTGAGCAAACGACGAGCTTATTCTAGTATATTCTACCATGTACTAATATAAATATATTTTAGTAATATATTAGAATATTCTACAGTTAGGAGCATAACTGATCACTCACACTTTAAATCAGAATAACTTTTTTATGAATGGATTAAACAACTTCAATTTCCCTGTAAGGCTAGAAGAATTAGTTTAGTAAACAACGTCTAAAAAATATGTTGAAAAAATGTATTTGGTTTGGAATTCTGAGGAACAATAGTAAAAATTGATTTTTACGACTTTTTGTTTTTTTGGACCAAACGACTTCAATTTCTCTGTAAGGGTAGAAGAATTACAGAGAAATTGAACTCGTTTGGTCAATTCATAAAAAAAGTTATTCTGATTTAAAGTTCATATACATATATTCTAGTGTATTCTAGTATGTTCCGGCACGTTCTGGTATATTCTGCTATATTGTAGTACAGTCTGGTATATTATACTATACTCTAGTATATTATTGTATATTCTGCTAGAGTAGTATAGCATACTTACTATGCTCTAGTGTATTCTAGTATACTCGTGAGAATGGCAGAAGCAACTTTCATGAGTAAACTTTCTACCCATCTTCTTTTTTCGACTTTGTGCATTTATGACAACAACGATTGGGTAAAATACCACAAGCCGGATATCATTGCCATCTCCTTAATTCATTGAGAGAGAACATTTTTGTTCAACTTGATGTATCCGCAGCCTAGCGATACCGACAATCACAAGTTTATTGTAAAAGTCAATCGAATTACAGGACTGATGTATTTTCTATTCGTTTCATTACATTTCACGTTTCTCGTTTTTTCGACAAATAAATGTTGACCACGTCAACATTGAAACTCCTGGGGGAGCTGAAACGACCCCTTTCAAATTCTTCAGTTTACGTTTTCCCGCACTTTATTACCCTACTTAAACAACTTTCAAAAGTAAATAACAGTCCAATTAAGAGCCCCGGGGGATTCGGGATCATGAAAAGCCGAGAACCGTGTACCAAGAAATATTCAAAATTTCGTATGTTCCGCGAGCCGTGTTGAAACACCGCGACGGGCCACCCTCGCTAAACTGCGGAGAATGCATTTTCTAATTAATGGCCCCGCTCTCGTCCGCTCAATCTCCATCAAATTAACAGATTAACACCCATCGACATTATCTAACCATACCCGATTCTCGCGGGATTCTCAAAAGGGAACCGTCATGGTGCAAAGTAGAAGCGCATCGACCTATCGCGGATCGAGAGAAAGAAAGAGAAAGAAAGAGCGAGAAAAAGAAGGAGAGGGAGAAAGAGAGAGAGAGAGAGAGAGAGAGAGAGAGGGAGCGAGTGGCGCGAACGGCGCGCGAGCGGTGGCGAGTGCCGCGAGTAGCAGCGATGTAGGTCAACCGCGAGGCGACCGCGAGAGGCCCCGAGGGTCGCCGAGAATCGGCGAGAACGGCCGAGCGGCAATCACGTTGCGCGCATCTGGGTCACCGGCGTACTGGCGCATGCGCAGTTGCCTCCCTCGGTCGTTCACCGTTGACCAAGTTACTAACCTTCCGACACCCGGTCGCCAGTTAGATTCCCGTATTGACTGCTGGAAAAACGTTGACTTTTCTCGCATGAGAAACTGTTCGCGCTTTTCGTTGGCTGGCTCTGCCGAGGCTCTCCTGCACAGTCCCTACGACCATTTCCAAAGCGAGAATCCCGGGGGACGACGCGACGGGTCTCGGAGAACGGGCGAGCGTCGGACGGTGTTTCACGTTAACCCGGCGTGCACCGGTAACGGACGTTAACTTGCGATCGAATCGACGCCGCGAGATATAGCGCGGCTATTAGTCTCCGCTTATAGGATAAGAGACCCTCGTAGACATGCACGGCTGACGTTCGTAAAATCGAGGCGGCTGCTCGCGCTCGTACGCCGGATAGTATCGTCTGGAGGACAAGTATCGGGGCGTACCCGCGGAACGAGATTCGCGCCACGCCGCCGCCGCGCCGCGCCGGCTCCATTTTCGACCGCTCGGCTTTTCGAATCGTAGATGTCGCTGCCAAGCATAGACGCACCGCCCGCGCCCTCCGAGACGTGGGAATCACCTGGACAACGCCATATTTTCACCTTCTACAACTTAGACCACGCATACTTGTAGACCCGGCTTCGGATAACATGCCTTCTGCCAAGATTACATCGTCTACCAGATGATGGATGCGGGCAAAGTGCTATAGTCTGTTCAGAAGTCGCAGTGTAATATATATTCCATCTTATCACTCGTTCGTTTTTACTTTTCTCCGATTATTTTAAACATAGTGTTTAAACTCATATTGACAATTACTATTTGGTAGTATTTATTTCCTGACAACTTATTTTATTGAAAAGTGAGAACAGTAAGAACAATATATATGCGATATTAAGTATAAAATACTTGCTTGTCAAAAGATACATTTGCATCACGGATCTGTCGTTCCTTACAATTCTTTATGCAACAAGTTTTCATCATTTCTCCAAATGTTTATTATGTTTAGCATAAATATACTTGTATCACCATTTTGAATTATCTTGTCGTTATCTTGGAACGAATCGTTCACGTGCAGTCATATTTAATAATTATAATCCTCCGTCTCTTTGTGCAAATATTTCTTTGCTATTGGAAATTGGAAAAGAAGACCAGAACTTTACGGGCCAAAACCAACCGGCATAGATAGAGTCTTCTCCGCAATTGAATACACTATGATAGCCTAAAGCTGTGACCACACTGATGCAACAAAGAGCCGGTTTCAGTTGATATCGTGGCTATCTCGTCCAAGCAAATGTGATGGAGAGTATAATAGCTTGAGTAACTTGACTGATTTTTGTCTTACTTACTATGCTTTACTATACTTTGCTACTGTTTTACTATACTTTGCTTTTACATCGCGACGTTGAATATTGATTTCTTATCACTCTAGTTGAAAAATCAAGCTTCGTACGAACGAAAAATTGGTCTCGCAGAAGCTAATTTCTAATCGTCGAACTTTGAGTTCGGTCTAGCTAGCATGCACTGTTCGAAGCCGAGAGCGCGGCGCGGGCTGGCGCACCGCGTGTAACCATTTCCAAGGCAGGAAATACACGTCGATCGATTTTTACGGTTGAAATTGCCTAGAAACTACCGGCATCGGAGTATTGATGAAAAGTTGCTGTCAGCGACGCGGTGACCGTCTTCTCTCCGGAGTGACGAGTATCGAGCGTCGTGGTTCGCCGCGCCGCGCCGCGCCGCGCCGGTACGCTCGCCGACAACGAGATGCAATTCAGCTCCGGTATCAGCGCCCGGTACGCCGCGTAACCGACGCGATAAATCCGCGCGTAACGGGCTACAATTTATCCGTGATGTACGCGTCCGCAGCAGAACGCGCGAGCGACAGAGCGAGCGGCCGTGCGCACACGACGAAAATACATAATGAATGGCCGCGAGAAACGGAAGACAATGTTTAGCCGACTGAATCGGCCGATGCGTTTCCGAGCTATTCACGTCCGGCCTATCCCGGCCCGGCCCGAATTCAAAAATCTTTCTCGGCACCGATCTTGGCACCGGTTGGCCATCGATCGACCGCCGCGCCGCGCCGTGTGCTCCGTGGCCGCGCTCCCGGACCCCTGCGTGCTGTGCTGCCGGCGAGGCAATGTCGCAAGCGTTGCTACATCTGAATTCGCTTAAGGAAACTGTAACGGTCATTCTTGTCTGCGGCTGAGCGGGACTCCTTCGCAGTTGCGCACTACGTGGCCCCAAGGGCCGTTTGCTCTGCTCCCCGTTCTCGCTTCGAAGCATTACGTAATTCTCGAGATCGCACATCCTCGCGTTTCGTACCGGTCGCCCTCTGTCTTCTGTCGCTGCAGATTCCCTGCCTCGTCCCCGAGTCTCTGGCCCCCGCGAAATGAATATTTTGGATTTGGGTGGTTCAAAGGGTCGTCAGTTCTCAGGGAAAAATAGTTCGAATACAAAAAGAAAGCGGACTCCTGCTCCACGAGTGGGAGGTTACCACTCGATCGCCCTCGCTGATCAAATCTGCAGCTCGTTCGGTCGTCCACACCAGACGCTTTCCTTATTTCCGGAGACCATCGGCCACTATTACGTCCCATGTACCTTGCGGCTGGCGGACGTGTAGACGTAGGCGTGGAAGACCGATAACTCGGAAGTTCGGATGCTCCGGAGTCGATGAAATCTGCATCGCGTTCGGCGCTCCTACGTAATTTGTTCCTTATTTCCGGAGTTCGCCGTTCTATATTCCGCGTCGTGTATCTTTAGCCAGAAATGCATGGGCGTAGGCGTCGGGAAGACCGGCTACGCTAAGGAGCTATGCGCTCGGTGCTAGAGTTATAACGATCGCATCAAACAGTTGATATCTCTTGGCTGTAGTTCGCCAGCGCGATCGCTATCGCTGACCGAGGGACGCTGGGTCACATTGCAACTAGAATTTTAAGTTTCACCTTCGAGACGGAGATTGAAGGAGGTTCGGAAGCTACAGGGATTTGCTACTATTCGCCAAACTCCTGTACTGCAGAGCCAAAGTTTAGGTATTAGGTTGATGCTTACGAAATGTCTGATTTTTAACAGCGACATTAAACAAACGCAATTTTGCATTCTATGTACTTCAAGTTTCTTGTACTCATTTACAAGATTGTTACCTTAATTTTGTAGTTCCTTTTACCATCAACGACTAGCACGTTAATCAATCTCCACATTTTACCAAAAATCACATAAATCTGAAAACGTTCGTGTCCAATTCCGCGGCTACCAATCGCATAAATACAACACACGATGGTATAGTTATTTCGTCCAACCTCTGTATGCTCTAGGCTGATCGCAAGCCCCGGTGACGGTAGTTCGTCAAAGTTCCTGCTTTCCGAGAAAAGGTTGTCAGGAATTTTTTGCAGTGTCAGACATAATATTGTCTCTGTAAATGATAAGAAACGATAGGAAGCGGTGTGTATCGGTAACCTAGATAGAATCTGCACGTTGCGACCGGACGATCAGCTAATCGTGGCCGCGTCGTCTGCCGTTGGTGGGTCGCTGTAAAGAAAAAAAAAAAGAAAGAAAAACGTTCGTCTACGCTTTGGTGGTTCCGCGAATGTATGTGGCCAGTCAAAGAAGGGCGAAGAAAGCAGAGAAATATTAAAAGCGCGCGGAACGCTTGCGCCGGGGTTCATAAGAACCTACCTCCATGCTGATTATTCTATAGCCTGACCTACATTCATTCCGAGATTCACGCCGCTCGCGACTCCGGACGACGAGCGTGCGCTCGCTTCAGCGGCTGCACGCAACGGCTAGGCTGTCTGCGAGGAGCGGAGAAAACGCAATAAAAAGATATTTGGATAAACGGAGTGCAGCCAGGCTTCCGTTTCCCGGCGTTCCACGCGAATCCCCGATAGGCGGTCGGGAGTCGGGGCGGGGAAAAAACGGCCACTCGGTACATGAAATTTCAGCTTGCCGCCGGAGCAGGTGCATCGCGTCAAACCACCGCGGAACAATTATCATTATGGCGCGCGGCGCGGCGCGGCGGGACGGGAGTTTACGGCACGTCACCCTTTAAACGCCGACGGATTAAGTCACAAGTTACGTAACACTGTTATTGTCTGAACGCGAGTTGGAAGGGTCGCGAGAAGTTGCCACAGGAATTCTGCAGATGAAACACCAATTCTGGATCCTGGCAACGAAAGATTGTTGTGCCGGCTACGTTGCCGATTGTTTCCACCAATTATAGTATGCAAATTGGCTGCGCCGTGTTGCGACCTGGGAATAACACAAGCTTAGTTAGTCTTGCGATCGAATGTATCAGGTCGTCCCATATGTTCATGCCGCTTATTTTGTTCTACCATTCCAATTAATATATGAAGTTCGAAGTTTACGAAAAAAATGTAATCACTAGACTGCGCATCTTTATGCATTCACGAAGAAATTGGTTGGGCGAAATATAAGACAGTAAGCGATTTAAAAAATTCAAGAATGTCGTAATGTTGCTTTTCGTGTGACAAAGTCGTTAAAGGATAAAATCAGTTTTTATGTTATTCATAAAGATCCGCAGTCTAGTAATCACCCTTCCGTTCTACAACCTCTTCGGTGGCGGTGGGTTTACAAGGAGAGAGTGCAAGCTCTTCACCTCTCAGATTTGGTTAAAACTTTGCAGAGTTGTAGATTTTGCTCCCCTGATTACGAACATACCCCATTATAAGGGCCACTACCCAGTAATTTTCGAGATATTTGCAAATTACACAGTTGTAGGAACATTTAAATAATATATAATAAATTTTATTATATCTGTAATATAAACATTTAATATTATATAAATTATTTATATATATATGTATTTAATGCTTAACCATTTATTCAAATAATAATAATATACATGCAATTCATTTAAATATATATATATATATATATATATATATATATTAAACTCTTATCTAAACATCTAATAATATATAAGATTAATACATATATACATGTAATTATTATAATATAATTATTTATATATATATAAATAATATAACGCTACATCATTACTTGGTAATACAGAGTGTACTAAACTTTAATAAAACTGTTCCTACAACTGTGTAATTTGCAAATATCTCGAAAATTACTGGGTAGTGGCCCTTATAATGGGGTATGTTCGTAGTCAGGGGAACGAAATCTACAACTCTGCAAAGTTTTAACCAAATCTGAGAGGTGAAGAGCTTGCACTCTCCTTGTTAGTGTTAAACTCTAATCCCTTCGGCCGCTTATCGCCCTATGTTTCTAAAACACACCGCGGAAAGAATATCCGCGGCACGAACTGATGGGACGATTTAATATAACGTTTAAGGATCCAAACGATTCGCCGGGAAGGAATTGTCCTGTCGCTGGACTGGCACGGCTCAGGCGATTGGCTCGCCGCTGGAGCGTATCGCGACAGGACGAATTAGCGCTGTCACTCGGTTGTTTCCTAGCTAGGATGTCTGACATCATCTGGCGGGGTCGCGAGGGGACAACAAACTTCGCGGCGAGTCCCTAAGTGTCGTGGAAATAAACATCAACTTCAGCCCGGGTAATTTGTGCCGGGTCTCGGGCTTTGCGGAGTTACGGCCGATCGATGGCGACGTTTCGACATTCCCGTGCCTCGTCCGCAAGAAAAATCCGTCGCGTCTTACGGAGAACAGTTCTGATTCACCTGGTGTAAATTTACCCGACAGCTGATCACCAGCGTGCTCGGGATTGGCTCGCGACTCATCCTTCGCGATTCCGAGTTCACTCGCGACGCGGCGGCGGCGGCTGGGTCCGCCGATTTTTCACCATTTATGGCACG
Source organism: Lasioglossum calceatum (assembly GCA_963966675.1). Classification (NCBI taxonomy): domain Eukaryota; kingdom Metazoa; phylum Arthropoda; class Insecta; order Hymenoptera; family Halictidae; genus Lasioglossum; species Lasioglossum calceatum. Next base: position 3,807,435 of record OZ016541.1, read on the forward strand.
GCCTTCGACCGGTACGTAAACGGGCATCGAGCAGCACCACTAAAAGGCGCGCCGTGTTCCTCCTCTGCGTCGACAGCTACGCCGAATTACCCTCCTGTAGCGCCTGCCGCGGAGTAAAAGGAACGAAACCGAAACAAGTTTGCATTGCGAACAGGGACTTAAAGATTCCCGTTATGTAACCTGCGGCCTTTCAAGCGGAACTTTTCGGCAGGTAACGATCTCCCGAACGCGTCCATGCTGCCCCTTGAAAACGCGTCTAGGTACCATTTCTCGTAACTACGGTGTCTATCCTCTGAGACGGGATTTCCCAAACTGTCCTCCGCGAAAAGATATTAATAACAAAGCTTTTTTGTCTACATTTTCGCTACAATAATTTTACGTATGAATAATTTATGACATTCGTGTTGCGGCCACAAAACGTCACGCAGCAAGAGACAAGTATCTTTTATTTCTCGAAGATTTATTGATTACGTGTCATTACCTGTGTATCTTTCAAATTACACAAGGAGCTCCGTCAAAATGCAAAGAGGGAAGTCAAATGTCTTTAACATGTCATAAACTAGTAAAAACAATAATACTTTTAGGGTTCACCTGCTAATTAGTTAATCACGCAAATTATTATACCGTACTCTCGTCCCATTCTTTTCTAAGCTCACTGCTTCCCTGCGAGAATTTTCTGTATAATGACGCCGACGACGCGACGTTATTACTATTATGAATCGGTGTCCCATTAGAGGGCGTCGGGAGAAGGAAACACCGGGCCGAAAAACTAAATTACGTAACGGCAGAAAATCGATCAGCCTCGGCGTCTCTTACAAAACAGCTCAGTCGATGCCGAACGTGATTTCTCGCGGTGATTCGAGCGGTTTGCTCGACGTGGCCAACGACGACGACGACGAGCAACGTCGTCGGGTGCGTGCACGCATCTCGGGCTCTGCGGCGGGTACGTGCACAAGTGAACGCGCATTCTCGCAGGGCCGCTTATCGTGGTGTGCCGCTTATCGGCTCCAGCTATCGGGCCATTTCATCGTGTAAATTCCTGCGCGGCAACGGCGTTGTCGCAGTCGACGCGCGAACCACTGGAACGACGCGAGGAGACATATCGCCGGGGCGATTATTTATTTGCGAAACGTATTTATAGAGTATTACGCGGTGCAGGTTGGCAACCTCGTGCACGGTTATGCAATAAATGAGAGAAGGAGCGAAAGGGACATGGGAAGAGGGGGAGGACGACCGAGGGAACGGCTTGAAGTGAGAGGAAGCGATGCCTGCGGCCGCAGCGGCAGACAATAACACGGTGGGGCGCGCGGAGAGCCTACAGAGGGACAAGGATGGAGACAGCCAAGTCCCGAGGGGTGGGGAGAGCGAGGACGACGGTGGGGAGAGGCGCGCGCGTGTCCAAGAGAAAGAACGAACCTCTAAAGGAGTTATTTGGAAATAGGTGGCCTGGCGGGGGAAACCAGGGGGGTGAGAAAGAGACAGAGGAACTCTGGAAAGATGGATGAAGACGGAACGCATCTAAAATGAAGGGGGGACCACGTAGGAGAGAGGCGATAGCTTGAAAATTCATGCTGGGAGGACCAAGTGGAGTAATATGCGGAGGGTGAGGTTTCTGGAAAATACATGTGCGCGAGCGAAATGGCGAGAGGGAGAGGAGACGAAGGACACCGACGCGACATTGCGTGATGATAATGTCAATAGGGAATCTAAGAACAAATAGGAATGTTAGGTACATTTTGTCGTTTAATTGATTCGCTTCGGATGGGAACACGCGATTGTCTCCGTTGAGTCACCGAACCGCCGCGCCGGTGGTAACGATTGCCAGCTCAATATCAGACGGCGACTGATAGATCTATCAAAACCCCTTCAACGAGCGCCGAGCACGGGTTGCATTAAGTGCATTATACGCAGGACAAAAACGAAAGTGACCTTGGCACAAATGCCTAAAGCGCACGCCGATCGCAGAATCGCATTAACACTGAATATAAATTAAAACCGATTGTTACGCGCTGTGTAGCAATCCCGCGCGCGCGCGGAGTCGAGATGCAATAGTCCAATTGAAAAAAAAAGAATTGCGAAACGAAGATTGCGCGACGCATCTACGCAACGATGCGGGACGCGAAAGCTGCTAAAACTTTTGTATTTCCGCATACTCGCGGACGCAGGTATCAACGCGTACCGTATCGTAAGAACTCCGAGTTTACGATTCGTCAAAGTATCCGGTTACCGTCGAGCAATAAATATAGAATCATTCGAAGTCGCGCGTACTTTCGAGATAACTCGATAAACGTGGAATCATGCCCATAAAAGTGATATATCTCCGGCTCCATGAAACCGTACCAATAATAAAGCCGCCGGCGGCTGACGGTCGTTTATCGAAAAAGAAACGGCTCGTAAAAATCCACTCGTGTCAAGCGGCATCTCTAATTCCATTATCCGTGTTTCAGAGCTCGCGGCGCGGCGCGGCGATGCTCGTCTATTCGTTTCCCTGCTCAATCAAAGTTGTAGTCGTAAACGGAGCGGCAACAAATGGGGAACCGTGGCGGTTCTTTAATTAGTCGAGGCGGTGGCGTCGGCGGGGACGGTCATCCCCGAAAGACAAACTTTCCGAGACCCGCGGTTTCCGAACATCGCCGAGGGGGAAACACGATACGCACGTGTATTTAGGAGCCGGTGCCCTTAACGAGCCGCACTAATAAAGTTAAAGCGGCATTGGAGGCGACGCGTCGCGCGAGACCAGATCGGAAAGCGCGCCGAAACGCACTCGTGATCCGGTTCGGCCGTTTCCGTGGCTCGCCGGAGCCGCGCAGCGAGCGATAACCGCTTGGCTCGGTCGGTCGGGCCGACTCGTGCCCGCTCGGCGGAGCTCGGACTGCGAGGGTGGAGGGGGCGCCGACAGCACGGCCGGGGTGGGGAGAGCGAAGGGTGAGGCACTCGGCCATCATCGGCGGAGGCGCGCACAGTTCAGTGACCCGACGAGCGTCATTCTATGATGAGGGGGGAGGGGGGAGTTGGGAGTTCTGACATATTGTGAGATGCCAACCCGCTAACGCCGGTCCCCGAAAAACACCTCTCTCCGTTTCACTCCCATCTAGCATTCCTTCTCCGTCCCTCTCGCTCCCGACCTCCCTTTTTCTGTTTCCGTTATTCCGTCTCTTTCTCTCTTCCTCGGCTATCTGGCTTCGCTTCTTTTTTTCGTCGGTAGTCCCGCTCTTTCCCCCTCTATCTTTTCTATCTCTGTCGTTATATCGCTCCCCCCTTTTTTTCTTTGTTTCTTTTCCTTCCTCCGCCGTCCACGTTGCTCGCCGTTATCTCTCTCTCTCTCTCGCTCGCTCCTTCTTTTCCTTATCCGTCTCTTTTCTTTCCCGATGACTCGCGTTCGAACCGGGAGAGGTTCGTTAAACCCCCGAAATATTCATGCCGCGCGGAGTTTCCGCGAGTTTTCCCGAGCGGGTCCGAGCAGGAAGCATGATCGCGTGACGCGCTCGTAGTGGGAAGGTGTAGCGCGTGTCGTCGTCGACTCGCTGCGTCCCGGACGCTCGATCGGATCCACCTATCGTCGTATGCGTGTGTGCGCGAGCGCGTTGGTACGCGAGAGACTCCCGAAATTGCCGCGGAGGAAGGAAACGTGGAGTCATCGTGGCTTGGCGAGTGCGCGCGTGTGCGGGCCTACACGTGTGCGTGCGTGCGTGCGTGCGTGCGTACGTGCGTGCACGCCAGTGGTCTGGCTCAGCCGAGGAGTACGTTCGCCTCCGTCGTTTCTCCGGCGCGCGTGTACCAGCATTTTCCTCGTTTGGCCCTCTTCGTTTCTTTCTCCGAGCTTGTCCATTCTCCTTTCTCCCCTTTCTCCGTCTCCGGCGGCTGTTGTTCGAGCAGTCGACTCGTTGTCACCTCTCTTCGAGCAACGTCGGGCCTCGCTCTCGCCTCGAAATTCGTCGCGGTCCGCGGAGATCCGCGTCGTCGACAGTCGGGACCAGAACACCGCTTGGTCCACCGAACAGCCGAGGATGAACGGCGGAGGCCACGGTGCTGTGAACGTGTTACCAAATGCGCGAGCCCGCTCCGCAGCCCGGTACCGTATTCCGTGTGTCGTTCGTGCGTGTTAAGTGCAGCCAACAAAGTGATCATCGTAGCTGGAAAGGCTCCAGGTGGAAAACACGCGACCTCTCCCCGTCTCTGTGTATGTGTGTCTCTCCTGGTGCGTGTCCCTGTGCATCCATGTACACGTCGCTGCGCGCGTGCATTCATCCGTGTGCACGCCTGTGCGTGTACATTTTGTTTTACATGCGGCGCTTGCGCGGTCGTTCCGCGACGATTCGCGTGCACGCGCGCCGAGCTCCCAGCGAGCAAGAACTTCTGTTGTCGCGATGAAAACCATCGGCTATTTGTGAACCGTCCGCGACCTGGTCCCACCGGGCACGCCGCGCCGAATCACCGAGGACCCTCTTCTCGCGCCGAAGCCACTCGTTCATCCTGAACGAACTCGCCAGTTAACATTTTCATCGGTTGACAGAAAAACGTTTATCCTCCCAAACAAAGAGAGCACAAAGGATCACGTCCGCGGGGTCTCGCCGTTGCCTTCCGATCAGTTCGAAGGATCCAGCTTGGCTCCTGCCGGCATAAGATCTTTCGGCTAAGAGGATATTGCGAAACCCATTAGCGGGCCCGTGCTCGAAAGTTGACAGACTACGTAATACCTGACGCCGGGAAGACACTTGGTTCCTCCGTCGACATTAACCGACAGATGATGCGAGACCGAACGGCTGTGTGTACCAGCCATGCTTTGACAATTGGGTATTACGCTTATGGGGACCGTGTCGACACGTTGCTGTCCCGCGACACGTTTCTTATTTCACTTTGTCGCAGTCGCTAAGTTTCTCTCGATTGGTATTCCGCGCCGTGCCATCGGCATCCGAAGCCACTTGCGTGCCCAATTTTTATGCAGACGCGACGCGCGAGATCGCGTCTGTCTCTAGCAGCCAACGCTACTTTCTACTGGAATTCTGCGAATCCATACAACCTTTCCGCGTTCCTAACAGCCGCTGCTTTTCGAGCGGGCCTAGCTTAGTCGATCGTAGAAGCTTTGGGCGAGAAGATGAGGAATTCTAATTAGCAGATCGAAGCCGTTTCTTAGATAGCAACCGCTTCTAGTTATCGGACCAACCGATCTGCCCAATCTTTTAATTCTGCTGTATCGTGCTATCTTTTTAGATTTTCACCGATGGGAATGCCAGTTTCGTTTCACGAGGGCTCGCCGTCTCGAGTTTCGGCAGCATCGAAGTCTCCGAAATTAGAAAGTTTTAAGTCTACGCTGTTGACAGACATATATCACGGCTTCTTCAGCCGCAGCACTTCACGTGGTTTGATTCTTTCATTTCCGCCATAAAATCTCACGACGCGTCGCTTTCGTTCTCCGTCCATCGCTTTAAAGTCCTTCTCCCTCGGAGTTATCTCGAATGGAAGCGGTCCGAGGCGAGAGAATGAGAGACAGAGAGAGAGAGAGAGAGAGAGAGAGAGAGAGAGAGAGAGAATGCGTGCATGTGTGCGTGTACAGTACAAGGAAGTAGTTCAGATTTCGTTATTTCCGGATGTATTAAGCGCGCGCCACGCTGTTCGCAGATTCGCATTCTAAAATTTCCAGCCGGCTACTTCGAGCAAGCTTCGCCGGGTCGCTTCGGGTTCGACAGTTCCGGATGCGCCACGGTTACGCCATTTGCCTCTTTGCGTTCGCTCTCTCCTCTTAATCTATCCTCTACTCCATTGAAAATTTCGGCCTGTGGAAAATCTGTGGTTAGGGGCAACTGGTTTCGACTGGGTCGGGTTTGCAGGTAGTATCTTCCCGCTGTCTGGCTCTGTTTATTTATCCTCCGCGCAGAATCTGTTCTAGCATCGAACTCGAGCGAAGAGTCGATAAGAAACAATGCGACAAAGTATCCCTGATTTATAGCCGGGCTGCTTTCCAGTCTGTTCTAATCTGTATTAAAATTGCACATCGGATTGCTCCGCGGAGCAGCGTGCCGGCTCGAGACAGGATAACAAGCTAGATAGTCTCCTCCGTTGCTAGTCGCGTTTTCTTTTTCCGACGTCGGTTGCCCCTCAGCATTGCCCCTGGGGGCACAGCCGCGCCGCGCCGCGCCGGCCGGCTTGTTGTCCGTGCGTGTACGCTCGCTCATCGTCCCGAGACGACATTTCAATACGTCTACAAAAGATCGTTTGAACAGAGAGGGGCCTGACATTTAGCAAAATAATTCGCGAGCGTTTATCTATTTCCGTCCCGGGGAATTAGACGCTAGTCGCTCGAACCGAGGCCCCGACTGATTCCGATAACCGCGCGGCGGCCTAATCTCCGGGCATCGTTTCGCCGTGTGTTGGGAACGTTTGTCGATCGAGCGATAGCGTCCGAAACTACGTCTAGTCACGGCCGAGCGGAGGAAAAAACTCGTCGTCGGTTTGCAGAGCGGATCGGCCGTTCCTCTGGTACGACTCTGTGCGACGAGTTTGGACGATGTCCAAGGGTCTGGGGGCTTTTGCGAACGGACGGACGGGATCGAACATCGGGAACCTCTGTTTCCGCAATTTAGCAAACGGTGTCGCTTTGTCGGGTGGCGAAGTGTGCGTGCGTGTACGTGTGTAGGCGCGCACGACCAACCGAAACACGCAGCAACGGTGCACCGTCGGACAAAGCGAGAACCGCGGCACAAAGCGACTTCGATTTCGGGAGTTCCGGGTATAGTGGCCGACGCTGCACTCTCCTCGAGGCAACGGCATGACGCACGTCAAAGATGCGAGCGTGTCGGGTGACTGTACTCTGGGTTCATCGTTCTCGGTTATGTAATGTTCGACCGTATGGTGCAAGCGCCTCGACGCTACTCGTGGCGCTAGAGTTGTCGGACGAGAGAAGCACAATATACAGACCCGAGCCGCACCGAATCCTCCTCGCTCCAATACAGTAGTTGCCGGCCTGTACGGCCGATGCACACACGCGAAGCGTGCCTCTTCCTCTCTCTTTCTTTCTCTCTCTCTCTGCCTGTCTTTCTCCGTTCGGCGGAGCTGAATCTCTCGTTTCCCTGTCCAACTCTGGCCCCTCTTGCCTCTCTTTTGCTTTAGCGCCCTCGCAGCGCGATATAGACGCGCGACGTTACCGAGCTGAGAACGAAAATAGAGGGCAACGGGAGTCACTGCAGCAGCCGCATTTCTTCTCTCTTTCTCTCTCCTTTCCCCGAGTCTTCTCGCATTGTTTTTCATTTTTCTTCCCCTATCGGTATCTCCGTGACGCTCGCTTCGCGTTCATTTTCATGCGTTCCCGAGCGTTTCCCGTTCAGACTCCCTACACCCGTAGATTATTTCGATTGCTATCGCGCGGCCAGGCTATCCAGGCCGAGGAGGAAGTGATCGACGAGCGCCGAGGTCCCGGGTCGAATACAAAATTTGTCGCGTGCTTTCCGCCGATGATGCCGTGCGCGACAGAAGGCCGGATTGATTTAGGGTTGCTTCGGCAGGGATTTGGGTGTATTCTTGGTCGAAATCCAGGTTACAGGGCGTATAAATAGGCTCGCCTGGAAATTACTTTCGGGAGCTGCGGAATTAATACTTTTAATCCCGAATAGCCGGTTCCTCGTCTGGTCCGTTCGATAACATTCCGCGCGATCAGCGACTCCCGCAGCGATCGCACGGATCCGCCGCGCCGGTAAAACGATCGCGTGCGGTTAGCCGGAAGCGCAGCCCTCCGACACGAAGACGATTTCTCTTTACAGAAGTTTCAAGCAGTCTCTTCCGAAGTATTTGCGAAAACAGACTCTGAGCAATCCAGCGCCCATGCGGCTCCATCGATCCAGGGGGAAACGGTCACGTGTCAGCGTTAATTTTCCTGGACAAACGATCCTCTTCAGACCGCGGAAGAAAAACTGCCCGCGCCTCCGGGGAACGTTCTGTCCCGTCTCTTTCCCGGGGCACAGTGCAAAACCGTTTCAAAGTCGAGCACCGACGGCGGTCTGCTTGAAACAGGATCCACCGATCGATCGGACGTCTTTCAAAGTCCCGCTCGATTTTCCATCCAGTGAACGCTGAAACGATATTATTTTAATGATCTGTATAAGAGTAAGATAAGTCTACAGTGCGATGTGAATGGTGCGACCCGACCGCTAGATGATCTGGCCACTGAGATAGTAAACCACCGTAATGTGTTCACGTCCGAGTTATTAGTGTAGTTTTTAAATGAAACACGCGAGTGTGGAACGTAAATGGAGGGAAGTCTCTCAACATTCGGTGGTCCAAGTTGGGGGGCGGACAGCACCAGCCCTCAACCACCGGAAACATCGAGAACGAGGGTGTCCGTGCAGACTCCGAGTCCAGAGAACGTTTCGGAGGACCGTAGATTCCAAGTCAATTCTATACGAGGTACTCGAGACGAGTTACACCTGCCACATATACGCATATCGTTTCGTATTTAACCTCAGCCATGCGCAACGCATGACTTTTCTATCTGCTACAAAGTACTATTTTACGCTGATAACTAGACTGCGGATCTTTATGCAAAATCAAAATTGTCTTCAAGAATTGCAAGGCGCAGAGGTCATATCAAATTTTCTTTCTTTCCGAGAATATCATATGGACGTTCTTAAATTGTCTCGTAAATTGTTTTGAATTACATCCACCGATTTTTGGGATAAATGCATAAAATCCGTACTCTCTCTCTCTCTCTACTGAGTGAGTATATAAAGAAGTGATGCATGCACAGAATTTCCTATGAAACAAAACGAAAGTTTATATTTTTGTTATATCTGGCTCTGCTGCAATCTGTGGATATCAACAACAACAAAAATAGAACTTCGTTTCGACTAAAAAGAAACGAGTGACATCCACTTTTAGTTGATGGTACTTCATCACTAACATGTCCAGAGGTATCTATCTTTAACTGTGTGTTAAAAAGTGCCTCACGCGTGTTACTTCATAATAACGGCGAGATTGAATCTATCAACATAGATGTTTCGCTATTTCCATTGTAACGTGCCATATATGTTTGCATTAAGAAATACTTTTGTATTTCCAACGATTTTAAAATGAAAAATCGGAGCCCCGCCATTATCCCCTTGCCGTACATTTTTCTCTACAGTTACCGTGATTAAAACGTCTTTATCCACAAAAATGTCGTAGAAGAAAAAAGAAAGTTTATATTTTATTTCGTTTAAAAAGAAACGCGTAACATTCATATCTGTTAGACTTCGCTTAAAATCTTGATGACGTGTGTGACTCGTTAAAATACGGCAAGGGGTTACGGAAAAAAACAGAAAGATTTTAATAATGTTTAACTAACCCATTTAAATCAGAGTTCGTCTGTTCGAAGAATAACTTTTAAAGATATTCTTTTGTGGGATCCTTGAATGACAATACGCTATTTAAAAATACAGGGAAAGCTAATGAAAGGGGTCTTTCTATTCGATGGTATCTATAAACCGCCACACATCTTTTTTCGACTTAATTTCACAGTGTAAACCGCAACGAATTTATCGGCCCGTTATCGCACCCCATTACTGTGATACGAAATCTCTGGCGAAGCCCTAACAGACCGTTCATGGTGCATCGAAACGCAGCCACGATTGCATCGCAATGGTACTCGCGGGCTAGTATTCTTTTCCGATTGAAAGGTTATCCATAAATATACTTTGTGAGAACGACCAATGGTGTGATGAACTTTGACGAGCCAGAAGTAAGGTGCCAGGCTATGCATCTTTCTTTCTTGTCAACAAATTATATGCTCAACAGTTTTTTGCAAAGATGATTCGTACAATCGAATCTCGCGTTTCGTATCGTTTAAACGCTAGAAGCAATATCGTAACCTATACTTTAGTCACGACTTTCGTTTTCAGTTAGAAAACATTAGTAAACTAATGGCACTCTCGGGTACGAGCAGCAGATATATTTATAAAACATTTTGTTTGCTATTCGCACCTAAAGACAATTATTGAATTTGAACTGGTGTAACTATTTCAGCGCACTATTCTAATGTCACAATGTCTGCGATTTGGTGAAATTAATATTGAATCTATTAATCGAGATATCCATTTTAGTAGATCTCTTGATTTTATGGAGCAACCATCATCCAGTTTCTTCAATTGAATCTTGAAATCAGCGATGTCACGCTTATGATTTGATCAGCAAAGACTGTTGTCCTGAGACTCTTATAAGGACGTACCGGAGACGATTTGTAGCATAGCATTAAGATCGTCGAATTGGCTGGATCAACTTGACTAAAAGACAATTTGCTTGTGTGTGTTTTCAGCCCAGATCGAAATAATCCCGTGCAAGGTGTGCGGCGACAAGAGCAGCGGCGTCCATTATGGCGTGATCACCTGCGAGGGCTGCAAAGGCTTCTTCAGGCGGTCCCAGTCGTCGGTCGTTAACTATCAATGTCCACGGGCCAAGAATTGCGTGGTCGACCGTGTAAACAGAAACCGGTGTCAGTACTGTCGGTTGCAAAAGTGCCTACGCCTCGGCATGTCCAGAGATGGTGAGTGCATATTACTGATTCGAGCTTTCGTTTTCTTGATCGTTCCTCAAGGTGGCGAGGAGAGTTACATTACCTTAGCTTCTCGATACGCATCGGTAAACGGTATGGCTGACGTCAGCCCGTGTGGGCAACCAATTAGTAAATACTTCATCAATTACGGAAGGTTACTGAATAATCTAATTAACTGATCGTGCTCGTGCAGTAAGCCCTTGCGAACTCGGTATTCCGAAAGGGTCCCAAGAAAATCACCGACTCCAGTTTTCTTAGATCAAGGCTTTACCGTAACGAAGAACTTTCTTATGTCGACCAGAGATTATTCCTTACATTTCTATTTGTATATCACATTTGTGTAAACGCATAAAGATCCGCAGTTGCATTGCGAAAATCTCCGAGAACCGAGAAGATGGTTCGTTCTTTTCCCCACATAGTTGGTAGGCGAAGTGATAGTTGAAAAAAAAGATCAGCGAAAATAGAACGATAATCGTCGCTAGTGTCGAGCCAACAAACTCCACCGACAGTGCAAAAAACATCAACAAAGATAGGAAAGTGTAATTTCTTTGTTTCCCGCGTCTATTATCGCGTTAAGTCACCCAACAATTGCGAAGAGTTTCTCTCTCTCTCGCACACACTCCGAAGATTAGCCCTCTTCAACGATAGAGTATGTCAACACAAAGCTCGCGAACGCGCCAGTTTAGGCTCTCATCAGGTAAAACTCGACAGAAATGAGACAACAAGGGCTGTCAACTACAATATTTCGTGCTCCCGTGTCTTCAACCGCCATTCATCGGCAATTTTTTAATTAATTAGTCGTGTGGAGTCATCATATATTCAAAATTAAACATTTTTCTGGAATGTATAGAGCCATTTCTAATAAGGCTGACTATTATTAATTTCCTTCAACTGAAATAAACTTCGATCTCGTTTCTGTTAATACGTAGCCATTGATACTATGAACGATAAAGAAGTTATGATCCATGCAACTGTAAAACAAATCGTGGTGCAAAGGGTTACAGTAAGTAACAATGAACAACAACAAAGTAAATAATAAAGCGAAAGACGGAATGGGACTTTGCAAATATGCAACAATGGAGTACGAGTGACTGAAGGTTAAAAGGTCACCTCGCTATTAGCAAGCACGTTCACGCATGACGTCATCAACAGTGGCGGATTTATACTTCTACCTCTACACGGCCTGAAAGAGCCAACTCCTTCCTCATTCAAACACGTTATTTTTATTTTTAAATTCGTTATTGTTGCGACTTGTGCCTTATTTGTCCCAAAATTTCTCGCCCCGGAATATAGCCCCTTCCCTTAAAACCACCACTGGTCACCAATAAACATTTGATTTCGTTTCCTCGTGAATCGATCAACAAACGCGTTTAAATACTGCGGAAATACAGATGAGACATTGGCAAAATCGAATCGAAGCAACGTAGCAGTCCGCGTGGCCCTCTACAAACAGTAATCCCATCAAATAGGAGTCAAAGGTGCATCGTGATTGATGGTCGTCGGTATGTCGCGTCGAGCGCGACCGTTTCGGTTGTCCCGTTCAGACTGATCAATTCTGCAGATTCATGTTGGTCGCATTGCCATGACGAAGTCACTCGGAAACGTACGATTTGCTGTGTTCGTCCGCGGTTTGCAGCAAATCAGATGCACGGGGATAGTGGCGGCCACGCGTGCCGCTCGGGGTGCACGACCCTTTATCGGAGGCTGTCCAGTCCTCCTCCCGACCCGAGCCTCCTCTGCGTCCCAACACCCCCGCAGACCTCTCCTTTTCTCTCTCTCTCCCTCCCTCTTCCTCTCCCTACTCTCCGACACCGTCTTTGTTTCTCTCTCTCTCTCTCTCTCTCTCTCCTCGACGCGGTCGGGCCTCTTACCGCGTTGCTGCACCTTATCGGACCGAGCCACAGCCTGTCTTAGACACGTTAACGACATTCGTGCGCAGTCATCTAGCTCCGATCTTCAACGCGTGAGCAGGTAGCTTTTAGTCTCCTGCCTGGTTGGCGGTCCTGTTGCAAAATCAACGCAACCTTTTGTTCCCCAAGAAATCGAAATGGCACATAATATTGTAATTGAGCCGTTTAATGGGCGCAAGTCTAAATAATCAGAATAAAATACGTATGTATTTATAAACAACGTAAAGCAATCGAAATGCACAATCCAAACAGGGTGTCCCAAAAAATGTTGTACTTCCTTGAAAGGGATGACTCCCGAGTATTTTGAAGTAACTTTTCCCTTTGCGAAAATGTTCTTTAAGGAGTTGTTAACGAATAACGCGGACCAATCAGAGCGCGGCGGTGGAATTGGCCGAGCCGGATCCCTTCCGCAGTGGCCGCGCTCTGATTGGTCCGTGTTTTTCGTTAATATCTCCTTAACAAAGCCGCCGGGAACATTTTCCCAGAGGAAAATGTTACTTCAAATGACAAATTACTTAAATTCATCTGAACAAAGTTACTTCGAAAAATAATAAGTTGTTGAATAGATGCATCTAGACTCGAGATATCAATTGTCAGTTGTTCATTCCTGCGTGTTTTAATATCCCCGGTATAAATATGTAATAATGTTTCATCAATATCCTCTTTTTCTGTTTTCTAGGATGAACAGAACGAATTAACTCCGTGCTCCAAGTTAATTACGAAACTTTTTGCGCCCCCGTTTTGCATTTTACGTTGTAACGTTCACGCTATGAACAGCCTTGTTATAACCATGTCTGGTAATTTTGGTGTTATTAAACTTCGAAACTCGTGTAATAAAATGTATCCTAAAATTTCACGATATAACTGTAATCGATGCGGTCATCATAGCACCGCGCGTCCGCGTTCCAATTTTACTTCCAAGGAGGTAACAACAACCATACGTTGGTAGGAAGTGTATACAGGGTGTCTCACGTAACTGTCGCCACGATTTCACGGGCACTTTCGGTAGCCAGATGAAAAAATGTTTGAAACACAATATTATTATTTAAAATTATTCCGTCCGAGAGATCTATATCTTGACTAATTTCAACAACTCGAGCCTGTCCTACTGTTAAGGTCATATCAAGGTCATAATTATGTACTGAAGAATACGTAGTGTCATCTAAAAAAAATTAAGCTTCCTTTTTTGAATTTTGTAGCCGACTAAAAACTAATCCATTTTTTCCCAAACATTTTATTACCTGACTGTCGGAAGTGTTGTGAAAAGTCGTGGCGACAGATAAGTGGGACACCCTGTATAAGTAAACGGACGAAAATAGTTCAACTTCACTTATATTAATATCGAAAACAATTTATTCAACAAGCTTATCTTTCCGACCGGCGCGGCCGCGAAGTAAGCCGGGCTCGTTAGCTGTTTCTTCAGCAATTGGCTCCACTCTTCCGATACGAATACATAAATCTCGTCAAAGTATTTTATACGCGCGATTGCGGTTGAAAGACGAATTGTCTTTGAAGTGTCCCCGGCGCGGCGTGCAGAGGAATGTGTACGTATGCACGTTCGAGTGTTCTGGAGTTTGTTTCGTCCGTTCGTTTCCGTGAGTGGTTGTAAACTTTTTTAATGAACACTCGCCTGGTTTCCAGGTTTCTGCCGTCAGATAAAAAGCCGCGTCTGATGGGCACCGGCCGAAAAGCAGGACGGCGCGTTCTGGCCAGAACCGGCCACACCGTATTTAACTCGAGGAAGTGAATATCAAAATATGTAAATACATCGAGTTCATAATACAATATACAGGGTGTCCCAAAATTCCTTGAACAGCCGGAAATGGGAGGTTCCTAACGTCATTTGAAGCGACATTTTCCTTTGCAAAAATGTTATCCGCGGCTTTGTTTAGGAGTTATTAACGAAAAACACGGACCAATCAGAGCGCGACCTTGACGCGAGCAGGCCCAGTCGGCCAATAGACAGTTGGCGCGGCGGGCCGACTGGGCCAGCTCGCGTCAAGGTCGCGCTCTGATTGGTCCGTGTTTTTCGTTAATAACTCCTAAACAAAGCCGCGGATAACATTTTTGCAAAGGAAAATGTCGCTTCAAATGACGTTAGGAACCTCCCATTTCCGGCTGTTCAAGGAATTTTGGGACACCCTGTATACTAGTTCATACAATATTGGAAATATGTTTCTACAGTCTCAATAAAATGAGAGGTGCAAGTCTTTTGCTTATGCACTGGTGTCAGTCCCTTGAGTCTCAGTAAATTGAGTTTCCAATTAATAGCATAATACAAGTTCAATTTTTAATGTTTTCATTACTTACAATAATGCAAAGTCTAGTACCACATATACAATTCATTATATTCGGGGTCTTTAATGACTCCGATGTATCAGTTACGTTTCATGAAGATTAAAGACAAATTGATCCATTTAAAATCTAGTTGAGGTACATTTAATTTCCCGAGTTGCACCAACGCAGAAACATAAATATTAAAGCTCTGTTCAAAATATGTTCTGACAAAGCTAGACGTAGTAAGTGAATGAAATGAATTAATTCAATGAAATCTAGCGGGATGCACGGTAGAAGGAATGCTATTTAACCGAGGTTATTGATAAAGCCGAAGCCGGAGGGAATAGATTCGTTCGATTGTATGCGCAAGATTTTGAAATATCCTAATCGTGCAGGTAGGCTGTTCGATAATCGTCTGGCCGCTGACGAGCCATCGTTCGCAAGTATTCGATAAGAATCCAGCCTCTCGTCGTCTAACATCGGATGCTACTTATCCGAGTGCTTCCTCCTGCAATAGACGGTTCGAAATAACATTTATCGGTGGAGTGATCTAAAATCAGCCAGCGAGAGCGCAGCGTCTGCAAAATTTGTAGACAGGCTATCTGAACACTCGAGCGACGTCGCGAGACCGCCGCGTGTCGCAACGCGGAGTAACGCAACGCGCCTTCTTTCTGGGATCATTGACACTGAATCATTTGACGAGTGCGTGAGAAGCGAACGATATCTGCTATCGAGAGGCAGGCCGGCTCTCACAGATTTGTTCGCGTTCCGCGAAGAAAAATCGGCCCGTGCCTATGCAACCCTTCTCGCTCGGACTTGGAAGTCCCCCGGGCCGGGAAGTCAACGTTCCCACGCGGTTGCCCACCCCCGGTCTCCGAATATAAAAATACACTCCGAAAATCCGAGTGTCTAGCAGCTCGCGGAGGAAGCACCGCGCGCGGAGGTCATTGACGCCGGTTTCGTTCAATCCCGGCGCGGCGTCGACGCAAAGTCGGAGTCTCGGAGACGGAGTCGGGCCCGGTGCGGGCCACGAAGCGGTGCGCCCGACTCCGGCTTGCCGAATGTCCGAAAAGGGGACGGTCGTCTTCCTAGAGCTAGACGGAAGCGCGACGATCGAGCTGAACGCAGCCGCGTGAATCTGGCAACGATAATCGCGTTGCTTCTCACGAAGCGGCGGCGTCCGGCAGTATTTGCGCCCGTTGATAAGGAGCCAGTCATCTCGGCGCAGCGTGTGCTCCACGCTCGCACACGCTTACCAGAAAGTGCATCGTGTGCTACCGATGGCGCGCGCATACTCTTCCTGTTGTCGTCTCTCTCTCTCTCCCTCTCCCTCTTTCTCTCTTTCCCTCTGCGCCCCTCCCTCCCATTGTGTCGTTCGTTCCTCCTCACCCCTCGCTCTCTCTCTCTCTCTTCGTTGCTTCTCCGGCCCTCTTCGTCGCGCGTCAGCCGCGTTCGGTCGATCACCCTCCGCTTCGACCTCTTCGTCGGACTCGAACTTCTCTCTCGGCTTCCTCCGAGCTGTACAACCGCGATCCCGATAGCGATTCAGCTGGCAGCTGACGTCGCCGCGTGTTTGCCCCTTTTTCCCGCTTCGCGTTTGATCGTTCCATCTCTTTCGCGACGCAAGGGCCTACCTCGGGACATCATGGCACCGCGTGTGTTCCTCGCGGACCCAAAGGACTGAGCGTAAAGTAGATTTATGGGTGAGAGGGGTGATTCTGTGAGCAGGGGGAGGAGCGGGATTTTTGACTGCCACCATCTTCAGTGGTTAACATTTAAAATGTACTATTGAATCACGTATATTCCAAGTCAATTGTGACTTGTATAATCATTTCGTTTTTCTACGTATTTATTATTATTAGACTGCGGATCTTTATGCATTTATGGAGAAATTAGCTGGGTGAAATGTGGAACATTGAAGTATTAGAAGAATCTAACGATGGTGTTACGTTGTTCTCAATGTGAAAACGCCATTAAGGGAGGAAATTAATTTTTATTTTGCATAAAGATCCGCAGTCTAATTATTATGAAGGATGTGTTTTTATAAGGAATGGATACATTTTCGATGTGTAGGATCAATAACACGAAATATTTAATGGAATTTGTATAAATTAACTTCTTTAACACGCACATCAAATAAAACGACACCACGATACTTCATGAAACACTGCCGCACGTGGCACCGGTGAACCGCGACCGCGTGTATCCTACAGGCGCTACAATAGTATTTAAATTCAAAGTCGTCTGCAGAGCGCACCACAGTTTTAATCACACAAGATGGCGGACAAATTGATACCCCTTCTGTCTTCTGGCTCAGCCCCTCCGAATCATGCATAGTCCTTTAGGTCCGTGGTGTGCCTTTTCGGCTCGAGATTCCGAGCTGCCGAATCGAATCGAATCGTGTGCCTGCCAGCGGAAGCCGATGGCCCTTTTTGGGGGTGTATGCTAATATTGCTAATACGACGCGTACCCTCGCAGACTTGGACCTGTGCTGATTCCGAATCTCCAGACTGCAGGTCGTAATTAATGGACCTGTGGGTGCTAACCTAACCCGCGAACTTTCGTTTTTAGAGACGGGTTCCTAAGTTTGTTTTGAGTCATCCTCTTCACCCTTGTTACGAACGCCTCATTCTTGTGTAGCCAACCAAGTATGTACCCAGGTATCCAAAATGTTCCTCTAAAAATATTACAAAATTTCTCTGAATGATCATTCTTCGCTCGCTAATCTATTAATTTATAGTCTTAAAATGAGAATTTCTGCAAATACGTTAAATACAAAACATACGGGTTAAGCTGACATGATCTGCTGAAAAACGATTGTCGCGAAATTAGGTTGATGTCAACTGATGTTTAATGTCAACATTCAAGGTTTGACTAGGCCATTGTTCTCTATTATAATTATATTTCTATTAATTTCGTAATTATATAATTCTTGTCCCTGTGTAATCACGTTAACCCCTTGCCCTACAATATACTCGCGATGAATATTCTGAACAGAGTCTAATAATAAACATGTATGTTATTTGTAGACAGCGGATCTTTATGCAAAATAAAAATATTCTACCTGAAATTTTCACTGTTTTAAATTGCTCCTAATCATTTTTCTAATGAATGCATACAATCCGGGGTCTGCTAACGAACCAAAGTAACTTAAAAATAAATTATTAAATCAATAAAAAATTATACAAACAAGGGGCACGTCCGTGGGGAAACAAATGAACTTGATCTATCTAAAACGACACAGCGTCAAAAATGAATTTCAGATAATTTTGATAATTGTCTACGTTCTCGAAATTCATTTGCCGACGATAGTAGCCTGGGAAACGTTGGTGCGCGGTGGGTTCTGGTGCACGAGGGGCTGATTTATCGATGATTCGAAAGTTCCGTTGACAATGGCCCGTCGGCCGTCGCGTCGGGAGAGGTGTGTCGCGTTTGAACTCGCGGATGAACTTGAGAAACTGGTGAACACGGAAGAAAAAGGAAGACGGAACGATTCAGGTTCTAGCGGTTGTTGAACGCTCCTCGCGTGACGTATTATGTCGGTGGTGTGCGCGTTGCAGTTGAACGTGGCCTGTGTGCATGTGTGTACCGTGTACGAGTGCGAGTGTGTCGGTGGTGTGACGTCACTCGGATGGCTGGGTGCATCCGAGAGCCGGCGATAACGACGACGAGGCCCGAGATGCAAAGAACTTCCGCGTTCTTCGAATCAGAACATTTCTTTGGGGCGTCGACGAGCCACTTAGAAACGACGCGACGAGGACGCTGGTACTTCGATCTTCATTAGTCCAGGTCTTCCGAAGTTTATCGGATCGATACTCGTTCTCCACGATTCAGTGCATGCGACGATGCACCACAAAGCGATTCTTGGTGAACGTGAAATTGCTCGGAACCTGGGATTCTTATTTCCACAAACACGTCATACGATTCGTTGATCGTTCTTCGGATAATAGGATTGTTCCATTAACCCTTTACAGCCTGAATTATGTCATTGTTACTTTCCAACCTCGTTTTAACCTTTTGCACTCGCTTCGTTGCCGTCGCTTTACAGACATTTATAATCTGCTGGTCGACACCGATGATAGCTATTTTTATTCAGATTCGAACGAGAAAAATCGAATAAAGCGATCAAACGAATTCAATTGATAAACATTTTTGGAGCGGAAGTTTATTTTCTTTTTTGGGAGTACAAATTAGTCCGTTTTCAAAAGATGGCTCTGGCTGTTATAAATGTTTCATAGTGACAGCTGATTTCGGTGGTTTCAGGGAGGATAGACATCTACCAATAATATTCAGTTTATATCGCTTTGAGTTTCATACACAACTTTTGATTTTTACTGTGTTGAATATGTCAAATTTTCTGCTAACTAAGCAGCATTCGCGGGAGGTTTTAGTTTTCTGCTTGAATTGGAAGAAAAGTGCAGCTGAAGCGCACAAATTATTTTCGTCGTGAATGCATAAATGGTTGCCGACGGCATCGAAAATTCGTAGAGTTGAGATAGATTATCTTCCGTATTTTTCGTTTTATTTCAAAGTTCTGTCGCTCCTATTGAAAGGCCCTGTACAACTGTCGCTCGGTGCGACATTCACGGGGAGACTGCTGTAGTAGAAAAAACTTGATCGACGCGTATTCAACCGATGATTGCTAGCGGTTAATCGGACCGATTTCTGTTGCAGCCGTTAAATTCGGACGCATGTCGAAGAAGCAGAGGGAGAAGGTCGAGGACGAAGTTAGATTCCACAGGGCACAAATGAGAGCGGCCTCCGAGACGGCGCCCGATAGTAGCGTGTTTGAACACCAAACACCGAGCAGCTCAGATCAGCACCACCCTTATAACGGAGGGTAAGTACGAATTTGTTGTCTTGTCGAGTATCGCGACTATAATGTGTATATCCTCTAGTATTATGCTTGATAAAGGCTCGCTGCTTGGGTCCAACGACAACCTCGTAGCGAGGCGGTTACGGTTCGTGGCTCGATTCTGTCTTGACAAACGATGGCCTGAGACGGTGCCTAGTAACAAGAAAATACTGTTCCCTTTTAAGTGAATAATTAAACCGAGAAGATTTCAAACGGGTGCCCAGCGCCGACCGCTAACGTTCCAATGTTTTATTTATGTTAGGTATACGTACGGCGGCAGCGAATACGCTTCACCCGGCCCCGGAACAGGTGGCTCGGGTTATTACAATCATCAGGCGATGACGAACTATGAGCTTAGCGCGGATTATGTTGACAGCACGACGACCTACGACCCGCGACCGACGCAGACGCAGGTCGCGGACACCGTCGCACCCGATACACCCTCCGCTGTCACCGCGACTGGGGTTCTTCCCAACGTGGTTACCACCGGTGAGTACCTTCAAACATGCCTCTACCTACCTGTGCTTTAGAGGGTCAGGTGTCCGGGTTGCTACTCGTTTGTCTCTTTCTATCATCTGTCTGTGGAAAGGCTCTAGTATGGTCGCTCAGATGGTGGGTTCGGCCTGGGAAAATTAACGCAAACCAATCTCGCTTTAACGTTTATGCTGCGGATAGACTGTGGATACTTATGCCAGAGAAAAATTGACCAACCGTTGCGACAAACGGCGGCCGGACCAGTGTCACTGTATCAGGGGAGAGAGCACGAATTCAGGGGAAACAGGTACCCTCTCTTTGTCGGTACCGGATCAGTCCAGCCCAAGCTCGCGATGAAAATTTCTGACAGATTATTGATTGCTTTTATTATTAATATTTAACCCTTTGCACTTGTGTCAATTTTAAATTGAAAATTAGAGATTTCTTCCCGGCTAGAATATTACCATTCCCTATGATTTTTGAAATTTTATGGATATGAACGCATACAATGCCTAAATGTTTAGTAAGTGATTAGATACCGACATATTCAATCATGTAAATAATATTTTGAACAATGCTACAGCAATTTTTAGTCGCGCCACAGAGTCACCATTCTCGAGTGCTAAGGGTTAAGCATTGAAGTCCATGCAGGGAATATAAATTTTCTTTTTGTATTAGAAAATAATTGTAGCGAGCTGAAAGAAATGTGCTTGAATTTTCAGCTGGTCGATTTTATCGTGAATGCATAAAATCCACAGTCTAGTAAGGAGGAATCGAAACTTTCGCATACCAGTTCAAAAGAACTATTTCTGTGGGGCTGACAAAGGTTAAACGATTTCTACTAATCTTTTAACACAACAAATTGAGTTGCAGAATATTTTATAATCCTAATATGTAATGCTGACTGCCGTTATTAGGTTGTTGCATATGAAATGCCCGATTTTTTAAGATAACATTAACAACTTTTTAAATTAACAAAGTAAAAAGGTTGTAAAACGTAACTTTTAGTATTTTCTCTACAATTCCGATCAATTGCGATTTGAGAAAAAATATCTCTTCAGCGAACTCAATGCTCCAACTTTTCAAAAAAGTTGAAACCGCATAGTCCATTATTTAAAAAGTTATCGTACTTTTAGAGAGTCCGTGGGAATCACTGTACATAATAGTGTTGTATTTCATTAACAAATTGTATTCTTTAATAACAACTTTCCCCACAACGGGGCAAAAAGTTCCGCTTCGTCCAACAACAAATAAATGAAAAACTATAAAAAAAACCTATTGCCATATTTTAATTTTACGGTTAGAATTTGAAAATATAATGAATATAACAATAAATGACAAATACGTTTCTTGAAAATCGGAATTTATAACCCCGGTCTCTCCCCTAATAGCATTTCTTGACGTCTCACAAGATTTGCATTCTAAGATCGGACATTTGATATGCATCAACCTAATATCTCCGAAATCGAGAATGCTTCGCGTTTGAATCCGCGCAGAGGATCCTATCAATTTTCAGAGGCAGTACGTTATTTCCGAGCGTAGATAAAGTATTATTCTCGCGTGTGTGTATATTTTCAATTTTGATCGGCCGGAATATGAAGTTACGCGACTGCCAGACGAAACTGAAGTCGTGCCAAGTCGAGAGTTTATAGTTCCATTAAAGTTTATTGTTAGCGAAGGAGCGGTAACAAGATGTCAATCGATGAACAACCAGCGCCAAGTAGTACTGGTCCCTTTCAGCGCCACGCGGCTGATACAATTATTGTGTTTATCACTGCCAGTTGACTGCACGGTGCATTCGGTGAATGATATTGATACTGTTGCTTGAAGTAACATTAACAGTCATAAAGATACGATTGAATTGCCGCTTCAGGAGTATGCTGCTGCCGCGATAGACGTTTCTTCGAGTGAACAATGCCGCTACGCTATCCGAAAAATAGCGAAAGACCTTCTCGACGGACAAGTTCACGCTCTTCTCTTACGCGATCGATTGGAATCTTTGTTGACGCGTTCCAAAATGAAAAAAAAATTTTGCAAATCGATGCAGAGGAAAAGTCTGAAGAACAAGTACGATTTCAGAAATTTCAAGTTTGATTAGTTGCGCTCTTGATATGAAGTAAATTTCTACACCATGAAAGGAATAATTTAGGACAAAGTTTCGTTTTCCACTGAAATTGACCCGAACGATGGAGGACGGGTAGAACGACGTAGTTACCATAACACTTACCTAACGATAATGGTTGAAACTTTTGGGCAGTAGCGTATTCCTAAAGATAGCGAGCAGGCACCATAACCCAACCCATCATTACAAGCGTTCAAATGGTTTACAACTTACGCGGACTAAAATTACCGCTTCATCAACTAGCTTACTGTGCTGCCAAACAGTCTCGCCTCGTACAGAGTCTAATCCACGTTCCGATCGCAGCTAATTGTACTAGGTCCTACCAGAAACACTTTGAGGGGGTGTTCTTCTATGGAGGCGTCGTTTTCAGATCATTTGCGGGATAAAGAAAGTTCAGATTACCGTAGATTTGGTTATTGATCGAGGGAAAGTGTAATTGTTAGTCTATTAAAGTACACGATTATTTAAAAACCACAAAATTATTTGTTTTTTGGGGACAAAAATGATCTTCTACGCCAGTCCTTTGATAAACTTTCTAAACCTTTTTGTTAAACTATTAGAAATAGCTCAAACATCGTGGTGACGAATTCGTGGAGTACCCTTCAATTGAGGCGTACAATTTTGAAGACACATTTGTGGAAAACTGTATCAAATTGATTGTTTCCGCTCCACAAGAGATCACCCCCACTTTCGCGAAAGCATAGGAGAAAGTTGCCAAACGTTAATCAATTGCTAATAAATATAATTAATTTCTATCATTAGTATCATCAACATTTAAATCAAACCCTCTAAGTCTAAGAGTCCTTCTATATAGAGACGTATGCGATACGTACATACAGGGTGGAAATTATAAAGCGTTACAGACAAATATCTCCAAAAATATTGATTATACATCATGTGGCGGGATTTTTATTTTTCCCGATGGACACTCCAAAATGAGGGGTTCACCTTGATTTTTTAAAATCGAAAGACCTACTTTCTGTATCATGAATCAATAGACTATCGAATTCTTAGTAAAAATGTATTGACCTCCATATGTCCTAAATCTAATAGTTAACGATATATTATCGATACAATGTGCTTTCTTTTTTGAATAATATCTCGTTAACTATTAGGTTTAGGACATATGAAGGTCAACACTTTTAGACTCAGAATTTGATATTCTATCAATCTATAGTGTAAAATATAGGACATTCCATTTAGAAAAAGAAAGTTGACCTTCACCTCAGCTTGGACTGTCCACCGGGAAAAATAAAAGTCCCAGCACATGATGTCCCCCTCGGTACAGAACAACTTTCAACTAAAACATTTTTGATTTCTGAACATTTATCATTTCCACCCTGCATCTGACATGCGTGAAAGGGCTCTGACAATAAGTGGTTGAGGCCTCTGGAGGTTTTGAATTGGCATAGCGACGATGTTGGTAACTTTCCCCTAGACGATAAATAGGTCGCGATCTAGGGCTAGAGAAAGAGAGAAATGGGCGAAATGGATAAAGAGAGCTGTTGGACCTAGTGAACTTTGACTTTTCGCGTGAACCAGGAAAGTCGCTGTCTGCCTCGACGACCGGAAGCAGCACGGGGGGTAGTGGTGGCGGTAGTAGCGGAGGCGGTGGTAACGGTGGTGGATCCGGTGGCGGTGGCTCGGGCGGTGGAGGGAGCGGTTCTGGCACCGGTGGCGGTGCGGCCGCTGGCGGCGGCGGCGGTGGTGCCGGTTCCCTCAGCGGGGGTGGAATCGTTGCTGTCAAGCAAGAGACCACCGTCGAACTCGCCAACCTGGGCCACGGCTCGTACACGATGGTCGACTCGACGACCTTTCTGAGCGGTCAGCAACAGAGGGTCAGCAATCCATCCGAGGACGACGAAGTGCCGAGTCTGCCCAGTATGTCCCATGCGAGATGTGAGGTTACGTTTGTGTCCCTTTGCATGGGCATGCTAGTTTGCGCTTCTTTTCTTCTTATCTTTCCTGTGTTTTCTTCTCTTTTCTTTTCTTCGTCTTCCTGCGCCTCGCGCCTCGCTCTTTTTGTCGTTTTACGATCGTACGCTGTTTCTTTTTCTTTACAATTATCGTCCTCCGTTCGACGCTCGCTCGGGGAGCACGTTTTCTGCTGCTTCGAACCTCCGCTGAGATGTTTAACATCGACTCGCTGGGAACGCTATTTAATTGATGTTTGAGAATTCCATAAATTTGATTTATAAATGACACCAGAAATTAATGTAATCTTGGGAGATCGGCAAAGATAGAAGGAAGGAAGGGAAAATAGTTTTGAAGAGTAACAGAAACTGTTGTTATGTTTAACATCGACTCGCAGGGAACACTGTTTTATTGATAATTGAAAATTGCTTAATTTTGATTTATAAATGCTACCAGAAACTAGTGCAATCTTGGGAGATCGGCAAAGATAGAGGGAAGGAAGGGAAGAAAATATGAGTTTTGAGTAACAGAAACTATTAGCAACGTTTCCCAACAATCATTTTTCCTTTGTTGAGGATTCTAACGAACAATAAAATATATAAGTAACTGACGAATCAGAGGGATGAATTTTTAGGCGGCGACTTTGTGCGCGAGAGAGTGGATCGTATAAAGTTGGCCGACTTGAGGACGTAGTGAAATGGCTGCACTAACTGCAGCGATAATGCAGTTTGAAATTGCGGCAATTACAGAGATTTACAACGAACCCAAGGATTGGTCTCGGTGGTTCAGATTGGTCCGGGAAATGTTAAGAAAACGTGCTCTCGCAATTCCGAGTCTCGCATTCTCGCCGAAGACAAGACTCGAGTGTGTTCCAGTGCCAAAACAATGTACCAATATCTTTTAACGATCTGTCGCTTGTGTGTTACACTATCTAAACGCTAAACAATCGTCGCAACAAAATGTCGGAGACTTGTTCATTCGTGTCTGTGGTTTCGTTGATTCGTTTGAATACGTGGTTGTTCGTTGCTGTTTCTCTCGTTTTCGTTAGTGTTGGTAGTTAGATTTATGCATCTTTCTCGACGGTTCGCGGAACGATCGGCGAAGAACAGAATTTCAACCGGCAATTCGCTTTCGTTTTCGTAGATCCTGCACAGATCAGCGAGCTGCTCTCAAAAACGATAGCGGATGCCCACGCAAGAACGTGTCTGATGACGACGGAAGAGATCCAGGAGTCTTTCCGGAAGCCACACGACCTCACCAGATTGATCTACTACAAGAACATGGCGCACGAACAACTCTGGCTCGAATGCGCCCAAAAGCTAACCGCTGTTATCCAGCAGATCATCGAGTTCGCCAAGATGGTTCCTGGATTCATGAAGCTCTCGCAAGACGACCAGATTGTTCTATTAAAGGCTGGTACGTAAACCAACCAGAAGTCTATCGAACCCAAATGATTAATTCATTAAGTTCAGTTAGTCGCAAGTAACTGATTTACTAGCAAGTCACTGTGTATAGAATGTATAAATAAAAATATACTGTTATTAAGCCTTTCATGGCAATTCATTATTTTTCGGGAATGTGAATGCCCTTCTGTTAGGACTTTGCATTTTCACGGAAGTAATCAGCTTCGGAGCAAATGGACATAATTATTCGTGTTCGTGGGTATTATTTTAATTATTTGTTGTTTGTAGGTTCCTTCGAGTTGGCTGTGCTACGTATGAGCAGGTACCTAGAACTCCAGCAGAACTGCGTCCTCTACGGCGACACCATGTTGCCACAGGATGCGTTTTACACGACGGACACAGCGGAAATGAAGCTCGTTTCTTGCGTGTTCGAAATGGCCAGGAGTATTGCCGAATTGAAACTCACGGAAACGGAGCTCGCGCTGTACAGCGCTGCGGTTCTCTACAGCCCTGGTTAGTAAAAGTCATAACAGAACCTTTTCGAATCAAAGGATGGACAGAATTGTTGAAATGTTTTGTTTCCTACCATTAGTTTGAATCGTACGGGAACCTGAAGATTTATTCATAATTTTCTATTATGATGATTATGTTTCCGAGGATTAGCGAAGATTCCTTTCGCGAATCCTTAATTCCTTAACCCCTTCTAAAGGTTCCGTATAAATATGTAGATGGCCGTACGGCGATTTGAGAACATTGCGATACAAAGAGGAAAGTATCTCCTCTCGTGAAGTAAAGACGCAACTGATTTGGTTAATCCACCCGGTCGTTACAGATAAGTTTTTATCAGTCAATGAAACAGCAAGGTAGAGTACTTTAACTGGGGATAGAAGAGCACTAGTGTCCTATTACGATATACTATAAAACGAATGCCATTACGGTGGCTTCGACTTTCTCAATCCTTTTAGTTAAAAGGATTCTGCTTCTCTATAATCTATTGCTTCCGATGATAATGGGGATGCAGTTGATCCGACAAGCACCTAAAGGAATGGAATTATCATGTCTCGATCTATAAAACATCTAAACACTTCTAATATACATCTTTGATGCGAAGATGTTGATGTTTAGCGTGCCAATTTGTTTAATTCGATCCTTTTTTTATACCTATAACATTACTTATTTATGATTTATTTGATAAAGTAACTACTGGAAATCCATAGAAAAATATGTCAAGAAACTTTTTGGATATTTTCAAAAATTTAATTTTATCAAGAAGCTGGTAAACATATTCATTTTGTAATACTTTTGGTGTTGAACAGAAAACGTGTATTAAAGTCCGAACCTATCTTTTGTGATGATTAAAGTGTAATTAAAATATTGTCGACTATTAGAATACAGTGAGCCATTTCAGTCTATGTATATGTAGAATTCACATATAAATTTCTTAAATTAGCCTCTCCATTAAAATTCTGTGCATAGTTTTAAGGGCCTCGGTTCAGAAGAAATTTTTATTCAATTGTTGTCTCTACCATGATTGTTTGTTACTCTTGCAATGGTTCTCTACTTTTAGAATAGTTGTTTTTTAGATGGATGGTCTCAGTATTTGCAATTATCTTGCTAAATAGTCTCCAAAATTGTGCTGGAGTCATAAACATCATAAGGTACCATTTTATGGTCAACCCCACTGCCTTCTTCCAAAGGCTTGTATTTTGTAATTAAATTGAAAACCAGTAATATGATCACTTATATCAATATTAACATCAGAATCAATCTCAACGTTCTGAACAATAAACAACATGTGACACTACTACTTTCAACCTCTACCACGCTTAACAATAATCGATTCGAGAAGTTTAACTTCTATTCTATTAATTTAGTTAATATTCTATTAACTTCTACCTTTCATGTTTGATTTTTAAAATTTTGCACTCCTAATCGGCCATTTTCCCCACTGTGTGTCGGTAAAAATGGACCCGTTTAATCCTCTATACTCTGTGCCACACAGTCAATAATTGATTCTGAAGAAAACGGTGAACACATCGGCCAAGGTCTACCGCGACATCACTAAAAATGCATCGACACCGACGAGGTTAATCTAAAAGGTTTTGCGTGGATTTCAGATCGGCCCGGACTGAAAGGCCTCGCGGAAGTGACGAGACTGTCACAGGCGGTAATCAGGGCGTTGAGGTCGGAGTTAGACCGTAACCACGTGTCGCCGATCAAGGGCGACGTGACGGTGTGCGACGCGATCCTGGCGAAGATCCCCCAGCTCCGGGAGATCTCTCTGCTGCACATGGACGCCCTCGCGAAGCTGAAACGGTCGCAGCCCCACCTCGACTTCCCAGCCCTCCACAAAGAGCTTTTCAGCGTCGACAGCTGAACGATCGACGCGGCGCAGGGCGTCCCGACGCTGACGAACAAAGCGGTACGCGAGTAGCGCCGGGCCTTGCTCTGTCAAGGTGAGTTCCACCGTCCGGAAAGGAAACGGCGGAGAAGGCGACGCGTGTCAACAGAGAAAAGGGTGACGTCGCGACGACGCTACCTAGGAAGTGCGCGAGAGAGAAAGAGAGCGAGAGAAAGAGTGTTGTGTGTGTTTGCGTGTGTGTGTGAGCGAGAGAGAGAGAGAGAGAGAGAGAGAGAGAGAGAGAGAGAGAGAGAGAGAGAGAGAAAGAGCGTAAGCGTAAGAGTGTGAATAACGCGTGGGCGTGTTTAGGGCCGATCGACGACGACGGTCGAAGGGTGCGGAGAACGCGATTGTGACGCAACGAGCTTGCTGAGATTTTGTCCGATTTGATTTCCGAGGCCGTACTGCCGAAGACACGCTTACCACACTACTTTTTATTTCTTTGATCGTACTATCCATAAACCCTACGTACTTCTTCTTTAGCTTCAAATGTATCGTGCACGAGAACGCATCGAACAGGAGGGACAAGTTATGAGTTATATATATAGTATATATATATATATTATGGATTATGAGTAATTTAGGCAGCACACGTTGCGTTGTTATTGTATATTTAATTCCGAGGATTAGTAATTGAATTTTATATATTGACATGTTATATAGAATTTTTAAGTACAAAGAGATAAGTTTTATCGGAAGAGGAGCGAGACGACGATCGTCTTAGCGTCCTTGGATCCTGTTTGCCGCTTGTCGCTTGCACGATCTTCCTTCGGGCCCTTCGACTCAGGCAGGAATTCTAAGATCCTCAAAAAAAAAAAAAAGAAAAGAAACAATCGTAGCCGACGACGCACGTCTGCGAGCAATCGAGAACGTCTCGACGCGGAAGACGGTTGATTGGTGACGCGCGGTTTATTGTACATATTCGTTTTTTCGTCGTGTCTCATCGTCGTCTATATATTTACGAGAAAAATGTATGACGATAGAGCAGAGCTTTTCGTCACACCGAGAGATAACGAAATCTTAATCTTATCTGCGCAACCCGATTTCACGATTGTCCGGAGTGAAAGAGAGCGAGAGAATTGGAAAGAGAAGAGAGAGTGTGTGTGTGTGCGTGGTTGTGCGTGTGCGTGTGTGAGGGGGAGAGAGGAAATTGGACTTCACGCCGGAGCACGACGTTTGGATCTTAAATTGAACATGCAAGCGAGAGCCGGCTTCGAAATGACGTGCCGCCTGAATCGAGCGGGAAACAAGTAACTGTTTTTATCGTTTTTCTTTTTGTTTTGTTAAAATTAACTGCGATCGTTGTAAGTCTACTCGTCCATCTTTTTTTTTTCTATTCTACTATCGGTTCGTTATATTGGAAAGCACGTAACTTGTACTTTTATCTTTTTTCGGTCAGAAACTGCGTTACTAGTACTATTACGATAATCATTAACATTATTAATTAATTAATTATTATAATAATTATTATTATCCTTATTATTATTACGATTATTATTATCTATTCCCTCCTTCCTCCCTTTTTCTTTTTATTTTTTTTTTCTTTTGAAAGCTTTCAGTTTTTTGTTTTGTCTCCCTTTCACCTGTACAAAATGCGATAGGATAATTCGTGTTAAGTTTCTTCTTTTCACCCGCCTCCTCTCCCCGACTTCCCTCGATTGTTTATTAGTTGTACCCGTTAAGTGAAAGTTACCTTGGGAGTTTCTGAGTGAAAAACGGCGCGGGAACGATACCGCGGGGTACACAGTCTACCGGGTTTTCGCGCGCTCGGTTATCTCGGTTCTTGTCGAGGATACTGCGAGACTCTAATTTATTTTCGTCGTAGACGATTTCGCGAGAACGTTAGTCGATAGCTTTAACGCAAGAGAAAAAACAATTAAACAAAAACCGGATTATAGTACTTCGAGAGGAACCGTCCATCAGGATCTCTCACAACGAACAGTAAAGTATTACATGCTTTCTAACCAGACTGCGGATTTTGTGCATTTATGACAGAAATCGTTAGACGTGATTTAAAACAGTGCAGACATTTGAAGAATTTAAGAATATTATTTTCAACCCATGAAACATATTAAAAAGGAGAATAATTTTCTATTTCGCTCCAGTTTGTTGCTATTCAGGTGGAAAATTTTGATTTTGCGTAAAGATCCGCAGTCTATTTCTAACCAACGGAGGTTTGTTCCAAGATCTTACTTTCATTACATTGTTAATCTCGATCGGACTCATTCCATGATTCTAATTCTAATCGCGTCGCCATTAGAGAATTGCGTTCGTAAATATTTGTACATATTGTATAAACTAAGGGTGTAAATTGATCGAGACGAGTTCCGCCCGTCTCTAAGAGTACAGGCCGGAGCATGCGACAACACCGCATGCGGAACATCAGTCCGATGGAGCTACCGCACATGTGCAGTAGCGTATAGAGACGGCCGTGAACTTGCCGTGAGATAATGCGAACAACTTCAAGTCGGACTGACACATCGTTGCCAAATCTAGCATGTCCCGGGTCTGTACCAGAGACGAGCGCGGTTCCGCTCGTGTCTAGGTGATTTTATTTGTTCCGGGTGGTTCGGTCGAAAATCCGGTAGGCGATCCGCGATCGGCCGACGAAATGGTCGATCCCGAGGACGAGCGTCGAGTTACATATTTTCCGAGCGTCGAGAGTTACTTGTTTCTGGTCGACGGCGATCCTTCCTAGGCAGCGTCGAGGAGCGAGCGTGTGCGCGAAACGAATACCGCAGGATCGTAGATTTAAACAGTGGCGGAACAAGCGTAGAGACACGCGTCGAGGCAATCGGAACGGAAATGGATGATCACGAAATAGGGACTACGTTTAAATTGAACAACACGTCGGAACGTTATCTATATTCTTCGGATTTATACTTTTATATATTGATTAGCAATTTCGAGCGAATCGTTTGTCCAGTTTGCGTACAGATATTTGTTCACGTTCGCGTTGGTCGAGAAACATTTTACACCGTTCAGTCGTCTGCTTAGAGTACCCGTTTCTCTTCTCCTGCAACTTCTCCATTTTCTTTCGATTCTAGCGTAACGCGTAGACCTTGAAACGACTGAGCTCTTCGAATTCATTTCACGTAGTTGTGCGTGTCACTCGATTAGAAAATTCAGGCGATCGTCGCGGCGTGACGAAGTCCTTCCAACTCTCGTACGATCTCTTCTATTTTGAATACTGCGAGAGGACCTTTCGCGCAATTGTAGACTGGAATTAAAGAAGGCTGTGAGAGCCATGTTTTCAAAAATTCTTATCTCCGCAAAAGAGGGTGCAAAGTTCGAACGCCAACGCAATGAAATAATGGTTACGAGATTAGTTACAAGACGATCTTAAGAGTTTTACATGGATTTTCCTCGGAAGTTTCATTCTGGCACTTGCCGCCTTTAGTAAATTCCAGTTCTCAATTTTTTTTCGAGGAGCGTACGAGGGTTGGCGGATACTGTCACGCTGTCGCTGTCGTAATTCGAGTAATCGTCGTGTCACGAGGGGACGAAATTTTTCACAAAACGATTAAATGTTTGAAAGCGACGATAAGAGATTATTAATAATTACGCACGGGACGACGTGACACGGTAGAAGGCTCCCATTAATTATTCGCGCGTGATGCTGGTCGACGATCGGTTCGACCATTCTGTGGCTCATCTACTTGCGTTGCCTTCGCCTCGACGGAAGTGGCAGCGGTCGCGTCCGTGTGCGACGACTAGTGGAGGGGAGAAATACGAAAAAAAACCGACAAGAAACCACGACTCGTCATTGACTGAATAGATTCTATACTCGCGGTGCTTACGACAGGGAGCAAAAGAGGTACAAGCGTTTAACCGTATATTCGTCTCCTTTCTGTTGCAGATTATTTCCTTCGTAATGAACGTATTGGGCCTTAAATAAACATAACAATTGTTTTTTATATATATATATAAAAACAACAAAAGTTATATATATATATAAACTATACATAAAAAGCAACATAAAGTATATATGAAAGATATGTAGAAGTGTGTGTATATATGTATATATATATACACTATATATTACATATTATATATATGTTTATATGTACATACATGCATATACATATATATACACATATGTATATATATATACACACTAATATAAAAAATATATATATAGAAAGAGAGCATGTGTGAGAATTAAATGCGTCTGTGAGAATGTCAGGAACGACTTCGAAAGAGTGATCAGAGGAAACGATTAAACACTAGCGAGTGGAGGAAAGTGATAGAATCACGGGAAGCGGGAGAGAGAGAGTGAGAGAGAGAGAGAGAGCGTGTGTGTGTGTGTGAGAGAGAGAGAGAGAGAGAGAGAGAGCACGAAAGAACTGAGAATATCGGTTGTTACGATGCATACATACAAAAAGGTATATATTGTACTAATTAAAGTAAAGCAAAAAAAATGTGGTTAAAGGGGCCCGGCCAGAACGGTCCACAGACAACTTATATATCTACATATATATATATATATGTATACATACACACACAATGCCCAGACATACACACGTTTACCCACAGAGACGGGGGATCGGCGTGTACTGTTAGAATTTTGCTCGGACCGCCCGTTCACGACATAGAAAACGAAACCGAGATACATTTAAACGCAAACGGTGCAAAAGACCCGATGAAATAGCGTCGGCGAAGGACTGGCCGAGTTGGAGCGCGTCGACATTCTCTCGTTTCCGCGTGCGGAGACAGAAAGTCGAGGTAGACGGAGGCAGCCGAGAAAATGGCGGCGCGACTTCCGTTGGGCCAGCTTCGCGGTAGTGGTTCGCATAGTTCCCTCTGAGCTACTTTAGACTGTATATGTATAAACACACACTCGCATCTATATATATATATATTATACATATACATATATAAATATACATATTGAGAAAGGACGAAAATTTGCGGCGGAACGGGCAAGATTCGAGAGACGGTCCCCGCGTCTCCGAACAGAGAACACGGGCAGAGTAAAATAGGAATGCGACGAAGAAGAAACTGTAAACCGCGCGTATACGTATATGTATATGTGTATATATAAATATAGGAATATAAATATAAATATAAATAATGAAGGATAAAAAGCGAGATATATTGTCCCTGGACTGGTCTGGTCGGCTCGCGGACGCAACATGTGAGAAAAAGGAAACACTGGCACACGGATATACACACACGATCCACATACACCACCCCCGCAGCGAAACCGAGATACGAACCTGACGAAAACAGACACATTTACAATACACGAGCCTGCGCGAGCGCGTAGATAGAGGTTTAATCGAGGTAATCATTATGTGCGCATTATAAACGTTTTGGTACTGTACGGCACTGTATGACGCGTCTCTTTATACGTAAACACGTACTTCTTAAACTAAATAATAATAACCATCGCCGCGGTGGAGCCTCTCGAAGCGTTTTTTACGCACCGTTACCGGCTTTCCTCGCTTTCGTCGGCCGGACACACGCTATAAGTGCGAGCGCCTAGCTAGATCGTCGCAAGACGATCCGAGCGAACGGAGAGAACCGAGCGCACGGCCGATCCGATATCCCTGGCCAGCCATCGACCGGATCGTTACTGTACTCCTTTATTCGCTGTTTCATCCCTTCGTACTTGTCGCACGTGAACGCGCTGCGAGAATCTGTTTGCGACCTCTGCCCGCCCGGCAACCTTCTAACGATCAACCACTGGCAGATATGGTGCGTGTGCCTTTTCACTGTAGCGCAACTATGTTCTTTTGTTTCAAAGTTTAATAAATTTCATCAATATAGCGTATGGCAATTCCTCACTTTACACTTTACACGATCTCAAATCGCTGCTTTCTTCAAATCTATTTCTCTTCTTTCGATCACCATCTCTCTGTCCCACGAAGCTTCCTTCTGTGCCTCGCCATTAGAAACTGATTGTGAGTTCATACTCGTGTCTTCTAGATCTCTAAGCCTTTCTCGAAGCGTTTCTCGGGTCGTTCGAAGTAAACGAAACGAGTTATCATCGAAAAGCACTGAAATTGGTCCGTGTTTGTTGTTAATAACTAGACAGCGGATCAAATTTTCTAGCCGAATCGCAACAAACTGGAGTGAAATAAAAATGTAATTTCTTTCTTAATATGTTTAATAGCTTCAGGATAAAACAACAGTATTTTTAAAATCTCTTAATGTTTCTACTGTTTTAGATTAAACTTACTCGTTTTTGTCATAAATGCATAAAATCCGCTGTCTATTAATAACTCCTTAACGAAGCCGCGAAGACCGTTTTGGCGAAGGAAAATGTTACTTCAAATTATCTCAGGAGCCATCCCTTTCGAGGTTCTCCGACATTTTTCGGACACCCTGTGTAATTTACAGCTTCGATTCAAGTATCGTTCAAGTAACGTCGCACTGTGCTCTATTTGGCTGGCTCGCGGTCAAAAACCCTTTTACAAAGAACGCTGATGAAACGTAAGATTATAAACGTTGTTGAAAGTCTATTGAGAGAGTTGTCGATTAACACGTAAAGTGAGAGATTGCTATAACTAAGATTTCTATATCAGTTAAAGAGTGACAGAAGAGGTAACTGCAATGTCGAATCCAGAATGTATTAGGTATCCCAGATAAAAAGTTTAAATTTAATTCTTTTCGCTGTTCCATGATCCTTCTCGGCGTTCCCATCGACGCGGTCAGATATCTTTTCAACAACGCGTATTCCTCGAGTACTCGAGGAAGTCTTTCAGTTTGTTTCCTACCTACTCGACCACATAGAATACCTGTCATTAACAAATTAATCTCACAAGCTCGTTAAACAAGTACCGAATAAACCAGAAGCTTCGCCGACGTCACTGTTCGACAGCGTAAAGGATTAAGTCTACACTGTGAATTATGTAAACCAGAGCCGGGGAAGTACTACCACCATTAATTTTCTGGTCTCTCACTCTTCATCACCACTCCTAGCTTCGCTTCGTTTCCAGAGCCGGGGAACTGATCCGTGGGTTTCTTTGATAGGATACTAGGCCCATGAGCCACCAGATCCCCGGCTCTGATTTAAACAACGCGAATTCCCTCGTCCCTAGACAGCGGATCTTTATGCAAAATAAAAATGTTCCACCTGAATTGCAAGAAACTGGAGTGAAATGGGACTTAGGAAATAGGTTGAAAATAATACAACAGTATTTTGAAATTTTTCTAATACTTGTAAATGCATAAAATCCGCTGTCCACTCATCGCACAGAACACCCTCCCACGTGGTTCCGAATAAGTACAAGGATGAAACGGAACACTCGATAGGGGGTACACGATCCTCAGTCCTTTCGTCGTTGCGAATCAGTTTTCAATTCACCGCATCGTACCACCGACAAAAAGTTATTTTCGACGACAAAAGGGTGAGAGAGGCACGAGGGACCTCGCGAACGATGCCGGAAACGTTTCGTCAGTTTCGATCAACACTATAAGCGACCGACGACCAACAAAAGCTTTGCTTTCTGGAGACACAGAGTCGCCAGATTTAAAAGGCTTGTGTCCCCGCTCTATCTTCCCCCTCCACGACGCTATTCCGCCCAGTCACGCGACGTCCGATACTGGCTGAGAGAAGGTAACTTTGTCCCCTCGATTCGTGCTCCCTCCCCTCATCTGGCGACTCTGGACGTGGTTCGTCCCGGCCGTATGTTTCGCGTTGCTATTAAGACCGTTTCTTTTGTACGCGATCTACGATTCCGCGATAGACACGTAGACAGCGTTCTTCGACTTCATGGACGATCACGAATTCTAGCTGGTTTTATAACGATCCGATGTTTCAGACTCGAAGAAACTCTGTTGAACCTCTTATAAGAATTAGGTTCTTTGATATAAAAGTAATCAATTGTTCGAAGCAACGATGCTAAGCCTTAGTTAGAGTCAACGAGAATTCGACCATTTTGTACGTAATCCTGTTGTTTTTATTGTTTCAAGTGGAGGGAGGTTTAACGCATTTACGCACAGCTCCCCGGGGGGCGTCGCAACCCCAGGGGAGCGGGGGACTTCCCAAGTTGGAACTACCCTCTAAAACTCCTCCCTCCACCCGAAGTTGGAACTGCCCGAAGACTATACTTCGGCCATCCTCTGATTTTGTACGTAATCTTGGGCGACGAACGTCACCTTAATTTTTAGACAGTGATATTATTTGTAATTGTTGGATTGTATCATTGTGTCTGCGCGGATTGAAGCGCTAGGCTTTCGAGATCGTCAGTTAGCTGAATTCTGACGCTAGGTTCGAGTTTTTCAGTAGCGCACCGCGAGAGAGCTTGGCCGATACTTTACGAGAGAAGCGTCCCACATTTTTTAGCGCAGCTTAACAGACCGCGTAGCGTGACCATTAACCGATAGACGTTAAAACGTTTTAGATAAGTTCCACGGTGAAATATCATCCGCGTCCCGAGCGAAATCTTCTCTTCTCTTCTCTTATTGTTACTTAGCACGAGCATCCCTGAAACGGCACCGACACAGGTCCGACCGATGACTGCACACCGTTTGTTCGATCAGACGGGTTGATCGAGCAAAAATCGTTGTTTTTTTATTCGCGAGGATCGTCAAATATAATGTTTCTAATCGCTCGGTATCGTTCGCAGTGCTCGGACACGTGCCGCTTGAGGGATTCGGACTTTGATCAGCACTTGGTACTCTTCGAAGGAGTCGAGCAACGTAGCGAAACAGGAAACAGTGGGTTGGCCAATCAGTATTGTCGGATTTCTTCAATCAAATATTGTTCGTCTGATTTTTCCAAATTCAGGTTTCACCTCGTAGCTACGGCGACAATAATGGAGATCGGTGTTTGACGCTTTTCGCTATATATTTTATCAGAATTATGTAAAAGTACAGTTGAATAGGTTTTGATATATTTTCACTTGAAATACATGAACAAATTATTTTTATCACATTTATGTAAAACTAAAATTACAGTTGACTTCGTTTCCATATTTCAATATATCTTCACTAGAAAAATTTGGACAATGTTCCTCAATGTTTTAATTCATTTTCATTTGATAGAAATTTGAACAATTATGATGAAACATTTGAATACTTAATAGTTTAAACACGAGATAAGCAGGTGAGTCACGATAATGGCGTACCCTAGCTAAGTGGTTAAACATGTAATCTAAAAAATATTCAACAAATCCTTTGATGTTTATTTCGACATGGACATGAACAAGGAGAAAATATATTTTCGCGTAATTATGCTTTCTTACTTCTGCAAAGACTGTTAGAAACAACGGGGAAAGTGTTCTGAAGGGTTGTTCAGGGATGGTTGAATCAAATCTCCAGTCTGAACTGTTGGGAATGTTGAAATCCTGTGTTGAGAATGATTCGCGTCAGTTTGTTGTACTTTTTGGCCAACCTAATAGCGAAAAGAGGAACAGGGGGTGGACTGTTGTTTCGAATTTTTCGGAAGTTGAGGCAACTAGAAGTATAGATAGCGAGAGAGAAAATGCGAACAAGTGTGAGGGGGATGGGGGTTGAAATGGTATGGGGTGGAACGGGGGAACTTAGGGAAACGAGGGAGGCTCGACGAGAGCGATGGCGAATCCGTCACGGTGCGCCGACTGATACGTTTTCGGACGGTTTAAATATACTTATAGCGAAATTAAGAAATGCATATTATTCTGCCGATTAACGAGTAAGTGCGTAGAATTCGTTTAACTGTAGATAAAACACGTACACAGTCACGTACGCGCGAGTGCAAGATACATTACCACCCTGTAATCGTTCACCCACGAACCACCCACCCATATGTACACTGCGTACCACGATACACGACACGGATACACGTACAGGTACACACAAACACATAGACAACAGACACACACACGTACACACACACAAACGGATGTATACATCGACACACATACGTCGAAGATAACCGGGGCGGGAACAAAAAAAATATTGCGAATACGAATGGAGGAGAGAAAGTGATGGGAGAGAAAGAGAGAGAATTAAGGAATATTTAAAAAAAAATGCAAAACAGACACATACACAAAGGCGCAACACGTACACGCGCACGCACGTTGCAATTAGACGTTATTATCGCAATTTGGAGTTAAATTTTATAATATATAATATATAAAAATATATATATATAATAAATAAAAGTTGACGGATAATATAGAGTTATATTAAATATCGATTAAAAAAAAATAATAATAAAACAGCGGGAGCGTTTGTTTTCTTGAAGCGGTGCGGCTCACGCACTATCGACCCCTATCATTCGAGTTCATCGATCCTATCGATCCTTTCGATCCTTATCACTAGACTGCGGATCTTCATGCAAAATAAAAATTGTCTGCATCGATTGCAAAAAATAGAAACTACATTGAATGCTATTTCTTCTCTTAATGAATTTAGCAGAGAAGACATCGTATATTGAAATCTTCAGTTTCTTTCGATACGCTTCTTCTTAATTTTTATTTTTGAAAATAAAAATTCATACCTTAAAATCATATTGTCATTTGTACCCTTCTATCATCTCGTACAAAAATACTTGAAGTTCGATTTATATTGTTTGAGAACACAGATTAACTATTGTCAAATACGGGAACAAAAAGAATATTACCAATTCTCTAGGCATTACACTGCCGAACAATCTAAATTACGCAAACGTAAAAATAGGACCTTTGACTACTGGAAAGCATCTTTGCATTACCGAGAAATGAGAGGAAGCATCCCGTACCCTTGCAACCCTAGAAACGAGTCTATCCTCTTAATCTATCTACATAGTAGCTAGCTCTTAGAGCTCCCGAAGCCTAGACAAAAAAGTCCATAAGATGCAATGTCTGTACTGATCTTAACAGTATCTTGTCGGTGATATTGTAATGAAATATGGTAACTTTCATTTATTTATGCAATAGTAAAATAACACTCTGTATACTACTGATGAGTGGTCACAAGAAAGTCGCCGCTCACAGAGGCAAGAGGGGTCTATCGTTCTGCATAGCATTGGTAGTGTGTGTGTGTGACCGCTTCGGCCAATAGAAGGCACGCTCCTTTCATGCTCACCAATCTGCGCGCATTCTGGCCTATGTCACCGAATTCCTGCCAGGAACTTCCTTGTGAGCACTTAGCAGTACTTACACCCCGGTTTATAAATATTCATAAATTTTATATAATGTTTATTTTCTTTACTATACGTTTTTATAAATTCATTAAACAATAGCACTTCCAGAATATAAATATTATAACAGAAAATAAATATAATGCTGAAAAAATTATTTCTGGAATTATTCTCTTTATCTGCTCTTAACTAGTAGTCAGATGAAGTGTTAAAAATTGTATTTATAGTCTTAAATTAATACATTGCCAGTGCAATACCGAACTTTTTATGTTCCTATGTTTCTCCTTCGCCTTTTGTAGCTTTTACATTTGGCTTCCTAAGATGATGATAATTAGGCAGAACTTTTAATAAAAATTCAAGTTGACCTACTTGTGGCTGCAATACAAAAACATATTTACAGACATCTTTAAGACTCTAAAATGCTAGCGCAAGTGCTACGAGTACTTACGTATGGTTTATCATGCATTTCTCTACGTTGACAATCGCTTCCATATACTACAGTGTTTTCAGGTATTGATTCTGGTTCTGTCAGTATACAGGCTGCTCCAATGACGCAACCATTGGTCAACTCAACTTCACGACCAACAAAGGCTGCAAATAAAAGGATCCTTCTAATTACATAAGTATGTAGCACATATATTTTTAGCATCATATATTATACAACCTTTACTTTCCAATATGTTGTTATCTCCAACTTTATAGGATTCACAAGTACAGTCAGTTTCGAACACGTTGAAGCTACCTATTATTTGCACTGGAACTGTCATTGGTTCAGGAGCATCGGGTGGTAACCTATAAATAAATATTTTATTCTCAGATATAGATGCATAAGACGCTATCACAAAACAGGTACCAAAACATAGCATTCTATTTAAAAAAACAAAGGTGAGATTCGCATTTCTGAAGCGACTCCACCTAGCAAGAAAAGACTAATGCCACACTATAGCCCCTTTTATTTCGAAAATTTTTCTACTATTATCATACTTTTCGAGCTACTGTAGGTGGCAGAATTGGGCAGTAATTAATTGTTTTGTAATCGATTCCTGTAATCGATTATTTAATGTAATCATAGTAACAACTGTGAGTAATCACGATTACCTTCTATAATTTGCAATCATTAATCAGTAATTTTTAAATCATTCAATAATTAATAATATTTTATACCACGATTAATAAATAGATTTTACATTAATCATAATTTTCAATCATTAATCGGATTACATTTGCCCAACTCCAATAGGTGGCAATAGTTAGAGCTTCACTCTGTATACGGATTTTTACATTACCTGTTCGTTATTGTTGCCATTTCTTCGATAATATTCCCTTCGCCTATTATAATTGGTCCAGCTTCTGCGATGATGCTTGCTCTAGGATGTACCACACTCTTCGGACCAATTGTAATATCTCCTTTCAAAATGCTTTCATCGCATACCAATGCCCCCGCTGATATTTTTAAGCTGCGTGAGCAAATACAAATTATATCTTCCTTGTTGTGTACAAAACTATATATCAAAAATGGTACATAACCTCAAGCAAGAGTAAAGTAACTTGAATAAGGTTTATATATTGAATTTGAACACACTTATGAATATCTACTATTTTTATAGTAATATAGTCAACAGTTTGACGAAGAAGTAATTGTTTATTTAAGCGTAATTTGTAAAATTTCTCACTTTGTTCGTCGACTGACAGATGAACTCATCGTTGCTCGTTGACAGTACACGCCAGCACGCCAGCCAGTACACGCGGAAACACGTCCTCTTCAGTAACTTCTACGAACTACTTGGAAACAACATTTGAGCACCGACAAGAGAGAATTACATGGATATATGTAATATAATATCATTGTAGGAGCAGAGATTATTATTAATTCTGATTTAGTTTCTGTCTGTTTCTCAATTGATATCAATCAATTTGTTCTTTCTGTTATAGATTTCGATCGAAAAATCAATTAGATAGCCAAGATCGATACAACTCGATGCTTTCGATAATCGAAAGCGTAACGTAGAGTGTCATGGCGCCCTTTCTTCAAGCAGGAGAGGACGTGAGCGTGTGAGTACAACTTATATTTCCAATTATACTGTTTTATTGAACATCTTTGTTATAATACCATTACTGAACAACTAATAAATATTGAACTAAAATTATTCATTTTGTATTAATTCGAATTTACTCCTGTGTCGTAACGATCAATTGTGTTTGAATTTTGAATTTGTGTCGTGCGATAGACATCAAGGTTATTTATTTACTGTTGAAATTAATTTGTATTTTTTATTCAAATTGAATAATTTATTTATCATTAATTCGAATTCAGTCTTTGCCTATTGGTGAATTGAAATTGATGAATCTGCTCTTTCTGTTACAGATTCCGCGAGAAAAAATTCCATCGATCGAAGGATCATATTCATTGCCCAGATCGATACTTCACGTTGCTTTCGATAATCGAAAGCGTGACAGCTTCATAGTGTTCTTTGCGCACGAAGCATACGATCACTTTTCGGAGATATTTTACGGATATCCAAATGTATTTGGATATTACTTTTAGAGTTTTTGATATCGTAAAAATGTGGAGCATACGCCCACCGGACCACTACGTAGAAAAGAAACGTATTGGTACGTTCTTAGGCCAGGTTTACTTTATGCAGTTAAAGCAAAATCACGGTGCACGTTAGTACGTTCAATTCCGCGCGGTGTGCCATAACACACAACTCCTTTGCAGTTCCAGCAATGGAACAAGTGTTTCCCCTGTCGTTCGTATAATGCTAGTGCGAATCATTGTGTTGGAGCGTGACTTACGATGGCGGGATATCACTGTAGTTTACTTGAACGTAGCGACGTGCGCCTTCGACCATTTGATGGTGTGTGAGCGCTAAATGCAGGGACGTACCACTGCGTTTCACCAGCATGTATATTTTTTGGACCAACCCCCACAACGTAGTGGTTCGATCGCGTTAGTAGACATACACGATGTGTATGTAAAGCGTATCGAACGCCTCGTCGGCCCGTAAGGTAAAAGACGAGGTATCTTTACGTTTAGTGCAGTAGCTTTGTCGATGAAAGTTAGTGTTCATAGCTCCAGCAAAACTGGTTTCTGCAATGTCCGAATCTGTAATAATATTCAAAGTCGCGAAGTATAATCCCTTTCTTGCGTATACCAGAATTAGAAGAATTGCATCGATTTAATGTAGACGTTTTCCAATATGCAAGTGGTAGAAAATCCCGCTCTTTAGAGTTGCGATAAATGAATTGCCGCACTGCATCCTGACAAGACTGCCGCCGACTACTCGCAGCCGGTGTGGATGCCCCGGAGCACTCGCAGCCATTGCTTCCATCTTCTGGTAAATTTTTTATGGCATTATTCAAAATTTTAGGCTCAACTAAAATTTAATTTCAAATTTCTTTTTGTTTCCGTATTTGACAATAGTTAATCTGTGTTCTCAAACAATATAAATCAAGTATTTTTGTACGAGATGATAGAAGGGTACAAATGACAATATGATTTTAAGGCATAAATTTTTATTTTCAAAAATAAAAATTATAATTGCTTTGGTCTATGAAATCACAAACAATATATATGGAATCCGCGTCTGCAGAGAAAACACTCGGAAGGAATGCGAATTGGGCACACACACAGACACAGTTGAGTCACACGCATTCTCGCTATTCGGCAAGTAGGTTACAACTACTACTTCGGGACCGCAGTATTGCGTTGGAGAGAAAGATGACAAGATGCGTCATAATAAGCGTGGGAGCGTGTGAAAAATTAAGAATCTTACTCCTCTTGACCCTGTGCCGTCGCGAGTCTCTTCTCTCCAGACGCGGATAATTATATAAAAACAGAAAATGATCTATTTCTGTTAAAAATTTTTTATTAAATGCAGAATTGAATTTCTAATCAATTTGAAATCCCAAGTCTCTGCGATCTTAAACTGATTAAAGTTTATTTCAAGTCATACGCGTTAAAATCTATTAATCAAACGAGGGGAAGAAGTTTCTTAACTGCACTGCACTAAATCGATATTAATATTATTATTTAAGTAGGCCATTCTAACAATTCGAAACAACAAAATCTTTTTCATTTCGTTTCCAGAAAATTTCAAACATATATGTGTCAAAATTATAGCAATGTGTACAGAGGCGGATTATATCGCAGTAGATCGCAGGAGATTATAAACTTTTAAGGTTGATGATTTCTTTAATAGAAACAAGATTTTTCAAAAAAATTTGTTAATTTAGATATTCTGTATACTTAAAGCAATTCACAGGAATTCAGGCTTTGAAATAAACGAATAATTCCGCCATTTTGTAACATTGTGAGTAAAACAGATTGAAATATTCAGCTGTAAGTTACATTTTTATACCAAAAAAATTTATATTTTTCATGTAGTAGTTATCTCTAAAAAAATTCGATAATTCTACTTATGTTTTAAGTGCCTCAAGAGGCATATGGCCATGTATTAAAAGTAATAAATATTCTTGTACTTTGGCTCCTATATAAGCGTATCAAGTAGGTTAAAGTACTCTGTAATAAGGCTGCTATTAAGTGAAAGTAATTTATATGTATTTGTGCTCGATGTTGGTAATAATTAGACAGCGGATCTTCATTCTAAGTAAAATTGTTCTACCCGAATTGTAACAACCTCGAGTGAAATAGAAATATTTTCTTTCTTAACATGTTAAATAAGTGGACAATAATATAACAGTATTTTTAAATTCTCCAAATCTCTTTTCACTGTGTTGAATTACACTTTCTCATTTTTGTTATAAATGCATAAAATCCGCTGGCAAGTAATAATTGATGTTACCATATATTTCCTTATTACTATCACTAGCCTCTAATGGTCACTTATTCGCTTATATTTTTAAGGTACAAAGAAGATTCCTTCTCTCGAAACTGTAAAAATCTTTTTTACCTATATTGTATGTATCGACGTATTTTATGTACACTGTCCTTTAAAATTAATGTAAAC
The DNA here is from genome assembly GCA_963966675.1 of Lasioglossum calceatum. Classification (NCBI taxonomy): domain Eukaryota; kingdom Metazoa; phylum Arthropoda; class Insecta; order Hymenoptera; family Halictidae; genus Lasioglossum; species Lasioglossum calceatum. Next base: position 3,851,330 of record OZ016541.1, read on the forward strand.
CATATTGCAAGGCCGGGGTAATAAGCTCTAGGATTTAGTATGTCTCATAAGAACAATTCTGTAACTATGAAGAGTTCATTTTCTTAGGTCTTACTAGATCGTCGTCTCATTTTAATCCATATATGGATATACAGTTTCGTCCTTAATTCATTATAATTATTCGAACGAAATTATTTGAATAGATAACTACAATTAGAATAATTGTTAGGGTCTATACAGCCATGTAACCCTTAGAATGGAAGGCATATTTACATTTTCATTCCTCGCATAACAATAGCTTTTGGAGCAATTTTATAGAATAATTTTTTGTACGACATCTTCTACCTAATTGTCTTCTCTAGCCATGGTAGTGCGATCAACGTTTCTTGTATAAGTAGAAAAGAAATTATTTTATCCACGGAATAATCAAATCATCTTTTTTATTGTATGTTATTTTTAATTTTAATAATGCACCTTTATTCTCTTTGAATTTTAAAATATTTAAACTTACATAAAAATTATTTTAAAAGAGTTTTCAGGTTTTAGAATGGTTTCTAATACTAAAGACAACATCCCAGCTAGAAAAGACAATTAGGTGGTTTTTTTGTGAAAGCATGTAATTACAGATTGATAGATTTCCTAATTGTTTGTTTACATTGGATTTAGTTTTATGCTACCAGAATGTAGCAATCATGAATTAATCTTTTCTTTTCGGTCGAACATTTCCAAATAAAATGAATGTAATAGAAACTTGAGAAGAAGGTTGAAAGTATTAAGATTGTATATAAGAGAGCAATAATGAATATTATTAATTAATAACAACAATGGCAAGTATAATATATATAGTAACTTAGCCAGTAGCGTCGTGCATCCGACTCATAATTGGGCCCGTAATGTTTATTAACATTAATAAATATCTATCAACTTATCAAAAATAATTTATTATTAGTTAATTTGTTAACTTATGAAAGCTCGATGCATTGATTTTTTAAGGGAAGATTTATCATCAATGGCATTATTGTTAACGTGTATCCACATGTCAATTAAAATGAGATACTATACATACGCATATGTATTGTATGGTATGGTTTGCTTACACTCTAGAATTCAGAGGCCACTCTAAATGAAATCTTTATATCAGTGGCTCGCGATTCACTTTTCCAACCTATGTTCCCAAATGGGAACAGTATTTTCATCTTTCTATTTCACCCTTTATGTCTTCATTTTTGTTTGCGACTTTTTTATAAAATAGTTTTCATACCGAATCGCATGCAACAAATGTTTTAATAGCATTGCATAACCTGCAGATATGCAAGGTGAGTTAGTAAAAACAACATAAAATAAGTTGGGGTAAATTTTTCCTTGCGTAACCAGAAATGTTTGCCTTTTTCCTATGTTATACTGTAGATTTGGACGAGAAGATGTGGGAAATCCAAGTTTCGATTCTGGAGGGTCAATAGTTCGAAAGTTATATGTATTTAAAGTTGAGCGATTTCCAGTGTTCTTGGCAGGTTAGAAATAGAAATAGCTCAACTTGAAACACATATAACTTTTGAACCATTGATCCTCCAGGATCGAAACTTGGATTTCTCATATCTTCTCTTCCAAATTTACTGGATAACATAGGAAAAAGGCAAAAATTTCTGGTTACTCAAGAAAAAGAGCAGCCGGATTTGGTCCTTATTTGTGCAGACCCATCTGTCGCCCACTTTTTAATGAATTATACATATAGCATTTTAATGGACGCAATCAGTACAATTTGATTTTTTATATCTCATTTTTTCTGAGTTCTCAAGGTGACCATGAATTTTTCCAAAGAATTTTTCAAATTCAACTCAGGGTCATCATATTATTGGTCGTCGAGGTTTTCATTCCATCGGCAACAATGTGGTATTTAGAAAAGGCACGTTGACTTTGAAAAAACTCATCTTGATATCTCAGAAAAAGTACGATATAAAACTCATTCGACCGAATGAGTTACCGAAATCTACAAAACACATTTTTTAAATTATCGTTACAGGCTCAGATAAAAAAGTTGACAAAACATCATATTTTAAATTTTGTATGATTCCTGCCAATTGCAATCTAAACAAATTTTGGTTCACTCACACAATTCTCTAGCAAACTAGTCGGTCTAACATCTTAAAAAATTCAAGCCCTTTGGATTAATCTTAAGAAAGTTATGCGATTTTTAAGAGTGTCCACTTAGTATTGTCCCCGACGCGACTCTGTTACCAGTCGATAATGAAGTGGTTGTTTAAACAAATCGATAGCAAACAAACAATTGTTAAAAATCATAAAAATATGTAATCATTATAATTGTACGTTATTATGCATGAACATTAAATTATATTGAAACAGATTAAAACTTTTGCATGCACCTCATACATCACAATTGAAGGTGATCTTTAGGTGGCTATCTTTATATAGACTATCCTGTACAAAATGAAATTTATCGGTTGCAAAGTAATCGCCAGCCACTGATTGTTAATTTCGCTTAAAAAATCTGTAACGATATCTACAAGGAAGCGGCGATTTCTTGTTCCATATCGTGTAACATGTTGTACAGCCGTGTTTTTAAATTATCTGGCACAGCAGCACGGGGTAAGTGGCCGATGTCGCCGTCCGGGTTCGCACATTGTCGCAACATCACTGCCAGCGTGCTGGTGGTGTGCTCCGACATAAGTAATCCGGGTATTATAATAGTCCCGGAGAGAGTCCAACCGAGAAATATCTTCTCGCATACAATCTGAAATCCCATAAATAATTATTTAAGTCATCTCACATTATAAATATACAGTGACTCCCACCAATATTCAGACGCTCTTAAAAAGACGATAAAAGTTTTTTAATATTGGATCATACAATTTTAACTTTTTTAAGAAGTTAGAATAATTAGTTTATTACATAACGTGAAAACATTTTTTTAAGAAAATTGCAAGTTGTCGGAATTGCAGAGAAAATACTAAAAGTTGTGGGCTTACATGGAAAATTTAGAAGAAACGTTTCGTGGATCTGTGTAAATGAAACATATTCGGAACATTTCGTCAAAATCGGTCGACGTTGCAATGAGCTACAAACGTTTAAAGATGGTAAAAATTGCAGCTTGTCATGATTTTCGTCCTCTAGCTGTAATAAATCTAAGGATTCTTACATCTTTCAATGTGCGTCGTTTTCCCCGCATCAATACCGCACAATTTCAATGAAACTTTCGCAATACATATAATTGACACAGTTCTACGAAACGTATTTTTAAAATGTTCAATATAGGCCCACATAAAAAAGTTGTGATGTGCAACTTTTAGTATTTTCTCTACAATTCTAAAACTAATTATTCTATCTTCTCAAAAAAGTTCAAATCGTATGGTCGAATATTCAAAAAGTTATCTTTTTTCGTAGATCGTCCGAATATCAATGGGAGTCACTGTAGATCGAAATTTTGAAGTGAATTCACAAGCTACCTGCAAATTGTTGTTGAGGACCGGTGACTCGCAGCGTTTGTCCTTCGAGCAGACGGACCTGCAGTCGAAGTAGTCGCAGTCCTCGTGTCTCTCGCAGCTCTTCCTGTCGGCGATGATGCGGCTGATGATCGTTTTAGGAAACGCGGCGTCCAGGTCGAGAAACTTGAGTTTCTGTCCGCCTAGGGGCAAACCGAAGTGGTTTATCTTGACGTCGCAGAGATAGATCGGCTCGGGGAAGTTGGTGTCGAGTTCCTCGAGCAGGTCCAGAATCATCACGGCTAGTTTAAGCCTCTTCGCCCATTCCGGTTTCGAGTCCGACAGGGCTAGCACCGTCGTGGGTGTTTCGATCGGTCGAACGTATTCGACCGCGTAGAATGTACCGCACGTACCGATCAGCTGCGGAAAAATGTCCCTGTCCTCGTAGAGGATGCTCATCAGGTACTCGTTCTCCTGCAGCAGCGGCCAAAGATTCTCGATCTCCAGCTGTCGTCTGGTGGGCTCGGTCTCGACACGGTGCGTGCGGAGTCGCGCCAGCCTCTCTAATTGATGTCCCGACAGCGTCACGTTCAGCTTGCTAACGACTAGATCTCTGATCATGATGCAGAAGTCCTCCTCGGACGGAAAGTGCTTGGTGCCGGACGTGTCCGTCCAGTAGAGCGACTCGTACTGCTCAACCGGGGTCTTCGTTCTGAAAGTCAAATTTTTTCAATCGAAATTGCTCCTTCAACCTTTTCCGTTTTTCTATCGCTTCACCGACTAACCCTTTCGCTACGAAAGCCGTATGTGTATACAGGGTGAGTCACCTAACGTTTGCACCTCAAATATCTTTGTTGTTTCTAAAGATACGCAAAATATGGTAAGGACAAAGTTGATTGGTACAATGGGGCTGACACGATGCCAAAAAAATGTTGTTTTAATGTCTTCTTTTTAGAGATATAACGGTCACCTTGACTTTTTAAAATGGAAGGTCCTATTTTTTATACCATAGATCGATAGAGTATCAAAGTCTGAGTATAAAAGTGTTGACCTTCATATGTCCTAAACCTAATAGTTTTTTTTGGCATCGTGTCAGCCCCTTTGTCCTTACCATATTTTACGTATCTTTAGAGACAACAAAGATATTTGAGGTGCAAACGTTAGGTGACTCACCCAATACGTGTACAGGTTTTACACTCCAAATTCAGCCTTTCGCAAATCAAATTCAACCTTTTGCAAATCAATTTCACCCATTCAGAATATTTAAAATTGATGACACTTAAATATAATACAACTACAAAAAATTGACATTGTTCATTGTTTATGAAACAACGCTAGTGTAGCCTAACAATCAACAAACTAATTTTCTGACAATAAAGTAAACAATTATTTCTTTAGACAACACAAATGTTAATACCATTTACGACAGACGATTAGTGTTTCAGGGTCCAACGTGTCGTGAAAGTTAATTCTCTACTTGCGTTGTATATCGGAAAAATTAAAAACAAACCTCGAAGCTTTGAATACTAGTCGTGTCGCTTCCCAGTGCGCCGAGAAAACTGCTTCTTTGCCAGCATGCAGCGTTTCGCACGCTAGCGAATGAATACCCCTTTGTGCACATAGCGGGTCGCATAGAATTCCTATTGCAGCTCCCTTTCTGTGCGTGCTGCACTAAAATGAAAATTATGATCAGCCGTTATACGAATAGCCCCGCGCTTGTGGAATTGTTTGCGGGGGATCGGGTAACTTCCATGTAACGGCCGTCGGTTTTCAATTAACAATATCCGTTTGTTATTAAAATCCTTGCTCAGTTTGTATAATTCTACTTCTTATACGAGAACCAAAATTATTTCCATTTATTTACAGTAATATTTATTTAAACGAATACTCTCCGTTGAAAATTTATGAATCTATAATGAAAAATCTATCGATGTTCTGCGACTATAGGTTTTTCTAAGTTAGTATTTTCAAGTTTGTTCAATTTTTGGTGTTGCACAAACTCTGAATACATAATTTCACCGGATTAAAATTTTTTAAAAATGATACAGTGCGTATCAGAAGATGCTCCAACACGCACACACAAAGTATTACTGAAAAAGTAAAAGGTTGTAAGCAACCACATCACGCGGTTTCCTCAATGAAACCCAAACTACTTCTATAACGTAAACATTTGGGATGTTCGTCTGTTCGATGCGGCATGAAAGAGATATTTGAATCAATCAGGTCTCCACAAGACCGACGTTAAAGTCAGAATTGAAAGGCCCTTGCTTCGCAAATAGCGTTTCAAGTGGTCTTACGTTTATCGTTTGAAATAAGTTTGTTTTCTTACGTTCATTGCGTCTGCCAGGAATTGTTTCCCTTATGTACGTCATTGTAAAACCTGTTCTAGACTGATATAAGTTTATGTCAAAGAGGTCCCGTAGAGTTGACAATGTAGAGGGAGAATACCAGTTTTGTTTGCACAGCACTGATCGTCTATCAGGAGATGCCAGTGATTTCGAAAGTGGGACGCGGGGCGATCTGCGAGCCCCTATTCCTGACGCCAGGCTGCGAATCCCACCCTTACGCTTAGATCCGGTTAATCGCGGCCCTACTGTATCAGAAAATGGATTTCTCCGATTCGGGAAAAGATGAGCGAATAAAACCAATTGCTAATAACCCTTAGTTCACTCTAGTGGTGACGAGAGGCGCCACTAAAAATTGCTGTACCATTATTAAAGATATTGTTTACATTATTAAATGTGTCGGTGTCGTATGAGGTATTATACCAATTTCGTATCCATAAAATTTGAAAAATCATAGGAAATGGAAATATCCTAGGTCGGGAGAAACGTTTAATTTTCGAGTGAGAATAGCTACGAGTGCAAAGGGTTAAAGTGAAATATGTCCAGAAGTGGTATGCAGAAAATCAGAGAGGTACGTTTTTTTGAAACTCGAATCAAAGTTAGTAAACATTGAACATAAAAAATTGGAGCAAATTGTAAATATTTCAAAAAAATTTGATGGTTTTGAAAGGCCTTATGCGATTTTATACAGGGTGTCCCAAAATTCCTTCAATAGCCGGAAATGAGAGGTTCCTGACGTTATTTGAAGCAACATTTTCCTTGGCAAAAATGTTATCCGCGGCTTTGTTTAGGAGTTATTAACGAAAAACACGGACCAATCAGAGCGCGACCTAGACGTGAATTGGCACAGCCAGCCAATAGACAGTTGGCGCGCCGACTAGACTGTGCCAACTCGCGTCTAGATCGCGCTCTGATTGGTCCGTGTTTTTCGTTAATAACTCCTAAACAAAGCCGCGGATAACATTTTTGCAAAGGAAAATGTTGCTTCAAATGATCTCAGGAACCTCCCATTTCCGGCTGTTGAAGGAATTTTGGGACACCCTGTATTCGATATTAGGTGCCGGGTTTGACAATCATGCATATATTTAGTAAAAATTGTGGGTAGCATTAGAAGCTACATTACTAATGTTTTATGACATGTTTTTTAGGTTCCATACTTCAGAAATTCGACTTTTTAGCATTGTTTCGAACGAACTTACTACACAAGCTAATAGTCTCGAGACAGTTGACAACACGTGCCGGTCCGCGGGGGATTAAAGCACAGATTAATTGGGAGAAAAGGAATTTCGTGGGCGGACAGTGGAGTTGTGTCGTAAAACTTTTACGTTCGATCCGCGGATGTTCGAGCGTCGTCGTAGTGAGGGCAATAAAAGTGAATTATTCTGTTGTTGCGTGGGTGGTGGCCATGTTGCGTACACGCGTACGTACATTTGCACACGGTTCTCGTTCGCGTGCGTGTAGACGACGTCTGGATCCGTGTACGGCAGATCATGCACGCGATATTTTTAGTTGTCGTGGACGCCATGATGAGACCGCTTCTCAGATAGCGCCGACGCGTGAGCAATGGTGAGCATGACTAACTCACCGGGTACACTTTTTGTCAAAAAATTCTCGTTCGCGGAGCCTTGTCAATTATACCTAATTCTTGATTTATATGGTAGACTAGTTACAGAGACATATTAGTCCGAAGAAAGAGCACGGTGCATATAGGAAAATAGAAAAATGCTTCTGGATGTGGAAACCGAACGGAAATCAACGGAAAATCGTTGATTAAAGCCTTATTTAACCCCTTGCCGCGCCATTTTCTTTATAGTTACAGTGATTAAAGCGTCTTTATCCCCAAAAATGTCGTAGAAGGGTCATTTCACGCGAAAACGGACACTTTTTGAAGTAAAATTCCGGATTTTGTTCAAATGTAATACTCGTATACAGAAATTACAATTTTGAACTTCCTTTGGTCCGCCACTGTACTATATGTAAACTTAAAGCATTAGAGGTATTGAATTAGTTAATTTGTTCTTATAACAAAAAGTAGAATTAAAAAACCTTTGGGTCACGTTAACTGACAATGAGAGTTAAACAGAGTCAAGGGGAGTCGAGACTGGGGAGAGCCGTCGTTTGAAGTTAGTGGCTACGTTGGGTCATTTAGCTTTCGGTGGTCATTGGGATGTTTTATCCGAATCAGTCTAGTGAAAAGACTGACGTCAGAACCTCGTAGATCGATACACGTGATTGCATTTATAGAGAATTCTATTAAAATCGTTGTTTTACTGCAGCAAAAATCTAAACATTAACAAATCATAACACGGATTTAATATTCTTCTCCGTACTTCGAAACACACATTAACCGCAAAATGTTGTTTATCACTAGACTGCGGATCTTGATGCAAAATAAAAATTGTCTGCATTGATTTGAAGAAATAGAAATCAAATTAGATGTTATTTCTTCCCTTAATGATTTTAATAGAGGAGAAATCATATATTGATATTTTCAATTTTTTAAATTTTCTAACAATTTTCAATTTCATCTACTCAATTTTGCTATAAGTGCATAAAGATCCGCGGTCTATTTATCACAGCTAACTTCAAGTTGTACACGTTACTAGTCAACAAAAAACAATTAACAAATGGACTTAGGCCACTCTCAAATAAACGGCTGATATATTTAGAAACCTCAAAAAGCTTAAGTGAAACTCATAATTTTGATTCTTAACTAAACAATGAAGAGGTCAAAATTGCCGATTGGGTCAAAGTAATTATATTTATAGTGTCCGACCAGGTTACCTACCACACTTACTGAGAATTTCTGTGCATTTATACCGCATGAAAAAATTTCCAATATTATGAATATTGATTCAGTGACAGCGATAATGTAGCATACAAGTTTAGTGGATTTTTGTTTTCTAAATTCTACTACAAAAACATAAAATTGTAGAAAAGTGGAGAATATTGACGACAATGTTGCACGAAGTGTATGTCCAGCGACATATTTTTTCATTAGCTCGCGTGCGTAGAATAACGTGTTACGTAAACCAATCCGTTCTTAATATTCCGACCTAACAGTTCCATGCCTGGAATCTAATACATGTATAAGAGTAGGTACTGACACTAAGCGTGCAATTAGATGTCTATGTACTTCGTTCGAATCAGTCACGACAACCGGAATTTATAACTGTAATCTTTCTTTCGAGGTTTTAGAGGAGATAACAATGTCCGTTTTAATCCGTTGACAATTTATCAATCTCTAAAATTTTCTAAACCCAAAGCAATTTATTATTATTATTCTCTTAATAATGTTCATGAAATGTCTGAAAAATTAGAAATACAGTATAAATAAACACGTTTCTATTGCAATGTTTTTTCTTATTTTATTATTACAATTTAAACATTGACCAAATTGCATCATTTACTGGAAGGTCTAACTAAATAGTTAATCATCTGTTAAGATTAACGTTAACAATTAACCGTTATTCGGTAAAACTCGGTAAAACTACCATAATTGAATATACATTTCATGAGCGTTCTACAAAAATTTAAGAGATGAATTTATAAGAGATTAAAGACTAAAATTATTTTATAAAATTTCATGTTATCATTTTCTCATTCAATGTTTTACTAGCCGGAAGTTAATGTGGTGCAGGGTGTACGAAAAAGAAACACAACAGAACAGCACATTAGAGGATATTGCCTCTTCGTGTAAACTGCCGACTCGGCAACCATAAAAATACCACAGAGTCGACGCAACGTATTATATTAATCAAACAAATATGGAACGATCGAGATTTATCACAGAAATTGCTATTTTTATCATTCTACATATCACAATATTTAACCGAAGTTAGTACCTTCAGGAAGCTAAGATATTATGAAACATCGAAAACGTAGACTGTTTTTCCACGAATGTTACAAAAAAAAAATAAACATTATCAACGAGTTTTAATACTTTGTTATATTCAGAATTTTAAATTTACATAATATACAGATTTTGTTATGCAAGCTGATTGATGTATATTTAAAAAAAGAACTAATCCAGTCATGAGCAAGCCAAGTCTAGATTAAAAAATCACGATCACGACGTAAATGAAGTTAAAATGACAACCGTGATCGTGATTCTGCTTTCACCGTGATAAATCACGGTAAGTGATCCGCACACCATCACTAGTCCCGACCGGACCCCGGAGAAAATACCCGATCCGACTCAAAAATTTTCGGATACCCGCCTGCCCCTAGTCAAAACCGGAATTACTTTTCCACCGAGCTGACAGTTGAACGGCTGATCTGAGTCACGTAGTAGTTAACCGCAAATCGCGTTCGAAATCCGATTGTTTACAGCCGGAGCAGCGGTAGGTTCGATAGCAGGATTGTAAACAGACGTGAACACCGATCACGAAGAAAGAAAGAGAGAGAGGGAGAGTATGTTTTCAAATTTGGTCGGTGTACACGCGTGCGAGGAGGCTGATCGCCCGTGTTCCGTAGAAGTTTGTTTCGTGGACGTCGGGAGGGCGCGTGCGTGCTCGTCAGGTATCCGTGCTCCTTGCTCTACTACCCTGGATTTGCACCCTTCTCGACACAATCCCCATGCGCGATTCCGTGTGTGCGTGTGTGTTCCGAGGATAGGGTGGTAGGTAGGCTCTGTCGGCCGGCGTGTGCGATTCGAAAGGACTCACCACGTTGGATACGTGCCGCCAGGCTTCGAGATTCGTGCACATAATACCCCAGTGCAGGAGCAAGTAGACGACCAGCAGGGACAACGAAAACACGAACAGAGTGACCACTTTGTAGTGGTACATGAAACCGGGCAACCGTCGGACGTTCATGATCCTGCGGACACTATTCTTCTCTTCTGGTAAGCGAATACTCTTCCTTGTATCTGTCGTCGTTTCACTAATCCGTCGTGACGCAACACCGCGGCCGTTCGTCTCGCTCAACGACGACGATCACCTGGCCATCGTTTTCTCCCGCGGCGACGCATCGCGACATCTCGTTCACGGCTCTTTCTTCCGATCCACTCGTTCGGTTTGACTCGCGATGATACGATTCGAACAACTTCCACGACCGACCGGTGTCGTACGGTTGTGCCAATGCGGCATAATCTGCGGCACATGCCAGCGTCGCGACGCCGCGTCGCGCCTCTCGCGGCGAATCACTCCGTGATTGACTATGCGCATGCCCCCGCGTGCTTTTAGACTCGGCCAGCACGAGCAAATTTGAATTTGAGCCGACTCACAGCGGGCTTTTTCTAGAAAACTCGGGAATTAATCAACCCTTTGCAATCGGAGCTATCTCAACTGGAAAATTAAACAGTTCTTCCAACCTACAATATTTCCGTTCCCTATGAGTTTTGAAATTTTGTGGATATGAAATTGGTATAATACCGCAGACAATATCTAAATGTTTAGTACTTGGTTAGACTCCGATATATTTAATAATGTAAACAATATTTAGAATAATGGTACAACAACTATTAGTGGTGACTCTGAGTCACCACTCGAATGATGAGGATTAATTAAGAAAATTCTCGTGTCGTGAAATATGGTGGTTAAAACCAGGGCTCGAAATAAACGGGTACCTTTCAAAAAATTGGTATTTTTCAAAACATTCTGTTGGAACTTGTACGTTTCGTTTAACAAATATCCGCGCCTTGGAATTTCCACGAAAAGAGTTGTTACCTTTTCAGTACGTACGTACGTATGCTATTCTTTTTTCTCATTGAAGCAAACATATGTTATTTTGTACGTGTAACTACAATGTTATTTAAAAAAATGTGTCTTTATTTCGAGTCTGCTTTTTTTATTGCGGCCCTCGAATTAATTTAGAATTCTTAATGTGTCCCTTGGTGGTAAAAGAGTTTGACATGTCTGAACTAGAGCGTATGCATATTTTGCATAATTTCAACTTAAAATCCGTAGCTAATAATGCATAGCTACAGTTTTGAAACAAGAGATTGGATTTATGTGGAAGTTCCGTTTCGCACATACAATAGAATTTCAATAATTATAATCCACCAAGCTCGGAATTTCGACAATAACAATTATTGAACCAATATATCGAATTAGTGGAATAATTTCGAAATTTGTTAAGAGAAAAGGAAATCATTAGAAAAAGGTAATAATCGTAAATTCGACGTTGGCTGATGTTAAAATAAGCACTAACTGTAAGAAATCAAGTGCACGAGGAGAAAAGACCGTAATTTTACGTCAGGCCTAATATTATCCCGGTCGAAGAATCTTTCACATACCACCGCAACGCGATACTAAAATTGGCGCATAGTATGATGTTTTGGTAATATAGCTATAAATAAGATTGTTATTCCAAAGCAAAACGAATTTGATTTCGTTCCATATGGTATTAGTTCTCCAGTAATAACTAATACAAATCTTCGTTAAGTTTTTTCAGCTTTTCTTAGCAAGAGCTGATAGAGTTGACCGCAATTTAAATATATTAGCACCAAAAATCGAAAAAAATGACAACTGTGGTATAATAATCACTTGTGAGCTATTATTTTCTTCATTCACTTGTGCTTGTGTTTTTATACGCAGTAAAAAATGGATATTCTATGTACATATTATTGATTCGTAATAGGGGAGGTTATCCAGTAACGTATAATTTAAATAATTCCTAAATATAAATTTCACGGTTTCCAAAAAGTAAAGCAAATTAATAAATAATGTTATTTAGAAACTGTTGAATTGTTTTCATATTGCAATTACATTTTACTTTACAAATTAAATTGTATCTTAATAACTGCATTTCACTTTAAGAATTAGTTTTCACGATAGAATATATTTTTACAAACATTTTCACATTTGACGATTACTTAATTACAAATTTCGCATTGACACATAAAGTCCACTACGGTAACGTTTAACTAGATCAGCTGCTGTACAACTTTTTTTGCTGGCGCGTCATTTACAGTTTAAGTTTCTGAGTGCGTAGAATATGTCAATTGATCCAATCTACAGTTCGAACAAAAACAGTCGGGCCATAAACGCTACTGTGCACTATCCCCACCATGCTTCCTGTCTTTGATCATGACATTTCCAATCTACATCGTTCTTTTGCCCTATGGAAGGCGATGCGAGGTAACGCTTTAAAAGTTCGAGATCGTATTTTATATGAAGTAGAGTGGAAACGGTGGTTTTTTCTGGGACCAGTTGCTTTTGATCCGACTATAACCACCTACTAATTGAGTCTGGCTGGTGCTGCCTCCAGTACCATATCACGAGAAACACGTAACTGCTTAAAGTATGCGATCGATGCTAAAATTTGTTGGACTCTCTCGTCGGGTCCTTAACCTCCAGAAAACGGTTACTCCTGCACTTAATTATTAATTAATTTAGCCCTCCTACGCTCCTTAAAACAGTTACGAAAAACTACGTAGATTTCATCCACGTTTGTTTTATACTTCAATTTGACAGTTTCATTCGTAATCTCGTATTTTAACCCTTTGCACTCGGAGCTATTTTAATTCGAAAATTGAACATTTCTTCCGAACTAGAACAATTCCATTCTATATCGTTTTTTCATTTTATGGATTTGCAATTGATATAAAATGGTTTGATACCAACATATTTAACCTTCGCAAGGTAGTAATGTGGGGTTGAGACCCCAGCTTCAGATTGTGCAAAAGAATTTTGATATGAATAAAATTAAATCTGTTTGTTTACTTTTTATCCTGTGTTATTCTTTATCCAAAATTTATTAAAAACGAGGTTATTTATGAAATTCATTTGTCGGAGTCTGATTGACTCCACTCAGTTAAAAGGTTAAAATATCAAATTGAGGTGAAGTTTATGTTATTCAAATATAAATAAAATAAAAAATTATGTTTTATCTTATTCAACATTTTATTAATGTATTCAATATAGTAGTAGCTTTTAAATTGAAATATTCTTCTCACTTAACTGAAGCACGTGAACTTCCTTTTAACGAACGCTTTTGATGGTTGATCTTGACCTCGGCTACTACGCCGCGGTGACAAAGTGTGTTCGTAGTTCCGACGATATTGGCAATGCTTTCCGTAAACATTCCTTCTTCAAACACAAGCAAAATTTGAAAGGTGCTCATAGATTGAATAAATAAATAAATAATAATATAGGATTGTGGTATTAAATAATCTAACTTGGAAAATTCAACTAATACCTTATCTACAAGTAGCCTATTAATAGGAACTAGAAAATCTTTTTTTAAATAATAGTTCTAAAAGAAAGCAGTGTATTGTATTATATATTTTAAAAAATTATTAAGTAACTGTCAGAAGGTAATGTGTTAATATTGAATTTACATGTATGTATATTCATAATCTATTTTTTTCTGTATGATATGGTTAACGCATAAAAATTACTTTTTGATACATAATTTTATGTTTTCGCTTTAGAAACTTTGTTTACGTTTATGATATATAATTACCTATGAATAAAATACAAGAAAATACGCTAACGCGAGTGTATAGTTATTTCAAGAGGTAACGGAATGTTCTATATAGGGGACAAAATGAAATAGACACCCTACAAAACTAACAACTTTTTTTTATACAGAAATGAATATTTAGTGGAAAAAAATGTCGTCACCGAAATATGGATGACAAGACAGTTAATGTCTTGAACATTATTCACTCGCTTGAAATCGAAATAGCAATTCCATTCTCCTGTTGCCAACATTTAAGCATTGAAGAAAATATAGATACATGATAAACATAAATTTTCTCGCTCGTCCAGGAAATTAATAAGGACAAAACAGGCATAATCATTGCAGTTGTGAAAAATCGAATAGTAGTTACGTCACTATTGAAGGAATTATATGCTCAATCAATTTGATTGCTAAATTTTGCCAGGGGTGACATATGATTTGTTATCGCAACACTGATATCTCTCCACCTGCTCTGGCGACGAAAGTTATCCGAGCACTCGTGCCGGTCAGCGGGTTGGTATCGCCGAACCAGGGAAATTAAGGGGAATACAGTTACCCTCTCTCTATCATTACCGGATTAGTCGCGTGACATTGCGATGTATGATACGACATGTATGACAGGGACGAAACACATCACGTGACCGGGCCTTTGCAGAAGCGTGGGGGTGCTAGCCGCCGGAAAATGGGGGAATAGCGTGGTAGAGGGGGAAGGGTAGAGTGGGAGGCAAGTCTTAATCGGGCGACGCTGGTCAGCGTTCGCAGCGCGCAGCATCACCAGAATACTCTTCAGCATCAGCCCTGTCTCGACTTCGCGATATCCCGAGCGCAGATACGTCATCGGCGTCAGTATGTACACCCAGGGAGCCGCATTTAGACCGGGTTCGCAAGCCATTCTTTTTACGTTTCCCCTCTCTGATGCGGCCCGTCAGACATAGGAGGGTGCTCGTGGACGACGGCGCTGCTCGCGGGCAGTTTCCAAATCGCGCTTATGGTCGCGGTCGCGGTCGTGGCGTATCGCGAAAGAGGGACGCACCTGTATGCCGCTCCTCGGCTCGGCTCGGCACGGCTCGACGCGCAGCTGCGACCTTCGACGCCCTTGTGCCGGCGGTCGTGCAACGCGACGCCCGTCCTCGTCATTTTTACGCCGGACACACGCACGTCCACGCGGAGCACGGTTTTGCCTCCTCGAGTTTGGAGCTCTAGCTCGGTTCGACCCCCTCCTTCGATATATATCGTGCCCGGAAACAGTGTCCTCGACTGCCAGATCGGGCTGTGACAGTGTCCTCCACTTCCGGTCGCCCTGGACGGGCCCGCAACACCACTGCCAGGCGGAGAGTCGGTGAGTGAAAGCGCCCTTCGCGCTAGGGCCGACCGCGTGCACGCGCGCTACCCGGTAAACAGCATCCAGGGGCCGCACGGTCGTCGCGACGGCACACTTCGAATTCTCAAATGGCAACCGCGTCGCGCACTGTGTACCCTCGCCTGCGCCCATGCGAGTCGGCCGAAGGGGGTCACCCGCGATAGCTTCTCCCGTCTCACACACGAACTTGATTGTTTTCTGGTGCGCGAGGATATGTGGCGACTGGTGGGGGCCATTGTTATTATATCGGTCCCGAGTGTGCACACCGCCATCGTGACATTTTTTCGGACACTGGTGAATTTTTATTGATTACTTTTATTGGGTTTCGATGAGTGAACACATTTGTCTGTGGTGCAGTTTGGATTTTTATGGTTTTTCTAGCGCACCGACGCTGAGTCGAGAGTACACGGCTCACGTGGGTTTCCTTAAATGTGGTTTCTAGTTCGGAGTTGTACCATGAGATTTCGTTTTTCTTTTTTTATTTAGTGCAATCGAGAGGTAGTGAAATCGTGATCCTACATCGAAGACCTTCCGGCGCGTGTAGCTTTGTGTTTTGTCTGAATTTTGACGCGTGACTAGTTGCTTTTGTCTTTGATAAGTTGACTGTCGATCTTTGTGCAAAATAAAAATATTCTGCATTGATTGTGGGAAGCAGGAATAAAATAAAAATTGATTTCATCTCTTTATCCTAATATACATATATATTCTTGAATTTGTATAATCTGTTACTGTTTTATATTTCAATCAACTAGTCTCTTTATAAATGCATAAAGATCCACAGTATATTGATAAGTATTTATGAAAACGAAGCCACTTTCCGTTTGAATAACTTTTTCATTTATTGGCGAGGAAATCGCTTCGAGTAGCGTTGTGGTGATTTCATTTGTTTGTCACCGTATAATATATAACAAATTATTCGACAAAAAAGTTTCTCAAATTTTTAGCGTGGGTGGACCCCTTTTGTTTACGCCCCGACTTCGAGCGAACCCTAACCTAATCAAAACGAAATTTTAATTGTTTTGGAAAATTAAATTCCTTAAAAAGGCTAGAATATAAAATTTGATAGAATTTTGTACAATTTTTATATGTTTTGGATCTACGAAATCTGTTCCCATTAAAAATAAGATTTTATTATTTCATTCCACTTTCATAAAATTTGTCTAAAAACGTTGGAAAATGCATGAACGTCCGCAGTGTAGTAATCAGAAATAGGTTTGGTTTAGGTTAGAGTTTTCTGATTTAGAATGAATCGCCTCTATGCAGGACGAAAGCCAATTAAAATATTATTCCAATGGGGGCTGCTTCGTTTTCGTACATATTCACCGAGAACTTCTGTGGTTCAAGTTACACTAGATCCGCAGAAATGTGATCCATGCGTTTTTGTTCAAATTTATTTTTCATTTCAATAATTTTTTCGGGCGTAACTTGGGGGCAGTGAAACTACAATACTAAAAAGTATTTTTTGATAAACATAATTTGATATTTTTTCTGTATTTTGACGGGTGCTTTTGTAGTTGTTTTTATTTTTATATGAGACATTTCAACGACGCTTGAAGTTTAGTTATAGAGTTTACTTTGTGCTTCGTGTAATACTTCGTTCGTAATTAGCTGCGATTGATGACGAAATCGTTTGTTGACTACTTAATGTCGCGTAGTGACCTTATTCTTAGATGGGTTTTGTTTTCAAACGTCCAGGTTGCTTCAAGTGTTTTTAAACAAATTAGAAAGGAAACAACAAACATTGTTGTTTCATGAACGACTTTACAATGTTAAATATCAAATAGTAATTGGACTTCTAATTTTATGTTATATTGAAGTTAATAAATTGTAAAAAATTTAAAGGTATCGATATATTATTTTCAACTTGCATATTAGAATAATAAATCCACATCAGTCCCCTACGTTAATTTGAATCAGACTCCGAAATAACAGTATGTTCTGCACATCGTTTTATTATTTAGGATGGTCGTAAACAATAATCTTATCCTAATTTTACATCACCCTATTTCAATGTTTTCATTTTTAAACAAACCGTTTATTTTAATTGTTTATTTTCACAGCGTATTGTCTTTCGCGTCATTGTATCAATGTGACGTCAAGGAACAATTGAAATTTGAAATGTGCGGAACGGTTCAGAGCTGAAAAAAAAGAAATTTTTGCCTCTCATTTCTTCTACAAGACCCAGAAAACTTTTTTATTTGTAGTTTTATGTCAGGGTATATTGAATTATTTGTGTGAAAAGTTTGGTTTTTTATTTTGCATAAAGATCTGCAATCTACTAACACCGATTGTGACATTTTATTCATTCCCCGTTTCTTCAATTTTTCTTGATGCTCTGTCTGCAAGTTGAAAATATAGATTAGGCTGCAGATTTCAAACTATAAATAACGACACGAGGAACGCGCACGTGATCAAACAAGAAGTATATTTCTGCTTGTACTATTATTTTACCATTACGTAATCAGTGGCATCGCGTGTATCATCGATGACTTTTGCTGAACATGTACCGAAGTGTGTATCGAACCTCCAACGGTATTGTCTATCAATTGGAATGCACTGTCGGACCAAAGAGTAATGATACAACGAGAAGACACTCTGGGCGGCACCTTTGATGTCCCACTCGTTCAACTGTCCCTGTCTACGATTCATTTTATGATCTCGTTGACTTGAACCTTTTCGTAATTCGTAATTTCCTAAAAAAGCAGAACGCAAATTGTCGTTGTGCAATTCCAACTAATTGCAATTTTTGAAAAAATTTCTTATCACGACATGTAGTAAACTAATTGCTCTAACTTCTCAAGAAAGTTCGAATTGTACGTTCCAATATTAAAAAGTTATCGTTTTTTTGAGAGCGTCCGCATATTAATGGGAGTCATTGTATGTATACAATACATATACAGAGAGAGAAAGAATTATGCGTTTTCTCTGTTTGCGTTACGTTCGTGTATCTCGTTCCTCAATAATGCGAAATGATGTAGCGCGTATCGTCGATAAAAGTGTGCATTAATGATTGCACTTTGCGATCTCCCTGAAAGTTGACAGAACACGTTGACACGAAGAAACGAAGGAATCCAATTGGCGGTAACACCGAGACTCGATAGCTTGTCTAATCGTTCGAACCATTTCGAGTTCAGTTCTTTTCACTCGAGGCGTCGTTGTCGAGCGAAAATTACTCGCGACATTTTTTTTCTTCTCTGATTTGTGAGAAGAATTTCATTCCAATATTAGCACGGCAATCTGTCACTCGTTAATTAACCCTGCTATGTCGCACGCTGTTTTTACAGGAATGTCACGCTGAGAACTTTTCAAAAATTTGGTAAAAATTTACTAGAATACTTTCGAGTAGACTGCCAGTCACGAAAATATAAATATACGTATCGAATGTCAAATGTTTAAAAAAAGTGTAAAAATGGACATTAAAAAATTAATGATGGTTCTCACATTTGTTTAGAAAAGAATATGAGAGTAGTCGTGAATATATTTCAATTAATCAGCTCTTTTATTAATATGACATAAAGATGATTAAAAAAGTGTTGCAATACAAAGTTCAATAGATTAAACAAATATCTCAACAGTTTCATACTTTCTTGACATTTCGTTTACAAAAACAGAAAATTGCATGATCATCTGTAGAAATTTTGAAAATTTTTAAGCATAGCTTAATTTTTGATAAATACTTATTACAAACATGTTGAAATGAATACATTTTTTAAATTAGAATTATTAGGTACGTTTGAAAATTTCATGATATTGTGTTTCACATTCAATTTATGTTTTCCGGGGAGCAAGTATAAGAACTATTCTAATGGCATAAAATTGAATGGCATCATTTTTACACAGATTTAATACACTTCATTGATTATTTATTAATAACAATTTCGTCTTGAATTAAAAAAGTCACATGTGCTTCCGATCCATTTGCAAATACGATTGAAGGAGGCGCGCTAATAGATCGCTCTAGATCCGTATCGCGTTACAGACCCTTACTTAAGCGCTAACACACACGTATTGGATTACAATACAGGAGCTCTCTCGAGTGTCTAACAAATTAATGCAATCGATAGCCGGAAGTGTTACATCGCATTCTCATTCTATTCAATTTTAAACCTGCTTTTTATAAAATGCAGATTTCATGCATTTACAACTAGACTGCGGATTTTATGCATTTATTACAACAATGAGTAGATGTAATTTAAAATAATATAAACATTAAAGGGTTAACCTTCAATTACTCGCACGCCACTTTCTACATAACTGATTACATGGAACTTTACAACTCATTAAATGCAAAATAAATATTTGCTAGTCGACACCTTTGTTTATGCCAGAAGCACTATATATAAAGTTTTTATTAATTAAAAGTTGACACTCTCTAGAAGAAAGGAGAGTTTAACACTCGAGTGGTGACTCGGAGTCACCACTAAAAATTGATACACCATTATACAAAATATTGAGAGCTTTAAGCTGATTGCACCAAATTTCTTGTCAACCCTTTCTTCCAGAATTATCAAGGTCACATACAGTTTTTTATAGGTGAACCTACAATTTTCTTACACCCATCTTTTACGGGATACTGAGACGAATTCGACAAGCACCATAAAAAGTATTTCTTCTTCATCTATAAATCAGTGTTTCCCAAAGTTGGGCCCACGCCCCACGGGAAGAGGGGGGGATTTGGTTGTTAAGGGGGGCAATTCAATAATTTCCTACTTATTTCTTCATAAAACCTATCATTTAACCCTTAACACCATTATAAATTGCTATACCATTATTCAAAATATTGTTTGGATTATTAAATGTGTCGGTGTTGTACGAGATATTATATCAATGTCATATCCATAAAATGAAAAACAAAATTATATAGAATCAAATTATTCTAGGTCGGAAGAAATGTTTAATTTTCCAGTTAATACAGCTCCGAGTGCAAAGGGTTGAGGAAGGTATTCCCATTGAAGTGGGTACGATTACTCATGTGACTACTCACTCTTGTATGTATTTCACTTGTTTCCCAAGAGGAAGATAGTACGTGTGATCGATTTGTTTGCATCATAAGCGGAAACGTAGAAATCAATCATTGTGGTCGCTGATCATCCCGCGCATCATTCTATCCGCTGGTCAATTAATGTGTATCCGTTGTTCTTCCGTGGTATTGTGCCATGTACCGTCCGCGTGGCGTTCCTTCCTAGAGTATGCGTACATATGTACATATGTACGTGCACTTCGATCGTTCAAACAGGAGATAGCATTGTTACCGCTATTCTCGGCTGTTCCGATTAGCCATCGGGATTTTCCTTACAATTACAAGATTGCTACGCGTGTTGCAGATGTTTTCATACTCACTCTGGCGGATCGACTATTAATGAAAACGCTTAATTGTTTTGGTCATCCTTCTCTTAATCGCCCCGAACGTTCAATTTATCTAATTTATATTTAAGTGATCTAATTGAATTTCATTAATTTTAATTTGATTTGATTTAATTTAATTTATTTCACTATTATGTTAACGCGAGAACAAAACCAGTTATGCCCAGTAGATAATACAATATCGTAAGATAAAGTGTTATCTGGAAAAAAATGAAATTGCAAATACATGTACGTTAAAATTGTCAGTATCTGAACATTCCACTATTTTTCTTTGATCTTTCCAAATGTATATCTCACTGTTTTTTTTATTACGCAATAACGTAATAAAAGTCCAAGTCCAACATCAAAGAGACAAGTTGATGTGGCAACTATGACTGTTTTAGATTTTTATGGTTGTTCTCGGAATAGAATCAATTTATGCATTTATAGGAAAATTGAATAGATGAAATTCAAAATTGTATGAAAATTTTTAAAATTGAGGATGTATACTATACGATTTCTCATCTATTAACAATATTAAGGGAAGAAATAACGTTCAATTTAGTTTCTATTTCTTGCAATCGATGCAGAGAATTTTTATTTTGCATAAAGATACGTAGTCTACTTATAAGTACGTGCTTGCGGTTGATTATGGGTAATATTAATGTTTCATTTAAATTTTAGCTCACTAGTTACAGATTGATTAGACGAATTATTTTATGATTGTCACGTCTGAATTCCACTAGTATAAAAATTTTAGTTGCTCGCTCATTTGTAGTTCATAAAGGTTTATCAATTATAAGAACAATAACTCATTGTCTGCACAATTATTCCATTCAGTGAATTTATAA
This sequence comes from Lasioglossum calceatum, assembly GCA_963966675.1. NCBI lineage: Eukaryota > Metazoa > Arthropoda > Insecta > Hymenoptera > Halictidae > Lasioglossum > Lasioglossum calceatum. The sequence continues at coordinate 3,873,054 of OZ016541.1, forward strand.
ATTTATTATATTTCTAGGATACCTTTGTCATGATATTATGTTCATCAAATATGTCATGTTAATTCTCGATTGCTTTTGTATTAAATAGATCAAAATTTTTACCACGACTTTTACTCTTCTTTTCTTTATTTGGACTCATTTATTCGTTATGTTTATTTAATCGTATTCAACTCGGTGAAAGAAATTATTATGAAGAAATTACATTAAATTAAGGTGCATTAGAGTTCTCGTTTCATTGTGTTTGCATTCTAGATAAGTAAGCATTGTTATAAGACTACCAGCTGACGAAAATACTCGATAGTATGTCATCAGCCCATAACGAATAGTCCCGATGGGCCAGGCGAATAAATCTTTCTACGGTGAAATACTTGAATGTTGTAACATCTTTCTGGGCGTCATTTTGTATATCTGGACGTCATCTTGCTGGCAGCAGTATGCAAGAACACCGGGAATCCTCAAATTTTAGTTGAGACGTCTTAAAATAATCGTCGCGTCGTGCGATTATCATGCGCGGAACACGTGACAAGTTCATATTAATACATAGTCAAATCTGTGGATGCGTATAGTGCGTTCAAAATTGTTCTATATACTGCATTGTACAGTAGAGCAAAAGTCTCGAAGGAGCCATGGGTCTCGTGTGAATCGTTCTCTTAGAAAACGACGTTAAAGTTTCGTAAACCATTTTATTCCATAGTCTACGGGGTGTCCCAAGATGGTATAAACGTGGAGGGGGATTCTACATGAGAAAATATAGAACAAACTTTTTCATTTGTCTCTTTCTTTCCGAGAAAGAGTTTGAAAATCCGGCGAACACGCGTGCTATTGAAATAGGAATTGTTTGACGTGTCTGGTCATGACCTACTAATTCTACTTAAAAACGTTAGGCACGCGAACTTGTCGGATTTTTAGTCTATTTTCTCGAAGACGACGCGCAACGTGTCAAATGATAAATATTTATTCCATATTTTCGCCGTTTCTTCTCATTTAGAATCATCCCCTCCACGTTTATACCACTTTGGGTCTCCCTGTAGAGGTATAAAATGAAATAGTTTACGAAACTTTAAAGTTGTTTTATAAGAGAACGGTTGACTGGAGACCTATAGTCTTTTGTTCTTCTCGATAAGTACTATAGAATGCAATAAACAAATTTTTGTCGAACAAAATTTGTCAGCTTTTTAAACAGATTGTTTAAAAAGATTATCTATCCACAGGTGCAGATAATGGTATAGTGGTCGCGACATAAAATTTTGAAATACCCTATACGATATGCTGTATAAAATATTTAAAGATCAACTTACTTAAAACTTTACTTCGATAAAGATATTTCTAATCTAATATTAGGAAGTACGTCAACCTTCATTGTAACACTGCAAGAGAAGATTTAGAATTTTCTGAAGTTTATTCCTAAATCTGGTTCACGTTGGAAAAATAGATCTGTCGGATATATCGATTTTGTGACGTACCAAGAATACTGAAATCAGATAAAGCCCGGAGAAGTTAAAATACGATTAGGAAGTGAGGTACATATATACAGGGTGCCCCGTTACTGCTGGTACAAGCGAGTAGGGGTGATTCTACGTGAAAAATTGAATCGAAAATGTAGAATAAAATTTTTTCATATGACGCTTTATTTTCGAAAAAAATAAGTTTGAATATTTATCAATTATTAGTACCTACAACACTTTCTTTTTGTAAGACATATTTTAAAAATGAATTTGCCTTGCCGTATGTGAAGTATAAGATCGCGACTGTCCTAAATACATGATAGCAACCGTGGTAATGAATATGGTAGAGAGGCAATAGATCAAAGTGAGGAAGTAGCAAGTGGGTCGAGAAGCCTACCTCGCTGTAAGGTGGTTTGCCTATCTACAGGCGACCCCGTTAATTAGTTTTATTCGACGTCAAAATGTAAACACTTTTTTCACTTATCCAAACGTAGAAATTGTAATAGACATTTTTTATGGAACAATTTATGTAGTTAATATTGTTTCATATATCTTCCGAACCGGAATGTATAAATAATTTTAAAGCTTCAGTATACATATAAGATGTTTTGCATAAATTTTCATTTCGAATACATTGGTTTTGTAATATGTTTGGAAGAACATAGTTGTTAATCTAGTTACCCATATAAATCAACAAATTTTGTAATAACTTTTTTGTTTTGATTGCAAATAATATATGTATAGTGCTAAATGTGATAGTTCTTGTTGCTTTGGAAGTTTAGATAATATTGGGTAGGCTTTTATCGGTAAATCCGTAACATATTTCAAAATGTAATAAAAAAGAAAATGTTTTGAAGATTACGTTTAATTGTTGGAAATTTTTACCTTGAAAATACAAAAGTTTATAATTTGGAAAAATTGTGTTTCTGGTTAGAAATCATTTTCGTATTGTTTCTATATCTTTAAATCATTTTATCACCAGTATCTCGTATTTTATTATGTTCTTATATTTATCGCATTATATTTGAAAATATAAAATTTGCCAAGTATTTACTTGTAACACAAATAAAATTATACCCTTGTGAGAAAATAATTATGGACTGCTTTCGCCGCGCGCGTTATACCAAATAATTCAAAGTATTTATCTTAACTACCAGTTTTCCGACGATGCAGCGAACCTTTTCCAATAATTTTAGGGTTAAAGAAATTTCCTCCGTAGATACGGACTTCCTCGATGTTAAGATTGGTTGCACACGTGTCTTCCGAGATGTTTGAAAAAATCGAATTGATGTTTAGCCACGAGTGAGCAGTTAATTTGCTTCAACGTCCGCGTATACAGCCTGACCGTTCATTAACTCTCTAACAAGAATTCTGTTGGAAAAAGGTTACGATGTCGAACTTACAAATTTTCTTAAATGTCGATAACGTGTGGGAACATTTCCTATAGTACATTGTTCAAGATTTTCAATTCCACTACGGTACCAACATACCTAATTACGTAAACAATATTTTGAATTATGGTGCAGCAATTTTTAGTGATGACTCCGAGTCACACCACTCGAGTGCTAAGGGTTAAACTTCCACATAGTGGTAAAGTCGTAATGAACTGCAAGATCGGCCGTCCGTGCGTCGGTTGGAGGATTAAACAAGATTTCTAAAATTGAACAGAATTTACTGGTAGATCGCTATTCGAAAAATTATAAATCTCAAGGAAAATAGTAGTTAGGAGAAGCATCTCCCCTAACCGACTAAATCTCCGCGCTATCTCGTCTTCTCCGGTAACTCGATTATGCCTGAAATATTTGTCCCTCGATATCTTGGGACTCCGTAGCGTACTGTTAGCAATTTAGCAGGTTGGAGCGAGTACATAGTTCTCCGGTTATTTTCACCGGTCCTGGTACGGGGACGCAGCAGCAGGTATCCGATGTCCTGGCAAATATTTCCGACTAGTCTTCGGCAAGATAGCAGTAATGTGATATCGCGGGACGTCGTAATCAAGAATAAAATTTACCCGTATCTTGCCGGGCCGGCCACGACCTACGACCAGGTATATAGGGTCGCCGGCTGGGAATTCTTCTCTTGGCGTCTTCAGGTTGTCGACACCGTAAAAAGGAGCCAGTCGCCGCCATAGTCTTTGATCCTTGCGGCCAGAGTCGCCGAGGTGGGCTCTGCTTTGACCTCTGATCCTCTTCTGCGTGAGTTCAGGTTCGTGTTCACGCGGGGCAGCTAGTCGGAGAAGTGCGAACGACGACCTCGATTCACCGTCACGTTGTATCAATTGGTCGCTCGAGCGCGCGCTGGGCTTTCGTCGACCTTTAAGTCGCGAATCGCCGCACTAACGAATTCGATGGACCCCCCGGAACCTACAGTCCTCGACAAGATGATAGCACGTATACAGTGACGCGCAAAACTGAACTCGCTTGATCAAATTTTCTAGAATTTATACATTCGGACAAACAAATATCGTTCTTCAATACGGTGGTCCGTGTCCCTATTTCTGATCAGCACGCATATTTCTTATTTAATGTAGGAAGTTAGACATGAAATTATTTTGAATTAGTTCAGTATTTTCGTACAAAATGCTAATTTGTCCGCTGCTGAATGTGGCAGCACATTAACAGAAATAAATTTAGTAGGTGTGTCCGTTGTGAAGATACGTGATTTCAGGAGTTCCTTTGCGTTCGAGCGTTGCGTTGCGATATTACTGAAAAAGTGACTAAAGTAATTCTTTTGGCCAAAGATTCATCACAACTTATTCAGGAAGAAAAAAACTAAACGTAACAATAATATTTTTTAGTCAATTTCAATCAAATTAAGGGTGTAGAATCTCGCTATGACTTTTGTATACACTCTGTGCAGTTAGTAAACAAATCTTACATACAACTGCAGAGTTTCAAATATTTGAACTCAAGAAGCGAAGGCTTTCAGACTGTGTATAGACAGTTCATACATTCCTTATAAAAGTGACTTTTATTTAGACTGTAGCCGGTGGCGACATGTCTCCTGTACGCCTACAATTAAGCCATAAACGTGGTAACGGTACATGAAGACTTTATCTGCGCCGAGTTTGCGGACTTCCAACCTTCACACCTTACTCCTTAAACTCTACATAGTCATCACATTGCGCCGCAAATCCTAGACCTCCGGCATGCGTGCAAATATACATGAATAAACATAGAACTTTTAGATAGTCATATAGCATGTCAACAAGGAAAGAATCATAGGAGCCTGCTAAAAATACGAAATTAATTCTACCTGCCCGATACTCTCTGTTGAGGATGATCGCGGAAGATGACAGCAAAGGATTTCCATATTTAACAAATTTCTTAGAGCGGATCAAAGCATTTATTTGAACCATGCAAAGAGATAATTTTTTAATTTCTTGACAATGAAAAAGAAAGTGTTTTTAATCTTTTAGCTTAAGTGGATCCACCGGAACTATATATATTTATAACCAAACATTTTCTGCCTGAAACATTTTCCTGTATTACTAAAAACAACGGTGTTAGGTGCCTCGCCCTGTGTATGCTGGTAATTATATTTATTCAGTATTTTGATATAACTATCTTAAGATTTAGATAACGTTTTATAAAATTAAAAAATGGCTTTCATTTACTAATTCATTAAGAACGAATATTAAATACACCCATTTAGAATTGTATTTTTCAAGTCCACTTTCGAGAGGCTTATAATAATTAAAAACTTTTAAACGGTGATTAAAACATTCAATAGAAAAATTGTCCATTGATATTTAAATTTATCTAACATTTATACATATTCGGTATAACTTTACTAGTGTACTAATGTTTTTCGAAATTTCAAGGTCATCGATGTTTTTTTAAATAGGACTACACATTTTCATTACAACAGTCTTATAGCTCATAAAAGAAAAAACAAATTCAAAGGTGTGCGATATGTTGACCTTTACGCGACCTTCAACGAGAAAATCATGTTCGCATGGGGAGAGGGTAAAGGTTAGATTTGTATGTATCAATGTAAAATATTGCTTGCTAAGATTATCGCTTTGATATGATGCTTGTAAACATACGATAAAAAAAATTAATCAAAGATTCATCAGAGGGTACGTTTTTCTTAAAATATAATGCAGTGTATTATTTAATTCATAATAAATTATATTAATAATCCACTGTACTATATGCAAGATTTAGTTCGAATACTTTCGATGCTTGAATTTTTGCCAGATGCGTCTGTTGTTTTCGTAGATTTAGTGGATTTGGTTGACTCAGCGGAGGTCACCTTGACAGGGAGGGTTGCGTCCGATCCATAAAAGTTTATAGTTCACGAAAGACACCCTCGAGCGAAAGATCCTCCCACAAACCATCGCTCCACGTAGTGGTTTGTGCCGAGTTTCCGGACGATGGTCCGGAAAGGTCATCGACAAGAGAACGTCCTCCTCTTCCAACTACGAAGAATGACTTACGGTATCAGGTCGCAGGGATTTCCTTTTGTTTCGACGTTCTTCGAACCATATTCAACAGTTATACACTATTTTTACAAATACAAAAGTTGGTTAATTAAGTACATATATCTGCATTTATAAAGTGAATTATTAAAATACTTTATTGCAATATAATTCTAAGAAGGTGAAAGAAGGTTAACCGATCTCGATGAAATTTTCAGTATGCACAAAAGTTATCGAATTCTACAAAATTTGTCAAATTATCGTTACACCCTCCTTTTCAGATAGAATAGTTGAAAAAACATCATTTTTTAAATTTTGTATGATTCCTACCAATTGCAATCGAAACAAATTTTTCTTTACTCATTCTCTAGCAAACTAGTCTACAATCTTTAAAAAAAATTAAAGTACTTTGGACCAATTTCAGCAATGTTATGCAATTTGTTAAGAGGAGCCATTTAATATTGTCCCCGACTATTCACGCTCCCTCACATTTTATAAATCTGCACGTGGATGCATAATGAAGACACTTCCCAAACCGAAAAGATACTGCGAACAATTACAACGGAGCGGAGGTGCGACCATAACCAGAAGTCATTGGCCGTTGCAGTGAAGCAAGACGCAACGGTATGCTACATTTGTGTTTAGGTGCGCACGGTTCGTATGCGTGTGGCATGCGAGTAGAATCTCGAACCGTGAATGCTGCACGGGAAACACACCGCGCCCTTGTAATTGATGTTACTTATGAGAATTATACCGGCCACCATAAATAACGAAAAATTAACTCGTCGGCGATCCGCTGCGAGGAAAACTTAAGTGAAACACACCGAGCGTTTGGCTTAATTGGCGCAACTGGATGCGTACGATTAATTACCAATACTGCTCGGTGCTTCGACTGACGGTAATTGAGAACAGGCGTGAGATTCATGGCCGCGAACATATAAATTATTGGGAACCAGTATGTTGAGTCCGCTGGTCGCGATTGTTCGTTCGCTTATAAGGCGACTCAGATATATAATATTTTTCTTTTGTAATTTACACACACTGACTCCGAGACATACATACATGCATAACATCCGCTGTCCAATTATAAGTTGTATAATTCGTCTATTTTACTATATTTTATTACAAGTTATTTACGTCTTTATATTTTGTTTTAACGAATGTATCAATTCTGTAAAATTATAATCTATGAATGAATTATTCAATTGACGGTAGTTTATTACTCGATTGGTTAGATAGCGACACTCACAGTTGAATGTTGACAATTTCATCTGACAGTTCTTAATAGTTTGATCTTGCGCAAGACAACTCTATTATTTCGCCGAGATTCTATTGGTACTGGGTCTGTTGGCACTCACTGACAAATTGAAATACATGTCTACTAATCTAGAAGAGTAATAGTAGTTAGGCGGAAAGCTTTAAATTATCGGTACGTTGATTCGGAGGTCGCGCTTAATTAGTCCTTCGCTGCACGAGCAGATGAGAGAACAAATGCGACAATGTGTGCAGTGCCGGCTACGTATTAATCTTACTTGTGAACTTATATTTCCGCTTAGAATGATTTGAACGATAGGTCATCCTGAATAATTGAAAAAAGGAACACATGAAATCCATAGTTATTGTCATTACTGATTTCTCCTCTGGTCTTTTCGTATTATTTTATTATTATATTGTATATTTGAAATAATACTAGAAATAGTCTTTAAAAATATTGTACTTATGCGAGAAAGGGTACACAATAGTATACTTATATATCGTTTGAGCAGAGATATAAAAATTGCATTGTAATAGAAGACACAATACAGAAGCCTACTATAACAAAATAGTTTTATCACAATAACACAAATACTTTAGTTTCTGCAAATTTAAAATTAATGAAAAAACATAAAAAAAACCTATTAGAATATTTTAATTTTATGGTGTTAGAATCTTAGATATAATAAATTTAACAATATTTTATTCGTTAAAGATGAGGATATCTATGCTATTTCTACATAATTTTATATGTTTCTCAAAATCCCCAACATCAGTTAATTTGGGTTAATTGAGTAGGCCTCCGAACAGTGTTGGCCCAGGACCTCAAAATTAACGGCCCGTCGCTGTTTGGAGTGTACTCTGTAGATCCACAATTGGTTTGAGTTGCAAGACCCACCCTGTATAAGAATGTACTTATCTTAGCAAAACTGCAGCAGCTATTAGCAAGGTCCGCAACAATGTAAGAAAAGCGACTGACCGAACCCGTTGCAAGTAGAATAAGTTACATTTTTGAGCCAATGATCGGTTCACAGAAGGAAATATGAGTTAAGCTCGGTGTATATTGTATAGTCTCAGGACGTTTTACGGACCACTTACACAACGTTTTTTTTTCTGTTTACTGCCTCGGAAGCCTCGAGATCCTCTTACTATATAAGCTTCACGACAGAAACGAGAAGTATTATAATGTAATTATTAGACTGCGGATGTTTACGACTTGTAAAACTTTTCAAAAAATGATGGACTATTGAATTGAACAGAATTGAGTACGATTTTTCTTTAATTTGGATCAGGAAGTGCTACTACCAATGGAAAGGTTCTGTAGCTTAAGTGTTAAAAGGTGTAAAAATCTAACCTTCCAAGGTCATAGAAATTGAAGAGGTGTCCTCTTTTCTGTATACATAATTACCAGAAATTGTAATTGTGGTTACAAGTTTTATTATTAATGTTCGGCGAATACTTTAACGAGCATAAACCAATGCTTGTACGAATAAGTGGAATCGGTAGGTCATGAACAGACACGTCAGACGATTTCTGTTAACACTTTACCTACCGAAAGCCTATTGATAGGATTTTCAAACATTAAAGCGTTAATGTTTATTTTTAACTTTCTCAAAAAATGTAAGATTAGGATTTAGCGCTTACCGTTATATTACATAATTCCACTTTATACATATTACATATTACGTTATATACTTCTCTAATTTTTTGTAAAGTGTTATTTCTATGTATGCTATATAAACCAAACTAGGTTTATGGCATCAATAAATAAATAATTAATTAATTAATTATGCTGTACCAAAGGAAAGCATAGAAATTTTCTTTTACATTAGAATCTTAAATGACACGATTAGATGACGTTATTGAGGGTGACTTGTTAGTTCACAATGAAAATTGCTGTTGCTTTTCAAGGTTTCATTAAAAAGTGTTTGGCCGTGTACCATAGATTTTTTCAAAATTATGCAATAATTAAATAACAGCACGCGTGTTCGAAGAATTTTCGAACTCGATTTTCTCGAAACCAAAGCCCCGTACGAAAAAATGTTATTTTACATTTTCGACTTATTTTTCTATGTAGAATAATCATCCCCTTGCGGTTGTGTGTTATTAGGTTACACAGGCAATGAAACATTAATTGTTGCCGTTGAAATATGTTAATGGACAGACGTAAACATACGATTCCTATTTCTACTTTGCAATTAGGTAACCGGTGTTCTGTGTCGCTGCAGCGTTAACCACCCTGTATGACTGCGTACAAACGAGTAGACGTGTTGCAGGACGTTTATTTTCGCGGGAGATATCGGGCCTCCTCGAACCAGCCGTGGCTGAAATACGATGCGTTACGCACGATAATGCGTCTTAAGAGAGCAAAGAGATTTTTCTACCTTTGCGCTGCGAGACCACACCCTTTGTGATCTGTATACCGGGTGTCTCCGTAGGCCGGGATAACAGAACGCAGTACGTGGGTCGATATCGGTTATTTTCTTGAATTTGTACTGTCTGCAAAAACTCGGAGATTAAAGTAATCGTCAGCTGACCGTTGAAAATGGAACTCGTTGTCTCCGAACTGCAATTGTGATATTATATTTAAGTTGACACGAGCGATTTCAGTGAAACAGCCACGAACGAATGCAACAAGAATAAGCAAGCATTCGCGTAGTAAAGAGAATATATAAGGTGTCCCATTTATATGTGACACCGTCGAATATATATTTCAATTATCAAAACGCATAAAGTATTTTATAAATAGTTTGAACGATATTAAGTACTCGGTATCTTGCAGATGCTTCTTTCAAATGTTTTTTTCTCGGAGTTCATCCAGGTCATCCAAGTTTTCATTCCAAATTCCAAATAATTACATATGTTTTTCTGTTGCATCGCTTGCCTCGTAATCTTCGAACGACCTTGAACCCCGAACATAAATATAACATTTCAAACTTCAAAGATTATTAATATAAAAGCAATTTTGACAACGTTCCATGTACGTGCCATTTTGCATGTACGTACTTCGATCCTAGTATGATTAATCGTGACCATTGCTCGGTTTGTCAGTGTTTTGATAGTCATAAACGATGATTACTACGAATGCTAAATATTTGCAACAAGTCACCACGATCCAATAAAACTGTTGAACAACATAAACAACAGGGTATCAACGTAACAGAAAAAAAGGGTGTTATTCAATAATGACCAGAATATCATTCGTATGCATTACGATGAACGGGTCATCGGTGACAGTCAGATAAACATACTATCGATAAGAATATATCGTTATACGCTTATAAGATTACAGTTGGGCAAATTTTTGTAATTGAAAATATCATCTAAACTTTTCATTCCAATAAAAATCATTTAAATAATGTCAAAAGTGATCTATTTATTATTTCCTATTTGCAAACAAAAGATTATTTCTTGCTTGCAAGATTTTCTAATTTTCTCTTAAATTTTGTATTTGGAATATACGGATCACTATATCTTGAATTCATTTAAAATTAATGACTGGAAGTTCTCCACAATTATTAAGTTCGACAGAACTGAAGCTCCATCTGCTGTTTGCGGGAGAACTGCTAGAATTGAATCGCGTTAATCTGTCTTCTTTCGAAACCAAGAAGCAATTCAGATTAAATGCATAGATTTTAATAAATAAATATCGTGTACGTACGATTAGAATTCTAAGTGGTTGATTCTTGCGGCCTCTTAAAAATTGATCCGACACAACCCAACTTGTGCAAACCTAATCGGAACTGATAAAAGACATCTTTATTTCACTATTAGATAATAATCGTAAAATTTTGTTCTTTTCGTTCCACCTTAACCAACATATTTAAATAATGGTACTGTAATTTTTGGTGGCGACTCTCTCCGAATCACCATTCGAGTGCTAAGGGTTAAGATTCGCACGTTCCTGTATCGCCAGAGTCGTAACAATAAATGACTTCGCCGGCGCGTGTCAAAAACGCGTAAATGGATGAAACGTTTGAGTGGACGCACGCAAACGGTTTCTTTGGTTGTCTGAGCCAGCCTGTACACGATTTCGAGGAACGAATTATTTTTATTGTTCGCCTCGTTCTCCTTCTTGCTCGTTTGGCACCCACGACACGCGTTCCTCGTGTGACGAACAGCACGCAACATGCAACTGCATCTCGATGTCTCGTGACCATGATATCGTTTCTCCAAAGGGCGACCTGTTCCAACGAATGTTTCAATGTTTGAATCCGATTCACCGTAATCCGGTTTCAGGGTTTTTCGTGATTTTCTGGTTCCTTTTACGTAAATAATATTGGTATTAATAAATAAATAAATGTAGCCACATAAATATCTTCTTTGTTTGTGGTGACATGTACAATTTCAATTATTTATGTTAGGTCTAGACGATCGATATAAGACAATCGAAGTATTTTAGAGAAATGTATTTAAAAATACAGTAAAGCCTTGATCTAAGTAGTGTGTAATTCCTGTAGAGCGATTAATATGACGAACTTGAACTCTCTAATTTCAGTTTCATTAGTGAATAAAAGTGAAAATTGCCAATCAATTTCGTTAAATTTACACGATTTTGTGACACCGAATGAAATCAATAATGAAACTAGATTACATACAAAGGCAATTTCCATCGATTGCATAGTGTTATCAAATAGGTTAGCGATAGCGACCGGTCTAAATACTACTCACGGCAAAGATAATCGCATGTAATGTCAACTGGTACCTAAATTGTAACCATGTTTCTTAAACCAGAACGGTTATGTTGAAATAATGTACATACATAGAACCTCTCTTTTAAACCTTTCCTTTATTGATGGTTAATTAGTCATTAATGTTCATTGAGTTTGATTTTCTGGTTCATTCCCCTCGCTCTGCTTTGATTGAATCTCTTCACTACGTTGATCGACCTCATAAAAAGCTCGTAATCATTCAGAACAAAAACCGAACGAACAAAAGTTCCGAATAATTAATAATTAATCAGTTTGTATGATCGAAGTGTATAATATTAAGAACACTGACCAACAAATTATTTTTTTGTATTTTCATACAATACTTAAATGTTTACTGAACAGAAGAAAAATTGTTTTGTTCGGTTATTTTTTCATAGTTTTTTCAAGGTCACCGTTACTTTTTCTCAAGAGAGCTTATATTTTTTTTCCATCGTCTAGGAGCTGAACAAATACACTTGCATATGCTTGAGTCACGACCTTCAAGTGACTTTGAGTATCAAAAATGTGATCCTCGTCGAGATTACCTTCGTTAATTAATAAAATTAGTAACAAATAAAATTAGAGATCACCAATGGCGAACTCGTGTCGGGCCCGAATAATTTTTGTTGTTTGCCGTGCACGAGCATACCAGAGGCAGCTTTTCACCTCATTCAAGCCAAGTCGCTTTAGCTTTATCTTTGTATCTCGGCTGCATACCGAGTCTGTTTAGTTCTAACGTATGTTGGTGTAGGTCGCGCGTGGTTCAACGGTGTATCTACAGTGTACAGTGATTACGAACGCGTAGGCGTTTCGTACTGTCCCGATAAGATGGATGCAGCGGCCCGATAAGATCGATAGAAAATCCTCGCCGTAATAGCAGGAATCGAGAGCGCGCATGATTTAATAATATTGCATCCTTCGTTTGATTTACGATCGCCCGACGACGCATAAAATGACCCTGCAGATTTTCCTTTTTGTGAACGGCTACGCGACGTGCGGCATGCCGGTACGAGACGCGTCGGCCTTGCCATTTTCTCGCTGGAGGTATACCAACATTGTGTTATCATTACGATTTTCCCTTCAATTCTGCTTTCGCTAAGTTTATCGAGCGTTCTCGAGAAGGGTAGATTCGTTTCTAGGATTACAAGGGTGCGGAATGCACCTTCTCATTGCTCGATAATGCGATGGGGTAGTGAAAAGTCGTGAAAAGTGCTAGATAAAAGATCAATCTAGGCCGCGGTCGCCCTCAAAGTCTTATTTTCACGTTTACGAGGCGTAATTTGCATTATTCGGCAGCATGTAGCTGTCGCAGCTTTCTGAAAATAGCTACAAACGCAGCTGTATGCTTCCGAACAATGCAAATCACGCAGTAATAAAATAAATGATATATCTTAGTTTACAGTTTCCATATACATATATTGATACAGAATGAGATACAGCGACGATTTCCCTTCCCCTTTAGGGGGAAAATAAAAATCAAAATGATGAACGTGAACGATCAAATTAAATTTCCACCATAAAGAGTCACGAAACTTGTAATTCGTTGACAGAACTTGTCGATTCTAATGGTGATTGATCAACAAGTGTTATTTACAAGAATAGGTTTGATTAACGTTACTGTTAGAAATCCGATATTTCGTATGCAACAACTTCATAATTACCATTCATTAGCGAGAAAATATGAAGTCGCCGGGAAACGTGCTGATACTATTTCTGCAACATCTACGTAGCCGGCTCGCTATTAACGCTTTATTAAGTCAGATTAATACGCAGCTTGTCGCTGTGACTAACGCGCCATTGTATTCCCGTCGTGAGAAAAGTGCGAAAGATTTTTCGGTCTAGGGATCCCGCTATACCCATTACACAAAGACAAACGCAATTTAGCATCGGCGATGTTACATAGTACACGAGCTCCGCGTGGCCGCCGCGCCACCGCGCCACCGCGTCACAATTCGTAATTGCAATGGAGTACAATTATAAAATACATTGTAATTAAATTACATGATAAAGTAATAGGTAAGAAGAGGCTGGAAAATCCATGTGTATGTTCCAAACAGAAGGAATTTATTATTTATAAATTCATAATATCTGAACAGAAATAACTTCTGCGTTACACATTTTTTATTTTTCAACCATAAACATGAAATAGCGTTACGTATTATGAACGAGGACGAGGAATAGAAACTACGCCGCGCAGACAGCAAACAAGTATATGAAAGGAAAACAAAAATATGTTGCACTTCTTCAAAGTTCTGGGCTATAATTTGGAGAGGTGTATTTTAATTATATTGTATTTCAATTTCATTGTATTTCAATTATATTGTATTTCAATTACACATCTGATTAAAATACTTAGTAATTGAATTAATTGAAAGCTTTGAATTATGTAATTCAGTTACGACGTAGTTGAATTACTATATAATTGAAATACAATGTGATTCAATTGCGTAATTAAATTACAATATAATTGATTTAGTACAACCCTGGTTTACGAGAGTTCACGAAGAATTTTCCATAGAAATATTTATTAGAGCCTCCTTAAGATGGTTGCATAAAAATTTCTAGCAAACACTTGCAAATGTTAAAGTTACAACAATAAATGGACCGCCGATTTCGTTTCTTGAAATCAAATTCATATTCAGTAATCCAAAAAATATGGGAACACCAGATTTCAAGGTAACCTGACAATTTGTTGAGCAACGCATCTGCAATATTGAATCCGTCGTTGTTTTTTGAAATTTTAAAAATCAGATTCACAATCAGCGACCCGAAACCCCACGGAATACCGATTTTTAGCAAAATTGGAGTAAGTCTTCGATTTTTGGCCACGTTTTGGCGATTCTGAACCACTGCGAGAAGCCGCGCCGCTGCTGCCACCGCGTCGGGACGATCTGTCGGTCCCAACAGAATGCAAGAACTTATCAGTCGTCTTACGAGCAGTTGCTATGCGTTATGGAAGGGGTCCCCGCAGTCACCTACTAGCTCGACCAGTCAGAAGTCAGTGTGTGGTAAGCCGGCCGGTCGCACCGGCTCCTTTTCGCTCGTTGCTCCGTTGCACTTTCGCGTCCCGAAAAAATCGCACCGTTCGGGTTCATTCGGACCGATCATTGCCACCGACAAACCTAAACCTCGCCCGGAACAAACCGATCCACAATTTCAATCGGAAACTTCTATATTGTGACAAATTGCGGACCCGAAACTGCCACCTCTGACAGTTCTCTGTGGAAACGTTTACGAATTTGAAATCGATAGGACTCGGTGGGTGGAGCAGGGAAAGTGCGATCGATTGTTATGACTGGACCATATCGAAAGGAGCTAAACGGTGATCATAGTCTAGGTGCAAACTACGTGGAGCAAAAAGACTGTTTCGAAAGGAGTAATGTATTCGTTTGGTGTTAGAGTTTTCTCTGTTAGAAATTGAGTCAATCGACTTTTTCATGAGAATATCGAGCGTTGTCGGTCGATCGTCGCGACGTGAATTTTCGTTGATAAATTGATGGGGAGAATTCGGAAGAGGAGTCTGGGTACCCGAAAATGTGAGAACGAAGATGCGTGATACATATCGGACAGTGCAAGAAGCATTCCTGTTCGAGGTAGTTTCGTTCTGGTTCGGTTCGATTTAGCAGAGCAAAATGATCATGACGCAGACCGAGGAGACCACGACCACGTACGAGCCTAAAACGCCGACGAAACAGATGAATGGACACACGCTGGTGATTAAACTATCTTTTTTCACTTTTACGTGAAAAACGAAATGAATATCTTGAACAAAGGATTTATCATGTCCTACAGCAGACGAAATTTTATTTCGTTTTCCAAACAGTTTTTAATGTGGAGTTTGAAAAGATCAAAACTGCTATAAATTTTTTGAAAATTCGCAGTCTACTTATTCTGACGAACTGTTTGTTTTGTGCTTGATCACATAACGATTTTGAAGTTGCAACAGTGATCAATGTATTAAGTTGGTCTCTATATACGTGTTGGAATAACGTCATAACGCTAACCCCTAATTGAAAGGCTAGAGAGCAGTTATGTGTGTTTTCTCTTTGAAATAGTTCATATTCGTAGTGGCAAAAACAGTGTCACTTTAAAGTTGACCAAAACATCCATAATATCATTTTATAGAACCTAATCGAAGATACGACTCGAATGTCACTGTTCTCGCCGGGGTGCTATTTACGAGAAGACGAGTAAAATTGTTCTTGTGAACGAATTTTTCGTGGTTACAGACAGATCAGCAAGAGCGTCTAATGATAAGTTACTTACAACGATAAGTTAACTTATTAATCGCTGTACTCAATGAGACCACTCTGCATTTTAATTTTTGCGGTCATTTGTTTGGCAAAGTCACAGCGCATATTTATATGAAAATCCCGAAATAATCAAACTGTATGCGTTATCAAAATCTAACAGGACGTTATAAACAATATCTATATTCAAAAATTGTAACGGAAGGATTTTTCGAAAACCTCACGCAAGAACGACTTCGATTTTTTCTCTCATTGTAACATTTTTCAAAAAATCATAACCTCCTATTAATTTCAATGGAACCTTCTGCGAAATGTGAAAGAAAATATAATTACAGAAAAGTGATATATTTCCTGAATACAATTTTAATTATACTTGAAAAAAGTAAGCCATGATTATATAAACACATTATACGCGAACAAAAATTTACGTACAATATTAAAACGAACTTCACAAACACGAATATCGCTCCTGAGGAAAAGTAAAATTGTCAACGATTTTTTCCTTAATCGAGGTTTCTCGTTAGACAATCATCGATTAGTTGTAATTCCGCTCGCAAGCATTATCTCGCGGCACATCACGTTTGGACCGGCTGATTTACATTGGCATTTGTTGGCTTATCTCGGAGTATCGAAACGCCGCAGATAACTGTTATTTATTCTGAAATTAAGACACGTAATCTAATAACGAGAACATTTTTATTTAGTTTCCTCTGTATCGTATCGCGCGTGACATTCGGCGCTCGCTTCGCTCTGCGATGCGACGCAGCGAAGTACAGTGGCGGTCAAACGAATGTTTACGTAGTAATCTACACAATAACTATCACAATTTTGACAAACTGAAATTTGATTTTCAAGCGACACTTGAAAATTTTTTTTCTTTTGTCTGCCACTGTACGTCCAACGCAACGCAACGTAAGTACGTAGAGCACTTGAATCGATCATTAATTAAATGATCAAATTATTGGAGTTAGATACATTAAAACAGTTCTTGAATGTAAGTCTAGCTACAGCGAGTTATTATGATTTTTCCATGAAATATTCATGCTTTCAAATTGCAAGTACACGTCTAGGAACACCGCAGACAATATTAAATGTCACGGGAATGAAATATTACCAAGGGCGGAGCGTTGATTTAGGGGCCCTGGGCTAACACTGCTCGAGGGCGTACCCAATCAACCCATTTTAACTCAAGCAACAAACATTTTTGTACAATTTATTTGTTCTTAAAAAATCTACAAAAATTGAAACTAGAAAAAACATCCGCAGTCTACTTATTACTCATTCGCTAATTCGCACGACTTAATAATTACCTTATGCACCAAAGTTTAGTCTATATTGAGGCTTTTGGAAGTGAGATGTTAGAAACGTAAATTACAATAGTTTTCTGGTAGTTGGGAAACAAAACACTGTATTATCGCACAATACCGCATACTTGTGTTTAAAAGCGAGCACGTTTATTGGAGTAATTGATCGAAGAGGATTTTTTTATGGTAATTGTGGTCGGTCAGGTTATTCCCCTTGCGGTGCGTGCCATGAATGAATTAACGTTTCGCTGGAAAACGAAGGCCTCGCAGATAGCGTGCGTTTTCTGGAACACCTTGACACCGAAAATGGTCTGAACCGACAGACTGTATTCGGTCCCCGCCGATTGCGATCAGTTGCATTTGTGCGACGAGTCTACAGGGTGCCTTATAACCGGTGTCCCACGCGTTAATGCCCTGGTAGCATTTATGGTTGGCCAAAGGTCGAGATATGTTGGTGGTTTCGTCTAGAAATCCTCGATATAGGGCCTACGACGAAATTGGATGAGAATTTGCCAACGAATATCCAATGTCGGGCCTATAATTATTATAGTTGGTTAATTAACAAAAAATAACATAAGAAAGCAATAAAACACTCTTTAGTAATTCTAACGGCGAAAACGAAAATGGACATTGCCACAGAAATGTTTTGTATAGTCGACGGTAATTACATCCTCCTGTAAATGAGTGTGTCTAATTTGTTCGTTCTCTGTATTATGAAAAAACAAATATATTAATTTTTATAAATTTTAGGCATGACAAATTTTATTATCGCATTTACTTTCATTGGTCAATTCATCTAAATATTTTCCATCTGAATGACTTTTACCAGAGGTAGTATTCTTTTCTGTCTCATAGATTATCGATGATTGACGTTGAAAATCATAGAATCGAACTTTTTTTCGTTCACTTTACAGTAGCTGTTGCAAGTAATTATTACTAGACTGCGGATGTTTATGCAATTTTTAATTTTTGTTGGTTATTAAGAAAGTGGAATCATGTAGAATGTTATTTTCAGTGGTAGTTGGCTTTGTAGGTCTGAAATAAGTAAAAATCGTACTAAATTCTGAGGAATTTTTATTTTCTATCTTTTTTTGACAATTTTTTGAAGCCATAAATGCATAAAGATCCGCAGTCTAATTATTACAATAGAAATAAAAGGAGGATTCTCTCGATTCCCTCCGAAGCGATAAGATTACGCATTCATAGAATTTTCCACATGGCAGTCAGACATTATGTTGTTCGACTGACAATGAATGAACGAGAAAGCTGTACCTTTTCTTTCTAGTGCAGTGCTTTTGTTAAAGATAACTCGCTGATTTATTGCTGAGCGGATGCTCGAATCGCGCGTAACTCTGATAACTTGGTCTTCGTGGCTACCAATGAAAGTATTGGTATATTTCGTGTTAGCCTGTGGGGTCTTCTCTTGATTATAGTTCACAACTCCGTTAATCGTTTGATAATAAACTCAACTAAATGGAACGTTCTTTCAAGAAAGAGACACGATTTCAAGGAAAAAATGCGGTAGCTTTTCAATGAAACGGCACGAAATGCTCATAGAATGAATGTTCATGTAATTATTTCTCTTAACCCTTATGCCAATATCCACAACAGTACTGGGCACGATTGGAGCCCCTCAAACGCTTGCTTCTCCCACCAACGTTCACTTACCCCTTACTGGAAGGGGACAGTGTGCGTTGCGGTGAGGACGGTTTCGCGTCAATTTTGTCTGACGTTTTCAGAATTATTTTGAAGTATATTCAAATTATTTTAAAAAATAAAATTCGCTGACAAAATCCAATTTCAATAATAACAAAAGATTGTCTACTATTGAAAGTCTAATATTGCTTTCTCTTATATGTTCAATAGAAATTCAACAATGAACAGGTTATATTCGATTTTTGAGGAAAGAAAGAAATTATTTTTCGAAAAATTTTACAAAACCTTTAATAACTATAACCTATAATTGATATATACTTGATAAACAGAGAAATAGTATTCTCCTTTTATTATCTTGTGCACTTCTTTGTAATGAGAGGAGAACGTTATCAAACGAAGATGGTGTTTGGTTCAATTTTTCTCAAGTTATGCTCTTCGAGATTTCTATGGCATCAATATTTTTTTAGATGGAAGACCCCATATTTCTATCGTGAATAATAGAAACGTTCAAGTAAATGATATTAAGTTTAATCAGAGGTATCACAATAACAAAAATCAATAATACTTTTCATTTTAAAAAATGTTGGGGGTTCCATTTCTCCCCCAAAAAATTTAATGCATATTATTAAAATATTAGCCCTCCTTGAACATTTAATTAGATTCTGACAAAACAGCTTGTAACTTTATCTACATAGTACAGTAGCTTTGAAACGACCACATATTAATTTTGAGCGATTTATATTGACTTGATTTGGTGTAATTATACGATAGTATAGTTCTCTATGTCTATTCCAGTAGATCGGAAACGAATGCTTAAATGTAAATCGAGTGTGAATCAGGAAAGATAGCCATCTTGTGAAACTATGTAGCCGGTGCGAAAACACCGGCGAGGTTTATCAAGATTCTGCGCAGCATAATAAACTCACGTGCGTGTCTCGGGTTGTTCGCGACGCGACGGAACGCATTGGGATGCGCGTGCACACTGCACTCTGTAAATACGACTGCCTTGTCAAAACGTGTTTACAGAAGTCTAAAACGTGCTTAACAGTCGGCGGACGCTAAGTTTAGCGGAAGCCTTGCCGCGAGCATTTTTATTTGTTTATGATAATGTATGCGCGATACGATACGCAAAGTCAGTGCAATTACTTGCGAAGACCTCGCTGTATTTATTGCATAAAACGTTAACGCTGACTCCTCGATTATTTATATTTGCAGCGGTTGTCGTTACGCGAATAGCTTAGAACAACTCGATCTCCGTGTTTCTTATCACAAGTTTATATGACATTCAATTGCTTTGTTGATTACAATATACTAAAATAAGTTATTATATAAGCTATTCCTGCAATATACTAGAACAAGATATTATGTCTGTCTATGGTTGTTTATTTCTATCTTGGTTCCTTATCGGAAATTAACGTGACATTTAATTGCCCTTTCATTATCACATAATCATTTATTTCAGAATCTGACTGATTCTCGGTTTCTCATTACTAGGCAGCGGATTTTATGCATTTGTGGCAAAGATAGGTAGCTGTAATTTCAAACAAAAAGAGGGTACACGAATTTAGGACTATCAATCAATTTCTTACAGCTTGATGGAAGTCACTTTATGTGTATACTAATGAGAAAGGACATAATTATTTTTTAATGTTCCACCATAAAACAATTTTAAATAGTATTGAATATGAAGATGTTATAATATTAAAGGTCTGCAACTAATGCAAAATAAAATAATATAAAATAACAATATAAAATAATTAACAATATTAAATAATATTTTAAGGAAATGTTATATGTTATAGAATGTTTTAAACAACTATATCAACTTGTGACGTAATAAACGGAGAATCAAATATGTTACAGCATTTAGAAACAGAGGTGTAATTAATTTTCAAATTTTAATTCATACGCTGTTCCGCCTAAAAGTTATCCCTCAGTTTCTCCAGCGGCGCCTGAAGTTTAGCGCCAAGTTCGAGGTGCAGTTACAACAAATTCGGAACTATATATTTATTACGCGCTCATCGCAAATAGATGCCTCTAAATTCCAATGTTTATTGGAACCCTTGTTGCTCACGCGGTACAGGGAACAACGTGATTATTTTCGTCTGAACGAACCAGTGTTGGAACCTTGGATGGAATCGGTGAAGTTCTTTCGAATAGACCGAACGTCATCGACGACGTCACAAGATGCATTTCTCTGTTAGACGCCGCGCGCCCGCGAGCGTCCTATTATTATTAAAATTTTGAATTTAAATTGAAATATTTATATGAAAAATAGTACATATTCAATGATGACTGAAATGTTTACATTGTGAAATAATTGTTTTAATACGTGTATCGTATATAATAAAAATTTAAATAATATTATAAATTGATATTATTTACATATTATTTTTATTATGAAATAAGTAGCTGAAATTTGGACGATTATTAAGATTAGTTAACTACTGCATCGTAGTTAAAAAAAAATATAAAAATCGATGTTTTCGAGGTTCCTTTACATTTTTATAGGTGTATTATGTTATATTCAACATTTTTCTATTCAGGAAAATAATGTACAAACTTAAAAATGCGATATAAAATATTTCATTTGCGTTTCAATAATGCTATTCCAGAGACTTATTACATTTGAGTTTGGCTGTGCTTTGCTCGCGTGCACCTAGTACAAGAGGAAAGGTAGCAAGAGTCGAAACTCGCATAACCCCCACTCTCATCTGTGCCACATGTTACATTCGATCCAAAGCAATTAGAGTCCCTCCTGCATCTCTCGTTTTACATTAATCCGTAGCTGTTTGAATGCACCGTGCGAGCTCAAGCATTTGTTGCAATCAGCGCATATAGAATGACGCTCCTCGAGGATTTATGTCGCATCATGCGTATCAAGAAGCTATTAAAACCTAAGCTGGGCGTGGAAAAAATCAGGATCGTCCCGTTTAACAGTAACCGGTTCTGTACCAAGATGAACGACCGCAATCCTGTCGTTTCATTATCGAAAATCCGATGGTGTAGCATCGAGTCACGGGCGGATATGGCGATCTAATCTGCCGCAAGACGTATGGCACCCGGATTTCTTCGTGGTCCAGCGACTCAGCATGGACATTGCAGTTCATGCAGTCCTGGGTCATCCCGCGAATCTTTCCTGTGGTCCGCGGCTGCGAAACGGGAAACAAAACGGTCGCTAACAAGTATTCCCAGCGAATCGTCCGGGGACCATCGTTCTCCTTTTCCTCGGACAGAAAAGACTCTGCTCCCTGCGAATACAGAGGAAGAGATTCAGCAGCGAGCCTCTCCGAGAGCTAGCAACCCGATAGACGCGCAGATAGGTCGACGTTTAAATAAATTACCCTTGAAAGGCTAGCACTGCTAGCAGTCCCCTAGCTGTTTCACTTTGCTGCTCAACTCGACGCAAACCTGTTGCTTTACCACCCCTCCATGCTGCTTTGTGTTTGGCCTACATTGATCCCATCGGAGGCTCCCTTGTGCTTGGATTTTCCATCGCGTTCATCCTGAATAATTGATCTTTTTTGCTGAAATGTTGTGCGAACAACTACCTACTCTTATTCGGTTGACTAAAGTCGCGTCTTACAATTATTTATTTATACCATATGTGTATCTTCACACGTTTGACTACTACAGTGATTCATGCAACATTTCTATCTTTTAGTATTATAAGTGATTCGTCATTATGTAATAATCTATTTGAATAATATCGTTTTTATTCATGTGTTTATGTCAATACCACAACAATTTGGAGTTTATGTGCGAAATAAATATAGGTTCGTTGAATCACTTTCTAGTTGAACTTTGAAAAATGTTACAAATGTAATTACAAACTAATTAATTAACCAGCAAACTCAGTATTTAGTTGGTCCTCCATTCTTTCTTACGACTTCAAATGTTCTTTGTGGCATTGAGTCTATTAATTTCTCTAAAATCTCCGATCCGATCTCTTTCATGTCATTTTTAATTCATTCACCGTTGCGTATTGTTTACCATTGCTGTAGAATTTTCTTGATAAAATGCCCCACAGATTTTTAATGGGGTTAAGGTCCGAACTTCTTGATGGCTAAGGTAAAAACCTAACTTCTGCCATCTGAAAATATGTGTTAATTGCTTCTGCACGATGAATTGGTGCATTATCGTGTTGGAAAATATCTAGATCGGTAAAATTCCGATCACGTGGTTTCCGCCAAAGGCCAATGCGGAAAAGTACCAAGAACTGTTCGAATGTGCGTTAGACGAATATGGTGACAGAATTGGTGGTCCAAATTTTATTTTCCAAAATTTCTTAACAAAATTACGTGAAATATACAAATAAGTAGTGTCCAATTATTTTGTTCGGTCCTGTACGATTTTATCGCCTCGACTCTGCTGCTGGATAAATATCTGCCAGTACTACATTATCCGCTATCATTGCGTTAACATTAAGCAGTATTATCAGTCTTGCAGCCTTGGCATGCATTGAACTAAATAACCAATAAGTAGATAGATAAGGATAATTGAAAAATAGCTATTTACAGCAGATGATTGTTTTCCTCGCGCGAATCATGTTACGTTCACTTAAAATAGATATGCTCGTTCCATATGTACAAAATGAATGGATATTGAAATTCTATACGCGCAATCTATAATAATCTTTATTAAAAAGACTGCGTAATACTCTCATCTGTATAAATTTCACTGGGAGATTTGGTTACGCTTCAATAAAAAAGAGACGTTCACGTATACTTACATATCAAATCAGGTAGACTCTGCATACGTAATGTATATATACAGCGTATTTGTTAGAAACATTAGTTGAAAGTATTTGAGGGAAATAAAATTGAAAAGTTTTTCGAAAATGGTAACTTAATAACATAATTATATTCTATACATGGAGTGTTTCCAGTTCAACTGGAATACTTAATGGTTTTTAACTACGAATAATAAGCTTGTTTCCTATTAGTACACTGTGAATCTTTATGAATTGTTTAGACATGATTCATAAAGCCCGGAACATGTGATTCCGTTATTTTAACATTGAACTGCGAACAGATATTCGTATTTTACATAAAAGATAAATATCCACGATCTACTATTATTATTAATGAGAAATTCAGAAATTTACAAAACGTTGGAATAGAATCACAGAAGACAGTAGATAGCGTCTAATTAAGTAAATAAATTACTTTTCTAACCCTATATTATAAATTTTTAATTATGCATTATCAATAAACTTTTAGTCTACAACTGTTCATTATTTTTTCAGGTAAGTATCTCTGTCATCCCGGTTTTATCATTACCCATGGACGCTCTGTGTGATTCCACGCCATGCACCGAAGCCATCATAGATAAAATAGGTAACAATCAACTTAATCTCGATTATTAGCTGCTCTATACAAATATCAATTAACAATCTTAGAAGGTATCTGACATACATAGTTTTGATCACGTAACACTTACGAGATTCAATTTAGTTAACGTGTCTATACAATATCTATCGCGATCTTCTTCATTGGAGATTCGACAGTCTCAGAACAGTCAGTAACGAAAATGAATGGTCAGAGTTTTTAAAAAATTATTCTTAAGCCGTTAATTCCCGTTCGATGTATTGCAAGTTCGACACTCGACGATAGCGGAATCGAACTTTCCGAATGGCTCTATCTGCTAATTATAACCGTGTGATACGCAGTCGCCCTATTCGTCTCGTTTCGCTTTCACATACATATGTAAGTTATTGCACGCACAGTCAAACGTATCCGTCGAAGCCACTGCACCGAAGCGATTTCTTTTGTTGTTGCTCGATTGAATTTATAAAGAATAGGCAGCGACCGCGAGGTTATTGTAACGCGACTCACAATAAGCGTCCTTCTTGATTGGTTACGGCCGACAGATGATATCTGTTTTCCAGTAATTAACGCGTTAATTATGATTCGTTCCGCGAGCAACGAGAAGGTCGATATGTGGAACGCGATAATGCCACGATAACTACCCAAACGAACTCAAGTGATGAGGAATTTTGAATGTTTCAATGTGCTTGGCGGCACTTGACACTGCGAAGGTTCAATACGTGCGTGATCATCTAGAACAGTGATTGAACAGTGGGGCAATTCGATTGTTAAGGGGGGCCTCAAGTGCAAATAATAACTGAAACATGAGATTTCCACGATACATGGAATAATTATGTTAGGGTACAACTCCATACTTCATTCGGAATGTTAAAAAATTGTCATGCATATAGGTTGCCGTCAACGTCCACAGCAAACGGTAGGGACTAAATGGAGTAAAACGTTTATTAACTATAAGAGATACTGAACTAGAGAATTGCCTAAATATTTGAAACTATTTAAATTTATTAAATAGGTATATATAAATATTTAAATTCAAACACAGTTGATTGTAATGTTCTGCATTCCCAACGGCGACAGAAGCGATTTTTTTAAAAATATTTCGAGCTATTCTAGTTGATCATTATTTTTAATAAACGTCTCGAACGGCCGTGCCATAAATCGCCTATATCGTTTGCAGCGGACGTTGACGCGAGTACCAGTATTGTTATACCTACAGTGACAGTTTTTCATTATTCCAAGTGAAATATAGAGTTGGAGAGAAATACTTAAAATATTATATTCAATTAAGTTTAAACAATTTTAACTTTAATCATTTTTTATTTAATCAGATAGCATATGCTAGAAATGTCTCTTTCTATCGGCCAAATTTAACAGAGAAACCGAATCAAATTATTGATTGCCTTATATTCAACAGAATTTAAATAATTGTTTATTCGATAAAGAATTCTCAATCAAAATTCAGTCATTCAATCAAATACAATATATAATCAGAATTTTATTTTTGTAAATAACTCTTCCTATAGAAACGAAACCAACGATTTGGATCACACACTTTTCAAAACTGACTGTCACATAATATGTAGTAGATAATAATGTAATCAGTCGTGCTAAATATAAGAAGATGAAATTTCGCTAAAGATAAGCAATTAAAAGTGATAAGAAGAGATATACTAGAAAGTAAACAATGAACTAATGTGGGCTAATTCGTCATCTTTATATAAGCTAATATAAATACACGTAAAAAAGATAAATGTTCAATTTTATACTTCGTCAGATTAAAATACTATTGTATATGTATAATCAATCTAATCCCCCAATCAATCAAAATTGATCTATCTGTTAATACCTTTTGCGTGCAACGGTATCAGTTTGCATAAAATGATCTTAAACAAAATACACATTGTCGTGTAGTATTGTTGCGTTAACATGTTATACATTTTTCTCGACAGCCATAATGGAAGTCTGACCTAAAACGTCCGATTGATACAAATTTGAAATGAACAGTGTAATATCAGTTTATTCTATATTATTCGAAGAATGATGTGTTCTGAATACAAAAAGATGGTGGTCCTCAAAACCTAATACAACATAACAAAATATTAAAAAATAAAATCAATAGCATTTTGAACGTGTTACTGTGGACGATAAAGAGCCATGTACCAATCATTGTGTACCCATGAATTACGGAATTTACGGATTAGAATTGGAAATACTATGAGAGTATGGAAACAAACTACGTATCTAGGCATTAATTTAAATAAACCCTGACTACAGTAACACAAATAGTTTCTTTATTTATTTCATTTAAAATGAATAAACCTTGCACGTATTCAGGAAGTTCATCTGTTTCATAAGTCGATCCGCGAACGCGAGCCAATTTTTATTCCTTGCGCAAACGTCGCTCTCCTCGATTCTGCAGCCTTGTGTTATTTTTAATTAAACGGAGTGGGTCAAGGTTTATCTGTGTCTAATGCTTAAGCAGATGAAACGCGCTCGCGATTTCGTTCGAACACGTTCGTTGAACCGCGGTGCGCGAACCAAGCGCACTGGAAACATCGTGGATCGTTTCGCACCGTTTCGGATCGTTTTCAGATCGGTCGAACGAGACGATTTCTATTTCAGATCCGCTCGTGCGATCGGATACCTGTGGTATACGACATTTTGATAGTTACGTCGACACGATAGCGCATCGATTATCTAACCTGCACCCTTGTAAAAATCATCTGCGGCTTGGCAAACGCAACACAATCCCGACGAAGTTAGCCGCGGCTATGCGTTATTGCGTGATAGCTTGCATCGCAGATGAAACACTGATTTCACACCTAACGTTCCCGAGCCGTTGCGTTGGTTTCTGGCATTCTGTAGAAAACTAATTTTTCACGCGGAATTTTTCTTCGTTCACTCGCTAACAGTTGTTTTCAAGTTTTTGAGATTTTTATCTGTTATCCGCATGATTTATCAATAGACCGCGGATCTTTATGCAAAATTAAAATATGTTCGCGTCGATTGCAGGACACAGAAGCCAAATAAAAATTGTGTTCTTCTTTTAACTATCCTATTCAGCTGAAGCTAACACATTGATGTCCTTAAATATTTGCAACATGTCCACTGCTTTAAATTGTGCGTGCTTATTTTTGTCATAAATGCATTAAATCCGCAGTCTATTTATCAATTCTGAAAACGCACAAGAATGAAAGATTAGCTAAATAAAATTGTCATAAAAAACATTTTGTCGTGGTCAATACGCATAACTCCTTAACAATCACCCCTTAAGAATGAGTCACCCCTTTCAAGGAACTACAACATTTTTAAGGATACCCTGTATATTAGTTTTTACGGTAATAATTGTTTGTACAGTCGTTTACAATTTGCTATTTAGAACATCCCAGTAAGCAATCTGCTCTGGATTTGCTACGAGTTTTCCACCAAACCTTGTCTACAAATTCCGACCCACCTGTTTCCGCATTAGGCTCGGTATTAGGGATGTCACTTTTTCGAAGCTTTGACTTTCCGAAGATTCAATAATAATTGTAAAATAACAAATCTGGAACCGGTAATTTTGATCGGTGATGGTATGTTTAGTGTTAATGTTTATCTTTTCTGTTTTAAATGTTTGTGCTGATATAAACATTATGAACCATAAAATATTCGGGTAGGTATTTGTTTAAAATGTCCAATCACTTTTTACACTCACTGTAATTGTATCAAATGCAACTTAAATGCGAAATTTCGAGGTTTGAAGCTTCGAAACTCCGTTTTTGTTCAATCTTCTAACAATTTACTACGGAGGAGTTCGAAATTCGAAACTTCAATTCTCATCACCTTCGAAGTTTCAGAAATCGAAGCTTCGAAATTTCGATTCTCATTCGAAATCTTCGACCTTCGAAGAAACGTAACAGCCCTAGTTTCTAAGGCTTGTATCGCAGTCTTCGTTGCAGACAGTAGAAATATTTGTCGTTAATCTGACGGTGCTGCCTGTCCCGATTGCACGGTCGGTCGCGCCGAGATTAATCTAATCGGTCGTTGGAATAAATTTTCTCATCGTCGTTCTGTCTTACATTAGGACGATTGCATCTGCGACCCGTAAATCTCCGGCTAAGTAGAGAAGGAAATTAATCCTCGTTATAAAGTCGTGCGTGAGACGACTTCCACGTGTGTATGTACGTAAGTCGCGTAATCGTCTCTGGCCACTGCATGGAAATCAACACTCGTTTATTACGGTATTGAAACGATAGCAACCGTAAGAATTCATTTTTATTCGCGTGTACTCGCGTCCCCGTTCGCGATACGATACTTTTCTCGAAAGCCTGCTGTAACTGCAGGTGTATTTCGATGTCTCGACTTCTTAGGTTGCATCTTAACATGCAACATGATAGAAACCATCCTCTGCCAACGTGCACACCACATTTCTTAATGGCTTTCTATCATACGAAGTAGGATATACAGTAAAAGCTCCTTCGTTGTCCAAAGGCCGGGGGTTTGAGCGGACAACGACCGTGCCCGGACACTATTTTTGATTTATGACTGCGTCTTTAGTGAAACGGCTAGTTAAATGACAAAAAAAGCATTCGCAGTCAACTGTCTGGCTTTAAAAAACTCCTTATTTCCTTGCCATATTCCTTTCCTATTGTTCTCCGTTCTGCGCGGGTCTAGACCAGTGTAGCCAGACGGTGCGGCTCAACGGCTCAAGTGGCCCCTTACGTCTCCGTCCCTCGCCTAAATGCTGCCTCAGCTATCCCCACTACCGCTGGCGCGACCGAGTCGGTAGCATGCTACCGCTCTCATTCTAGCACTCGGTCGCGCCAGCGGTAGTGGGTAAGAGTGGGGATAGCTGAGGCAGTATCTAGGCGAGGGACGGAGACGTAAGGGGCCTGCGAGCCGCTTGAGCCGCACCGTCTGGCTACACTGGTCTAGACAGTCCTGGGACACATCTGGCGACCAGATCCACGCAGGCCTAATCCTCTCGTTGACAGGCAGTGGAGTGGGTAGGCACTGGACAACGATCGTGCCCACGATTCAGGACAACGAAGGAACGATTACTGTAGTAAAGTCCCAATCTAAACCGATTCTCGGTTCTGTGCTGTGACATATGTAGATCAGGACCGTCGAACGCAGAACAGGACAGCATCTAAACACGGACCGCGCGACCGAAGGCGCAACAAAAAATAACGTATCGGGGAGACAATACTAACGCAATTATGAAACTTCTTTATTTTCTACTTATTTTTAATGAAATTTAACCAATATATTCGCGACATTTTTCTGATTAAAATGACACCAAACAGGATACAATTTGGCCCGTATTTTCGGTATATGAAAAGCATAATTTATAATTTATCATATTTTTAACATATGCTATGTATGAGCATGTGTTATCGAAAGCGCCTTTGCATTTCTAAGAAAGCAGAAAGTCGGTGACAAGCCTTTCAATATCTATTTTTAAAGGTGCACGAGATAATAAGGTCGTTGCAGCTTTGCAGCATGCTGCTGCGAATAAGTTGTACACAGGGCAGAATTGTTTGTCGAGCATGTGTTACTGTCTTTTCTGCCCAAAATTGTAAATGCGAGTGTTGTGAATCACTGAATTTCAAGTGGAGAAAACAGATGGAAGTGCAACGAGTTCCATTGCGCGTCGGGTCAGTGGATACCGAACGCGCCTTTGAGTTTCTAAGACAGCAGAGAAAGTCGGTGACAAGCTCTTCAATATCTATTTTTAAAGGTGCACGAGATAAGGTCGTTGCAGCTTTGCACCATGCTACTACGAACAAGTTGTATACAGGGCGTTTCATTTAAGTGTAACACCCGAATGACTTTTTTTCATTGTGAAGATGCAAACGATGTTTCATGGATAATTTAAAATGTTGATTTTTTTCTCGAAGACTTGTTTAAATTTAATTAAAATATCTACGAATTTCGCGAATCTGACCGAAAAATTAGATAACAAGATGTGTCCCAAAAATGTTGTACTTCCTTGAAAGAGCTGATTCTTGAGTTGATTGGAAACTAGTCGCTTCTATTCTGAAGACTGATTAAGTGGTAAAATAGAAATATTACATTATACAACTACCATCGCGAGTCTACAATGTAGCAAACTGGTTGAAATTATCGGGTACAATAATCTTGGCGGTAATCCTTCCTGCAAATCCTTTCAACTACGTTAGTGGAGTCATATACGATAAACCCATAAAGAATGCGAGAAAAATCATTTTTCAATGGCCGTGTATAAATACGTCGCATAGCGGGTGAGCATTGAATCAAGTTTCCATTGATACTGAAAACTGGATATTTGAGAAATGCATTTCAGGCTGCGCACGTGTACGTACAGTCGATTGCAATACACTACTCTGTACACATTGCAAAATTTCGAATAATTTATACAGATACGAGAAAATATTTCATTGACATTTTACTAATGCACGTTAATTAAAATTAAAGAGATGCTGAGGAAACGGCAAGCCACAAGTATTTCTTCATCAGATAACATTAATAAGCCGGAAATGGAAACATACAAAAATTTATAAAGAGTTCCCACAGATACATAATAATTGGACTGCGGATATTTATGCGAAATAAAATTTTTACACATCAATTTTAATAATTTTTTTCCTAATTAACACTTTTTACAGGTTAAAATAGTGTCTCGATACTGCTAAACTGATTTAATCTTTTTACTGTTTCGAATTTCACTAATAATGATATATAAAATTCAATATTGCGATGCTGATTACAATTATATGATAATAATAATAATAATAAACTCTGTGAATTTTAATACACCTCCTCAGGCTGTGTAGAATAATATTTGTGTTACAAAAACATTGTTGATTAAAAATATAAAAAAAAATGTACTATGTTAAAAATAATTAGTATTACCATATATTGAAAATAATTTTAGTAAGAGACTGTGTGGGTGAAAATTTCAAGTTTTAATCTTACTAATTACTTTCAACGATTTATTTATTATACTGTCATATGAAAGAGTAAAAATCATTCTTTCTGACACTGTCTTCTAATTATCACGTTCATGAAATATAACAGGTGTGCGAAGATTTTTGCGACTGACTGTATATGTTCCTTGCTCGTATGCATACGTATTCATTTCACGTAGTGTGCCAACCAAGATTCGAGAATACGTGTACGCCGTGACGGAGAAAATGTCATTCCGCTTTTATCCTGACAGGATAATGTTTCGCGAATTAGCTAGCATCCTGAACAAATGAATTATAAAAACTCTTCAGGCATCTAATTTTTCAAAGATAGAGTGTTTCATCAATCAATAGCAGATCATTGTGTTGCTTTTTAATATTGCATTATTACAAGAAATCCATGTACGTCCGTAAATCTCTTTTTACCTATCGCTAAAGAAAAATGTGCTACCGTGCGTGTCTGAATAACTATACTTCCTGCTAGCTACTGTACGAAATTGCAATGACTTCGTGGTAAGTGGTTAGGTGTTCTCAGAATTGTTTGTAGATCGCATGGAGAGAGGACAGATGCGAGATAATAGTAATTGATCGATAGCTTTGAATATACATCGACACACCTAGAAAATACCGAAACGCGAGTCCTCGATGTCGTTGATAGCTGACACGTTGCCAAAAATAAATAAAGTCGCAGAGTTTATATTTAGCGAAGATGAGAATCGCGACGCTGTCCGCGCAGCGTCGAGGGATCATTTGTATTCAAAAGTCTGGAGATCGTAAAAATTAATTAACATACGGCAAGGCACCGGCGAAGTCTTTGTCCTCTGGCAACAGTTTCCTCGGGAGTTTCTTCGGTTGTAAATAAACCACTTTGGCGATTCAAAAAACGAGTTTTGACGAAAAAGTGTGCAAATTTATTTGTTAACAATGAAGACGAATGTATGTACAGGAAGGATGTGGGAGTGCTCACGTGCCCGGTGTCTTTTCTGCTGCTACTTTGAACAGTTTACTGCCACCACTTTTGTCAGTAAGGACAGAAAAATAATCGGAACAGAATCTATACGCATACTTAGCATAGAACAAAAACAGAATCTATACCTATATTTATCATGTTTACATTATTAC
The DNA here is from genome assembly GCA_963966675.1 of Lasioglossum calceatum. Lineage (NCBI taxonomy): Eukaryota > Metazoa > Arthropoda > Insecta > Hymenoptera > Halictidae > Lasioglossum > Lasioglossum calceatum. Next base: position 3,905,455 of record OZ016541.1, read on the forward strand.
ATTCTTTCCATAAATAACTTGTTGTGCGTTTTAGGACAATTTAGCATATTATGAACAGTACTCTGTCGCATACATGTAGCAGTAACTCCAGCAAACTATCATAAGCTAAATAATAAACACATATCTTCAGAAGTGCTACAAATGTATTAATTTAAACATCATAGAAATGTATAAGTACATTTGTAAATAATATTAGAGTAATACTTTTTGGGGAAACATATTTCCAATTATGGAAATTAGATACAGTGTGACCTAAAACTGTTGTATTTGTTTGAAAGGGACTTCTCAGCTCATTTGATAGGAAAAGTTCGTTTACGAAAATGTTTTCCGCAACTTTGTTAACGAATTATTATCGAAAAATGGGTGGCAGCACAAGCACGCGGTAATGCCGATAATTAATTAGTTGGTTGGTTAGGTTAGGTCGTGTGGTGGGGAGCGCAGAGGGCCGACTTGGGAATCTACGTGATCGACATTAAGTGCTCAGGGTTACCCTATTTAACATTGTTAAATGTAACTCCATCAATGGAAAGTGTAGTGCTAAATGTAAATACCTGTAGTGTAAATGAATGAGCATATATGAGTAACACGATATAATAGGAGTGTGTGCAGTGAAGCAGCACCAGTTTCGACACGCTTGACGGTACAGGGTACAGGTCCTGCTAGGTGGGGTTTTACATTCGAGACATCGATGCAGATTTCACAAATTCCCATCCGGTCAAACTTCACCGTAGAAAGTTAACTCATCTCGACCAAAGCCATTTTGAAACTCGTTCAAATTTACGGGATGTACATAGGAAGCGTTGACAGCAATTGCGTATGAAAGAACACGCACTACATTTCATATCGTGGTATGCTATACAGGGTGTCCCAAAATTCCGTCAACAGCCGGAAATGGAAGGTTCCTGAGATCATTTGAAGCAACATTTTCCTTTGCAAAAATGTTATCCGCGGCTTTGTTTAGGAGTTATTAACGAAAAACACGGACCAGTCAGAGCGCGACCTAGACGAGAGTTAGCACAGTCGGCCCAGCGCGCCGACTGTCTATTGGCCGACTGTACCAACTCACGTCTAGGTCGCGCTCTGATTGGTCCGTGTTTTTCGTTAATAACTCCTAAACAAAGCCGCGGATAACATTTTTGCAAAGGAAAATGTTGCTTCAAATGATCTCAGGAACCTCCCATTTCCCGCTGTTGAAGGAATTTTGGGACACCCTGTATAATTTTAAATAACAAGAAGCACTGCATTGACATCATACCATGTGTTACAATTTTAAATAACAACATACATTATAGTAATATCTGGTGTGCTATATAATTTTAAATAACAAGAAGCACTGCATTGACATCATACCATGTGTTACAATTTTAAATAACAACACACACTATATTGATATCGTGCTGTATACTATAATTTTAAATAACAACACGTTTAAAGACCCATTACGATTTAATTTGAATCTGTTCTAGCGATGCGTAGAACATTCGCAAAAAGAGCATGAAATTCGAAAGTTAATCCGAGGTATTTACAAATCAATAGACGAACGCGATAACGAAGTGCGATTTTAAGCTGCGGCAACTCTTTATCGGTTTTACGATAAATCGCGCAAGATAACATAGTCGTATCGGCAAGAACAGCAAATGAATATTTATCGACGCGATTGTCCATGCTTTTATCGCCTCGATTTAAAACCCAAAAGCGGTGTCAATGGAGGAAACATATTCGCAGTTTTGTTTTTTGTTAAGCGACGCGACGTTCGATTGTTGACATTTGAAACGAATGCGTACATACGAAGAACGATCATAAGCAAAAAGAACATTGAGGATTTATGAATGGACTCGAAGCATCTGCATTTGTGATCAAGAAAGTATGTGAAATACACAACTGTAAACACATTAGGAGAATGTAAAATTACAGTTAAATAGATATCTATTTCTACTCTTAATAAATTGAATATTGTGAAACAATTTAATCGTATACCTCAATAGTATACTATTTAACAGTAAATAATTATTTTGCGTGAGATTGGCAGTCTACATATTATGAAAATAATTTGGCTTACTTTTGGGTCACTTATGTTATCATTAGACTACGGATCTTTATGCAAAATAGAAATTGCTTGCACCAATTGCAAGTGACTGGAACCACATAAACAATTTATTTTTACTTGAATAATTTTAACAAGCTGAGAAAAATAGATTAGCACTCTCAAATCATTGTAACATTTCTACTGTTTCAAATTGCACCCACTCATTTTTGTCATAAATTCATAAAATCCGCAGTCTAGTTATCATACATATGGTATGTATATTACTTACGTTACCATTCCTATTGGAAATGTCTATTATTAAACTCTTCAACTATTCTGCTGATTGTGAGTTTAGAAATTTTAAACGCAGCGCAATAAATTTCCTTTAAATAGTCACCTGAAAAGGGCTGATTAAATTATATTAAGGGTACTGGAGATAACTTATCTAATTATTATACACATATAAAAGTGACAAGGAATCAAGACTGTTTGAAATGCACAAACTATAATGGTTCCCTTGCTATCTCGGATTGCAGTGTCGATTTTAAGGACACTGATAATTTCATACAAAGTTTTATTATTCGGATCGTAAACAGAGGAAAAAGGCACACGGATGACCGAGTTGTGCCCGCAGGGTTAAACGTGCCGCGATCTCAGGCCGTTCTCGTGACTGGAATAACGCGCAATGCCGATGAGTCTCGGAGGCCAACAGCCTCGAAGCCTTGTTTTACATAACGATTATCAATCACGCACGCCTAGACTTCCGATAGACAACCGACACGATTGTGTGCAGCGCGAACTTATTCGCGCACGACTCACTCTGCAAACAGACGTTTTTGATACCATATGATCGTGCCACGCTAATCCATTTATACATATTATACAATAGTTTTCCTCACCTATCAATGTTCCAACGTGTTCACTTGCGAACAAATGATCCTCTGAAAACTCTACACAATCGAAATAATTCGAAACACCTAAAAAATTAAAGCTCATCGCCGGGCTGCGGATCTTTATGCAGTGTGAAAATTTTCTGCCTTCATTGCAAAAAATAGATGCCACGCAAACATGTCTTTAATTTCTCTAATCACTTTAGCAGGTTGAAAATAGGTAACACATCAGTATTACTCGATTCTTTTAATCTTTTTCCTGTTTCAAACTATAGCTACTAATTTTTGTCATAAATCCATAAAATCCGCAGTTTGCAACTCGGTGTTTGCAACTTGTACACTAGGGTGGACCTTATTTCTGTGCTTGTCAGAAAGAACGCCGTATGCCACATACTTTCACTTTCGAGATATTGTCGTTTAAAGTTTTGATCACTAATGCTTTCACATAAGACAGCGGTTAAATTGCATTATTTTGTTGAACGTTGCGAATTTATTTTCATGACTTTTCTCTGGTAAATACGTGAATCCTATACTATAAAGTTCGATTAATGAATAAACTCACATTTTTTGAAATTGTGACATGCGGCGTTTTTCCTGATAACCACAGAGCTAAGCGTTAGGGTATCGTTAGATCAAAAGCGACGTCAGGCGGAAATGCGGAGAAAGGGGGAAGGGGAGTGGGAATTTTAAAGATTGTAACCCCGAGGGGAACAAGTTTTTTAAGTCTCGTCTTCTCGTCTAAGGTGTTATATCAATTTCATATGCATAAAAATGAAGAAAATAATATACATAGAATGGAATGATTATAGGTCGAAAGAAATGTTTAATTTTCGCGTTAAAATAGCTCCGGGTGCAAAGGGTTAAAGTTCTATGCTGTGAAAAAATGCGCCAGAAGAAATGGATTTTTTGACTGGTCTACGTGTGACTGCCTCCTTAAACCAGTTCGGAAGCGATTTTCAGTGATTCGTAGCCGGTACTCGCTGCCGTAATCGCCGGCATCCTGTGAACAGGCCTACCGCCAATTTAAACATGCGTAGGACTGGATGTATTCGTGTATATGCCCACGCCGGTCGAGAACGTTGCACCTGGAAGGAGCGGAACGGGTTGCGGACAGCTTACGCCCTGCGCTAGACATTCCCCGGAGCGGAATTTATCGACGGCCCCGACGCGCGACGAGACGCGACGCGACGCCGTGATTAGCTGGTAATTAAACCGTGACGAAGATAGCGGATGAACGACCCACCGACAATTCGATATCCCCGTGCTCTTTACGCGCGAACAACACGCGGCCTAATGAAAATGTGGCCGGCAGGATTAGTCTAATGTTCCGTCGATCTCCTGCTGCGCCAAGGAATGCACGCCCACTCGCGTTCTTTTGTACATAATGAGAACCTCGAACCGACCCACGGTGATCCAGATTGGGGAAATGACATTTTTGTCGAAAAATGAACTTTCTCATATCGACATGTGCGAATACCCATCTACCTCGAAAATAAAGAAATTAATGGAATATAATGAAAATTGTAATCGTAAGGAACACTTAAAGTTGAATATTTTGAAAATAGTATTATTATTATTTATTAAATGCTTTAAACCGAATATGGTTTATGTAGTATAAACAATAGGTACATATGAACGTAATAACATAATACATATTAATTCTCTTAACATACGTAATAGTACATAATAGTAACTTAACCTACAACTAGTTTATACGGCTTCTACTTGGTAAACTTAGGTAGGTTAGATTTTAATTGCACATCGTTTAATAAAATCAAAGATAATTGACAGGCCTTTAATATCTGGACCACATAAGAAGTATTTTATACAGGTTCCGCAGAAGAAAAATGCTTATCATTATCTGGATGCCCTGGCTAACCTGTTTAATGTTTTTTCTCGGCTCTTCTTTTAAAGTGAAGAGAATTCCTTTACGATAAGAATTTACACTGGCAATTGGAAATTAATTTAAATAATGTATTTAAGAAATAATGCACAGCCGAAGCCACGGAAATTCCTCATATTTGATAAGGAGTATCTTTTCAGTTCCAAATAGTACTTCTCTATGTAGTTATGCACGATTTACTTCCCACATCGCCACCCGCCCAATACACATGTTATTAGTGTTTAAAGATCCACTGTCTACTTATCTTAGATTGTTTTTGTGTTTTTTTTTTATTAATATTTGCGAGGAACACGTGCCGGTGTCAGTTGCCTCCAGAGAAGAATCTATTCTTGGTTTATTGTCGCACCATCGTTTTATTTTTGCCCGACCATTCACCACAGCACAGTTTAAATCGCAGCTACTTGACCCACGACTAGGCCAGCATCGCAATTTATCGCGACAGATTTATCGCCTTTACTCGTACAAGGCGACCGGCCAATCAACACTCCGATCCTGCTGTAATTGATTAGCAACTATTCACGTGGGTTCGTATACATACATACAGGGTGGATGAATAACTTTCACCACCTTGTATATTTCCGTTGTTTCTAATAACATGGAAAAATGATAAGGCACTGTCGCGATAGTGGTTCAGAATCAGAAAACTGGATGAGATCGTAAAAGATGGAACGTTGCTCGTCACGCTTAAACCAGCTATGAAAGTGTGCGAAGATTGTTTCAACAGTTTCATTCAAGAATGTCCGATATGCGTTTCCATGTTTGGCATGGTCAATATTTGTTTCTCCGTTCGGTACGCGAAATAATTCACTCTGGAATTATTGATATTGTTCTTTAAGCGATCGGCGCCTGTGAAGTTACTTAATCGGTCACCGATCTAATGTAATTACACTGTTACTTATCGTCGAGAAGTCGTAACTTGGGTTATCACGCCACGACTTATACGTTTTCACCTCAACGAAACGTTAGCTCTATCGACGATATATCACCGCGATCGATCGCCGAGTCAACAACCTTTTCGTTATCAGCACGCGTCTAGATTATTCAATGCTCGCGATTGCAAATTGACTGTCTCAGCTGCGCATAAAAATTTAAGTACCGGGTTATCAATAGCCAAATTATTCAAACAAAAACTAAATATTTTACGTTTCTGTCGAGTAATGAAGATCGAGTGCACTGTAACCAAATTCGCCATTTTAAACGAATTTTGGTTAGGTCTGGATTAGGTTTTCTACGCAGCCCCTCGCCTGTCCTTGACAACACAAATTTCAAGGTCATCAAGATTGATGGGGAGTCCCCTTTCCTATATAATTACCGACATACATATTTATATGTATGAACACTTTTCAGGGTAAAATCAACCCCAATTTCTTGTAAAAAATTATCGAACTGAAAAATTCAATTTATTTAGTTACTTCACATTTTAAATTTAAACGTATTTACTTTGATTTGGAATAGTTGCTGTTGGATAATTATTTTAAAATGTATTCTAAATTTTCTTTTCTGTCATCTTTTATAATGTATAATGTCTCATAATTTTATAATGTATGGATACACTATTAAAACATATGTTCACATATTTAAAATAAATAAATTTTAACAACTTTTCAGATAAATTGTATCGAATTATTTGAACGATAATAAGAAGTTCAGGTCTTGTTAATACCGAAATACGTATTTTGCAATTACGGGCCACAGTAAATAGAAAGTGAAGCGACATTAATTCGACATGCTAAGGTGACCTATGCAGAGTTGCGTTAGTACTACCACTGATCTAATTTCTTCATTGTTACGATCACGTTTTTTCATTACGCGGAGGGTCACGTGTTTTCATTGTCAACCAGAGCGCGGCCCGGATGTTCAGCTATTCGCATGATTGAATTGTTTTGGTCCGCGATGGACGCACGAAGTTGCGACGCTAATGGTCGACGGTCGTCCAGAATTTGCTACCAGGTTTTAACATCTCGACGATGTCAAAGTCAACGTGATTTCAGCGTCATTCAAATACTCAAATTAATTTATAAAAAATAGATGATAACTTTAGAGGTAATTGTCAGGTTGCGGATCTTTATTAAAAATATAATATTCATGCATAATTTTTAAGAACAAGAAGTTAAATACGAATTTACTCGTTTTCTGTACTTTATGCTGATAATTATTTAACATGCACTGATGTACTAACTATTTAAAGGGTTATATGTATAAACTTTTATTATTCTACTTTCTCAATGCTGAAATGTAAAATCCATTTTCATTTACCTATTCAATAAATATGAATATTAAATATATTAGTGCAGTTCTTGCATTTTTCAAGGCCATATTGAAGGGTTACTTGAAAGTTAAAACATCTGTCAGTGAAGATTAAAATTTTTCGACACGATCCAAACATTGGAGAAAATTCAATTTCAATGGAATCCTGCAGATTTGAATTAATATTGTATTTCAAATCTGGAAGGGATCATTTAATTACATACCTTCATTCTTTACTGAAAGATGGCAGCATATTCTTTTGTCACTAAACCAATAGAACGAAACATTTGAGATCATAGTGTTCTAAGCAGAGGCACCTATTAAGACTTGTGTCCCCACACTACATACCTTCCCCTTCTACGACGCTACTCCCGACGCTTCCGCCGCGGCGCGGCGCACAGTGCGACGAAACAACTGACGGCGATCAAAAATCTGTAACTTCGCTTCTGCTTTAAATACTGTATTGAATTTTTCGCATTTAAGAATTACATTATAGCCTTTATGTTCTGTTAATTTTAATGGTATTAATGGACCTAATATCGAGATATTCATCTTATTATCAGATATTCATTTTCCAAGACCTGAACTGTGTGATATGTATGCGAGTATTAAATTAGGAGAACAATCGTAATACATTACAACCAAAGCTCCTCGAAGGCAAACATTGCTTTCCTCTGTGCATTACTTCAGTATCTCACATTTTAATTTTCACACACAGACATTTTTGACGAAAATGTATATGAAAAAACAAGTTTGAACATGCTCAGCTTTTTTTGCAGGCATCGTGCAAGTCCGTAAAGTTTTCAAGATATTTATTAACATTCGTATCCCTAGAATAAGTTAGTTTACTAAGCACGTTAGCTAAAACTGTACGAAAACTGTGCCAACTCTATTTTTACGCCGTTCCAATTCCCACACAGACTGATTAACGCATCAAAAATATTTCTCCTTTTTCCCCATTACGATATCAGGAAAAAATAATGGATTGCTTACTTTTGCAAAATAATTTCTGACTACTTTTTTAAGAGACCTGCGATTCAGTGTTTTTATCGATCGATATTTTGTTTGAAAATCACGGTGTACATACGATGGGATCGATTCGGCGGATGGACTCGTGTCGGTCATCACGCTCCATTTCTTCACCAATTACTTTCGATGATCGGCTATGGCGAGCTCGGCGCCAAAAATAATTGCCAGACCTCTGCGATTGCAAAGCAGAAGGAGAAACGAGGGCGTTACTTCCTCTTCATCTTTGTCTGCAGCGTTTCGCGACTACATTACTTTTGTCGAGAATTCGGTTCGGTTTTTATTGCCCGAATTGCACCCCGTGCGCACATGAAGTGGCGGAGCAGGCGTAAGAGCACACTCCCCTTGAACGCACCACTTATTCCTTTGTTCTCGCCTCGATTCAAAGCGGATCTGTATTGTTTAACATTTGACTTACTGGAAATATTCCAATAGTCTTTGAAGCTTAAAGGATCATCCAAATGTGACGCGTATACAATATCAACACTGTAATGTTTGTGGGGATTGTTCGCAAATAAATTTTTTAACCATATACAGGGTGTCCCAAAACTCCTTCAAGTCCGGGAAATGAGAGGTTCCTTAGGTCATTTGAAGCGACATTTTCCTTTGCAAAAATTACCGCCGCGGCTTTGTTTAGGAGTTATTAACGAAAAACACGGACCAATGAGAGCGCGACTTGGCACAGTCGGCCAATAGACAGTTGGCGCGCCGGGCCGACAGTGCCAGCTCGCGTCTAGGTCGCGCTCTGATTGGTGAGATTGATCTGTGTTTTTCGCTAATAACTCCTAAACAAAGCCGCTGCGGCCATTTTTGCAAAGGAAAATGTCGCTTCAAATGATCTAAGGAACCTCCCATTTCCCGGACTTGAAGGAGTTTTGGAACACCCTGTATAGTAGTAATGGAACTGACTGAGATGAAAAAAGGCACTTCCTCCATTTTGTTAACTTTATACGTCAGATATTATGCATTTATATTCAAGTTCGATTTGTATTGTTTGAGAACACAGGTTAACCATTCTCAAATACAGGAACAAGAATAAACTTGAATAATGCGATAAAAAAATTTACAATAGATAGAAATAGAAACATTACAAATATTTTACAATGATAAATGGCAAGAAATGGAGTTCAATATAAGCTAGCGTAAGGTTGGTGATTTCTTTCTAACACGTTCTCTTTACAGCGAACGGGCAGAAGAGAGCCTCTCTTCGCGATCGCGCTCTCCGATGATTTTCGGATGTATTGAAAACTCATAATCCGATAAAGTGTACTTTAGACTTGACAACGCTCTGTAGAAGTTTGACTTGTCGAACCCGAGTCGCATTGGAACTAGTTCTCGAATTCACCGTTCTCAAAGCGTAGAAGACACTAAATCACTGGCATTTTAAGATGACGGTACTTCAGCGATACCAGTAAAGGTGCTTTTATACCAAAGTCCGCGGCGGACTTGAGTCCGCGGACTCGGCCATAAATTTCGAGCGTGGCACAAAAAAAAAGGTCTCTATGGGCTCCACGGCTTCCCTCTAAAGCGGTAGGATAAAGAGGGAAGCTATCGTTTCCCTAAACTTAACGTACCGTGAAGCCGTGGAGCCCATAGAGACCTTTTTTTGTGCCACGCTCGAAATTTATGGCCGAGTCCGCGGACTTCGGTATAAAAGCACCTTAAGCGAGCGCGACTGGGCGCGGAGATAACGTGGAACTTACAGTGATCTGAAATACCACATCGCTAAAAGTTCTACCACCGACGAGATACTCGTCAAGTAGAAGAAGAATGATATACTAGAATGCTCCCATTACCCATTCTGTAATTACCTTATAATACTATCACCAATGAGATACTATCTCGTCGGTGATCTCGGTGCTTATGGGAGGTCTATTCCTATATCTCGTCTGTGCTCGTCTTAACTCTCTCTCCTAGTGTTCCACTAGCTAGCTCTGTGACAAGGCGACATCTCCGTTATTTTTTATGTCAGGCAAAATGTCGAAAAGTCAAACTATTACAGTAATCGCTCCTTCGTTGTCCTGAATCGTGGGCACGATCGTTGTCCAGTGCCTACCCACTCCACTGCCTGTCAACGAGAGGATTAGGCCTGCGTGGATCTGGTCGCCAGATGTGTCCCAGGACTGTCTAGACCCGCGCAGAACGGAGAACAATAGGAAAGGAATATGGCAAGGAAATAAGGAGTTTTTTAAAGCCAGACAGTTGACTGCTTTTGACTGCGAATGCTTTTTTTTGTCATTTAACTAGCCGTTTCACTAAAGATGCAGTCATAAATCAAAAATAGTGTCCGGGCACGGTCGTTGTCCGCTCAAACCCCCGGCCTTTGGACAACGAAGGAGCTTTTACTGTATTGTGGGAATAATCTTTTCGTCAAATGTAAACGCAAAGAATACGTATACATCATTTGAATTTGTAATGTTAGATTGTATCTTTTTATATAATTGACAAGTTAAGGACTAGTACACAGTGTGCATTTGTTGCGGAGAGTGAAACGTCATAGTACTTTTTTTTATCTTTGCACTATACGAACCGACTCTCGAATATATGACTGATTGCGACGTCGCGTCGGGCGTTTTGCGCGTCAAAATTTCAGCACGTAGATCAAAATGACGTTCATCTGCGCGCCCGGCGCACACACTTCTTTCTATTAGTGATATGGCCGCGAGCCAATCTTGTGATCTCCGTTGAAATTTCTCTTCGATGTTTTTGACGAGGGTTCGCTTCCGCCACTCAGTTTACAAACAAACCGCTATTTCGGGGCGGTAATTAACCAGTTGGTTAATCGATGACGAAAAAGAATGTTAACACGTATTCCTTACGTGTCGCATGGCTGTTCCGTTCAGTGTTATGTCGACTATTAAGCATCGGCCAACGAGCACACTTGTAGGTATTCTGTACTTGAAGTCATACGATTGTCTTTATAAGAGCCGCTTATAGTAAGATGTACAGTGCGTATCAAAAGTTTAGACCCACCCTATTATTTTAACAAAAACGTACCCTCTGATGAATCTTCGATTGGCTTTTTTTATCGTAGGTTTAGAATACTTTGAAAAATTACGACTGCTACTAAAACTGTTCATATATGGCACAGCAGGGCAAGAATTTTTAACCAAAATATGAGAAAGGGCCGTATCAGAAGTTTAGACGCATATCAGATAGATATCATCTTTTAATGATTTAACACACTATTATATACACAATATTACCTAATAATTTATATAATGCGAAACAAATGTAAAGCTCTTGTATTGAATAGATAAAAATCATCTACACTTTATATTACTTCTGTTATTCGTTATCATTGTCAGAAAATATCAGAAAATACAACTATTACGTTCGCGTTTAGATAACTATATATTGTCAATTCAAAAAGTAAACAAACATCGGACGAGTCCCTTGGATTATGAAGTAATGATGATTCATAAATGACATTATTGCATTTCTAGACTGTGAAACGCTTCGAAATAATAGAAAGCATGCTGTTAAAAATACATTTGCGTATATCTTTGAAACTAAATCTGATCGGTGGCTATAAGTATAGTTATTGCTTTCAAAATTACACATTCAATGTTTATTGAAATCACTGAGATGAACCGTATTCCATACCCATATAATTATTAAATTTTTATGATAACGATTACCAGATTACCTCCAGACCTCCGGATTATGTGATAATTAATACGACCCTGAAAGAAAGTAATAAATCCTCGGTAGACCTGTCATGTATATGTAGTGTATATGTAGAATTGAAGAGCTTTATTACATATACAAATATACATTATACAGCAGTTATACACTATAGTAAATAATGGAAGCACCTTATTCCATGGGATTACACATTGCGTTGTGACGTTCGATGCACGCAATTCAAAGCTATTACTACAATAACAATATTGTTAATGCCCTTTGTACGTCTAACGGTGTAATAGTATGATCACGTGCCTAATCGGCAACGCGAGTAATCGTTTCAGAGGTCGAAGAAGATTATCATACTCCACTTTGTCGTCATTTTTGTCGTTTCATTCGCGCATACGATTTTATGGTGACTAAAGTAATCGTAAACTGTGTCATAAACTGCGTTAGTTGTTGCAGCTCGACATTTTCGATAAAAACGCATTGACCTGTGTATACAAATTGAAAAATGATTATACTAAGTATTATCATACTACCAGACTTTATAATAATATTATTTTCAATTTTATGAACAAAAACACGTTGACAAAATCACATGAAACATTAAAAACAGGGAAGACTTGCATTTGCCTTCATCAGTTCCTCGTATTTGCAGAACTACAATCTAAGTTTATTCTGAATAAATTTAGTTTTTGGCAGATCAGACATTAGCTATATAATCATTGAAACTATTCTGGAACTTACAGTCACGGGCGAACTAACACAATTTATGTACGACATAGTGTTCACAGCTGTTCAATTCACTACATTTTATTTTCAAAATAAAAAATGTTAGCATTGATTGCAGGACACCGGAGCCAAATAAAAATTGAATTCTTCTTTTAATTATCCTATTAAGCTGAAACTAATGCATTGGTGTCCTTAAATGTTTTTAACATACTGCTTCAAATTATATGTATCCATTTTTGTCATAAATGCATAAAACCCGCAGTGTACTTATAACTTTAGAACCATTGATACAGGCACGTTGATTTACTACAGTATTTATTTGAAAATAACAGGAAAATGTATAAGAATGGCTAACATAGATACACCATTTTCGTTGATTGTCATTTTTTTCATTCTCGCGTATTCACGTACACTCCCTCGTAGATTATCAAATGCGGCGATTCGAATTCTCTATGCTAAAGTGTATCTTCTCCCGTTTTTTCCAGGCGAACAGCGGTGGCCAAGAGTCAGAGGATCCGAGTAGCACAACCACCTCGCCCTCGGAGGGCCAGCACGCCTCCGGGTCATCCGGTTCGTCCGTCCTTGAGATGGGCAGCACAGATTCGGCGGGCAGCACCCATGGCGGCGGCTCTTCCTGCGGCCTCGTCGGCTCTCTATTCCCAAGCAGTTGTCGCGGTCGAGCGGAGGCTTTCGCCAGACGTCTTCATCGGCGATTAACGTCGCTGGGAGGTGAAGACAATTCCCAGAAAAACTCGGACGCGAATCCCAAGGAGACGTCCCGGCTATGCGCCTCGTCAACATCCAAACCAATCACCAACGACACAACAATCAACCATGTTCTGCAACTCCAGCCTCGTCACAGTCCAAAAGCGGACCTCTGTTACGACTTCGACCTTGACATCGAAGACGGTCTCAGCTCACCAGCCGAAGAAGCCACCGCTGCGGAGCTAGCGGACCTGCTGGTAAACCCAGAAGTGTTAAAGATGAACCACCATGATCGCAACTCCTCGACCAATGGGCCCAAAGAGGCTCCGTCGAATTTGGATCTGGAATCCGGCTGTGTATTCGCTTCGCCTATCACTGGAACATCGCCCGACAGCGATTCTGCGGACCTTTTCTTCGACCCGGAGTCCTCGGACGTCGAGAAGAAGAACGAAGTGTACTTCGATCCCATACCCACCTCGGACAGCGAAGTCACCATCTCGAATCTCTCGAATGGTTGCGAAACGACAAAAGGCAAAAGTTTAGTTTATCGTAGGCGAGCAGAAGTCAGCTTAGGAGATCAGCATTCCGAGGACACCTCAGAATCTAGTTCATCTCTGCAGAGAAACAACGTCCCCGAACTCAGGAGCAGCGAGGTTGTTCCAAACTCTGAGGACTCGAATGAAAGAAGCTCTTTGGAGACCACTTCGCCGAGTCACGAGTCGCTGTGGAGCACATTCGATGAGAATACTATGTCTCTCCAAGATGAAAGTCCTTCTAAACTCATCCCTGTTACGAGTATGCCCCAGATCCGGCTTCCCAAGTCGCATTCCGACTCGGAAATACCGACCCACGGGCCCAGGATATTGATTTCTCATAACAACGACGAGAAAACGGAGCTCGGTGTTGACCAGGTTGATTTCGTGAATGGAATCGCGGAGAATGGAGAGCTGGAGGATATCAAGAATGCTAGAAATCTGATCAAGGACGAGTCCACAGACTCCTCGGAGAACACCAACGAGGAAGAACTCCCCTTCGACGAGGAGAAACCGAAAGCCAGTCAGCCGCAGCCAGGACTCTGCGCACCAAAAGTCGAGGAAACTGCGAACAACGAGCAGGAGGATCATTCTACCTACAGCAGCGTGATCGACATACCAGGAGCACTGACCTTGGAGTGTCCCTCGGGCGAGAGAGTCGTGGAGAGGCTGAAGAACGAGGTTCAGCTGCAGATCGAAAATGGTAGCGTAACGAACAAGAGCGACGAGGACAAGATGTGCATTCTGCTGCAAAAGCTGACGACCAGTCCAACCATCAGAGACGACGTCCCCATTCCTGGCCAGGTGGTTAACGAAGTCGTCGAAGAGGAAGAAGAAGAGGAGGAGGAAGAAAGGCCGCAGAAGATCAGACGCTGCTCCTCGTTGAAAACCGGGAAAACTCCTCCGGGGACTCCAGGGAGGAAGAAGATCGTGAGATTCGCGGATGTGCTGGGTCTAGACCTGGCGGACGTGCGAACGTTCCTGGACGAGATCCCGAAAGTGCCTAATTCGGCGTACAGCGACCTGATATTCAACGATATATTCCAGAAGGACTCTAGCCCTGTAAACACAGTTTCGAACAGCTGGGAGAGCAGTTACCCGGACACCAGACGATCCTCGGGATGCGTGCTGCCTGGTCGGAAGCTGGACAGAACGCTTCTACCGTTGTTCCAGCAGCCAGGTGGCATGCCTAACTTCCTGGATCTGGTTAGAGAGCGCAGAGTCTGTCTGGAGAATGCCGTCGTCCAAGATCCTATTTCTTTGAGCATCCAGGGAACGGCTAGGGTGATCAACCTGGACTTCCACAAGTCCGTACACATAAGGTACACGCTAAACTCCTGGAGAAACTACAGCGACCTGCAGGCCACCTACGTGCTCAACTCCTGCGACGGTTTCAGCGACACTTTCTCGTTTGTCCTTTACTGTCACACCTTGTCGGTGGGACAAAGACTGGAATTCGCTGTCCGCTTCCAGTGCAAGGGCGAACAGTACTGGGACAACAATGCCGGGGCTAATTATTGTTTTCAATGTCTGCCTACATCGTCTCCAGTCGGATACATACCCATCACCGCCTCCGAGAACCGCGAGCACGAGTGGTCGCCGGTGTTTTACTGATGGAGGCTGTTGTTCGCGATGGGTTGCTAACGATGAATAATAAGAAACGTTCGAGGAGCACGATAGACCCCATCGAGAAGGGACAGGGACAGCCTACGGATCGATAAACGTTCCTAAAGTGTAGCTACTGTACAGAACGAGAGCCTGATCGCCGAGCAGGGATCACAACACTGGCGTCAATTATTCCTTCCTGCCATTTCGTCTCCTGAGGGAGTCTTCGTGTGGACCGGAAGAATATGACGCAGCCGTTAGACTGATATTTTTTACACGTTCGTTGTTCCTTGTTTGCACAAGCATATCTACTTGTATATCTAGAGTATATTATATTAACGCGGAGGTGAACGTCAGATCGAATTCTTTGCTGCGAGGTTCGAACGGTGAACATTGTATATGTGTGTGCATGTGTGCATGTGTGTGTATATACATATTATATATGCACATACATATATGATTTTCTATGTAACTTATTTTCTCTTTCTTTGTCTTCTAACGAGTCGACTACTTTTTTAAGGGAATTGATTTGATCAGAGTGATTTTTAGCGTTGCAAACTGTGCTTGGTTTGTGGCAAAGTTTTATACGGACTATGGAACTCGGTGTTTCGGAGGGGATACTCTTTGGAGATGAACTTTTATTTATGAGTAACGCGTACGAGTGCAACAGTTCGTCGATTGTTTTTCCGTCTCTTCTCGAATTCTGGTCGAGGAATTTCGAATCGCGCGCGGGAGGAGAGAGAGGAAAGAATTTTTATGGGATTGTAAGTGTTTGAAGATGTTCCCGAGCAACCTCGACGAACGACGAATCGCTTAGGCTAACGATTAATCGAGGCAGATCGCGCTCAGAAAAGAACGTTAGAATGTTTTGGCAGCGATTCGAGGATCGAGAGTAGAATGTGGAATGATTTTCAAGGTATGCGATCAGTCAGTTAGCCGAATTCGAAGACACCAATGTCGTTTGTAACGAATCGATAGCCTTTGATCTTGCAACTGCCTCGAATAATACATCACAATAACGACGAACCAATTCGATAGTAGCATTCGATAACACGATCAAACTCGAAAATTCTGTGGTGGCGATTAAAATGACAAGATAGCATTCTAAAACATCGTAATCGCTAGACCAGGCCCGGGCAACTATTCAACTATTTTATATTGCCCTAACCGTGCTTTGCCTCGCGTCACTGCGAGGATACATACACTCCCAATTATCCCACCCTTCTCCTGCACTCTACGGAAGTTTGGTGGGGAGGACCCAGAAGTAGGGAGAGGAGTCGTCTGCGGCTCGCGAACCGCAAGTTGCCCAGGCCTGGACTAGATTGTGGATTTGTATGCGGATATAGTATTTTTGCGCATTATTGTGTAGGAATTGAAATCGACAAAAATGTTATTCCTTCAATTAGTGATGTTATATTGTTGTTATATGTCGAAGAATGTAGAGAGTTTATTAAGTTTGTTCAATGTCAGAGTTTTAGAAGATCAAAAATGCTATAGATGCATAAAGTCAGCAGCCTAATGATGAGCGGAGTCGCCAGATGAGGGGAGGGGGCACGAATTCAGGGGAAAAAGTTACCTTCCCTCCGCCAGTACCGGAACGGTGAACGGGAAGATAGAGTGGCGACACAAGTCATGATCTAGCGAGTCTGACGATGAGTGCATATTTTGTGGTCGTGATCGTTGCAACAGGGTCTTGAAATTTTCGCGTTTGAATCAATTTCAAGCAGTAGGTGATACATACATATATAATAAAATGAAAACTACTGGTAAGACGAGCTGTATGGAAAATATCGTTATATTTTGTAATAGTTCTCTTCGTATAAAGTGCTTTCTATGTATAAAGAACAAGGAACTGTATGTTACACGGATGTACACTTTGTCGCACGGGTCCGTACTGTGAAGTCATTAAGAGGAAACAGTGTATCAGCTAATCATTATTCCATGAGATCGAAATAGGCAACGATAAATATTTAGCGTGTATATAAAAGTCGTGTCAAGAGGCTGAATAATGTAATAATTCGTTTTTTACAGTCTTTCCGTGTTGGATGTCCAATATCTTCTCCCCCATTTCGGATAGACCATTAAAAGTTGTGTTAAAAAAAGTATTATGCCCCCAGTGTTTGAAATTACTCGTTGTTGAAATGTCAATAAAATAAGTTTCATTTCAAGCATCCTTGCCCATTCTCCTAAGAATGAAACAAAGCTGACCATATTTGCAAACATAGTTCCTATTAGGTGATACTCAGCCTTGTTTACATAATGTAGCCATCTATTTTAATAAACGGACAATTTTTTAGCTCCCACGGCATTTTTATTGTTAACACCATAGAGATTATCATGTCACACTTCTCGCTGTTGTCGAACATTCTACAAAATCAGATCTCTCTGTTTTTCTTGTTCAACCTTACCCAAACCTGTAAGTGCAATTTATACAACTGCGCGTAATTCGTTTAAGTTATAACTATTAACACAATATTGGGCTGCTCTTTCCCCTACGTAACGAGAAATTTTTGCCTTTTTCCTGTGTTATCGAAGAAAATTTCTGGTCGCTCAAGGAAAAGTCTACCCCAACATTGTTTCATGCATAAATGGTACATTTATTTTACAAGTGTAATTTATATTTTAAACTCGCATTTTATTCAAAGACGTCGAATGTATAGATATATTATAGAGCTTGGGCGTCAAGGAGAGCAAAAAATGAATATTGTTGATGTTGATAATGTCGATTGACGTTTAACAAATGTGGCCCTGACACGTATGTTTGAAATGAAAATTATTTTACACACTTATAAGAACGCTCGCCCTACATACTTCCTATCTTGCTATAGTTATGCTATGATCTGATTGTACATGACCACCATAAAGTCCACTCCCCGTGTCAATTTGATACATTTGCGATGAAATTGTAAGATACTGTATAAAACCATGCAAATTTATGTTATAAAGAAGAATTAATCTTTCCTATATGTATAGTATGATTGCATATTTTGAGAAACATTATTTAACATTAATTTGTAATTGACAGCTGGAAAAATGATAATAATAAAACGGATAAATGTAAAAATACTTATTTTTAGCCGTGACAATGCTATAAGGCAGGTAATGTTTTCGTGAATGTACATATATAAACTTATATAAATAATCTCTAACTTATATATATTTGTTATAAAATTTCTAACATTTTTTTCAGTATAAAGTTTTCTTGTTTCAACTACCGTCATTCATTTTCGAGGTGCATCTTTAATTATTTAACATTGTTAACGTTTTTCTTACCGAGTAGTGTTCCTCCGTTTATCTTGACGAGTGCCTTATAATTTTGTTGCTATTAATAAGAGCTGTTACGAGCTATTTTCATGTACCTAAAAGTATTAACTATAACACAGTATTCAGGAACGTTTTCTCAAGTGAATACTATCCTCTGCACAGGAAGGAGGAGCTTCTTCTGATAACATAGATTAGTATGGTTTTACATCATGTTTTGTAGTTTTGTCGCGAATTTATTTATTGTTTGCAACTAGTTCGAATTGCATCGTCTGGAACTGTATTCGTCAGACAAATTTATATATCTGTGTTTTCAATGAGTCCACTACATTTGAAACACCCTATACATTAACCCCTTGCCGTACCATTTTCTTTACAGTTGCAGCGATTAGAAATGTCGTAGAAGAGTAAAGAAGCTACATTTATGGTATAAAATAATCCTAAAAATTTTCTACCACTGAAAATTACACATAAAATCTTCATGACGAGTCTGACTCGTTAAAATACGGCAAGTGGTTAAAATGATAAAAAGAAAATTGGTTTGCTCGTTCAGGAGAATTTACAATCAGTTTTCTTGGGGATAACTGGCACAGCGTTTTCAAATTCTGAAATTCGGTGACAATTTATGAGATTACAGCATGTTTAGGAGTAATTGAAGTCTCAACTAGAGCCGCCAGATGGGGAGCATGAATTAAGGAGAAAGAGTTACAGCTTAGATTAGCGTTGTAAAAGGGGAAGGTAGAGTGGGACAGGCATCTGAATCTGGTGACTCTGGTCTCAATCTCGATCGAAAATACGTTCCTCCCACAGTATGAATCCTTGCAACAAAGCGTGCAAGCATGGTCTCAGTACTGGTGGTAAAAGTGTGTCTCGAAAACGACTTTCTTACATTTTTCGAATCTCGTTCCCTTTGTAACAACGAAATTTTCTTCTATCCCCTGTAAACATACGTCGCAGATATAAATATTTTATAGCGTTTTTTACACGCGCGCGTGCATCTCCTCCATCGAAGATACCTATATTTAGCTGAACAATGTAAACTATTATTACTTGTTAGATCGAAATAAAAGTGTTTTTATATTTTCAGAAGTTTCACATTTATATCAGAGAAAACAACTGGTATCTCTCTCACGTGCTACTGCGTTTACATCTGTTTATTGTAGATACGTATTACGAGATTATTTTAATTTACTTTAGGTACTATATAAGCTGTTGTTTTTATCGAACTGTTCTTAAACTACAATGACCGACTGTTTTGAAAATTACTTGTAATTAATACTCAACAAATTTTACGAAATAACACGGTTACTATTTACGTGGATCAATCCGGTAATCGTGCATCTTCAGAAAGTAAGGAGGAAGAAGTATCTAATAAATAAGTAAATGGAAAAATCAAGTAAAACTGTTAATCGTTGAATTTCGAATGACGCCACAGCAGCGTCAGCGGTCGTTGCACTGTTAACATAGAAGGTGTGCCAAAATTGTAGCATTCCCTTGGAAGCGGTCACTCCTATGGTCATTTGAAATGACTTTCTTCTTTACAAAAATGTTCTCCGCGGCTTCCTTAAGAACTTATTAACGAAAAACGAGGACCAATCAGAGACATTGACATTGGCCGAGACGGACTTCGTCCGCGGAAGCCGCGCTCTGGTTGGTCCGTGTTTTTCGTTAATAACTCCTTAACAAAGCCGAAGAGAACGCTTTTGCAAAGGAAAAAGTTACTTGAAATTACCTCAGGAATCACTTTCAGGAATCATTTCTCGGACACTCTGTACAGAATAAAAGAGTAATAATTAGACTGCGGATCTTTATGCAAAATCAAATTTTTCTGCATCAATCACAACATACAGAAGCTAGGTAAACATTTACTTTCCTCGTTAATCATTTTAATATGTTCACAGTGTTCAATCTTTTGAATCGGTTTACTGTTTTAAATTGCACCTACCCATCTTTGTCATAAATGCATAAAATTCGCAGTCTAGTATTCATGCTTCCAACCTAGTGCCAGATAGTTGTTAAGGTGTTCCTTCCTATTGAAATGTATCCTAAGCGTTCACCGAATCATTCATTGTTACTGGAGACATTGCAACCACCACTATTGAAGCCGAATATATTTATATTATACAAACAGGTATTATTCAGACGATATGGAAGCTTTCTACGGTTACTGTGTACATATACCTATGGAACAAACTAGATTTCTATTTTAATTAACAATAAAAACTATATTCTTCCACGTGTTGAAACGATGAAGTTATTGAAAATTCTACGGATCATGGAATCCAAGAACATGTTAACTTCGTTAAGGAAGCCGAAGTCCAATGTTACATAACGAGTGTTTAACAAATTGTGTTGGGTTGAGTGAGGCACTCTTTAATCTTTTCCAAGTTCAACGAATATACTTTTACACAATTGTAACTCAGTTGATTTGATATGATTGAATCGTCGTTAGGCGGCTTATTTTATTGTACATATTACAGAGAAAAATATAAATATTATTTGCTACTTAATTGCCGATTTTTATTCAAACGAGACGAAGTTTCCATTTAATTCAATACACGCCGCTCTTTTTTTAATTTCATCGTAAGAAGGAATTTTTTATTTTAAACTGCAAAAAGATACAAGGAACTGCATGATCAAATTGTTTTTAATTAACGAAATGAAATTTTTTCATTTTCGGGAAACATGTCATTAATTCTAAATTGCGGATCTTTGTGTAAAATAAAAAATCATCGAGATCGGTTGCAACAAACAGGACTTAAATAGGATAACAGTATTTTTCGATTTCTCTGATGTTTTCACCGTCTTATGATTCGTATATTTTTCTTTCTGTCATAAACATCCAAAAACCGCAATCTGAACACAAGAAAGCCAACGTTCAAGAACACTCTTCATAACAAGCTTCAGAAAAAGGTTTCCGAAAGAAAAATGCTATTATCTGTCATTGTTAACCCTCGGCCGACGAATACAGGGTCATTTGGACTCGACTATAATTGTTGTCATATCTATCGTTTCAGTGACTTACTTGTATAACTAGTCTGCGAATGCTTATGCAAATGTAAACTTTCATCAATTTATTTCCTAATAATGAAAGTGAAAAAAGTTATTTAGTCCATTGGAAGTTTTATTTCATCACAAAGAAGGTGAAATTTTTCTAAAATTTTTTAAACACGCTCGAAAATCCTATATATGCATAAATTTCGCAGTCTATGTATAATAAATACTGTTAAAAAACAACGTATCACATGTGATATTTAATTCATTCGTGAGGATCTTGGTACAATGGAAATTCTAATTGATCGAATGAATTTTATAAACTAATTTGTCAAATGATTTTGCATGATTTTTATCAGAAATACCCGCATAAACAGATTTATTAAAAAACTTCTCACAGGAAAATATACACTCTCAACAGATGCAAACTATGAAGTTGAACGGAAAATTCGTGCCATTTTACCTTGTCAAATATTGTTACAGCAAAATCCCAATCAAAGCGCGACGGAGGTGACCGTATAGAGACGAAAAAATTGACACGAATCCACAACTAGTATCGGTAGTATATTTTTCTAATGTACACAAACATGTGTCGCACCTCTAGTCCGTGAAGCCGTGAACTTTCGTCGAATTACCGAGTCTTTTGATAACGAGGTAATGTTGTGGTAATTATACAGATTTAGGACAACCAATTCTAATAACCTTGAAATACGTTATAGAAATAAACGTTCTGATAAAAGATTTTCATATAGGTAGAAAAGATCGCCGCTCGGTTTTAGTACAAAGGATATAAAAATATTTTGAATGCCATGAACTGTATTGTTTGAAATCTTTTTTTATTATCCAATACGCAGCTGTAATATGTGTTATTGTATTTATTACAAATTGTAGTAAATTGAGGAAATATATGTAGTTACAGTTCATACGAAACATTGTGGTGTATTATTATTACCAGCAATTGGGACAAAATCAGTCATTGCACTCGAAAAAATAGCATGTACGTAGGCATTTTTAAGTTTCCCTTTTCTTGTACGATCCTAATCAAATCATGACGTTATACTTAATCGAAACGAAAAGTAAGAATATGAATAAAGCCTAAGCTATGTGTACTGTAACACGTTCTACAAGTCTTCAAACAAAACAGTAAACCACATTGAAAGTACTTTGGAAATTTTAAAGAACATTTGGAATTTGGAAAACAATTATTAGACCAAAGTTAAATTTGATAAATAAGGCAGCTTATCACTGCAGTGCAGATTTTAATGCAAATCACTATTCTCATATTTTGAAACAGAATTAAAGAAAAATATTTGTTTCTTTAAAAACAAATATAAATATCTGAAAAATGCTATAAATGTATAAATACAGTGTTCCTTCGCATAGTGTGACTTTCGTCTGTACGGATAGTGTGAAAATTTTATGTCCACTACTAGTGGTAGTACTAGAGCCAATACTAATGCAATGACGGAACTTTATTACTAGTCTACGGATCTTTATGCATTTATAGCAAAAATAGCAAAATTGAGAAGATGAAATTCAAAATTGTTGAAAAACTTTATTAATTGCAGATGTCAATATATAATTTCTCCTGTATTAAAATCATTAAGGGCAGAAACAACATTCAATTTAGTTTCTATCTCTTGCAATCAATAAATTTCTTGTGATCAAGAAAATAAAGATCCGCAGTCTATTTATTACTTTTAGTTATTTCGTATAAAGAAGTCGTATCTACTTCAAATAATAAACAACTTCAAAAAAGAAAAAATCCTGAACAAAAGTGTATCATCGAATTTCAGAAACGAATGTCGCATAGAGGACGGTAACGATATAAAATAATCGTCGTGTTTGATTTTTTTACAATCGGTCGAAGGTCATGGTATGATAATTGCACGTGTCAGAGTATATTTACAAAGTTCATTTGTTTGTGTACGGTTTCTGCGCGAACACAGGGAAAAGTTTTTTTCGCGAAGTCGTCGTTCTCCGTTGTGTTCGATTCGTGCATCGGAAACCGATGTAAAGACTGTTGAAAATTGTGAACTGGATGAGCTGTCAACTGTCGTCACTGTAGTTCGATGGAGATTGAATTAGTGTTATCGTTAACGTACATATATTTATATTTTTAAAAGACAGTGTGGTGTAGTTGCTCATGAAACTGTGAATTGTTTTCTTTAGCGGGCTATTTTATTTCCAAATAATTTTGATGAAAATTGAACACGATGTAGCGAAGCGATGTAAGTCGGTCTCGGTCGATCGAACATTCGTATTTTTCATAAGTAAAATATGTAATTCAGTAATTGCTATCTGCAGTTGTGACACGGCAATCTGAGGTCGCATTAGACCTTAAGGTTATCAGTTGGGCCGATAGATCGAAGTACACGTCGATTCCATAAATCGTGCACGGTATCAATCAAGTTTTGCTCGTATTAAAAATGTCTGGATTGAAAACAGCGGCGATACAAGCAATAATCTATATGTTCAAGCGATCGTTATTCGGCAAAATTTATGTAACGACGTTATAAACTCGATAATGTGTACTCTGTTTTCGTTAGATACAAAGAATAGGAAAAATCGCTAATTAATTTTTAATTGGAGGCTGTAGAAACGGCTGAAAATAACTGGGCTGTTCTTTTCGATAGGCCAAGATTCCTTGTGTATTTTTAGAAGACTTTTCACTGCGCTAAAAGAAGAACACCTCGTGTACCGTGTTGCCCATTGTTTTGCATTGCGCGGACATCTGACTCTTTAAAACTGTATCTTTATTTATAATGCAGTCTGCCGTTCTCGATATATCCGGTTCTATGACAAAACTGCACGCGTCAAGATCACACGTGCGAATTGCGTACAGAAATATGTACACACTCGGGCAGACAATTACACAGGATGAATCCGCTCGATAAATAATTCGCACAAAAAGATGCCCACATCTAGAAATTGTTCATGTTCACACTGATATTTGCTCGTACAGAGTTTGGTCTGTATTAAACCCAACAATATTATTTAACAATAGTCAATGTGAGTCCGTAAATGCAAAGATGAACACTACAATATGTATATATACATTGGTTAAACAATATTTGTATATACAGGGTGTGGCCGGACGGATGGTACAACCGAGGACTGGGTGATACTACATGTAAAAATAAGTCTAAAAAAAAGGAATAACATTTTTTTGTTTGACGATTCGTTCTCGAGAAAATTGAGTCTGAAAATGCAGCGAAAACACGTGCTATTCAGTGTCGCCAGATGAGCTCCAGACGGAGCTCGCACATTCCCCTCTTTTTCCCCTTCCACTATCCCATTCCAGCACCATGCGCACACTCCAACGTCCCCCACTAAGACCGTAGACCGTGCCGTAGACTGGACTGGTCATCAGAGTGGGGGTACTTGTATTCCCCTCGATTTTCTCGACCTGCCGACACTGGTGCTATTGCATGGGAATCGTCTTACGCGTCTGACCATGATCAACCAATTCTACTTTGTGCATATACTAAAGCACGCGAACCTGGCGGAACTTTAAACTCGTTTTTCTCGGAAACGAAGCGTCAAACAAAAAAATGTTATTCCTTTTTTTCGACTTATTTCTACATGTAGTATCACCCCCTGCTCGGTTGTGCCACCCGTCCGGCCACACCCTGTATACATATAGTATAACTAGACAGCGGATCTTTATGCAAAATTAAAATTTTCTACGTGAATTACAAAAAACTGGAGTGAAATAGAAATTTATTTCCTTTCTTAATATGTTTAATATGGTACATTGAAAATAATTCAACAGTATTTTCAAATTCTTCTATTGTCTTTACTGTTATAAATGACATCTACTCATTTTTGCCATTAATGCATAAAATCCGCTGTCTGCATAATATAAAATATTAGTATTGTGATCTATATTATATACAGTGCGTAACAGAAGTTTAGACGCGCCCTATTATTTTAATGAAAACATCCACTGATGGATCTTCGATCGAGTCTTTTCGTTTTACGTTTAGAATACTTAAAAAAATTATGATTACTTAGATATTTTTAGCGAAAATATGAAAAAATGAAAAAGGCCTATCGAAAGTGTAGACACACTTGCTTTTCTTGTTGTTTGTAACATCATATAGTGCACTAGAGGCTATATCCTTTATAAGAGTGAAGTTAGTAAAGTATATTAAGAGACTCAACATGGAGATAGCCGCAGAATTGGTTGTTTGAAAACGAAAACGGAAGAGAAGTAAATAAAATACGATCGATTAGTAAAAAGTTAATTGTTTAAGTTAAACAAAAGTTAAGTGTTATTATTGTTACTGTGCACAATTAATTGGTACCACTTTAGTGGTACTAACTTTAGTCTTATAATGAATATATCCACTGGTGTACGATATGGAGTTATAATACAAACAACAAGAGAAGCAAGTACGTCTAAACTTGTGATACGGTACGTCCTTTTCCATATTTTCCCTAGAAATTCGCCCCTTTAGTGCCATATATGAATAGCTTTAGTAGTAACCATAATTTTTCAAAGTATTCTAAACATACGATAAAACAATCAATCGAGGATTCATCAGAGGGTACATTTTTGTTAAAATAATAAAGTGCGTCTCTGCCTCTGTGCCGGCGATTGTGTTGCGAGGTGAATCAAGAAAAACTCGTACAGTTTGAAATGGCAGCGGTTTATTACGAAAAGAGTGAAACAATTGGACATTAAAAAACGCTTTACGCTGATAAAAAAGGCGGCAGAGTTGCCCGGAAAGCAGTATATCCTATGATTACCCTGTGCGTTTCGCTCGTTGCTGTTATCTTTATAAGTACCCTTCGATAAGAACAGTGTATGTCTCTTCGATCAGTCTTGAAAGGATTCTCGAATCGCCGCGAAAAAATTAATCGAAAAAAGAAAAAACGCTACGCACTCGCGTAGAGATCGTAACTTTACGTATACATATATGTAGAAATAAAGTACGACTAATGTCTCGCGTCCGCTTGCAAATAGCCACGGGTCTCGTCATTTTCATACGAATTACATCACTGTCTTCTTAAGTTACACGATAAAATATAGGATAAACAATCACAAAATAAAAACGGGCACTCGCTACGAGTGTTCCATTCAGGTTCCGATCACTCACTCTTATAAGTCACGACGAATATTGCTTATCGGAATACTAGTTTGCTAACATAGATTGATTCTCTTGTTGATCGGTCGACGTCCATCTTGCATCACATGAGTTTTCTTCAAAGGCAACGATCATTTGTAAATCTCCCCGCTCCACCAACGTCTTCTTTCGCTATTACTATTTTCTTCTCGCGGACGAAGTATTCCTCTTCTCTTCGAACTTCCCTTCAAGTTGAATTTCCTACAGCCGCACCTTCAATTTTGTCGGAGTAGACGATACAGAAGTACTTTTCTTCTTCATCATGTTTATTCAATTTCCAGAACGGCGTTATAAGCTATTGCCTCCAGAAAGCTGTGCATTTTCATTTTTCGGTAGTTTCAAGGCTCTCAGCTGTTTGTACAACCGTTGCTTGCAGAATTGATAGAATTCGATTTCCCTCGTGAAATTGCTGCGCACCATGTCCTTCACTTCCTCGCTGACGGAAGGCTTGAAGAAGTTTCGGTTGATTTTTGTGAAAGAGTTCACTCCGTCTGAAATCAGTTCGATCTACATTAAATTCT
This sequence comes from Lasioglossum calceatum, assembly GCA_963966675.1. Lineage (NCBI taxonomy): Eukaryota > Metazoa > Arthropoda > Insecta > Hymenoptera > Halictidae > Lasioglossum > Lasioglossum calceatum. The sequence goes on from OZ016541.1 coordinate 3,932,660, forward strand.
GTTACCCTTCACAGACGCAAATCTTCTCGTCCAAATCTGCTCGATAACACAGGAGAAAGGATAAAATATCTGGTTGCGCAAATATCTGGTTAGTCAAACACGAGTTTAGAAGGAACACTTTCAAAACTATCGAACAAAAATTCATAAATAGAACAGAATGAAATAATAATGTTCATGCCGTGAACCATCTATTTATCGCGATTGCGAGTCGATACGATAACGAGTTACAAAAGCACAACCATAAATGAAAATCGTGGAGCAGAAAAATTACCGTAATAAACGTCAGTGGCTCCACGAAAAAATCGAGGTATGTAATTTTCCAATACTGTGAGAGTGGTATTCAAGTCTTCAAGTACACCGACCACGGCATAATGTTTCTCCACCGCCAATTTCGCTCGTTCCAGGGCACCCACGGTGTTGAATGGACTGCGGAGAAGAAAGAAAACAATAAAATGTGTATTCGACGAAATTAGTAAAAAAATGTATGCTAAAAGGGACACTCTCGTGACCCATCTTCAAACTTGCAAAGAATTGTCATGCGTTGATTATGTATCTTTCTGCAAATTATAATTTTTTTTTTCCTTATTTTACGTCGCTTTTGGAACTACTATTCAGGAGTTATTTCGCGACGGGACCTACAGTTTTTTTATAAGGTGGGTTCCGAACCACCTTGGGCAGACCACAGTTTCAAATAGCACATGGAATTTCCAGAGGTGCCGGGAAAAAAAAAAATTACAATTTTCGTAGCTTTATAATAATCAGAACATGTCTTCACTTTCCTACAATAAATTGTTACAGCATGTGATTCGATAAATGTCGAAGTGATAGGAAGTACTGCTCAATCCGTGATACGAAGATTGCAGTTATCCGATGCAAGTTTTATTTCGAAAACTTTTCTACTACTATCGTACTTTCAGAGTTATTGTAGGTGGCAATAATTAGTACCTGACCCTGTATACATAAGGGTGATCATTATAAAGCGTTACAGACGAATATCTCCAAAAATATTGATTATACGCAAAAATGTTTCAGATGAAAGTTGTTTAGTACCGTGGGGGACATCATGTGATAGCGTTTTTATTTTTCCCGGTGGACACTCCAAGGGGAAGCGAAGGTCACCTTGATTTTTTAAAATGGAAACACCTACTTTCTGTAGGATGAATCGATTGACTATCGAATTCTGAGTAAAAATGTATTGACCTCCATATGTCCTAAATCTAATAGTTAACGAGATATTATCGAAATAATTTTCTTTCTTCTTTGGACAATATCTCGTTAACTATTAGGTTTCGGACATATGAAGGTCAACACTTTTATACTCAGAATTTGATACTCCATTGGTCTATGGTAGAAAAAATAGGACCTTCAAAAGACCTTCGAAAGTTGACCTTCACCTCACCTTGGAGTGTCCACCGGTAAAAATAAAAGCCCCACCGCATAATGCCCCCCTCAGTACTGAACAACTTCCATCTGAAACATTTTTGCGTACAATCAATATTTTTGGAGATATTCGTCCGTAACGCTTTATAATGTTCACCCTGTATACAATATGTATCTCTCTTCAACCACCAGATTAAAATTTTCCTTTTGCAATAAAGAAACTCGAAACAGACGAAAAACTATGTAATTACAGCATTGCACGTCACTCTTGAAACTGTACAACTTTCTTTTCAACTATTTTTTCATACAACAAATAGTTTACATGTAACTTAGGTGGCACAGTTAGCTGAATCACTCCGCAGAAGCGTTTACTTTTCATACTGAAACCTGGCAGCATCGTGGCAAAAGCATACAGGAAATTCCACTTCGGAAATACCTACGTGCACCTCTCGCTGTGCCCGCAGAAGAAGAGCGTTTGTCTGCGGTGATCGCCGATCCCCTCGTGGATTTCGCCCTCCAGATATCTGCATTCACGGTCCGCCTTAAGTACACAGGACTCGAAGTCCTTCTTCAGCCAATTGGGATCTGGCAGGGGCAGGTCTGGAAATATTTGCTTTCTCTCGACGTAATACCAAGGCGCTCGCACGTAATAATACCAGGATATCACTCTTTCGACAGGATCTCGGACTATATTGATGTAAATTGGCTGCGGAAGGTTGAACCTGAACACAGAAAAAAACGTCAAGGATCAGATGCGCCGCCGGCCTCAGACCATAATGCTGTTCCGGGTTATTTTCTTGTTTTTTTCTTTTTACTACTTTTTAAGAGCACAAACAAAACCCTGCGCTGCTACGATTCTCCGAAGACTCTCGGATGAATCTAGCATTTCTATTTTTGGGATGATCACAATCGTGGGATTGATGAGTTAACCCCTTGCACTATGATTTATTTTACGGTTTCAATGATTAAAATTTATGTACAGTTACAAGTTACCCGGTACGTAGATAGAAAACGCAAGTGGAATTCTGATTTAACAAGCTATGTATGTCCAATTTCAGGAAACTTACTCAGTGAAGTTGGTGAAACACACGTGCTTTATGTACACAGATGGCTCCGAGTAACTGCTGACCATTGTGGCGAGTTGGAGCTAAACAGCGAGAACGGTTTTTAGTAACGAGACACCATAATGTCACGTGTTTATTTCTTTTGCGTATGTTTCATAAAGGGATCGCGAAGTAGCACACGTGCAGTATTATACAAAAGTCTTGGATCGAATGTCGAAAAATGATTAGTTTAGGAGTTATTTGAATAAAAATTTATCTTATAGAAATAGAATTGCTTTTTGTTTCCTAAATCATGTTATCTCGCAATCATGTTATCTCGCAGTCATGTAAAAAGAGACTTGGATGCAAGCACTTAAATATTTATTCAATAACTTCGAATATAGTTTCCGAATATTGCAATACCTGTTCAATTGGTGCAAGGCGTATCGTCTCGACTCTCTGCACGCGATCTCGATTAAAAGAGAAGCCATTCCTCATCGACAGCCTCCTCAACAGTTCCATAAACGTCTGCGAGCCCACCTTTGGTACACGGTTAAAGAACAGAACACCCTTGCCTGCTCTTTTCGTGTTGTTCAATGCATCTATGTCGAGTACTTCCGGTTCTTTGTACTGAAATCAATTCATGAAGAGATTATTATACAGGGCCAAAAATGTTGTACTTCTTTAACAGAGGTGATTCCCGAGGTCGTTTCAAGCAACTCTTTCCATTGCGAAAATTTTCTCCGTTGGTTTGTTAAGGAGTTATTAACAAAAATTGGGACCAATCGGAGGGCGTTAATAGCTCCTCAAATTACTTCAAATGACCTTAGCCATAATCCCTTTTAAGGAAATCGGTGCTTAATTGACATACTAACAATTAATTAGACAGTTCATAGTCGTTCGATAATTTTGCAATATCTGCGACGTATGTTATTTATAACTCGATCTAATAAAATGTTTAAAATGATTGAATCAGATTTTTATCTTCTTCAGAACAGAATTCTTAAAAGAACTCTTAAACTCTTTTCGAGTTTATCACTTTATTCAATTCTCCAATTACTTTCTTTATCTCGATCGTAACTTGACACGTTCTGCGCTGCTGCATTTCCGTCTTGTTTTTGCACAAGCAAAAAGTCGATGATTCACCATTAACGCTTAAATAAATTGTGAAACTGGACTGAGAAACAAATCATTATCAATATAAATGTCGATGTGTCTTAAGAAAGAATCAGCAATATTTTACACGATCCATCTTATTTGCGCTGTACATGTTAATATGTAGTTGACTACTGGACCACCCGGTAGACAGAAAACGCTAGTGGAATCCTGATTTAACAAGCCACGTCTGTCCAATTTCAGGAAACTTACTCACAAACCTTGCACAAGTGTTCATTAGACCTACCTAAGAACTAGCCGAATTTCGTTACCTCCTTTAAGAGAGAAATCAACCCTTTCATCCGAACCGACGCTTCTACGTAAGTGCTTATAAATCGCAAACAATAAAAGGTATCAATCATAGTCTCAAGGTATCAAATATAGTCATACAAAAAATATAAACTTTCTTTCCCTTGTAGGACATTTTTGGAGATGAAGACTTTTAGTCACTGTAACTGTAAAGAAAATGGTACGCCATGGGGATAAAGTAAACAGCTGAATTGTTAGGTGGGTCTAATAAAAATTTGTGCAAACTTTCGTCCAAAATCGGCGTGTATCAGACACCGGGTTTTCCTTGTCAGTTTTGTGATGTATACGAATACAGTAAAAGCTCCTTCATTGTCCAAAGGCCGGGGGTTTGTGCGGACAACGACCGTGCCCGGACACTATTTTTGATTTATGACTGCGTCTTTAGTGAAACGGCTAGTTAAATGACAAAGAAAAGCATTCGCAGTCAACTGTCTGGCTTTAAAAAACTCCTTATTTCCTTGCCATATTCCTTTCCTATTGTTCTCCGTTCTGCGCGGGTCTAGACAGTCCTGGGACACATCTGGCGACCAGATCCACGCAGGCCTAATCCTCTCGTTGACAGGCAGTGGAGTGGGTAGGCACTGGACAACGATCGTGCCCACGATTCAGGACAACGAAGGAGCGATTACTGTATTACGATATAATTAAAAGTAGACGGTTGATTTGTTTAATGAAATACATATTGCCGGCGATGGAAGAGGGAATGAATTTCGAAATGCGAAAGAGGAACCTTGAGAATATTTTGTTCTCGTAGGACGACCCGTTGCTTTCGGAAGGAATAATTTCTTGCCGCGACTTTCGCACGTATCGAAGCACGGGATATTTCAGATGCACACGTTAAGTGGTTATCACACGGCGCAGAGTGCTCAGCGGAATCTAACCGATCTTCTTCTTCTTCTTCTTCTTCCTGTCCACGTCTCGAGGCTTGGCCATTACACCACAAGTACGTTACATTATTGCATTATTACTACACGCGTTTGCACGCTTCCTCCTCGATTACGGATTCTCCCGCCCTCTTCCTAACCGTCTTTCTTCGTCGGATTCTTCCCGCGCGGACTTCCAGTCTGTCTTTCTGCTTACTACCCACGGTATTAAAGGATCGCGACGTAATTTGCTTCGCGGTTATCTATCTAATACCGAACATTACGAGAGAGATCTGCCATGTAGCCCTGCTCGCCTCCCGATAACCGTAAAACCAGACACAGGATCGTGCGAGCCGCGAATCATGCTCAAATCTAATAAACATTCGCTGTTATTTTACATATATAACGATATTCAAAGACAGGAATGTATTCTTATAAAATAGAGTTCGCCTCACAGATGACCTTCAAGTACACCGAGATCAATGCCCGCGCAGTATTGTGCATACACCCCCGTTTTTCACTCTTTGCCGGGCGCGGCCGCCGTAGCGTTTGCGTGATTTCGTTAGCGCTGCGCCACACTGTGGGCTCGATCGAAGATTTTAGTCACATTTTAGTATAACTTCTGAACCATTAGAGACATCAGCATGTCGTTTGCACAGACAAATATTAAAAAATTCGATCTTTCTTAATAACATATAAAAAAAATTTTGTTTCGTTACTGTGATTTAACATCGCATAGACAATAGTTATTTTTATTATATAATACAATTTGTTTATATTTATTTAAACTATTTATTTAAACTGGGCTTCACCTCGGCGCGGCGGACCAAAATTTTTTAACTTTATTGATACATAATCCTGTACGTTAATCCTGTAGTTAACCAAATCATTATTATTGTATATTCTTAATAAATATGTACATATACAGAAATTAGACTCTAGGAGTAGTTACAATTAATTTTTGAAGCTAATTTTTATAGTTTCTTTTAGTTCGAACTATTACTTAACACTTAGCACACGAATGGTGACTCTGAGGCGCCACTAAATATTGCTGTGCCGTTATTCAAAATGTTTACATTATTAAATATGTCGGTATCTGATCAATGACTAAACATTTAGGTATTGTATGAGGTATTGCACCAATTTCACATGTAAATGTTCTAGGTCGGAAGAAAAGTTGAATTATCGAGTTCAAGTTAAAATCACTCGGAGCGCAAAGGGTTAATAACTGCACCACTCAAATTCTTGACTTCGAAAAACTGTACCTTGGCCAGGTTTCTGGGCATTTTTGCGCACTGTGGCGTTCGGTCACAGTGTTACATGTTATCATATTATTATATTGTTGCAATGTTTACAACACTAGAACTACAGATTTTTCAAAAGCATTGAATACACACTGACGCATAATGACTTGAACCGAACACGTAAATAAATACAACAGAAATAGCTGCGTAACGGTGTTAATTCATGCAATTCATTCGCAGCTATTTTTAAAAGGTAATTATGCAACAAAAGAGGACATGAAGCAGCAGGATTTGCTCTTTACGATGATAACAGAACCTCGAAATTACCGTTCAAGAAACTTCGGTACTTCTTCTTCCACAGTCTACTTCCTAAACGGCGTCCGGTGTAATTAAGTGCTCCTTCTTTTTCATACAATTACAGTTACCTCATTAATGAACACTTGGAGCGTGATTTTGATTACCGCGACTTATGCAATTTTCACTGGTGCTTCGGGGAATTGGTTTTCTTGCATCAATTAACTGTAACCTCGTTGAATCAATTTTGTACAAAGTAGACGGAAAAAGCAGTATGCGTGGCAGCCGGCAGCAACGCAAGAACCACGAGATCCACTATAACGCGGGCGAAACGTCACGTCACGGTAGCCAAGGTGCGTGAAACCGCCAAGTAGATTACTGGCTTTTAGACTAACCATTAACCGCTTGAACATCTCGACCGTGAACGTTATTCCGAACGTACATAGATTGATTATGATACAACTGATACGCTTAACTCCTTTTGAACGGTTCCACTCGACCCTCCACGACGATAGCCCGCTTCAAAACACAGAGTTGTGCTAATTTAAATACATTCTAATTGAATTGCATTGTATTTTATATGCACAGTATTCCAATTACAGTGTAATTGAGTTAAATAATTCGAACCTTTCAAAAAATTTAATTCCTAATTACGCAAATGGTAGCTCTACGTTGACATTAGGTGGCTGTTATTTACTCTTCTCAAGAATTTGTGTCTAAATTTTTTTACGGTACCCCCCAGAACCGAAAGAAATTGCCGGAAAAAAAAGAAAACTTTTAAAAGCAGAACAACGGATAAAAAAGAAAAATGAAACTATAAAATTTAATTTAATCTTGCTTTACCTTATAAAATTCATATAACTACTCTATGAATAAGAATTACTAATTTTTTAATCAATGTACTAGTAAATAGTTAAGTTTTTTATTGTTAACTTTACTTTAGTTTTTTATAATGGCTCGTAGAGGAGACGAGAATATGCCAATAGTTAGGACTAGGACAGCTATGCCAATAGAGGGGAGATATATGTATGTATAATTAACTGTTTCCATTAAAAATATTATTTTATTTAATTCCAAACATCCGCAGTCTACTTATTAATATTATTTTTCAATTATTCGAAGGAATGTGACATGCCTCCCCTAGTGAAAGATAAAAATCTGTTAATACGAAAGAAGAAATGGGTAACCTTGAGTAGTGAATTGCTAACATGGGGGATACTCGACTGGTTCACCCGTTGCTCGTACCGTAATTGACCGAGATCGGTCGGACAGTTAAAAGTCATTAACGAGTTCGATGGAGATTGATATTCCGTGTAGTTGTTCGTTCTACGGTGATTCGTGGCTGGCAATTGTTCTTGTTCCTTGTTTCGTCGATACACGATGGCTCGACGGTGACTCGGATCCACATTTTACCGTTTCTCAGGTGCGCGCGTAACATATGTATGTAACGGGTGGACCTCGAAGAAGGTCGCCCGGTAACGGACGGTGACTCGGACAATTGGACCTCGGATTTCACTCTTTTTCTGTCGACCACGATCACCGCAGGCGACTGCACTTCTTGCGGGTCTTATGGGGTCTTATCGGGCCCATCCTGCACCGTCACAGCGTTTTGCTTCAATTCTTCAATGGCTCGTAGCCATTCAGTATCTCACGATCGTTCCTACGTGATTTCTCCGCTCGTTTCTCCGCTCGTTTCTCCGCGTTCCCATTCCTCTTGCGTTTTAGTCTTCAATCTTGACTCGTGTCCGTTGATCTCCTTCCTTTTTGCTTTCGGTATTATTACTATAACGGCGGTCACGTGGTCGACATCGGATTAGAGTTTTCCAAGTGTCGCGACTGCTGCCGTCATAATTGCCGATATCAGGACTTTGTATCGGGAGACATCAAGGCAGACATTAATATTTTTTTTGCTTTTTAACAAAATCGTCCAGAAAAATTTGACGGTACAGAAGAAAGGTTGATAATCAATCGTTTATCACATATAATGCAAAATGAATGACATAAAATGCCTTCAAATTAATAAACGAACTTGCAAGTTGTCACTAAATATCTGCTACCGGGTACCATTACCCTAAGATTTGTATAGCCATTTTGAGCGAATTTATGCTCAGCGGGAGGGGGAGGGGCGGAGCCTACAGTCATACCAACAGTTTCCCGCAAAATTCTCGCAATTCAAGGTCGTCCGGCGGTAACACGAATAGGAAAGATTGTTCAGAATGATGACCCGAATAACATGTTTCAAGGTCATTGAAACGGTGAGGAATCCGGTATTCTAAGTAATTACCTTTCTGTTTTACAGTTCGTTGTTACGTTCGGTTTATTTCTACGTATTTCGGTCGCGATTGTACAGCATTTAGTGCGAGACGTTATGTACATTTTATAGCGGAAAGTACAGTGGAAAGAATGAAGGTTAATAGAAATGATTACCGTAATATCGACGAACCGTGTTCACACCGGAGTCAAACAGACCGAGCACGATCATTACTAGACTAATATCAATATTCTTTCTTCAAACTACTGTCTGCTCTATTTGCGTCGGTTCCTCGTCGCTGCACCGCGCCGGTCATCAGGATGCAACCACATTTCGACATTTCTGTGCGTCAAGAGATTGCGTCGTCGGATAACTGAACTTCACACGACCGTTTCACGCATGATTACCGTTCCATCACAGATTTTCTAACATTAAGGTCACGCATACAATTGATGTAGCGCGCGAATATGTTGAAGAGCTGCATTGAAAGATTACTATAAATGCTCCATTTTACACGCAAGAATAGTACAGTAAAGTTCCAATCTAAGTCGATTCTCGGTTCTGTGCTGCACTGCTGTGACATAGATCGTGACCGAGCACAATTTTTTTCATATGCTATATATGAAAATCATATTTTTAACATACGCTATATATGAGCATATAAGAACCTTACATAATTGCCAAATACTGTACAAATTGTACTTTTTTTTTATATTAGATATTGGGAGTACAAATAATATACGACGCTGATACACAATCGCTAATATTTCGAGGTTATGTTGTTGACAGATGTGCAGCCTCACGATATGACGTCTTACATCTGACACTAGCCGCCATAACTTACTGGTTGCGTTATCTGATTTCAAACGGCGGAGACTTATTTGTACTCCTAATAATATTCATTGGAATGCTATAACTCGGCTGAAACTTCACTGCAATGAATCTTCCGACGGCTGATTCCGGGTATATTTTGACCCAGAGTACCTAATGAATTACCTAATAAAATGAATAGCTGCTGCATTGGAAACGATATAAAAATTACCATGTCTACGTGAAGTACCTCTGAAAATGTTTTAAAGAATTGATAAACAATGCAGTGAGAGGGTGAATCAAAATAAGAAGCATTACCAATAAATGTATAACAATAAATAAAAGTTATTTATCGCCCAATAGATTAAACAATAGGGTAATAAATAAGTAGCATAATAAATAAGCCTTCAAATGATAGATACTAACCCATGTAAGCAATAAGAATTATTAGAAAAGTCATTAATAAAACTTTCACTTGATAGTTCTTAATTATTTAAAAAATGAGATATTATGGTTTGGGAAAGTTTCGAAGGAAAATTCCCGTTTAATTGGTTGACTTGGCCCACCCTGTAGAGATATTTGAAATTGGAATGCTCCGGTTATTTTGTAATGCGTGGATTGTATTCGTAGCGCAACAATTCTCGGAAATAGAGAAACAGATGCTGCATGCTTTGCTATTGATAAGAGTCCCCGATCTAGTCCCATAGTATCCGTGGGATATTAGCAAGGATTCTCGAAGAAACCGTCGCGTCGCGTCGGCCGGTCAGTCAAGCAGACAAATGCTTCGAGCTTCAATGTTCGGGGAGCGTTTGTTCTCCAGCAACACGGTTCAGGCAACCGGGAATGGCCTCGATTTTCTTGAGAACGTTCTGTGCATAGTGCATGCGTCTCATATCAAGATCAGGAACTTATATATATACACGGTAACTCGATCTAAAACTCGAACCGCAGATCCCCGGACGCGATTACACTCGGCCCCTGTGCTTTTCGCATTTTTCCAACCTCCTTCATTCCGTTTTACCAACAAATCGAAGTTTAACTCGAATTTAATCCGTATTTGGTATTAGGCACAAAATGTACCTATTACTGCGGGTGTACCATTAAAATACGCGAAAATAAATAGTTGACACTAATTTTGTACAATTCAGTGAGAATGTATTCCCGTTGGCGAGGCAAACAAAATTGTCAGTCATTCTCATATTTTTATAATCTCAGGATTTGAAAAAACATTCTACATAAAAGGTAAAAATAAGACCATTTTTATTTCATCTCGGTCACGATAGGACTGTTGTTCACATTGTTGTACATTCTTTATATAGCTTTAAATTGTAAAGGGGAAAGTTTTATTATTATTTAGATATGTACCTACTTCGATACGGATAATTCGGAAATAATCATTTTTCAATTCAATTTGGGTTAAACAATGCGAAATGATCGGGACGGGTTCAGAATAGGACAGATACATTTTAATTAGGACATGCTGTGTATTAGTTAGATTAGCGAAATTTTTGTGATAATTGCGAAATGCATACCTTCACTGCGAACAGGCGATGCCCGTTTGGATAATGGACAGTTCCACTGGGACTAGAATCTGTTTGGACTGCTTCTGAAACAGGAGAAACGAAACTTTTCATTAGCATTGTAATGACAGGGAGTAATAATGATTGTTAAACAGCATATGTATATACACTTTTCGAAGAATAATTTAGGAAAACGCGTTATAAAAATATTGAAGTCGCCTGTGTACGATTTTAACATTTAGGGAATAGAAGGTGAAGTTTAGCCTTTTGCTCTCCTGGCGGGAAGCGCGCAATGTCTGAAACCTGAAATATGACGCAGTCGATAGCTTCCGAGATTGATAGATACAATTTGCAGCAGATTCTACGTCTTGGAATGGCTTTAAGATGGACGATCTAAAATAGCCTGTTTTTGTATCCTCTCACGGGGAACATGTTTCTGAGGGGTAAAACGCGCATCTCCGCAGCTAAATGGTTTCGCGTGCATCTAATAGAAAGAATATTATAAACGCCCGTCTAGTGGAATTACGAAACCATCAAAGATCGATGTAGAAAGTACTAATTGCGAGCACCTGCTGCGAAGCTTTAAATTAATCGACATTCACCCGGAAGAATTCGAATCATCTCGATACTATTTACATCGATGCCTTTCTCCTCTTAAGGAAAATGCACATTTCTCAGTGATCCGTTCGGTCGTTAAAAACTGTGAACTACAGATTTTCGTAGCATAGACAGCCGTTTCGAAAGTCTCACCTTCTAGTCGACACGTGCATTTATATGGTATATAAACCCCAAATTATCTCCTACAAACCGTACTATCATCTAGGTCTAGACTGTGGGTAGTTATGTAAATTCCCGTTTTCATGCTTAATTTCATAAAAATTCAACTACGTAACTCAAAGATTCCTCTGGACACAACATAAAATTACAGTGGTTTAATCTGATAATGGAACTATAAATATAAGCAAAATAAAATTATTAATTTGATGATGGTAGCACTTATGGACACGTTGAGAAAGTGTGTTTTGTTTCCTGAAAGGTATACAAAATATTAGCATAGCGATATAATGTTATTTACGCATATAGACTACTTAACACTACCCTCCTTACAATATTAATTTTTTTCTAAGCGTACGAGTCATTAAAGCGTTAATGTTTATTTTTAACTTTCTCAAAAAATGTAAGATTAGGATTTAGCGCTTACCGTTATATTACATAATTCCACTTTATACATATTACATATTACGTTATATACTTCTCTAATTTTTTGTAAAGTGTTATTTCTATGTATGCTATATAAACCAAACTAGGTTTATGGCATCAATAAATAAATAATTAATTAATTAATTATAGACTACTTCATTATACGTACGTACTTGTCTTCGAGCAAAATTGATTAGACAGTATTTATGTATTTTTTCCTCTGATCTTAGATGCTATTTCGAGAATCGCGCTTCAAAGCGCGCATGTTTAATGATTTTAAAGCTAACACCTATGAAATTTCCATTCAACTGCATTAAGCTAATGCATGTGAAAATCGTGGTATTCAGACAGTGCTAACACTGCGCTGTAATAAATAGCACTGCCGTCATTAAGTGAATTACACGCAGAAAGCGTTACCAGCTATTTATTGCTTTTCATTCTTCTGCCGTGTATCACTATTCTTTTTACATCTCCGGCGATACGGAGAATTGTAATAAGTCACTTGATTAAGCTATTATAGAAAACCATTGTTTCAAAGCATAGAATTCTCTTTAAATACAGTAGCATCCGGATTATCCGAACTGAAACGTAACTGTTCGGATATTAGAACAGTTACTCAACCGAGTTTTTATTACTTTGTGCAATAAATATTGTTGCATACGGATCGCCTCAGACCAGTATAGGGTGGCTCTTATTTTCGATTTTTGAATTTCTTTTACGGCACCCCCAGGGTTCTTCCAAATAATTATTTATTAATTGCCCCAACTGGGGAACCGCACCGACCAACGCGTTATCGCATTGCTTGCCTCGCCCAGCCGATTTTAAGACACGTCCCACGGATTTACTCATATTTATTTAATGGTTCATTTAGAAGACAGGTACCAAAACATAGCATTCTATTTAAAACAAAAAAAAACAAAGATGATCTGCGACTCTGAAGCGACTCCACCTAGCAACACAGACGAGATATAGGAATAGACCTGACACCTTATGGGACTTGGTGTCCATAGGAATCTGTATTACCGACCAGTGTTACCATATTTTTCTCTCGCCAGGCCCCTTACCCTTCCGCCTCTCGCCACGCCACGCACCGTATCTCGTCTTTGCACTCTTCCCACTAACGCTGACGTACGGTCGCGTGAGCCTCCCACTCTTCCCACTAGTTGCTGACGCGACCGTACACCAGCGTGTCGCCACTGTCGCCGGCGTTAGTGGGAAGAGTGCAAGGACGAGGTACGGTGCATGGCTCGGCGAGAGGCGGAAGGGTAAGGGGCCTGGCGAGAGAAAAATATGGTAACACTGGTACCGACACCTTAAAATGCCAGTGAAAGCAATAATTTTCTTTAAATTTTATCCATAATTTGTGATCAAGCTGACTATAAATATTGTGCTCCTAGAAATAATAATACATCTTTTTAATTCTATAAAGGTGTTGACACTGAATGGTAATGGGACTCGATGGGAGTCATTCTGGGGCGTTAGCGCACCAATACCGACGGACACCAAAATACATTGGGTGTCAGGTCTATTCCTATATCTCGTCTGTGCTAGCAACAGAAGATTGACGCCACACTACGGCCCCTGTTGTCCGATGCAACTTTCATTTCTTTATATTCTATATGTTAGTAGTCTTTGGGCGGTTCCAGCAATGCGCAACAGTTACCGAAGGAGCCAGTGGAGGGAGGCGTTTTAGGGGGCAGTCCCAATTTGGGGAGTCCCTCGCTTTCCTGGGGTTGCGATTTGCGATCACCCCGAGGAGCTGTGCGTAAGTGCTATAAACATCCCTCCACTTAAAAAACAATAAAGAAAAAAAGAGAAGGTGTCGAAATACGTATGAAGTATAGCACGCGTCGCGTCGTTTAGATGCCGTGGAAAAAAAGACGTGAAATGTGCAATTTTCACGTGGCTCGAAGCGGGAGAAAGTGTTAATCTTGAATCGACGATGATCGCGGACGCGTAATGAAGGAGAAAGCAGATCGAAAGGATTCACCTCGTGACCATGTGAAATAAAAAGAGCATTGGCCAGGCCTCTAATTAAATCATAAAACAGCTCGGAACAGTTCGCCGTAATGGCCAGAGGCTGTTTGTCGATATTCCGCGTTTCGTGCAACGAATACTCGCCTAATTACAGTTCGGAAGAAGCGAACAGCTCGTTACGAGAGCCGGGGTTTCGAGCAGGACCGTCTCGATCTTGATAACTTGTCGATGCGATCGGTTATCTCGAGCCGTTGCTATAATAAGACACCCGCGATCCCCGAAGCAACGTTAGCCAGCTGTTGTTGCAACAACGCCGCGGTAATTAACGGAATTGAATTAACCGTTCGATGAAATGATCGGACGAATTCCTGTGCCACGGTTACACACGAATATGGAGCATTAAGAAACGTGCTACGGGTATTTTGTATCAGATAGAATCGACAGAACGGGGAATGATTAGCGGCATGCAATTTCAAGGAGCGATTGTGTGCACTGCCTAACCTAACCTAACCTAACCACTTAGACGAGCGAAGCTCGACACAATATCGTGGAAGTATGTAATGATCGCTGGTAATTCAGCCACCTCTCGTAGAATCATCGCCGAGATTCCTTTCATATTTATGTGCGCATTGTGTTCCTCATTTCCCCGCCAAAGCGACGCACTTTTGTTCTACCAGGAAAACCATTGTATCAACAAATTAATTGACATTTTCATCGTTTCTGGCTTACACGCGAACAACGTTTTTCCCCAAGAATTCTTTGCAATTGCTTATTTTTCCTTTCGGAGAAACATATACGCAAAAATATTGCTATAAATGGATCCCATGAAAATCACCGACACAGTTGTCACCGACCAGGGCCGGATTAAGCCCCGTAGCAGAAGTAGCAAATGCTACGGGCCCCGCGCTTTTGGGGGCCCCGCTCCATACAAAAAGGGGCCCTGCACACGGGCATTTTATCGGAGAGGCGCCGAAACCTTAACGATATTTTTGCTAAAAAAGAAAAAAGGTCATTTATACAAGCGGCCCTGATACAATGCCTAGGGCCTCGTGATCAAATTTGCTACAGGCCCCGCGCTGGCTTAATCCGGCACTGTCACCGACTACTGATTTCACCGACAACGTCTTTAACCGAGGAACGACTTTGACCCTCGACGAATCTAACCAACAACAATTTCAGTCGTGTGCAGACATTTTATTCTTTAACTATTCTGCACTGACACTTTTACTTTTCTATGAAAATTGTGTAATTATTACACTATAAGTAGTCGGTTCACGTGCTTGACAAATTAAATCTACAAGAAAGTAATTTTTTTGTTAACTGCTTTAATTAATATAAACATAGTTTTAAAAAATCTCCGTGTAAAGCAAAATAGTTTCGCTTTAAATCGTTTTCCCCGCCTCCTGTAAAATTTACTTTTTTGGACTCGGACAATTATACAGGGTGTTCCAAAACTCCTTCGAGTCCGGGAAATGGGAGGTTCCTTAGGTCATTTGAAGCGACATTTTCCTTTGCAAAAATGGCCGCAGCGGCTTTGTTTAGGAGTTATTAGCGAAAAACACAGACCAATCTCACCAATCAGAGCGCGACCTAGACGCGAACTGGCTGGAACTGTCTATTGGCCGACTGTGCCAAGTCGCGCTCTCATTGGTCCGTGTTTTTCGTTAATAATTCCTAAACAAAGCCGCGGCGGTAATTTTTGCAAAGGAATATGTCGCTTCAAATCACCTAAGGAACCTCCCATTTCCCAGACTTGAAGGAGTTTTGGGACACCCTGTATGTATATGAGGCCGGCGATATGTTAGAAGCTTATACATACCTATGTAATGTTGCAGTTCCACTTTCGGTGGACAACGGAAAAGTTAATGAGATGTTAGATGGTTGGTATCGTTTAACCGATAGTATTACCCAACATGAATCCACCGTCTACAGTCTACACTCTACGGTCTACAGGGTGCAGGCAAGTGATGCAGGATCGATGCACATGTCTCCCTGTTTAGGGATAAGCTTAGGCTAACGGCACTAGTTGCTGGCAGCTGTGTGACTCGCGCGAGTCTACATAGGTTTATAATACATCGCAATTGCCATTGAGAAATAAACTATTAACTCTACATTTTTTAATGAAAAGATTCTTTTGACCACAAGTAAAAAGTAATATTACAAAGCTGTGCGACGCTTGAAAATTAAAATTTTAACAGTGGATCAGTTGGATCAATAAAAATTGTCTGGTTTCGGACTTTTTTAAGGAATGGGGATTTTGAAATTGAGAAAATAGGATCGCACCAAAACGTTTGTTAGGGCAACGACCTAACGAACGGTGTTGCGACGGAGACAAAGGAAATAGACAACGGATTTGACACAGGGGCGAAAGGATACGATGGCCCACGCGACAATAACAACGAGTTCGACGAACTTTCCACGCGGCAAGTGTTTACAAATTCGATCGATTAAGTACCTCGCCGGTTGTCGCTGAACTGGAACTGCTGAGATCAGGCAAAAACTACCGGAACAAATATACAGGGTGTCCCAAAACTCCTTAAAGTCCGGGAAATGGTAGGTTCCTTAGGTCATTTGAAGCGACATTTTCCTTTGCAAAAATTACCGCTGCGGCTTTGTTTAGAAGTTATTAACGAAAAATACGGACCAATGAGAGCGCGACTTGGCACAGTCGCCCAATAGACAGTTGGCGCGCCGGGCCGACAGTGCCAGCTCGCGTCTAGGTCGCGCTCTGATTGGTCTGTGTTTTTCGCTAATAATTCCTAAACAAAGCCGCGGCGGTAATTTTTGCAAAGGAATATGTCGCTTCAAATGACCTAAGGAACCTCCCATTTCCCGGACTTGAAGGAGTTTCGGGACACCCTGTATAGATTATCGTCCGGAATCGACTCGCCGCCGCGCGCCGGCCGATAATCCCCGATCGTAAGATTTTAAACAAATTATTAAGGATGACAGAGAAAAATTTTGCGGTACCGGTTGTCGCATGTATAAACAAGAGGATATTGTATCGAAATGTTTGATATTTAATTAAACCACGCCGAGCGTACACGCGGTGGCTGACCTCTGGGTTCGATCGACGGAATGGTTCGACCTTAATCGTGACGGGAAGTTTCGTGACCGATACAGATACGGATTCAGCCGCGAGATACGTT
Organism: Lasioglossum calceatum; assembly: GCA_963966675.1. Lineage (NCBI taxonomy): Eukaryota > Metazoa > Arthropoda > Insecta > Hymenoptera > Halictidae > Lasioglossum > Lasioglossum calceatum. The sequence goes on from OZ016541.1 coordinate 3,949,855, forward strand.
CGTAGCATGTTCGCGCAGAACGATGCTCGGCGCGGCGCGGCGTGGGCGTACAGAGTTCATTCGCGTCATTCATGACTTCAGAACACGAAGCTTCAAGGCTGCAAAAATCCTTGGAACATAGGGTCGATCGTTGATTATTCATCATCACGATCGGAATAACGTTCGCGTAATCGGATCTATGGAACCTTTCCTTCGATCGACTTACTCGAAGGTCGAGCTCATGTTCCGCTAATGGAACTCAGTGATGAGAAATGATCGGGAAAAAAATCTTTCTTGGAAATATTAATGACGAGGAAGCGTTCCTTGATATAGAGTTACCGTGTCTGGTGAGAACACCAATGTACAAACCTTAGTCATCGACTCTGATCCAATCAACGCTTTCAATATTTTTTATTTCATAGCTAAGTTTTGCGGATTGATTGTATTTATGGCGAAAATAATCGAGTAAAATTCGAAATAGCAGAAACATGAAAAGAACTTTCGAAGAACGACTTGTCACTCTATATTTGTCCCCTTTTGCGTGCAAATGATGCAGAACATTTTTATTTTGCATAAAGATTTAGTCTTTTTATAATCTCGCGAAATGTCTACAATTTTTATTGTTAAACTACCCACTTATTATGGATGCTGTATACCGTATAATTGATTATTACTAGACTGCGGATCGTGATGCATTTGTAGCAAAATTGAGTAGATGAAATTCAAAATTGTTGGAAAATTTTAAAAATTGATTGCTATGCCAAAGATCAAGGTCTGGAAGCGTCTCGTAAGCGTGTAATATCTAATGGAGACTGTTCCGAAGAGGATAACATTCATGTTGACGAATGAAAAATGAAAATTCCCATTATTTTTGAACACACCTCGTACGACTATTTATCTTGAGACACCAGATAATCCCTTTTTAGGATTTTCTAGGGATTCCCAGAGTTAATGGTAGCGCCATTCAAGTTCCAAGTGAAAGAGATAAGGGAACGAAAAAATCGAAGCAACTCGTCAATTGAAAGGAACGAATTGCAAACAACAGAAACGCCAAAGTGGAAGCCTTTCGACTTCCGTATTGTTCTCGTTCAATGCTAATCAGGCGTGGCCGGACGAGCAACAAACATGCAAAGCACACAGAGAGGATTTCCATAACGACGACGGAAGTTGTATTTACGCGGTCGCGAATTCAAAGTGGCAGAAATCGAAAAAGAGGAGAGGGCTCATTGTTCCGGTCGAGAGGGAACGGAGGAACAACAGTATGTAATCGTTCGAGCGAGCAATGAAGAGAAAATCGCTGGGGCATTAACAATACCCGGCCATGCGGTAATTGCGTTTTACGACTCGCGCTTCCTTTTGTATCATGCATCGGGTATCGATAACGAATTTCGTTGTCGCCTGACTTTTATTCCCACGCGAACATGTGTGCGAACTCATTTCTTTTTGTGGACAGTTTAGTTCGACTTTAACTCTCGGACGGCGCGGCGGACCATTCTTGTAGCTATACAGGATGTTCGCGATAAATTCGACCAGCGTGTTTCTCGTAAACGGGAACTGTTGAAAAAGAAAATAGAGGATGAAACACTTACTGGCATCACGGCAGCCTTTATCAATTTTCTAGATTTACATTATCTTGCGAAAAACGAAGATGACCTTCAGTTTCTTAAATCGAATTCTACATACAGGGTGAGTCACCTAACGTTTGCACCTCAAATATTTTTATTGTTTCTAAAGATACGTAAGATATTAATAATGGTCAAATGGTATCGGCGCTGCGGTTCGATCGTTAAATACAAAAAAAGAAAAAAACAATTGACTAAGAAGTTTTGCTAATTTTCAAGTAATCGACGTTTCGGTCACTGATTTAGACCATTCTCATATTATCATACTTAATCACACCTAAGCAAGTGAGTGAAAAATTCAAGTTCCCTCACAGATAAATATTTAATTGTTATCACTTTTGAAATTTGTATGTTATTATGTTGAACGTGTTTATTTTTCTTACAGACGCAATTTAATTTAATCTTGAAAATGGTCCAAATCAGTGACCGAAACGTCGATTACTTGAAAATTAGCAAAACTGCTTAGTTAATTGGTTTTTTTCGTTTTTTGTATTTAACGATCGAACCGTAGCGCCGATACCATTTGACCATTGTTACTAGCAATAATACGATCGATATAAATAAGTTTATATACGTAAAATATGGTAAGGACAAAGTTGAATGGTACAATGGGGCAGACACGATGCCAACAAAATTTTGTTTTTACGTCATTTTTTTAGAGATATCAAGGTCACCTTGACTTTTTTAAATGGAATGTCCTATTTTTTATGTCCTATTTTCTAAGCATCGCATTGATATTTTAAGTAATACAATAAGTTTTGAATATTTGCCGACCCAGCTCGAGCTTCTCGGTCCCTCGCGGGGTGTGCCCCCCAGGGGAAGGGGTAGGCGAACTAACATGGAACGGTCAGCTCCGCTCCGTCGCGTTTAGAATTGGGACTTTACTGTAGTTGTTTGCGACATATGGTTCTTTAAAACTTTGTCTCTTCTCGATGAGTAGGTGTTAATGTAAAAACAAACTTTAAGAACAATTTTCTTTGGTATAAAGAATTTTGCGGCGAGTTTCTTTTACAAATGTCCACCGATCCAGAGGTGTAAATTCACCCTGAGAACGGATGATCATTAAAATATGACAAATAAAATAACAATTGCCGGGCGAGACTTAGAAAATCGCGCGTGACGTAGCTATATTTGTGCCGATATCGGAACCCGTGTGAAACGATGTCAAGCGGCCGAAAGGTAAGCGCGGATGGAAAAGAAGTCCGGAACGGTTCAGGTTGGTTCGATCAAGAGACACGGTCCCGAGCATATAAGACCGGATTGACGACCTCTTACTCCTGTTTTGGCTCGAGCCGGCAAAGAAGAGACCCGGTGACCCAGAACTTGGGAAAGCGAGCCGCTGCGCTGGAAGGAACGCGGCTCTTGTAACTTGTAACACGTAGCCCACTCCTCTCGAGACGATCTTGCGCTCTAATTGCACGTGACGCCTTGCAGAACTGCAGAAACTTTCATCTCTGCTCGGAGCTCGAATGGAAGCGACTGTGCCTCCTCGATTGGCCCGATTGCCTCGAGCGGTCACGCTGTCATGTCGGCGGACGGTCATCGTTTCCTGCTTTCCTTCTGACCACCGATAAAACGATCCTCCAACTCCCTTTTCTTTTATTTCATTCTTGCAGGGGCATTCTGGTTTCGAACTTTCACAAAATACTTCTTGTATTCCATGCGTTATCATAACATAAAATGCAATTACATTCGGTCGATTAAGTAAACGAGCGAACACGTAAGCTGCGTTTCTGTTGAAATTAGTATTCCAAATTGATATTTAATTAGTGCGAGTCTCTCCGATACGCGACTTCTCGCTGGCTCGGTCGTCGAGCGTGTTTAGTGTTTACCACTTGACTGGTTCCGAGGGGAATTCCTCCAGCGCAGCGGTGGGGATCAAATTTTCACAGTTGCGGTAAACACCGTCGCGACAGTTACGAGGATAATACTGTCTCACGAATTGTGTTTATTCACTGGGAGGCGTAATCATCGTTTTCTATCGCTTTTTGCCAACATTCTGGTAGCGTTTGATTTACATGGCTGTGCTACTTTTCAAATTACGTTATATTATACATACATTACTTTTCAGACGCAAAAAATGTCTCTTTGAGAATGATCCACATAGGGATCGAAACGTCGAGATGCATTTTTAAATAACTGCACATTTGCTGCGGTTCAAAACGATCGAACCTTGCGCCGAATTCACAAATTTATTGTATATTGTATATTATATTGTATATTAAGAATTTACCTTTATTCTGGTAGCATTCGTACGACTTTCTATGAACACTGGCCGACTCAATCCATGCATTTACAAGTAAAGTTTTTTGCAATTATCTCGGCAACTAAGACTATAGTGGAACGAAAAGAATACTGACCTCGACAATATATTTCAAGGTCATTGTAAACTAAGCTCTCTAACATCTCAGAAACATCCAAGCCGTCGGGTGCACATTTAAAAAAGTTATTCGTTCTAAAAGGAAGTACGGATATACTTTTTGATTGTATGTGAAAATTAGAGCAGGGGCCTCTAAGCAACATTTTGTGTTTCATATCCTTGCTCAGCTATTCGTTTCGGACATACATATCTTGGTGCTACGGCAATAGACCTCGGTATATTATGTTGTAGTACTGCTATAATAATTTGAAATATACACATGTGATCCTATCCACGGACACGACCCATAGAACTCGGAGGAAAGTAATCGTAACCGGATCGGTCAGCATAATACTTGCCAAGAGTTTATGGTTGCGTTCTGACCCTTGGTGAACGAATAACGGTGAAAAGGTCCGAACAAGTATCTGTCGCAGGTGTTCGAAGTGTTGCGAATGCTGTTTAGAACACGGACGTGCAGACCGCTACACACAGTGTCCCGAATGTTAACTTTCAGTGCTGTTTCCAGCCCTTCGAAACAGCCATTGGCCATTTTAAAAATATGTCGAACGTTTTTGCACATCCTATATCATATTAAAAGCAATTCAAAATTGACGAGCCTCGCTGAATCATGTCTCGCGTTAGTGAAAATCAATTGATTTACATATGTCAATGCTTTTTTTACTCGTTTTACCATATTCCACGGTGATTACTACTGATTACAAATTAACGAAAATTTATGTATTATGCAGAATTATTTTAAAAATTCCAATTTGTTGTTACAATTTCATTTCTTGTGCTAATTAGATTGACTGCGTTACAGAATTACAATGAATTCGTTTCACATCTAATTCGAAATCAAGTTACTTTTTTCCAGCTAGTTTCTGCCTTTTGGAACACTGTACTCTGCTAATGTGTAAACTGTTTCATAGCGGTACTGTGTGAAACGTGTTTTACTTTGATTGTAATATTTCTTTTGACATCCGAATATTATATAGTTATTCTGAAATGGAACTAATTGCACTTGCGTGTTGATATATCTTTAAACTAGCGTGATACTTTTTCTGCATCCGTGATTACGAATTAATTAGACGGAAATATTAGCTGTCGAGCAGGTTGTACTACAAAAATGGCTTTGTAAACCTGCTTAACCAGTTACGGCATTTCTTGTTTCATTTGTGTTTGCTCTAAATATTTCACCTATTGTTATCTCTTCAATTTTATATTTCTTTTTATAAGTGTACAAGTAATTGCTACCGTAATTATATTTTGACATTTTAATCATCATTATCACTATTATCACTATACAGTTCAATTTCATTCTCTTTGTCTATAAAATCACATCATCACTATTATCGCTACAAAGTTCAATTTCATTTTCTTGGTCTATAATCTCATCATCACTGTTGTCGGTATAAAGTTCAATTTCATTTTCTTCTGATTCGCTTTCTTCATGCTCATACAACTCGCCATCCTCTTGATTGCGTGCGATAAAGTTTCATGACGAAACATCGATGAATCTGTCTAAATATCTAATAAATTATAGAATACTTTTCCACTTTGAGAAGTACTATATGTACCAGTGAAAATGACTGGTATTGGTATAAGTAGCCATGATACAAAATTATTTTGATCCTGAATAAACCAAACGAAAATAAAATTCATTATATTACAACTTTAGTTATCGCTGTAAAAGTCGTCGCAACATTGCGGAAAGAAAACGTAACACGCAGTAAGAATTTTAAAATGAAATTATAAAACCAGTGATTTTGATTTAACTCGTAATTCGCTACGAGCTCGCCATTAAACGTGTAAACGTGTTAAGGAAAAACGATGGGGCATAGGATTGAATCATTTCGCTATAATAACGGAGTAAAATCTGAAGGTGAGCATCAGCGAATAGTCCACCGGATGCGTAAACGGTTCCATGCAAAATGTTTACGTCTCGCCGACAAACTGCTTGAATTATGTATTACGGGATGCTGGGCAGAACCCAACCGTCATCGATCGAGGAAGTCCAAGCGAAAAAAGAAATTCGAAAGAGTTGTTGAACAACTTTCGCGAGATATACTACATTATACGCATCGAATATGTAGGTCGTGATCGAGAGGCTTCAGAAAGATCATCTCGCAACGTGAAGGTATCCAACATGGAATGTTCCGAGGCACGCACCTGTGTAACTTTCAACCGTTCTGTGTCATGTGAACCCCCAATTGACGACGTTGAGTTTCACAAACCACAGAAACAATTTTTAACCACACTATAATCTGTCTATATTCGGTGTAACTGGAATTTGATATGATGTCGTAAAATAATTTGTTGATATACAGGGTGGGGCAATAACTATTAGCACCTCAGATATCTTCGAAACTACAAGTTTCACAGAAATATTTGCTGATATAAAATTGCACAGTACGAAGGGGGCCATCCGGTGGCGATAATAGTTTTTTTGCAGGTGGAGGTACTTCGGACATTTGAAGGTCACTTTCATTTTTTTAAATGGAAAGAGGTATTTTTTAATACATCAATCGATGCAGCTGGACCTATAATTATGTACCCTATAGATTCAGAGTAGTGACGATATAATAAATTCACTGGATAATTATGTTACTTTGTACTTATTTTTTATTGAATAATGATGCTATCGTCTTGTATTTACAGAATAATATGTAAGTTTAACGAAAGTTCACTAATTAATAATTTAGTATTTTTTTTTAAGAAAAAGTTATAGCTTCAAACTTACTTTGTAGTAGTTTCCAAAACGATTACACCTGCATATCACAATAATATTATATGATAGAAAGTTCAAAATGCCGGCTTGCAAATATCTTTTAAATTTGTATAATAGATATCCAATGCAACGACCGTGAAGTAGATGAATTCCTGTGTGAAAATGCTTAGTGCATATGACCTTGAATAATTACGTCCAGTTTCACCACATTTTTCTAGCCTTGTTTTCTTTTTTTTATTGAATTAATATAACGACACTGTACCGTTAATTTCATTGCGAATCCAACCGGTCAGACCCGACCGCGATACATATATCCATTAACAATTTTTTCGAGTAACATTTTCCTCTCCAGGCAAAGTCATCAATATCAAATCAGTTGCTGTAAGACATCCGTTCTCTTAATGTCCTCAAATACAAAAGTTTGTTGATCAATACACGTTTTATTAGTAAGAATCCTTATTTGTAAAAAATGTAAAAGGACCACAAATATTTATGCACAAAAACGGAGTAGGGACGGCATAAAAAATGTATGAAGAAGCATGCACGATCTCCTGATGTATACAATTAATGTAGCGGTAATAAAATATTCGCACAGGTGTTAGCGTTTAGGAAATAGAGGTAATTTATTAAAGTGTTTACTTCATGATTAAAGTATAACATTTTTTCCGTATTTTCACTTGTAGAACATGCTCCTACAATCTTGCCGGAAAAGTAAGAAACACCCTGTACAGATTAACAAAAAATTTTAATGAGTTTGGAATGAAAACTAGTTCTCTGCTGATAGAATGTTGCATGCAACCGGTATCGTAGGACATCTTAACATAAATGGGAACGCTGTTTTTCGTAGCGCCTTCTTCGAGATGTACAGTCTACCGCAAAATTATAAAATGCTCTTGTATTTTTAATCTCTCTCAATACTCAACCTTATACATTTCTAAGCACATATTGTACAAATATTTTATGCAACAGATAGCATTACAAGAACTATTTCTTCCTGATTAATCCGTTAATAAATTCTTGTTTATTATCGAACGTTTTAAATTTAAATATCATAAATATTACACATTAATAGCCCTGCGATTTCTACACCACTTCCACGAAAAATGTTATTTACCAGGTTTCAAGGTTCCAAGGAGAGAGAGTAGAAGTCAAAGTACGTATTTTAGGAAACAGGTTTGTGTAACTTTTAATCGAAAACAGATAAGAATTCACTATTTGTTCTAGAGAATGCTAATCATCATTTTGCTAATTATGAATGTTTGATGTAGTTTATTTATTGTTCACCAAGTTTTAAGTTCTGATTTCCAAAAACATGTAAAATGAAACAAGTTACCTCGGGAATGTTCAGCCCCGGTCTCTCCTACGAAACGAAAACAGTTCAGAATAATCAAACGTTTTTCAACAGAAATGTTATAGTAAAGGAGCGTCTTGTGTCTCCTTATTGGATGACGTATCGCATACATGTCCTCCAACCGACGCGACGCGATTCGATCCACAAAGACAATCGATCTACGCGATCGGAACCGATCGAGCGACCATTTAAACACGAACGCAATAATTATCGGAGTCCTTAACGACCATTCGCGTATCCCAGGTTGCCGTGTATGTGCACCCAAACGAGGACGCTAAATCGAGATGCAGCCCGGCAACAATAAACACACGGAACCGACCATTCTTTCCCGGCGTCGCATGTCGTCCGGATAAAATTGCGTCGGACGCAAACGCGGTTTATGGCCTAGAATACAAGCGGCCCGCGGGGAATCAAGGCTGACAAAAAGATCGTTCGGAGTACGAGCATTAAACGGTACAATTAGCAAGAATTTACGATCGCCGGTGATTCCTGGCCGGAGGAGGACGCGCGTCCTCCACCGGGAGAGGACTCCTGGGAGAGGACGCCGCACCGCGCCGCGGCGCGCCACCGACAGACAAGCGTGAAACGCTCGCGCGATATTAGGCGGCCGATCGCGAATCCAGCAACAGCGGCTCGTTAACCACGCGAAGTTTAATGACTGTAATTTACGTCGGACGCGGGCACAGCTACGCGTAATAGGTCCGGCCTGTTTCGTTTCCGCGTTCGTTCGTACATCGTCCGACAATGTACGACGCGGCTCGTTAGCGGCTCGCCCGCTAATTGTATCGAACTCCATTGTTTGAGTATCCGTAACGAACGCTACACCCGATCGCGCTAACCCGGCTTCCACGGTGGAATTTCCGGACGGGAAGAAGGAGTCGAGTCTGGGAAAATGCGCAGCCATCGATCGACGTCTTCGAACGAAACTGGAGCAGATCGCGCCGCGTCTCCGGTCATTTCTGACCGCGAAACCCGTTCGACTCTGCTGGAGATCAACGATCTGCTACGAGGTGCAAAAGTATTTCGATATAATTTCTTGTCGAGAAATGATGCAGGTTTGTTCCGATATAAGGCGAAGGCTCGGTGTTTGAAATCCTGCGATCGGATTATCGTCCGGCGGCGATAATCTATTTACGTTTCGTGTATACGACTGCAGTGTTACCATATTTTTCTCTCGCCAGGCCCCTTACCCTTCCGCCTCTCGCCACGCCACGCACCGTATCTCGTCTTTGCACTCTTCCCACTAACGCCGGCGACAGTGGCGACACGCTGGTGTACGGTCGCGTCAGCAACTAGTGGGAAGAGTGGGAGGAGTCAAAGTCAAAAGGAGCATCAAGGTTAAAGTTTTAGCTATTTATATTTCACATTTGAAGAAATAATAGAATCAACTATGGGTCCGTGTAGACCCAACATCCGCCCTGCGAGTTGATAAAATGATTAGACGTCTTTTAGGTGCAGCACAATTAGGGATTGCAATCCCGCAAAGCGGGATCCCGCGTCGAAATTTCCCGAGTTTCATGGCTCTGCGCTCTTCACTTTAAAAATCAAAAATTTTTTTTCTTATATATATATATTAGATCGAAGAACTAAATCCTCAGTCCCGCGGGATTAGGGATTGCAATCCCGCGCCATTTTCAATCCCGCGGGATTGATGTGGGGTTTACTTCAATCCCGCGGGACTGAGGATTTAGTTCTTCGATCTAATATATATATAAGAAAAAAATTTTAATTTTTAAAGTGAAGAGCGCAGAGCCATGAAACTCGGGAAATTTCGACGCGGGATCCCGCTTTGCGGGATTGCAATCCCTAAGCACAATCATTAAAATCAATTCGAATTATACATATCAATTTATTTCACGATAATAATTTCCTATAACTGTGAAAAATCTAACCCCCCAAGTTTAGACAGTTGCGCGTGGGGCCCCAGAGATCGAGAGGGCCCTCAATGGGACCCTGAATTTACTCAATGGAAATTCGGGGGAACATGGCTCGAATAAAACGCTGCCTATAATTTCTATTGGGTAGTTTATGCGATTTAAACAACGATTGGGAAAATGAAAAGTGTTCGATCAGCGGTTTCCCAACGAAGTGTAACGCGCAACAGACTAGTAAATTGACTTTTTTCGGACTGCAGTGCTGCGGCACGTTATACGTATCTTTAAATGGCAAGTGAATTATCCAGTTTGCAGAACTTGTTTCTGAAGTGTCCTGCATGCAACGAGTCATCCCAACATGACGTACGGGAACTTCTTCGGTGGTTGTTCAAACGTTTACAAGATTCCATAGATGATGGGCGAAACCGTAAAAGGCACGAAGGGTTCGTACGTTCGAAGTCCTAGGAAAAACCTTAAAGCAAAGTTTACGAGTGGCGAGGCTGCGAAAAAATCGCTGATCCTGCACCAGTTTCATGGAACACCTTGAACAACACCTTAAAAACATTATCATCGTCTCAACGATGATTCCGTGGGAACAATAGGTACTTTCTACCGAGACTCTCTGTTGTAGTTAATTCTCTATATGCCGTGTTAACAGTTCTTGTCAGGTTACTGATAATTTGTTGTTGTATCAATAACCTTCCTTTGACAGCATACGTGAATGGTCATTGTAGATCATTGAAGGTGGATAACCTAAAAATCCCAGTTTTAACTTTTCTAATTCTCGTCTCAAAAATAAAAACCACGTTTGATAAAAAATATAGAAGCCATTTGGTAATAAATAATTAAACAATCATGATAGCATTGAAAAGGTGAAAATTTTGAATGATATTTGGATGCAAGATACTTATTATTCTTAATGGTTTATTTTTGTTCTTACAAAATTGTATATTGTAATTTAAAAACTATGTACCATACATTACATCTTCTTGGAAATAACTGTATGTAATATTGTTGAACTCATCTCTACAACTATTTTATAATAAATTATAATGTACTATGTACATAGAGAGGTATATTGTACATTTAATATACATATATTTATAATTGTTGCAATATACATATATTATAATGATATTTCAAGAAGTATTTTAGATAGTTTCAAGTATTTTAAAGGTTATTTTAGATTTTAAGATATTTTAGGAGTTCAAATTCTAAAATAGAATTTTGGTTAGAATTAGTTAGAATTTTAGAATTCATGAGATAAAAATTAATTTTAGTATTTTTATTTTATATGTCTGCTATAAAAAGCCTTTGGATGGTAGTAGGAAATGTCGTTCTTCGCAGCAAGCAAATTTGCACAAGTATCTACATACATACATATATCTGACGGCACGAACAGGTATTTTAAATAATTAATGGCCGGTGATTCACCCATATCAGCGCGTCTATTTCAAATTCATTTTGCACAAAGCACGTGCGCTATGCCGATACCCCGATCTAAACATCGTCCATCAACCTGAAATACTGTTACGCGGATGTTATGCATCAGATTCAATTTGGCCTGCGCGGCTCGGCGCGGCTCGGCGTATCTGAAAAATGATTATGGCGGAATTAATGTGACAAGTGTCCGCGGCCGTGGATGATCGTTCGCTCCCATTTAATATGGCGACCGACCCGTGTCCGACATATTCGCGGAATCGGAGTGGAACATCGACGCAAACGAACCGGCGAACCCGTTCGAACATTTGTTTTCGAAACTGTTACCGACAACCGGCGCGCCTCGGAACAAGGCTGATGATAATTATGAGGCCGAGAAGAACTCGATGAAAGCCCTGTCGACCAGAACTATCCTGGACAAAACAGTTCTAAGCCATTCGACTGGCTTAAGGTGCCTTTATACCGAGATCCGCGGCGGATTCGAGTCCGCGGCCCCGGCCATAAATTTTCAGCGCGTTGACGGGGCCCGCAGTGCCCCGCTGTGCGTGGCACAAAAAAAAGGGTCTCTCTGGGCTCCACGGCTTCACGGTACGTTAAGTTTAGGGAAACGATAGCTTCCCTCTAAAGCGGTAGTATACCTTCAGATTGTAATTAGCAAATAACTAGAATATGTTAGTAGAAAACTTGGGTTTGCGAATTTTGGCTTCTTGTCCTTATACGAGCAAACACACCATGTAAAAATTATAATACGTGTACACGGATCCACAAACCGTTCACTACACGGATCTGCGAATACGAATCCGTGTATACGGATCTACGAACACGGATTCGTATTCGCACAGATTTATTGTTATATTTTTGTATTTAAGGATCCTTAAATTCGTACTACATACATGGTTCACGTGCCACGTGTACACGTGTATTTTAGTTCACGTCCAAAACCGCGATCTCTAGTACACGGTGAGCAATTTGGACGAAATCTGTGTCTAAATGAAAGAACTTTTTCTCCCTATTTTTTCTATATTCTTTGGTATGCTTTCATTATAATTTGGTATGAGGAAGTCCCTTCCAACACGGCGTTGGCCACGCGCCGAGTGGCAAAACTTACCTGAATGATCTCAATGCAGTACTCCTTTTCGGAGCCATTGATTTTGAACAATCTAGGAGATAAATAATAACTGTTAGGTGTTTACGGATAGGAATTCTGATGTCGAATGTTTTCACTATAAACTCCCAAAAACCCATTTTCATCGATTTGCTAAATCAACATTTCATCAAAAGATCATTTCGCGTCCGGCGATTTCGGCAATTGTAAGTGCCCGCGAAAAAATCAAAGTGACATGCACTTACTATGAACGGTATTAACCTGTGCACGCTGCACACTCCAACAACAATTTAGGTAAAACAAACGCTGCCCTAAAGAATATTCAGCAATCTTTATTGAATTGTTTGTTATTCCGGGTCCATAAGATCGCTGAATATTCTTTAGGACAGCGTTTGTTTTACCTAAACTGTTGTTGGGGTGTCGTACACTCCGAGTGTGCGGTGTGCACAGGTTAATACCGTTCATAGTAAGTGCATGTCACTTTGATTTTTTCGCGGGCACTTACAATTGCCGAAATCGCCGTACGCGAAATGATCTTTTGATGAAATGTTGATTTAGCAAATCTATGAAAATGGATTTCTGGGAGTTTATAGTGAAAACATTCGACATCAGAATTCCTATCCGTAAAGACCTAACAGTTATTATTTATCTCCTAGATTGTTCAAAATCAATGGCTCCGAAAAGGAGTACTGCATTGAAATCATTCAGGTAAGTTTTGCCACTCGGCGAGGTATGGGGCACGTGGCAATAATGAAGGTAGAAGGCGTTGTACCGGTCGTCCGTTTGCCTCTGCCCTAAGCCCGTCAATTTTATTACGGGTAAGAGCGGCCACTGGTTGACTTTGCGAATGAGGCTGTTGTAAAGATTAGCTGCTTTGACGAGCATGAATTACTTTATGTCCACCGTCCGACGAAAAACGCGAAGGAAAACGCGTGGCCAACGCGTGTTGGAAGGGACTTCCTCATACCAAATTATAATGAAAGCATACCAAAGAATATAGAAAAAATAGGGAGAAAAAGTTCTTTCATTTAGACACAGATTTCGTCCAAATTGCTCACCGTGTACTAGAGATCGCGGTTTTGGACGCGAACTAAAATACACGTGTACACGTGGCACGTGAACCATGTATGTAGTACGAATTTAAGGATCCTTAAATACAAAAATATAAAAATAAATCTGTGCGAATACGAATCCGTGTTCGTAGATCCGTGTACACGGATTCGTATTCGCAGATCCGTGTACACGGATCCGCATTCACGGATCCTTAAATTCGTACTACATACACGGTTCACGTGCCACGTGTACACGTGTATTTTAGTACACGTCCAAAACCGCGATCTCTAGAACACGGTGAGCAATTTGGACGAAATCGCGATCTCTAGGTGTGCCGTATGAAATTTTTACATGGTGTGTTTGCTCGTATAAGGACAAGAAGCCAAAATTCGCAAACCCAAGTTTTCTAGCAACATATTCTAGTTATTTGCTAATTACAATCTGAAGGTATCCTACCGCTTTAGAGGGAAGCTATCGTTTCCCTAAACTTAACGTACCGTGAAGCCGTGGAGCCCAGAGAGACCTTTTTTTTGTGCCACGCATAGCGGGGCACTGCGGGCCCCGTCAACGCGCTGGAAATTTATGGCCGGGGCCGCGGACTCAAGTCCGCCGCGGATCTCGGTATAAAGGCACCTTTACTTTGCCAACGGACCACGGAAGACTCCTAGTTTCTCGTAAAAATTGCTTTTATTTCATTTCTTCCAGTCTTTTCGAATTTTTTCCGAACTCTTCTTTACACGATCTAATTAGCACGCGAATGTCGTGGGGCGTCACCCGTGAATGCCACTGAACATCAATTTATTAACGGGTTCGCCACCAGCACGGTGGTGCACAATAATAACCTCTGTACCGGGATCGAATAGGATGATAGAATCTTGCATGATCGCATAGAGAAAAGTACGCTGAAAATAATGGTCGCGATATGGAAATATCAAATGATTGCAAAAGTTCATACCCCGATTTGAAAATAAAATTCAAGGGTTAAACTTCAAAGAATACAACTTTATTAATTAATTATGTTATAATCATTCTTTTCTACAATTAGAAAAGAATGGTGACTATATAATTTTTAGTTTTACACTCGGCCGTGCGATACAGTTTGCGACACCTATGAAAATCGGGCACGAACTTATGCAATCATCTAATAAATTGAAATCGTGTGAATTTGTGTACTATCTTTTTGTTCCGGACTGTATGTACAATCCCTGGCAGAATGTTTCCGATCGGAACCATTGATACGGATTTTCGAGAAAACATTCACAATTTAGGAGTATAAAATATTACTTTATAGAGTTAAAACTGATGAGAAATGAAAAGACGCTTATTGAAGAATGAAAAACAAGAAAATAACATAAATAGTTGGACAGTGTAAATCGAATCGGAAACTTTCTTCCAGCTGTTCTATTAATCGGGAACATTTTTCCGTGTAAATTTTTGTTTATTTTCTCGTTTCTTTGGTATAATAAATGGAAGCTTATGTAATTTTGTTGTTTTTCATTCTTCAATAAGCCTCTCTTCATTTCCCATCAGTTTAAACTCCGTAAAGTAACATTTTATACTTCTAAGTTGCGAATGCTTTCTCTAAAATCCGTATCAACGCCTCCGATCGGAAACATTCTGCCAGGGGTGGTAATATATCATCGAGATAAATCAGCTCTGTCGAATATTACAAACCAGAATACGACGACTTGCTCCACTAGCCCATAAAGTTTGATAATTTTCTCGGTTTCCGGGTTTCCCGACTGTCCTTGTTAGCCCGGAGACTGCGCAGGGTTATGGGAATGGGATTCTCGCGATACGTGGTACGTGGTGCGATAAAGGGCTGAAAAGCAAGGTTCGTGATGCCCTAGGAGGCAAATCGTGGCTGGAAAGGGACTGGGCAGACCCGGAGTTGCCATATAACCAGCGTTCTCAGGTGGAAGCAAAGGTTCGATCCCCCCGCGGTCGGACTCGTTTGGATTCTTTTCGCTGACCATCTGCCTGCACATCCTAAAACGAGGCCGATCGACCATTAATTCCGATACCCTTCCCCTCGACGCGACGCGCGACGCGACGCTGGCACTGTTAACGTCTTCGCACGCGCGTATCGTTCTCATCTTCGTGCTTCCGACCAGGAACGCGTTGGTCTAGGGAACCCCCGCCGATTTATCGTGTCCTCGCTGCCACGTAGCTGACCCCTAACACTCCGTGAAGATCAGGCGACCAGGCAATAACGCGAGCAATCCCAAGAACTCGTTGCTGCTCGCCTTCTTAATCCTCCTGGGCTAGAATTATGTTAGCGACCCTTTTCAACCCACAAATTTTTCTCGCAGACACTCTGACGGCGCACAGTGGGACGAATGAATCGGAATGCTGGACATCGCGTTTAGCACCCCTTCCAGTTTTTGTATCGCCTTGAGATTTTAAATATCCATGTTTTCAGTAGTATACATAGAATACGAATCTGAAGTCAAAAATTTTTTGGCCTCTCAAACATTTTTTTTTTCGAATTGTTGGAAATAAGGAAAAATGACTCATTTATTTAGAAAATTCGCTAAAAACAGGATGAATTTTTATATCCTATAATTTTTCCGACATGTTCTGTTGACAATTCATACTATAGAACCTCAGAAAATAATTTTTAAGTTAATACAGATAGGTTGGTTTTAAACCCAAATGCCGACCGCGGTCGGGTCTCGTCGGGTGTGATCTCAACGAATTTCTCTCACATAATACCGAAGGAAAAGGTCCATGAAGCCCGTTTTTCGGAAAATCCCGGAAGTCTTTTTAAAAATGAAAAAAAGGCCATTTTCAAAAAATAAAAAGAATTTTCGACAAAAAAACAAAACAAAAATTTTTTATTGCTTTATAGACGTAGAACAAAAAGATTCGTCAAAGTTTTTTTTTCTTTCCATTCACGGTTATTGTAATATTAATGTAAGAAAAATACAGAATTTTTTTTTCTTCGACTATAAAGCCCATAAAAATTTTTTTTTCGATTTGCTATATGTGAATGACGCTCGTCAAGATGCACTAAAGCAAGTATATATGCCACCAAAGTCTTATAACAAACTTCAAATTTTAGTCAATGTCGCGGCTTTTGGTACATTCGTCCCACTGTGCGGCGGTCGATCGATAAAGAGAAGTCGTCCAACGCCGGACCCTAACATTTTATTAGGTAAAGATTTAACTCTTTCAATACGGCAGCCTTGCTTTCGATTCGGGACAATTTCAACATGGACCTAGGTTACTCGTCCGATGAATGTCAAATGCAAGGTCATGGACATATGTCCTCCATTAATCCCTGCAACTTTTATTCCAAACATTTTTACCGAATATGCTTATCTGGGAAGTTAACACCCCTGGACGGGTGGTTTTCGACACCCTGTATATTATTAGTATATTTACCGATACCTTCTGTATCGCGAAAGTGGACGGAAGCAAGTGTGGTCGAAAGCTTTCTGCTGTTTCTCGTCGCCACGTGATGGCCGATGGGTAAAAGTGTTTCCCGGACGTTCACAACGTACAGGGAAAAGCCTTTCTTCGGAACGCATAAATTGAACGCGTTGATGCGTCCTGCGCGATTGAACCGTAACTCTATCATTTTTATTGCTTATACGCTTGGAACTCGACTGAGCGAGAGGAATGCTCTTGGATACAAGAAAATTTACTATGGGAAAATGAAACTTTCCCTTGACTCACAGACCGCTACGGATACTACGATATACAAACTGTGTTTTTACAATAAGATTGTATATGTATTTATGCGGAGATTGATTTATATAACATACAACAGAGGCATATACTAAAATACACTAGGGTGAACCTTATATTTTTACTATGAAATTTCGAGCACGTATGGTCCAATATTTAAAAAGTTATCGTTTTTTTTGAGAGCGTCGAAATGTTAATGGTAGTCACTGTATACATATTCTCATTCATGTAAAATTTCATATTTTCGTACCCAACGACACAATTTTATGGGGCTTCTACCTTCTACTTCAAATGACCTTGGGAATCACCCTTTGCAAGGATATACAACATCTTCGGGACGCCCCGTATTATACGAAATTTGGGAAAGAAAAGATTCAACTACAATGATGAAACTCACCTAAAGATCCTAGATATCCTGTGTTTCTTGAATAGAATGATTTATTTTGAGTATATGAAGAAGATGAAGTCTACGCAGATAATGAAAGTAGAATGAATGAAAGTTCTCTTTTTCAGACACATATAAAATCATAATGTTCCCAACATATTTTAATACGCATCTTAATTGAATCTAAAATGTTGTGGTGAATAAGGCATTGTGTGTACATTATTATCTCCCAGCTAGTAATTCGATTATTCGGAACTGCTCCGTAAATGAGCAACTTCCTCACAGATGAAACCCATCTCCATAATAACAGTCTCTGTGCCCGTGCTGCATTGCAAGTTTGTTGCATTTACATCCGGGTGTGCATCTACACGATGCCGGATACAATCGTCTTTTGGTACCCTCTAATCCTGAGTATCAGATTTCTTCTTGGGTAGAATGCAAAATTTGATTACTGCTTCTCGATGCGATTCTCTTGCGAGGCACGCCTCTCTCTCTCTCTCTCTCTCTCTCTCTCTCTCTCTCTCTCTCTCTCTCTCTCTTTCTGCTTCGTAGAAAACTGTGAAAGTCCTTTCATCTTTGGCTGACCAATGCTGGGTCCGTTTCAATCCGCAAACCACGGGGTGTCCTATTTGAAGCGAACCATTCGAATATCTCTGATATTATTAACGATATCGGAGAATGTTTAAAGCAAAAGTCATATGTAGACAGCGAATTTTATGTATTTACGACCCAAGATGGGGAACTATTACCTGAGCTCGAGAAAGGCAAGACGTAGTATTCTGTAGTATATTGTAGTATTCTTTGCTAAAAATAAGTGTCGACAATTAAACTCAAGAAGCGTGTTTTACATTAATATTTAATAAATGCTGCTTCGATAATATACATATATTGATTGCTAAGTCGAAATCATGTGTGTTATTGCATACAACAGTAAATATTACGTCATCAGCAACCGTTTCGATTGACTGAACACACAATGAACGCTCATTCTAGACCAGTTCGTTGCACTTCATTGCGTAGAGTAATTGCATGAAACAATTTACAGTGATAAATACTTCAATACTTCAGTCTATTTTTAACTTTAAATACGCACTATCACTAAATGATCTATTTCTAGTTTTAGACTATTGGAACTTATATCAACATTGTGTCGCACAATTTCAGGATCTACTGTTACAATAACGTTGAATTTAAATGATTGAAATTAAGATTCTTCACAACAATTTAAGGAAAATAAGTGTCAATTCAGATGTACTTATTCTTTTTGGAAGTTTCATCATCTAACAATGATTAACATTGATTTAACCTACAATTTTGCAGTCTGCCGGTTCCACAGAATAAAAACCGCGGAGAGTCCGACGAAACAACGCCGTGTAAACCAACTCGAGATCTTATTTCCAGTTTCCACTTCCAGCGATCCATGTAGGGTTCGGTTGAAACAGTGTTTCTAGCTGGTTGTCGGTGTTATTAGGTTTCGATCAGGTTGCCTCATCCGAGCAGCCTCTTCCTGGATCGGCACGGTCCTTCAAGGATACTTCCTCGTTTCTGAAGCCTCCAGAGGAAAATCACCTCGTCCTCCTAATTAATCACCGCCGCGCTCGCGTTCAATACGTTTCAGCTAACGGCACGAACGAACTGTAACGAGGCATTCAGGCATCGGCAAACGTCCATGAACTCGCGGATCTCACAAAACAAATATCAATAAGACCAGCTAACGAACGATTCGTCTATAATTGAGGAGAGATCGTGAGAAATAGGAAACCGTCGCGCGTCGCGTTGCGTCGTCGCTGTACTTTGTACGCACCGCGAAAAATTCACATGCTAAGACTTCGTTCAACGTTGAGAATAGAAAAACTTCTTCCATCCTGCAAACTAAAGTTTGTTATCGTTATACAGGGTGTCCCAAAATTCCTTCAACAGCCGGAAATGGGAGGTTCCTGACGTTATTTGAAGCAACGTTTTCCTTTGCAAAAATGTTATCCGCGGCTTTGTTTAGGAGTTATTAACGAAAAACACGGACCAATCAGAGTGCGACCTAGACGTGAGTTGGCACAGTCAGCCAATAGACAGTTGGCGCGCCAACTAGACTGTGCCCACTCGCGTCTAGATCGCGCTCTGATTGGTTCGTGTTTTTCGTTAATAACTCCTAAACAAAACCGCGGATAACATTTTTGCAAAGGAAAATGTTGCTTCAGATGATCTCAGGAACCTCCCATTTTCGGCTGTTGAAGGAATTTTGGGACACCCTGTAGATGTACACTAGGATGGCCTTATTTTCTAGCTATGAAATTTGAGCACGCCGCGCCACACAATGTGTTGTCATGGGACAAAAATACAAAAAATAAACTTCCGTTTTATTATACAATATCGTCACTGGAGGGTTCTTGGCTGATGAATTAAACAAATTAACTGTGAACAATCACAACTGATTTAATCGACCCATAAAATTATCAGAGTTACACAAGGTGTCGCAAAATGTAGTACTTCCTTAAAAGGAATGACAGCTAAGGTCATTTGAAGTAATTTTTTCTTTTGCGAAAATGTTTTCCGCGACTGGAATCTGTCCGCTGTAGCTGTGCTCTGATTCGTCCATGTTTTTCCTTAATAACTCCTTAACAACGTTGCGGAGAACATTTTCGCAAAGCAACATTTTCAAATCACCACAGAAATTGCCCCTTTCAAGGAAGTACAATATTTTTGTGACACCCAGTATATTATAATATTACTGAACAACTGAACATACATTAATAAAGAAGGTAATAGAGGTAGAAAATTCTTGTCGAGCATAAAGAACAATTTAGTCAATACGAACTCGCAAATCGGAACATAATCGACGCACTTGACTTCCTTGGTTAACTTAATCCTCGGCGCATACCGTTGCTTGGTCTTAGAAGTCCTTAGCATGACGATCTCATTCCGCCAGACCGCAAATGGCGAAACAGTGTATAAGTTGTAAAGTATCATATTATATTAATTATACAAGATTCGCGTTAATTACAAAGCCGCGCTGCTGCGGATATCCAGTTCAAAAATAATAACGTATAATGCGAGGCTATCATTAGATCCCGTCGGCACTAAGCCGACTAGCCTGAGTCCAATTATTACAAAAATACGTTTCCATTAAGGCGATCGACTAGCAAAACTTCCGTCGGATTCCCTTTTCTGGCCCATTTTCCCAGCGGCGCACAGTGCGTTTGTCATGAGACAAAAATTTAAAAAATAAACTTCCGTTTTATTATACAATGTCGTCAGTGGAGGAATTTTAGGGCCCTGGGCTAACACTGTTTGGGGGTCTAACCAATTAACCCAAATCAACTAAAGTATCCAAAAGTTTTGTATAATTTATTTTTTCCTAAGTTTTTCATTGAAATTGTTCTTATTTTTTGGCCCTGCCTGGACCCTGGGCCCCAGCCTATGAAGCCCACGAAGCCCATGCCTAGTTCCGCCACTGCGTTTTGCTAGTGTTTGTTCGATGCTACCAGAAGATAGTAATTAATCTCGATGATAATCATGCGAGATCTTTGTTTAACCGTTTGCAAGTTAATCAGTCTAATCCATAGCGTTTCCGGCCTAGAAGACGCCGCATTTATATCAGTGTGAAGTTTATTATCGATAGTCGCAAAAACAATGAGAATTAATGGAGCGGTTGCGCCTAAATTGATACTCGCTCCCTTTTAATGAACGTGCGAGCAGCGTGCGAGCCACGCAACGCATCAACTAAATAGCTGCGGCTAATCAAAGCGCATGCTAATCAGCTTAGTCCTATCGTATCCTGCAGTATTAACACGTGCGATCATGTTTGCCCTGATACGCACTAACAACTGCATTGTGCACGACACAACTCTCTGTTTGGAGTAGTACACCATGTATGCCGAAATAGTGAAGAAACTTCTACTGTATAATACATATGATATAATCGTTTCGTTCTATCTAATAGAGGTATGTACCAATCAAGCTTTTCCTTTATAAAATTGTTTGTTTGCAAACAACTAAAATATATTCAAATCTTTACAACAATCCCTATTCAGTAACATATTGTAACCAGCTTCAAATAGTTCATTTATTACATTTATTGGTGGACAAAAATATTCATACAGTAAGATAATTATCTATTATTTACCAACATACTGTTTTAAATAAAAGACATACTAAAACGTAAGTTACTTTTATATAAATATATTGTAAATGTATGAGAGCATCTTATCCTTATCCAGTGAAGTAAAATGCAGATATTATATGCCAGAAATTGTCATTTTTAAGAATTGACTTTCCGATTTTGTTCATTCATAGTAATGTTTTATAGTGTACGATTTAAATATCACATAGATGGTCATCTCCGTACGGTAAACGAATAATTTTGTTCAAAGCTTACGGTAATGAAATTACAGGTTTTATATATAAAAAAAATATTTATTACCATTGTATTTTTAATTTCAGTTTTGGCAAAAATATTCAAGCAAGTGGTTATTTCGAAGTGTTCATAATACATAACATGGTAACTATTTACAATAGCGGAGTGCTCACGGATTTCAATGAACTTCAAATATTAAGTTAACTTGACAGCGTATTCCAAGTGAGGAATTCGCTATTGTAAATAATTACCATGTTATGCACGTATAATGAACACTTTGAAATTACCACTTGCTTGAATATTTCTGCCAAAAATTAAATTAAAAATACAATGGTAACATGTATGGGAAAAAGTTGTTCAGAATTATGCCGCCAATATCGTATTTCAAGGTAATTGGAATCGGCGAGGAATCCCCTATTGTAAATAATTTCCCGTAACTTGTTTACCCAATGTAATGTTTACCGTGGTATTCAAGCTAAAGGAGTATACATAGATAAAGTCTTCATTCTGTAATCGACCAATCAGCTCAAACAGAAATTTAAGGAGTTAGTGCCTTAATGAGATCGAGCGAAGTCTTTATTAGCCAGCCACCGCGAAAATAAAACACTGACGTCGAACGGTAAATGGTTCCCTTTCGTTCTAGAGCGGAGAACCCCGGCGTAGATCGTGCACGATCTCGATTCTCGATCTTGACCGTGAAAAGTTCCCGCTACGTAGAGCAAGGCGGTAGTGTTGCGAACTGGATCGATGCGTTTCAACGATATCGCAAAATAGAAAGTACTTGGAATTGCAAAGCGATCGCTGGCGGGCCGTTTCCGCGAGCAAGCGAGCGGGTGTCGTTTGTCAGATCGTGCCCGCGGGAATCTGGACCGTCATCCGTGATCTTGATTCGTCCGAAGAGAAGTCGGGCCCGTCACCGTGTAATTTTTCGAATTGCTAACTCGCGATTGTCCGTTTCCGCGAGCTCGGTACCCACGATCGCTCTATGAACAATGCGGGAACCGTAGATTCTTATGCGTCTCGCGATCTGGCTGTTGCGATCGGCTTCTAAAATATAAATAAGGTACGGGAGACTGGGGCTGAAAGTTCCGATTTTCAATAAATGTATAAAATTACGTAGAAACAGTATAGGTATTCTCATCTTTAAAGGGGAATTTTTATTATTATATTTTACAATAAAATGCTAACCTTAAAATTTAAATATTCCAATAGGTTTTTCGAATTTTTTTTATGTTTCTCGCGATTTTTTAAATTTCTTTTTTGATAAAATAGTAAGTGTATAATACTATTACAATATATAATACTTTTTGAAAACGGAAACGCAACAAGAATCATTACAAATTAAATGTGATCATCTAAAAAGAGTCTTTAAAATTAGAGTCTAAAAATTATATTGCGTTTCCGCGGAAAGATCTGAAGATTGCTAGAAATAAATGTGTTTATTTACGTTTGCAGGTCACGCGAGCATGATGTGCTATCGGTAAAATGTAAATCGGTAAAACGTTCGGTTTTGTTACGGGTGTACTACTTTCCCGAGGTCATGGCAAACGTTTGATCCCCTCTGATCAACGGGGATTGTACCATTTCCGTTTCTGTTCGCCATTATTTGTAGGACAACATAATTCTTAACGTGTCTACATGGAATGCGCGACGTGACTTCCTCGTAGTCAAGGTAAAGATCAGGAATACTTTATGGGTAGCCGTTTCATGGGGGAACGATCGTAAGTATCTCACTTATAGAAAAGATCGGGACATAAATAACAATAGCCTTCATCTTTTTAATTTATATCCTCAATTGATTATTTCAACGGCCTGCTATGTCTTCTCCTGCGTGAAGAAATCTATTTAACAATTTCTACTGGAATTATCTTGACAACTTCAAGAATTATAAAATGAAAAGTATCGAAGCATTATCTGTCAAACCAAATCTTCCAGCGTCTCAAAAAATTAGAATCGTTTGTTCCATCTTTAAAAAAATTGGCGAAGTTTCCGATTACGTCCATGAACAGAATTCGATGAAATTTTGGAAATAGGTTCTTTTTTTACTAAAATGATGATTGTCAGAAGGATTTTTGGCGACTCGAAAAAAAATTTTTTACCATTTTAATGTCACTCTCTACCTCACCGACACTACTCCAGGATTTTCGTTCGCGTGGACGGCCCCCCACCACATAAACCCAAACTCATGCTGATCGCATAATCTTCTCATTGTAGATATTCAATTAATTGGTTTAACAATTGGAATTTTGGAAACTCTCCAGAATATACATATTTGATATCTTCAACTAATTGCAACAATGGATCATTACCAGCTTTGTTGACCTAATAGCGCACCATATCTCATCACAGATTACAATCGCACCTACGACTTTGTCAGTAAGGTAGAGAGTGACATTAAAATATTTAAAAAATGTCGGTAAGATAGGGACTGACATTGAAATGGTAAAAAATTTTTTTTCGAGTCGCCAAAAATTCTTCTGACAATCATCATTTTAGTCAAAAAGGAACCCATTTCCAAAGTTTCATGCAATTCTGTGCATGGACGTAATCGGAAATACAGCCAAAAAATTATTATTATAGTGTTCGAATTTTTGTCCATCGCTGTATAGTTTCCCAAAATAAAGTTTAGGCTATCTTGACTCTGTGTTGTCTCGTTTAACGATGATTGAACGTCGTCGGCTATTGTTCCTGGTCGTCGACGTATGGATCCAAGGATATTTGTAATTGATTTCCGGGCTGCCTTGTACGGTAGAATCGTGATAGAGAAGTGCCATGATCGGCAAAAGCTTGAACGACAGGGAAACAGTAATTGTTAGTGCATACAGCGGATAATTTCCGCGTTGGTTGGCGCGATCGCGAACGGAACACCGTAGCACATCCTCGATCTCAATCCTGGCCATGAAAAGACCTCGGTGCACATTCCACGCGGACGTATTACGAGTTGTGGCGCGGCGATAGGATCGCGAACTACCAAAGGTGCGAACGTAACTTCGCCGAGAAGTGGAAAGCATATCGTTAATCTTCTTCGACCCATCGTACGTGAGAACTTGACTCGGCTGTACCCTCCTCCCTTGTCCTCTATTTACTTACCTCGTCTCGTATTTACTTATG
The DNA here is from genome assembly GCA_963966675.1 of Lasioglossum calceatum. NCBI lineage: Eukaryota > Metazoa > Arthropoda > Insecta > Hymenoptera > Halictidae > Lasioglossum > Lasioglossum calceatum. The sequence continues at coordinate 3,974,906 of OZ016541.1, forward strand.
TAGCCCGTGCCATTACACTCCGCGACAGAAAGGTAGCACACATTCGGATTCGCATGATTTTCTCATTTATTTTCACGCTGCAAGTGAAATTTCTTTCTCCACACTCTACGCTATTCCAGGATACGTTTAGTAGCATACAGGGTGGACATTATAAAGCGTTACGGACGAATATCTCTAAAAATATTGATTACACACAAAAATGTTTCAGATAAAAGTTGTCCAGCACCGAGGGGGACATCGTGTGGTGGGACTTTTATTTTTCCCGGTTAGTTCCTGTATATTTTAATTCTTGAATTTCTAACATTCTTTCCACTGAGATTGTTGTTACCGACGAGGCAGCCAGTAGATCGATGCAACACAGAAAATATAGGTAGGTTCTCTTTGAAAGTTACCTCGATTTCTTCGAATTCGATTGTAACTAGAAAGTACGAAGAGAGGAAGACGCATGCAGCATCGTGATTTTCATCTTTGCTACATTGCTTTCACGAGCAAAGATCACACGTAGAGAACGCCTTACGTGACCTCATATGACTGCGAATTCTTATGGAATAGATATTCAGAATTTGATAGATTATATCATAAAAATGAGAATTGGGAGAAAATTTCCTTGGTCAAAAAATACTATTAATTTTTTCTAATCTACACGTTTCATTGCATTTCACATATCTGAACATGCTATAAATGCATGTAGTCTATTCCTTGTCCAACGAGAGGAGGCAGTAAAGTAGCAGAAAAGATAATAATCCATGTATATCCAAAAATTATTAATTTAGAAGGTTTCTGTAATTTGATTATTTAGTTGCACGACTATTTTTGAAGTAGCATACCTACATTCTCTTCTATATATATAGTAGATACAATAAATAGTCCGTCTCACGTTTAATTATATTGCAGAAACGTAATCAACCTAAACCTGTGTAATTAAAACCAACGACTTCCTTGCTATCCTGTTTGAATTAACACTAGGAAAAGATTCGCGGTGCTTTTACATGTCTACTTGGAATACCTTGCTGGTAGCATATAACATAGAGGAGGAACTAATGTAATGAAGTAGTTCAGATGAACAGTCAACTGCAAAAGTTCATCTGTCAAATTTAGATTATTTAAAACCGATCAGAATTTCGGCCATTTTGCTTATATTAATGCAATTCATATTCGAAGCGTGCAGTTCTTGCCGACGTCTGCTTTAAATTTTAAACTAGAGGGATATTGTTGCTCGCTCGCTCCGCTCGCTCGCGAGTGACGTTTGTTTATTCGGTGGAAAATGTCCATCCTCTCGTATAAATTGCATTGTTGAATGAACTTCTTTCGAAAAAAACTAAAAAACTACTTGACCAAAATGGACCAAAATCTAATCAGCTCTAAGTTACAGCGGAACATATCGATTGCATCATTCATCATTCTGATCGCGTTGTTACTTTTTCAGAAAACGTTAACGAAAAATTTGATAACATACAAACGGCCATACGCACACACACACACACATACGAACATTTTGCTGAAAATAGTCTAAAATGACTCCAATGCCCATGAAACGTGAAGATCTGCTAAAAAATCGATTTTCGATTTTCGGGGTGATTACAGTAACTTCCCTATAAAATGGGGAAGTTAAAAAATAATCGGAAAGGCAGTTGAACTGTGCACGTGTCAAATAATAATGAGCAATTCGACAAGAAGTAAGGCAAGGACGTACAATTGCAGTTGAAAGAATGAAGTAGTCACGTGCAGCGTGCAGTCTTAACCGGGTGAATGGGGATTGTCCCTTCTAATTGCAGTGACCATTTCACTGAATGCACTCTCGAAAGCAATCGAAAAGGTAGTTGAGTTTCGAAAGCTGATATTACGGTCCGAACCTGAAACACGAGTATGTATTGCTACATGTATACACGTTAATCTGTAAATAACAGCTTTTCCTCAAAGAAGAGGCAAGTTCCTCTTTTTTTGATGTTGTCAATGCTTCCTTTCACCCTGGAACGTCCGACGATCTTCTCTCGCCGGCCTTCGTGAGAAACGACAGGATCGAACTTTCATTTCCATTGAAGGCAGCGTTTATTTGCTGCGAACGATTAATCCATTTCTCCTTCCCGGTGAAATATTTCATTTCGTTTATTTTTCACCGGCTTCTTCTTCTTCCACCCAGACACGTTTCCTTTCACTTCGCGTCGCCGCGCCGCGCCACGGCTACTAGTACCGACAGGTTAATTCACCGGCCTCTCCTATTTTCTTAACTAGAGAGCGTCCGTGATTTCCTTTTTCTCGGTGAACGTCCCATCGCCGCATCTCGACCAGCAAATTTCACGTCCGTCACGTATAGTCTGCGAATTTTCATAACCTCTCTAATCATTACGGGGGGAGGCTTATTCAGGACGCAGTGGTGAGCAAATGTTATCCAGAATAACGAATAAACTGAATTGTTACTTATTCGCGAATAACTCTAATCAATTCATTCGTTATTCAAGAAAAACAAATATGTTGTGCTTATTAGTTAGTCAGGAATAACAAATAAATTCTACTTATTCGTCAGTGAATCTTTGGCGGAAGTGTGATGACAAAACTTTTACAAATCATTTTAGTATTTATAATACTAACTACTGACCGAAACCACACTAAACACGATATCAATTTAACTGTATTTAGTGGACGGTCGGCAAAAATCAAAAACCTATTCACCTATTGTATTGTTTAAAATACCAATGCGATGCTAACTTTTTTATTTTTCAATTTTCTTCTCATATGTACAGGGTGTTTCACCTAACTTGACCACGTTGAATATCTTTGTTGTTTTTAAAGATACGTCAAAAGTCTGAAAGACAAAGTTGAATGGTAAAATGGGGCTCATACGATTCTAAAAAATTACATAAAAACAAACATTTTTTTGGTATCGTATGTGAGCCCTATTTTAGCATTCAACTTTGTCCTTCAGACATTTGACGTATCTTTGAAAACAACAAAGATATTCAAAGTGGTCAAGTTAGGTGAAATACCCTGTATATGATCAATTATAAATTATGCTTTACACGTGCAGTAAATATGGGCCAAATTGCATCTTGTTTGGTGTCGTTTTAATCAGAAGAATGTCGTAAATATATTCGTAAAATTTCATTAAAAATAAGTAAGAAATAAAGAAGTTTCATTATTAGTATCGTCTCACCGATACGCTACTTTGTCCGTGTTTACATGCTGTCCTTGTCTACGTTCGGCGCCACAAAAAATTAGTATCCGGTCCCGATCAGCGTAGCCAGACGGTGCGGCTCAACGGCTCAAGTGGCCCCTTACGTCTCCGTCCCTCGCCTAGATGGTGCCTCCGCTATCCCCCCCACTCTTCCGCCTGTGGGAGCCGGCGAGGGACGGAGACGTAAGGGGCCTGGCGAGACTCGCGGCGGCGAGACTCGCATCTGGCATCCCTGGTCCCGATCTATGTCACAGCACAGAACCGAGATCGACTCAGATGGAGACTTTACTGTACAATTTTTTGAGAGCTGCTATGAAAATCGACGCTAGCGCTTGTAATATTTGGATATATTCTACTGTAATGAGTTTCTACGTCCAAAGAATTACATAAAAAATGTCGAAAACCACAGATTTTGATCTCATTCAATTCGTTAGAAAAAACTCCTGAAAATGATAATTTCTTTAGATTGCTAAACCGGAAGCTCGCCTTAAGTATTTTCTGATCAGCCGATCCCGTTTCCCTCGCTCTCGATTACGATCAAGTGGATGGACTAAAATTTAATGTAAAGTTATGCAATCGTCGGGCCGTCGGTTCCCACGGTGCAGGAAACGTTTTCCAAACTGGTCTGACGGCATTGGTATTCATCTCGAAGGAAGTGGAAATCGCGTTACGCGGCACGCGAATTCACATTCATGGGAAGCGGCTTGAAGCTCGCGCGATATTCGGGAGACCGACCGACCTGGAAGAGATCGCGAGACTTTCAATTCTGTGAACTTTAATTTAACACGCTCGTAACAACCGTTAGTCGCAGTTCCGGCAATAGTCTTCATTAGTTACGATCCTGCATTCGATACTGAATCAACCATTAATTGACTGACACATTTCATTTGATTCATCGCTTAACTTACCTTTGTGAGTCCGATTGTTTTTATTTTATTTGAGAGTTGAAGATGAACAGTATGGAACAGAGAGAGAGAGAGAGAGAGAGAGAGAAGAGACCACGGAGTACGGTTGTGGTTGTGATACGATGCACGATTATGTGTGTGACTTACTGTGTAACGATGTGCTTTATTATTATATTACTAAGAATAAATTAATGAATATTATTTCTCTTCTGTATATTAAATATGAATTATGTATAATCAAACATCCTTAAATATAAAAGTCAATAAATGAATTAACTATTACAGCTGTAAAATAAACAAACTGAATGCGTGAATTGGGTTTGTTTTTCAGAAATTAGTTTTTTGGACCGCAAACAAAAGTATCGTAATGGACTGGTTTATACCTTTAACAAGATTTAACTAATTCTGTGTATAATCGAGAAAAGTGTATCATCGATGATAAAACACGGACGATCTATGAGAATCCATCATTGTGACACACGGAAATGTTTTCCTCGTAACGCGTGTTTGTTCTTGGTTTCCTGACAGTTGTGAATGAAGTCGATTGTTCTGACTGGAAATGAAAGCGGGGCTAATACTACGTTGCGTTAATTGATGAATCGAAAGGCATAAGCTTGCTTTTTTACTCAACAGAACAGTTATATTGTATAATAGTCGTAGAACAAAGAACTATGATTTGTCATTGTCAATTAAGCAGTTCATAAATTCAACTGTTTGTTGTTGTTAAAATTTTGATTTCGTACACTGTCACTAGAAATATAAATATTGTTCATTTCCGCACATTTCAAAAAGTGGAGAAATTTCAAAGAGAAATTAATTTTTTTAAACGGACCCATATATTGTACTTTTTGTCATAACACGATAGCATTTTCCAAGACGCATTCAACGACATATCACATTATACAGGATATCACATAGGATACAGTTTTATAATTTCTATTATATAAATCAATTCGTTCCATTTTTTAGATTGTCCTCAATGAGGATTCTGCACTCTAGACTCATCGCAAAGAGGAATGCTTCTTTCATTGACAATAAGTGGAACATCAGGATCGGGGTCAAGAGATACGAACTTCTCCGAGCACAGCGATACATCCATTCTCCCAAGGCAAATTCGTGTCGTGTGATAGAAATGTTTAGTACTAACGGTTACAAAATAACTATGCAAAATGGTGTCCTAAGGCAGTATACATCTTTCGTATAAATTCGTATTAATTTATTCTCTTCGTATGAATAGAAATCCCATTCACGCACGCCCCCATAACTTAATATACACGCAGGATGTTCCATTTGAATAAGTCGCCTCGAATATGTGCGAAAATTGTTGGTGAAAGTAAAAAATATTGCACATCAAAGTTTAATGGCCTTCGGAGGTGTATAATTTGATGAAAGTAGTTGCTCTGTAGGTGGACACGTGAAGGTCATATGTACAGGGTGTATAAAAAGTAATGATCATCCGTCCTAGAGGTAAATCTACACCTTTGGATCGGTGGACATCAGCAAAAGAAAGATGCCGCAAAATTGTTTATAACAAAGAAAATTGTTATCAAAGTTTATTTTCACATTTTCTTTTTAATTTAACTCTTTCAATAACTATGGGATAATATCTATATTGACAAAACCATATGGTATTTGTATTGGTTATGATAAAATAGTTGTCCCAATTTCACTTGTCGTTTGTTATGCCTCTTTGTGAGGTTTTATTTTAGAATGTTTAATCAATCTCACCCGTCTTCTGCATTTAAATAAAATTTTCGGAATTCCTTTTTATTCAATTATTCAGTAGTATCAATCATTTAATCTTGCGTAAGTTTCTTGAAACTGTTTAACAGCTCCAGTAAATTCTTGCTTTACGGATATTCATTTATGTAAATACCAGAGGGATTATTTTTATGCAAATTTTTATGGACAAGTTTCCAAAAATTGACGCTGAATTTTTATTAGTTTATTTTTTTATTCTTGTCACGAAGAGTTTTACTCTTCCAATAGCAATCTAAAAAACAATTCAACATTTCGGTAAAGTTGTGTGGTTTATACAAACGTGGACGGTTGCAATTGTAATAAATGCATAAAATACGCAGTTTAATAATAAGGCATGAATAATTCAAGAGAGTAATAAGGCGTGGACAGATTAATTAGATTGTGCCACAGTCTGAACTCTCTCTCCTGAACAGTCTAAATAAACTCTTTTTCTGCTGAGATTAATTTAAATAAATAAGAGAGTATGGAATCATTTAATTAAATTACGACACAGCTGGAAGTCCTCTTCCGAAGGGTTGAATCCTCATTAACAGATTTCCGGCCTACGCGTCCAATTATATTATACCTAACCCAGACCTTCCTGAACTAAGGACGTGGTTCGTTAAAACGAACGAAGGAAACATTTCCAATTATACAAATAAGTTGGTAGTTCTTGTCGGGAGCGAAGATGCTTGGAAATATTCAGTTATTATTAGATTTAACCCGAAGCTATATATACAATATCTACGGATATTATGATAAAACATCTGTTCGATCATCTTGAGCCCCTTCATTATGACCCTTATTACGCAGAATATCTCAAAATTATGATAATCAACAAATTTGAGTTTAGTTATCTCCATCAGAATCTCCGCTTGCGGTATCTTCGCGATGAACAGATTGAAATAATCTCTCGATTCGATCTGATCGAACGATTGTTCATTACTAGATGTATCTTTATGCAAAATAAAATGTTTATAGGTACGTCAATTACAATCTACAGGATCTAAGTAAAAATTTATTTTGTTCGTTAATAATTTTAATATGTTCAAAATAGTATTTCGACACTGTTTCACTCTTTTAATGTTTTTATTATTTTGAATTACACCTACTCATTTTTGTCTTAAACGCATAAAATGGGCAGTCTCTTCGTTACAGTCGATAATACACTAACTTACCGCAGAAGCTAATACAGATGTTGGTATTGATTTCTCGAAAGAAATATTCAAAAGTTGTTCAGAATAATGACCTTATAACATGTTTCAAGGTGATTGAAGTCGGTGAGAAATCCGTTATTATGAATAATTCCCAAATTGATTTCGACTCCAAATTAGGGCTGTTACTTTTCCAAAGCTTCGACTCTTCAACCTTCGAAGGAAAGCAACAGCCCTACTCGAAATCATTTGAATAAGTTGACAAATTATTACGATATTCTTATACTTTGTTAATGTTTTCACTGTGATACGTTTCGGTTACTAATTTTTGTTATAAACGCAATAAAATCCGCAGTGCACTGTGACAATTGTCGACACACAATTGTTCTAGAGAAAATAGTAGAACTTAGACCAAAGAATTTCGATGTCTTGAGAGGTACGAATTGCTCGTCGCGAACGACAACTTTCCTATTCGGGAAGGAGATGCCTATAGTCCGTAACAAATAGCGTGATGCATTGCTTCCGTAGGAATTCCTCGAAATCCAGCGGATTCATCGGTGCTGGATCCTGCGAGAGTTGAGGCGAGTCATCGTCGTTGCCCTAACGCAGACCCTTGCCACATCGTGAAGGTCGATGCACGTAGTACTTTGCGCACGTTTATTGTTGCGACGTCCATTACTATAAGAGGCGGTTTAACCCCTTGTCTTCTGGATTATCATTCTTACTTTCTACATAATGCTTGTGTCCATCCGAGATATAGCAAGACGCTTTTTAACCCTGCCGTAGTCGCGAGGACGACGACCATTATTCATTGCAACTTTCTCACAAAATGACCAAGATTTACAATTTCTTAAATTCTAATATTAACCTGGTACAGTAAAAGCTCCTTCGTTGTCCAAAGGCCGGGGGTTTGAGCGGACAACGACCGTGCCCGGACACTATTTTTGATTTATGACTGCGTCTTTAGTGAAACGGCTAGTTAAATGACAAAGAAAAGCATTCGCAGTCAAAAGCACTCAACTGTCTGGCTTTAAAAAACTCCTTATTTCCTTGCCATATTCCTTTCCTATTGTTCTCCGTTCTGCGCGGGTCTGGACAGTCCTGGGACACATCTGGCGACCAGATCCACGCAGGCCTAATCCTCTCGTTGACAGGCAGTGGAGTGGGTAGGCACTGGACAACGATCGTGCCCACGATTCAGGACAACGAACGAGCGATTACTGTACTTCTAAAGGTTCAAAAATTGTTCATTAAAAAGTTGAATAAAAGAGCAGCAATACGCGGTGTGTCATTTCTATTAGACTGGTCCAGAATTTTGTACGGTATTTTACTTCACATTGTATACAGCTCTTGGCAATTTGAATATTCCAATCTTGACCGATGTATAATCCTCAGATTTTAAAAATACGAGAATGATTGACAATTGTGTTTGCCTCGCCAACGAGAATATTGTAACTCATTCAATTGTACAAATTTATTCAGGGCAATATATTTATTTTTACGTATTTTCATCTCATTCGGGAAAAAATACCGCAGTAAAACGTGCACCCACAGTAATACGTACATTTGCTCTACATGATAATTTATGTTTTTCAATTTATAATTAATATTATATAATACTGTGTAAAGAGTTTTTGAGTTGTTTGTTTCAGTCATTAATCTCGTTCCATGCGTTTGTATTATATAATATTGGGTTGAGTGGAAAGCGAAATTAAAAAATAAATAATGGTTTTCGCGAGCAAGAATATACGATCGTATCAAAGTTATAGTCAGGTTCTAGGTTTTATGTATATTTGAACTTCTAAAACGCGACAAAGTAAAAAATTGACGAGAGGTCAATGAAATTTTACGCGAACAATGATAAAACTGGTGGATGGTTAAACTATTTCAAGTATTTGCATAAAGATCCGCAATCTAATCAGAACACCGTAACTACCGGAATGAAATTGTTCTACGCACTAGATAATTATTTTCTTAGTTATTTGTCAGAAAAAGTATTCCTTTAGAGCTAGAGAGGAAGATAAAAGTTATGATTTCAATTTTCCACTGCAGGTATACCGAAGTCCTCTCCATATCTACGGGGGACTAAAGAAATGTAAACGAAGTACTGTAGAAAAAGTAGCACGGATACAAGCTGCGGCTAATTACGTTATATCCTGTGCTCCTAATTAGTCTTTCGATGTCAAATCTTGCTGGCACACGTAGAAATGGTTTTGCTGGCCTTGAACAGGTGATCATCTGTAGAAGCTAGGCCCGACAAGCACGCCGCACGAGAGAGAGAACTTCCTAGTTCAGGAAATATATGACTTCCTTGGTCGCTTTTGCCGAACGTGACCATGTGTTATCGTACAAAACTATCATCTGACGTGGCTCCGGAATTTTTCCCAATTTACGCAAGCGCATAGAAGTTGTTTGTTGGGTTACGCTAAGTTATTGGGTAGCTCCAGTCATATTTCACAAGGATCTCGCATAACTGACTCATTGCCAGTTCCTATATTTCTGACATTTATGAAACATTCTTTGGACTTGGACGTTCTTCGTCGAAACGATCGGAAATCTTTAATACTAATTTTTATGTACATATATTCTTTAACCCTTAGCGCTCGAGTAGTGACTCGGAGTCACCGCTAAAAATTGCTGTACCATTATTTAAAATATTGTTTGCATTATTAAATATGTTCGTGTATAATCAATAGACTGTGTGCGGATCTTTATGCAAAATAAAAACTTTCTACATCTATACTTATATCTGAATCGCACGAAACTGAGGTGAAATAAAAATTTAATTTCTTTTTTAATATATTTAAGGCCCTCCGGGCGGGTTGCGCCCGACCGCTGGCGATATACCTGAAAAGATTGTTATAGCAGACAAAAAACGCGCACGGATCAGCTCCGACAACTTGAATCTCGACAGATGGACAACGTGCGAGTGTGCGACAGACCCACCGAATCAGATCGATGGGATTATAATAAGGAATGGATAGTTTAATTAGATTATGTCACTGTCTGAACTCTCTCTCTCTCCTGAACAGTCTAAATAAATTCTTATCCTACTAAGATTAATTAAAATAAATAAGAGAGTATGGAAATCATTTAATTAAATTACGACGAAGTTGGAAGTCCTCTTCCGAAAAGTTGAATCCTCATTAATAGATTTCTGAGAATTATTTAATTATCTCGCAATGCATAAGCGAGAAGCACGAATGGAGAAAATTTCGCTGGGATCACGAAAGACCCCAGGGCAGCATTCGAGAGTGAATATTGTTAGATAACACGAGCATACATATATTAATATCTTAATTTTTTGTGGTGGGTAAAAGATTTAACTTAAAACAAAGTTACAATCAGGTAATTGTGAGAGCCTTAACTTAACTTGTGCGCCTAATATATGCAACACTAACAAGGGAACATCCGCATCCCGGAAGTTCAGAAAAAAATGATAGTTTGGAGTTACAATTAAGCTCAGAAAATTGGACTATTGTCCAGTTTATTTTCTAACTCGCTAACTCTTGAGGTATAGAAAAAAAGTTTTACAACAGTCACTTCTTATAAGTAGACTGCGGATCTTTATGCAAAATAATAATTTCTTAACTGAATCGCGACAAACCGGAGTGAAATATAAATTTATTTTCTTCCTTACAATTAGTATGTTTAGTAAGTTGAGAATAATATAGTAGTATGTTTAAATTTTTCTAATATTTTTGCTATTTTAACTTACACTTACTCAGTTTTGTCATAAATGCATAAAATCCGCAGTCTACTTATACTCTTAAGTGTCTATCAATCGGATTGCAAAAGATCTGCCAATTGTTTGCCTTAAAACGTTTGTTCCATCATTTGCATTGGAGTGGAGTGAATCTGGACAGCAGATCAACATTGCGTAATACTTAAAAAATCTGCTTACGAGTGTCTCCTTTATTCCTATTGAAACCGGAAACTTTTTGAACGCACCGTGTAAGTGTGCACAAACACTCGCACGAGAATATCCTTGGTTCTCCAATGGGGACCAGACTTCCCGGTTGAAGAAGGTCAAGGTGTGAGAGTGAACGTACCAAGTACACGGTGGTCGTCGAGAGGAGCATGCATTTTCACGTCTGCTCTGCGCGCGTATATGTGTATCATTAGATTATTATCATTTCTGCGGGTAGCATTTCGTAACGGGATCGCAGTATTCGTTTGTCTCGGATACGCTAATTGGTTATTGCGTATCTGCTGCGCATCGTTTTGGTAATCGGACCGACACACGCAGGGCCGGATTAAGCCCCGTAGCAGGAGTAGCAAATGCTACGGGCCCCGCGCTTTTGAGGGCCCCGCTCCATACAAAAAGGGGCCCTGCACACGGGCATTTTATCGGAGAGGCGCCGAAACCTTAACGATATTTTTGCTAAAAAAGAAAAAAGGTCATTCATACAAGCGGCCCTGATACAAAGCCTAGGGCCTCGTGATAAAATTTGCTACAGGCCCCGCGCTGGCTTAATCCGGCACTGGACACACGGTGCGTCGCGTCGCGTCGGTCAACAGGCCAAAAATAAAATAATAATTTTTTCACATATACATACAAGGTAAAGCACCTAAGGCTTTCACCGAAAATACCTCCGTTGTTTTTAGTGATACGAGAAAATGTTTCAGGCAGAAAGTTTTTGTGACGGAAAAGTTTTTCTTCTCTAACTCGTATTTTCCGATATTTCAAGGTCATTTCAAGGTATTTTGATTCGTGTGTAACATTGTAGCTAATGAAAAGACAAAATCAGCCATGTATAATATATGTTGACCTTCGAATGACCTTCGAACGAATTATTCTTCGAGAAGCATAACCTAACGTACGAAGACAATTCTTCAATAATATTATCTATGGTATTAAAAAATATGTAGTGCCATTTAAAAAAATGAATTACATTTTTCATGAACTTTCTTTTTTGAGTTCTTTTCTACAATATTCCACGACAGTTACGTGGGACACCCTGTATACTATCCTAAATCAGTAGAAGCAAGATACGGTCATAAGTTGCTAAATTGGTTGGCTCTTAAGTATTAATATTATTAATTAAGCAGTAATAAAGACAAATTATTAAATTATTACTATACATATAATGATAGGGTAAAATTGAGAATATAGAGAAATAATGGGTGTTTACATTCGCTGGACAAGGGTTATAGTTTTGATTTCACTGGAAAATCGTAAAGAATTCGTTCCTTTCTTCGTATAATATTATTATATTTGTCTAAAATTGTCCATCGACAAGAAAGCTAATTTGAAATCTCTCCCACGAATGAGCCTTGACACCTTTGATAGTACGATATAATAACGACACAGTACAAGTTTGTAGTACATGCGAAGCCTTTTGTTGCATAGAGTATAGAGAAGCATGCAAATTACGTAGAGTGGGAGGATATTTGCGTGAAAACTCACCGAACGAGAGTTGATTCGCCGATGGCATCTCCTCCTCGCTGGGCTGAAGGCGGACTTCCATTTTCCGTAAACGAGAATGCAGCTCTCTCGTGTGCAGAAAGAGGAACAGGGTGCTGGAAATCGCTATCAAAGCGATTAGTTCGATAGTCCTGGAAATTAAATTAGAATTGAACAAGTGCTTATGATTATCACTCTATTATACACCAGTCGTCGTTTTCGCTTTTTGCATTGCGATATTACCAGAATTTCTATCGTCCTACTAACATGATATACATATAATATTGTAAATAATAGGAGCACAAATGCTCTTTCGCATGCAACAAGACATAACATTTTTAACTTTATGTAGTTGTACTGCACGTGTAGTTGCAATTTACAACTTTTGAAATTTGAGAACATCAAAGTGACCGGATTTGTGTACAAATGGCCGCAAATGTTAAAACGTGGTCTGTCTTCTACTTTTTAACCTGTTAATAACCTTTTATTATCGAAGAGCGAGTACTATTGTAAAACACTTGAAACTCACTATCTTCTAAAACTTCAAGTTTTCTTACTTCAGTTCTGTTCAATTGTAGAAAGAAACTGATTGAAAAGATTGCTAAAGTGACAAACACAAATGGCTTTAATAGTAGCGCGTACATAATAAAATTAATTATCAATAATTAATAACAAGATTGACGTCACTATCTCTGCTTATGTTCTATCTAGATTATTCGATGATTACTCGTATCCTCTTTGCATGTACGAGTTGGTTGAATGTAGAATGAGTTGCAGAAACCGTCCTTCCCATTCTCCAATCTGTGTTCTTAATCTCTCTGTCATGTCAAGTTGCTTGTTTCTACGCAGTTATCATTTTCATCAGACGCCATCCTGCAACTCCGTCTGAAGTTCTGTACTTCGAGCCATATTGAAGATTACAATGCTTGCCAACTGTGAATAACAGGATTTCATTGCAAATAATGATTCAACATTTTCCGTTGAAAACCACGCAATGAAACTTTCCTTTTTTAATGTATTTTGTTGAGCACCGAAGTACGAGAAAAGTGAAGTTTTGACAACTGTCAAACTTCTTTTTAGCTAAAAAGAAATAATATACGTGTATATTTATAGACCCCGCTCCAGATTATTGTAGCAAACTGCTATAGTCTCTTGAGAAGTTGCAGCACCGCGAAGCTAAAGCGTTAAGGGAGTCGTCGCTATATCTGATTCTGTATAAATATTTATGGAAATTACAACTATAATATATGTATGTATATCTTATCCATTGCTTGCTCATTTTTATTTAGCTCTTATTATTTTAAGTAGCGCAGCCTCATTTTCTCAATTATTATTTGGAAAAAGTTCAATTTTAATGTAGATGCTGATGATGTGAAATCTGTATTTATTTCCTCGCAACTTACTTTATATTTCAAGAATGCTTGCTCGTGAAAAGATACATTTTCTATCACGATTTTGTTGCTTACAATTCCTTCCAATTCTTTATGCAACAAGTTTACACGATTTTTACAGTATTCGATAGAGATAATCCGATTGCAAGGCATGTCAAGTTCTTAGCAAAATACAGTGTTTTCCTTCTTCTACAAGACAACTGGTAAACTGTCAGTTGATCTGCTCGGTAATTCTAGTGTTAATGTGCCTAAGCATCCGTTGAAACAGATTCGCATCAGAACTACAATGCGTTTCTATTTTCGAAACAGAAGTGTCACAGTCACAAGCCGACTGTCATGTGGGTTGTCAGCGCGAGAAGAAACAGGGCATGGCAGAGTGATCTGGCTCGTAATTGGTCATCCTGCTCGCAGAGGAGCTTCACGTGCGACCTCGTTTTACCGCGAGGAAGTGACATGACGCCCCGCATGCGATGAAAGGACGAGAGGCTCTCGTCTCCGAGAACAGATGCAAAATCACGTCGAAAGGACATGCTGGTGGCTCAGGCTGCTGCAGCATACCGGTGGCAAGAGAATCGCTCGTTCCCCGGTGCGTGTTGCGCGGTTTATAGCTTTATGGGCGAGTAATTAAGATCTATCTGGCTTTACGACCCAGAGAAAGAAAAGCACAAACTGGAAGATCATATATGTATCGTCATCGCGTAAAGATCTCAGTAATTATAAAACACAGATAAAGTATCGCGTAATCCGATACCGGGTCGGGTGTATCTGCCAGAACCACTACTAAACCAATTACAAAACTTCTTTATTTTTCATTATTTTTATGGGACCTTCACCAACTTATTTGTGGCATTTTTCTGATTAAAATGATTCTAAACGATGTTGAGTGTTACAAATTTAGAAACTACATACAGTAATCGCTCCTTCGTTGTCCTGAATCGTGGGCACGATCGTTGTCCAGTGCCTACCCACTGCACTGCCTGTCAACGAGAGGATTAGGCCTGCGTGGATCTGGTCGCCAGATGTGTCCCAGGACTGTCCAGACCCGCGCAGAACGGCGAACAATAGGAAAGGAATATGGCAAGGAAAGAAGGAGTTTTTTAAAGCCAGACAGTTGACTGCTTTTGACTGCGAATGCTTTTCTTTGTCATTTAACTAGCCGTTTCACTAAAGACGCAGTCATAAATCAAAAATAGTGTCCGGGCACGGTCGTTGTCCGCTCAAACCCCCGGCCTTTGGACAACGAAGGAGCTTTTACTGTACTGCAGAAAGAAGCAAAGCACAGGCAATGTTTCAGAAATTATAAAATTAGGTTCGTTAAATTACCATGATATTATTGATCGCTGCATGATCGAATAAAGATTAGAAACTACATAAAAATGTTAAAAGTTCGATATTCAATGTAATTTTGAAAGAATAATATTTTGCTTGCAAGTTCGTTTGTGGCCTTTCTATAATTTTCCAAGTATTCGGACGTTGACACGCGTAACAGTGTCGTCGCATGAAATTATACTACCGTACGATGGTCATCGCGCGAAATAGTCGCCATGAAAACCGGAAATTTCAGTAAACGATTTCTTACGTCATGCTTGCGATGTGTTAAAACGGGGTCTGGAGGAGATTAGCTTTTTTATCGAATTTTCGATCGATTCCCGTTCAGAAATTGCATAATCAAAATTTACGAATCACTGTGATTCTTCGGTTTGCTTCCGTTTTCAATATTCCCTGTGCCACCGTCTGTCCATTTACTTTTTTCTCCGACTCTATATAAAATATCAAAATAATTTCCGCTGCCGACGAAGTAACAAAAAGTGGTTGTTGATTAGTTGAATTAATATGGTTGAAGTGTGTGCATCCGGCGACGATAAAAAATATTTCCTTCCAATAGTTATCATCCTCACCGTTACTCCGAGATCGTTGATAACACTGTCAAACAAATTTCAACTTTTTTAATGATTTCAATATACTGTTAATTCCGAATCTGTCCTTAATTTTTCTCCTATACGCACAGTTTTTGAAAAACGGCTTTGAAAAAAAAACGTATTTTCCAACTTTAAACAAATATTGTGATGTTATTATAAAAGATATTGAATTGTTCTTTGCAGCAAAAGATTCTGTAGACTTCCCGAATACAGTGATATCCAATATTAATACATTATGAATGTTTAAACAATCATTAAAGACGGAGAGACACCGCTTTTGCACCAATTTTTGAGGATATTTTTGAATTTATCTCCAAAAATAAGGGTCCAGCGGAAAATCGAACTATATCACCCGATATATACACATATATACAGCAGGCTTTTATGTTAAAAAATCACCTTTTGAAGTTTCCAACTATGACGTTTTTTTCGAACCACAAAACAAAAAATCTTCGCCCGGCATAAGTTGCTGCCAGTGGCGCTTACCACTAGCGCGGTCTCAACATAAATTGGTATATTATATAACAGATTGGTTATATGTATACTATATAACATAACAGATATATATACAAAATCTTTGTACACATCATTGCTATTGAGAAACATTAGAAATCTAGAGGTGTCTCATCGTTTTGTCGCGGAGTGTACTATTAAGATACGAAACTTATGTGTTTGTGTCGATCGCAACGAGCATGACTGAATTTTGGTGCAAACCGAGGATCAAATGGAGACTTGATTGCTATTGTATCTAGAAACAGTTGAAGCTGGAACCGTGTGGGTGGCCGTGAGAGAATTAGCAATTTCCAAGCAATTCCGACTGCGGTGAGCACTAATTGTTGAAACAGTTATACTTTTACGTAATGCATTATGACTTCTGTTGCATGTGGAGTCGCCCAGAAGGAACGCAGTGTTATATTTTATCATTTGGTCAATATAAATACTATATTGTAATGTTCGAAATTGGCTTAGCAAATATCAAATACAGAAAGTCACACCAAACTATTTACATATTAAAGATGAATGTTATCAATTATTTCGAAATGTATGGTTTATAATATGTATATTTTCTTAGTTTAATTGTACGAAATAAACAAACAAGTTGTTGGACGTCTTTTGCTATTCTGAGACGTACGTCATTGATAACTGTCTTGCTTGTTTGTTATAATTAGACAGCGGATATTTAAGTAAGAAACGGGAGCTGAATAGAAAATTGTTATCGTCTTTAATAAATCGGAAATAATATGCAATTGATATTCTTAAATTTACTTAATCTTTTCAATGTTTACAATTATATTGTCTGATTTTTGTCAGAAATGCTTAAAATTCGCTGTCGTCTGGACACTGTACGTTTGAACATGAACAAATGTGACCATGAAAAAGTCCGTCCAGATCAATTTTAATGGTTTTTACACCTCGGACATAGAAGATAAAAATTTCGGAATATTTGGTCTATTTGAACTTTCCACGGAAGAGCAAAGGAAAGGCATTAGCTCGAATGACAAACGATGCCAATCCTTCTTCTCGTTCTTCGCGTTTCTCATTCAATGTTAAACGGGACATAGGCATAGGGAAGCGGTTGTACAGACCAGCTCTTCTGTATTTGCATGATTAGTGCTTGCAACAAAGCTGGAGGAGAATGAGGAATGTGCCGCATTGTGAGCATATTTACATCATGTTCTATGCTGTCAACGTTCGCTCGGCGTACACGCACGCGACTGTGTTCTTCATCTACGCGCCGCGATCTTTCGATTTTTTTTCAGTTTATTAACCCAAGCACTCGTGAGGCTTGAGCCGTCTCCCGGAAGCCTAAACGGAGTACGCCGTTTCCTCGAAACCATACTGTTTTTAGTCGTCCGGAGGACGTTCTTGGTTGCCTCTCGAAGACAATTTTATCATTCTTTAACGTTGCCTACAATCGATTATCGTACATTTGTACACGGGGTGTACCATTTTAATCATCAAATGCGATTGTCTCGAGAACTGTCCGTTATTTGAAAACACGCTTCATACGAAACTTTTCCTGTTTCGAGGGGGGAGGGGTGTACTTCCGACAGCGACAACCCTCCGATTTTGCTGAAATTTTTTCCAAAGCTTATCCTTGATTGGAGACGAAAGCCCCCCGAAAGGATTTTTGGCGACGAAGCCTCGTTTGCCCTCCAGCAAATATTTTCGAAAATATTGATTTTACAGAAAAAAGTTTCAAACAAAAAATGAAGCTCATAAAAAGCTCTACAAATGATATGACGGCTATATAGAATGTAAAGATTATGCGATCAGAATTAGTTTGGATTAGGTGGCGGAGAGGGCCGGCCCGACCACGCAGACGAAAATGCAGGTTGTATGAGTTATATGAAATTTTGAACATTTGTTATAGTTTTTCTCAAAAACTACTGTCTTTATGACAAAAATCAATACCACATAAGATGTGTATTTCGATGAGACTTACAACTTTTATTTCAAGTATTTTTCAAAATTACCATTATTTACGGAAATAAATGGAATAAACTATGATTTTTTAATGGTTACCCCCATTACAATAAAATTTGCGCCAATGTTCACCATTATATTCGTAATCAGCACGTCAAAGTACGTAAGAGTTCAGAGTATAAAAAATATCGGAGGGTTGTCGCTTCCGGAAGTTTATCCCGAGGGGGACGTAATCCAGTGTCGGTATTTCGTTTGTAAATGTACGAAAGTCATCTTTATTTTTTCATTTCTTGACATGGAATCATCTAATTATTATGGACTGTTCGATGGATCTCGGCATTCCGAATAAAAATATATTGAACTACGTATTTATGTCTGAGAATTGTTACTTTGGGAGATATTTGAATTTCGATTTTTCTATATTCTTTCTTCGAAAAGGTAAAATTGTGGTTTTACGGTAGAATGATAGGAGTACGCCTGCTTACACAAATATGACCGTCGCGAAAGCGTGCTCCATCGGGCGTGTCGAAAATACTCTCTCCCTATAAAGACCGGTGGCAGCGGCGGCGATGGGTCATCAATTAACGTAAACAGGAGTCTCGTCAAAGAAACGTATTCTGTCCGTCGAAGAAACCGTTTCCCGATAGGCAGCCATGCCCGCTGACAATCGTCCTCGTGGCATGGCGGTATGCGGCATGGCAAGGCGGGAGAAATGAACGCGCGTGTCCCGATAAAAGAAAACGAGAAACGAACGGTATCGGTCGCGAGTCGCGAGACGCAGTGTCAACGACACACGACCGGGGAAACCGTAAAGTCCGGAGAGGAACTTTATGGCGTCTCCTCTCCTCTCGAAACTTGCGCCGCGGAACGTGGCGCACGAAGGGATGATATCATCGTAAATAACGAGGTATCCGGCGTCTGTGGGTACGCGTGTGTTTGTGTCCTGGGAACCCGATTTCACCGTACGGTGCGCCCGCATTATTCCGTTCCCCTCAAATTTCATCAGCGTTAAACGCCATCGTGCAGCGTTGTCTTCGACACTTTGTCGACCGCGTATCTCATTTTCAAGTTTACCACAATTAACACCCACCGCTGCGTTTCCCGGGAGCTCTTGCTTCGGTACAAACCATGCGAAACCAGTAGGCAGGTACCTGTTGCTTCGAGCTCGACGAATCTAGCGATGGGCAAACAATATTCTGTGCACGTCCGTTCTTTGTATTCTTTGTTATTATGCGTGTAGTCCCTTATCCTTTTCTATTGTAAACATTTATGTAAAAGGACCTCGGTCCGTCTATAATAATAAATAATAATAATAATATTCGAATCACAAGAATATTATCCACATGTAAATTACTACAATTTATTTTTCTCGGATGCGAAATGTATTCAGATATTTTATTCGATTCCTATGCCATTGCGAAATACTTCTATTGAGTACATGAACCAGGTGACGAATACCTTGGTAGATACATAAAATTTACAGATTAGTAATGTATGTAATATGGACTATAACAATTTAATTGTCGACAAAAATGTTAGCAGTCGCACACAAAATATAATATTATATTGTTCATGCAATAATTTATATAATATTATATTTGCATTTTTTATGTATGTTTCATGAACGTAGTTATCGACGCACACACAGGATTACATAAACGAGTGTAATGTCTGTATTTTTTGAAGTATTTAAAATATTTATTAATAATATTTAATAATATCGTGAATAATATTCAGGGGATGTTTGCCGTTGAAACACTGAGTCGTTTCATTGGCTAAGGGAAAGGCTCTGTTTGGTTTCGGAGAGCTTGTCGTCCGTTAATGCGATCGTGTAGGCGCACTAAAAAGTGAAATTTTTCACACACATACCGACCTCGTGGTAAGTGAAACTGACAATGAGTGGTTTTAGAGTAGGTAGAGTAGGTAAAACTTCAATGCTACGATCTCTGAACTTTGCTTCCTCGTTAACTTCAGTGTTTGGTTCGCATGTATCAAGTATCAACATGGATTTTCTTTCAGGAGAAAGTGTGGAATATCTCGAGACATCCACTAAACCAAGCAAGAAAGGTACCATTGAAACTTCTCATCTATATAGCCTCGCCAGAGACGAGAGACATGTTGAACCTTAAGTACAGCGGCGGACAAGAGAATGTTAAAACAATTACCACAATTTTCACATTTTTTTTCTTTTCTGATTACAATTTTGACATTCAAACATTTTGTTAGTTTTATATAATCATTTGTAACACCACCACAGTTGCTGTCTACAACTCCCTTGTCTATTACACCTACCAATTAACCCGTTGCCGTACGACTATCTGTACTAATTTTACAGAAAAAGGAAAAAAATGTATATCTATTGTAAGTCGATATTGATTTTAATGTTGTTACGGATGGAGACTTTTCCTACGTGACTCTCTTACTCTCTTCTTGAAGCTACATGCTGATTCAGGGGGTTGTACAATACCGAAAAACCCAACTCTCCCAAGGGGGTGCAGCAAACTGGGGATATTCCGAGGAATTTTACCCTCCGATTTATAAAGAATACTTTGTACTCTATTTGGTGCATTGGAATCTTTTTCTAATTTCATATCCACGTCTTTTTTAATCTCCATTAACTATGTAGTAAATACTACCCACATAGCCTACAGCCTACATCTTTACCACTGAAGGTGTGCCAAGATTTCTTGAACATTAAGAGGACCAATACCAAATTCCATTTCTTAATCCACGTGACAAATAGGGTGATGTAACAAACACCGACTATGTGAAAAATTCAATGGTGAAAGAGAAATCGACTAATCGGGGAAACCTTCCAGGTGACACCTGGCGGTAGAACAGACATCGGCTAGTTCACGATCGATTACTCCCGTGAAATACGAACAATCTTTAGTCAAGCATAACCTGCCTAATCATCGCCTCGGCTCGTAACATAATCACGAAACTACGTTTCACTTACACCTATTTAATAGTTTCTACAAAAAAATACTCTGTCTAGGATCCAAACAAAAAGTTAAAAGAAATATTCGTTTTTGATGAAAATATTATCTGTCCTAATGTTGATAGATAATGTTATTGATTAGATCTAATCAAACCTGATCACTGGACTGCGGAGCATTATGCATTTAAGGCATATAAAAATTTTCAAAAAATGTTGCTGTATTAAATACAACTGAATTTAGTACGATTTTTATTTATTATGGATCTACAAATGCTATTACCAATGAAAATAGAATTTTATTTGGTACCGCTTTCTTCACATCCGCAGTCTACTGATCACTCAAAATGTACTTAGGTTCTGCTTTTATAAATTGTCTAGTTACAACTGGCGTTGTAATCCAATGTTAATGAATATCTCATTTCATAATGTGCTTATTTTGTTTATCACGAGGTATCTTCTAGTCATATTAAAGGTAATCTTTCTCAGATTTAAATTTTTATAAAATTATTCATGACCAGACCACGCGTCAAAAAGAAGCTTGACAATTACCGTCTGTATATGTATAAAATGTAGAAATATTTCAAACAAAGATTTGAAAATGTATAAATTATTCGAAAGAAATGTTTGAGGATATAAATTATTGCAAACGAAAATAGCATCGTACCGAGAATACATGATGCAATTTGTTTTTCCCTATCTGCCAGCAGTTTCATCGTGTAATATACATACATATCTGTGCATCTTAACGTTCCGAGTAGCACAGAAACCTTCTTAATTCTTATTCATAGCTCGGAAACATTTATCTGTCTTTACGTAGACAAACATTCAGCCCATCTCTGGATATAATGCATAATGATCGCGAAACACATTAAAAATTTCCACGATATTTCCCAACGACTCCACTAATTGTGTGTAAATAGTTCTCCGTAACTTAATATGCTCGTTGCAAAAGGTTTGCATCCGTTACTCGTTTTTTAGGTCCCCTGAAAAGTTCACCGTCAGGTACAAAGACCGCGGAAGCACAGTTTCAGCGATGGAGGACTCGCATCGCGTGTTTTTAATGGGATCACCACCTTAAGCGACGCGAAAGTATGAGGCGCTGCTGGTCTAGCACGCAAGCATGCTACATAACTTGACCATCGTGAAGGAAAAAAAACAACAGCAATTATTCATGTTTAAGGCACATCGTGCGATGCTCTGGAAGCTAAACGTCGTAATACCGTCAAGTTTTCTTGGAAAATACGATTAACGAGATTTTCTAATTTCCATCTTGTTCTCTTGAAAAATCACGGGAGTACGGTGCTTCGTAAAAGTAACATTTACACTTCTATAGTACAATTGTATGCAGGGTGTCCCAAAAATGTTGTGCTTCCTTGGAAGAGGCGATTCTAGGGATCGTTTCAAGTAGCTTTTCCCTTTGCGAAAATCTTCCTCGCGGCTTTTTTGGGGAGTTATTGACAAAAACCACGGGCGAATCGGAGCGCGGCAACAGCGGGACCTATCGTCGAGCCGAAATCCATCTGCTGTAACCGCGCTCCGATTCGTTCCCGATTTCCGCTAATATGTAACTCCTTAACAAAACCTAATAACGATTTCTGCTAAAGAGCGCTCAAAAATAGCCAGTTTTTCATTTTTTAACTATATTTACCCCCACTTTGAAAAATCTGAAAGAATTATGTGTTAACAACCATAACGAGATGCTAACTAACACTGTAAAAGTACAATATAAACTTGGTATCCATGATTTTTACATGAAATCGACACTTCAACATTTTTCTCATTTCTTAAAATTCGATTTGAAAGCTAAAAATTCTATTTAGAAAATTGAAAATTTTATTTAAATACATATATTTTTAGCGTGAATGATTTCATTCAATGAAAGTTGTACTTGGAAATTCACCATCGGCAGTTTTGGTCAAAATCTTGGCCAATCACAGTTTCATTATTTCAACATTTTCAACTAAATATTTGATTAGTTTCACTGACAACACCGACTGATGTTTTTTTGAGAGAATCGAAGTTGCTCCATGTTTATACGTAATTTTTCTCCGCACTGTCGAGACGTCTTGACACCGATAATAATCATGTGTATACAGTTTCAATCATGAGATTTAAAGAAATTTTTAAGTCATCGTACCGAGGATTTGTTTATCCAAGCAGCAATATTTTGTGTATAACAACTTAAATTGCAGAGTTTTGAAATTTTTATTAAGTATGTTTCGACGTACGAAATGTGTTTAACATCCATATAAGAGATTTAACAAGAAACTCCTTATTGTCTTGTTAATAAATGAAATACCACTTTTCACTTATAAAGAAGTCACTTTGTGAGCCTCGTAAACTCCCCAAAAATAGTTGTAGAAAAGAAAATCCTAGGATATTAACGATAATACAATGAAGATTCGTTTAACAAGTACCGATAAATATAAATAGTCTATGAAGAAACTGTGCAAACAGTCCGGTCATCAGAATTATTCAGTGACGTGTCCGCAAAACTCGAAAAGGCAGCGGATATATCAGCGATGCGAGGCCAAGCAATTATTGCGGCGCGTTTATGGTAACATCGCGGAAGAAAGTAGCCGTGAATTTACACGGAATCCGGTATGTGAACTAGTAGGTCGTTCACGATTCGTGCACACTTCGCATTATTCTACCAACCAATCAACGTGATGGATCGATTTGTTCGCGGTTCCAGAACCTTGCAGACTTTGCTGAATAACCTTTCATCCATTACATCAGCCGCGCTCGCCGACGAAATATATCTCTCCGTCATTCAGGAATGCTGCGATCTGTCTTCCTACTTCAATAAAGTCCTTAAATCCTCCGATTATCAATCGACCTTCCGGCACGATTAAGGTGGTATAGCGATCAGCAAAACCCATTTTGGAAATATCGAATATATTGTATGTACGTTGATTTCGTGATGCTACTAGACGGTAACGGCCGAAGATGCCTAGTAGCCTTCGCAAACGTGAGAATCATGAGAGCAAAAAGTGGTAGCGTTAGGTATAGCCGATCTCCAAATAGGGATTATGGCCGCGCTAGCGTTAAAAGGGGATAATTATGCTAGCGGTACAATCCGATAGAGAAATTCTATTGTTTATCCGAAGAGAACTGGAAAGTGTAGAATACAATTTATCCGTGCTAACAATAAACTGCTCAGATTCCATTGTAAATTGACGCGAAGTAGTAATTAGATGATTACAACAGCGATAAGAGAGAAATAATTGCGTAGTATCATCAATGCTCGCTGCAAGTTAAAACACCGAGAAATTAAAACAGACACTGGATAGACAGTGTCTTCGATATACTACAGAGGAAAATAACAATTGTTACTCGACTTTTACATAACTATATCGCACTCCGGCGAGAACAGTGACACAACTCGAAATAAAAACGTAGTAAAATAGCGATTTTCAGGTAGGAAAAGTGATCGGTGCGTTTACGTTGACCTCTACCTGCTAGAAGAACGTTGTAGGGTGGTCCATTTGAAAAATAAAATCCATCAATAAAAAATATGGAGTTCCATTTGAAAAAATGAAGTTGCCCTTCATCTGACCCTTAAAGGGCCATTATGGAAAAATGTGCATAGCGCCATTAAATGTGCCCCTTCATATGAAGAATATATTATGTAAAACATTTTTTCATATTCCTGCTGGTTTCCGTAATAATTGACTGTCTCAAGATAAATGGACAACCCTGTATATATCTAACTTCTAATTGAACCGCTAGAGGGAAGTTATGGCAGTGTTCTTATCGAGATAGAGTAACTGTACCCATTACTGCGGTATCATGCTTCGATCGTACTGTATTTCAATATTATTCCTAATTTCTCATGAAACACCATAATACACTGTGTGTTAGCATTTTATGGAAGAATGTGTTTCATATGATTATTCTTTCAAATTTCTCTTTTAAACGGGACACGTGTCTGACATATTAATTCGAAGGGGTGAAATATGTTTGCAGAAAAAGGCAGCGAATGTTACGTTCTAGAGAAAGTGAACGCAGGTACGTCCTGTTAACTTTGCGTAGTCGTAACTTTCTTCGAATAATTGTATTCAACCACCCAGAACCACTCCAGTGAAGCTTTTGTCTAGGCTGTTCGTTTGAAATCTTTGTTTGCTAAGGAGGACACCAGAATTAAAAATAAACAATACCAGCGACCGATCGCAAGAAGCACTTATAAATAATTATTGTTAATTTAATGATGAATTTAGTTGTCTATCATTATAATTGTTGATCTGAATCGTTGATTTAGAGTCTAAGTCGTTAATCATTAAGTATTAGTTTTCAATCGAAATTGGATTAAAACACTATTATTTGAAACTTTCTCGTAGGAGACTCATTTCTGCATAAATCGATGTTCAAAACCCGCATTTGTAATACAGGTAAAGATAACTAGAAACAAGCAAGAACGAGCAGAAATTGTAGAAATAAAAGAAATGAAAATAATACAATATATTACAGTAAAAATAAGTTGAAAAACGATGAAATAAGATGATATTAAAAAACGCGACACATGGCAAATTGATAGGAGATCAAGAGCAGATTGCTTATTGAGTAGGTACTCAACTTCTGACAATTCCAATCAGTCGCCAGTGAATCGGGTGGAACAAAAAAGACCAATATATCCAGCAATATTTTCAAAAAAGGTACTCGAGAAGAAAGACGATGAATAAAGATCCGAACGTGCATACTTAAACATAGTGAACGTTCGCGTTGTCGGAAGTGTGTGTTTACCGAGCGCTGAACAAAGCCATTCACAAATTCATTAGCCGAAGTCCAATTAACACGTTGACTACCGTGACACCAATATTTGCGTAACGGAATTATTTGTTCACATTTAAAAATCAATTATTCCGTGAATAAATTGAGTGTACCGAACCTTGCGAGCTCCAAACTATGGAAGGATTGAAAATGTAGCTAAAGCGGTAGTCTCGTTCGAATCGGTAAAAAATTGATTTTTTATTGGATTTTCTTAAGACGCAACATTCTGAAAATTGTATGCTTAAATTCAAAGAAATGACAGCGTTATAGCCTTGTTCTCGAATCAATATTTTGAACATTAATTTTCATCATGTAATATTATAGTATAACAATATTAATATTTTATAAATATTGCCAGTACATTTTTAATGCAAGGTATAGAATTGCTTGATCTACTAAAAACTGGGGATTTTAATATAACACAAAATAAAAATTCTCTACATTAATTACTACAGGAGCCACGTGAACACTTCATTCTTTTCTTAATCATTTTAACTTAACGAGTATAAAATAATATAACAATATTTTTCAATCTTTAAGTGTTTCTATTCTTTTGTATTTCACCTACTCTTTTTTGTTACAAATGCATAAAAGACTACTGATAAATTTTCTCTCGTTGTCAGAAATCATCTGAAAACGATGCCGCGCCAAGGGAGAATAGCCTCCTAGTACATATCACAAATCTTAACTGCTCGGCGTTATTAAATAAATTGCTATCATTTGATCCAATTGTTGTGTTTACCGAGTCGAGAGTTATTGTGTTAACAAGCTTTTTAATTACTGTGCTACATCCAGAGAACTAACTCACCCAGTTTCCATAAATAACAATCCGAAGGAAATAGATCCTCAAAAACTTCAAAATTGGGATTTGATAGCCAATTAACGTGAGAAAGAAACTTCGCTAACTATAGGCTTAACGGTTTACGGAGCACGGATAGTGACTACTTTACATTACTTTATAAAAATAACAAAAATAAAACAATGATAAATAATTAAATAGTACACACGCAAAGAAATAAATTTATTGAATAATTCTTCGTCGATGCATCTTTACGATCTCAATAATCGTTAATTAGAAATATTAGAAACCGTCATTGCGACGGATCCCCTAAACCAGGCATGTCAAACTCTTTTACCACTAATTAAATATTATAAATTAATTCGAGGGTCGCAATAAAAAAAAGCATCTTTTTATTAACATTGCAGTACACCGAACATATCAGAAAAACGCCTAAGTGCACATAACATATTGGGAAATCGGTCGACAGATAAATAATTGTAGAAGCATTTCGATTAATTCCAGTTGCAAATTGTCATCAATAGTTTCAAAGTTTTTGGTCGGGCCGCAGACTACTTGTTTGCCATGCCTGCCCTAAACCTAATGTTGCCAACGATGGGATTGGACAGCGGATCTTTATGAAAAATAAAAATGCAGTTCCTGAATTGCAATAAACGGGAGTGGAACAGAAGTTTATTTTCTTAATAGGTTTAATTATTATAGCTTTTATAGGTTGAAAAGAACATAATATTGTAGTATTTTAAAATCCTTCTAATGTTGTCACCTACCGATTTTTTATTATTATTATTTTATTATTATTATTATATACGGACCGAGGTCCTTTTGTACATGGGTTTACAGACGTTTTGTATAACTGATAAAAACAAATAGAAAATAACAAAAATATACAAAAAGAACATAGAAAAAAAAACAAAAAGAAGAGAAAAAAAAGACAATTTTCTTAACCTAAAATTTTTACATTCGATGGGACAAGCGCAGAACTCCACAAATACAGGTACGATATTAGCGAATAATCTCGCGTAATTTTGTTTTGAATGCCTGTAACGTGCCATTAATATTGTAAAGTGTATTTGATCTCGCAATAATCCGATTTATAGGATTCATTACTCCATATGAGGATTTGGATTGCGTTGTTTGAAATCCTGCTCTCATTCTCAAAACACGTTTTTGTATGCTAAATGCATAAAATCCGGTGTCTAGATGGGACTCGAACGAATTTTGGACTGACCTTTTCGGAACCGGCACGCGCCTGTGCTTCCACATGCTATCGTTCAGCATCGTGCCACCGGGAAGATGTCGTATCAAGGAACAGTGCCCACTTCCTCTAGCTCGATCGGATCCTTAGATCCGAGACAATCGATCGCAACTCATCAAGCGAGAACAACGGCCGATCAAGCGCGATTGGTACATGCACTTCTTCGTTGCAGCGCGTTAGCTGGACTCCGCTAGGAATTATCGTCGCTATCGATCACTGAAACTTCAACGAACCGCTTCGGAGCCGATTCGAAGCGCGATGACGCTCGCAGGCGCGTCAAAAAAGTATTCACTTCGAATATCCGAACTCGTTGAGCCGTGCGCTTCACTGGAAATATTGTGAAGCCGATCGAAATTCGATTCGACGGCCGGAATTTTCGACGAATTTCATAAGGGTAGATCACGTGGATGACTTGTGGCGGGCTCGGCGAATTTTTCGCGATGATTGTCTGTCATTAATTGAAGGTTGAAGCACGCGACAGGTGTGTTCCGCGGGCGATAGCGACCGATCCGTACGCACGGTCGGCTGGTCAGCACGCGACTGCCGTTCGCTCGACGGCCAGTCGGATATTCCACGCCACGAGAAGCCGAGCACGAACAAGAGACGAAGAGACGAAGAGACGAGGAGGAGAAGAAGAGACGATACGCGATACACTCTACTCGGAGCCCGCTCCGTTACTCAGCCGCCGCGCCGCCGCCGGCCCGTAATGCGATTCTACTCCACATTCGCTTGCGACGCTGTGTCCCCACCGACCTCTTTCACCCGCGAGAAAGGCGCCACTTTCCTGGAAGATCGCGGCTGCGGGAAGGTGCTCGACCCCGAACTTCGATTCGAGGCACCGCGCAACCCTTGGTACGCCCCACCTACGCTCCACCTGCAAAAATATCGTGCCGGTGCACAGCGCGTTGTCGTGGGACGAAAATCAAAAAATACACTTTCGTGTTATTATGCAACGTCGTCGCTGGAGTGTTCTTTGTTATACAGGGTGCGGCCGAATAACATGTACTAGCGGGCACGACGCTGTTCCTTATGAAAAAATAAGAACAAAATATGGAGTAAAATTTTTTCATTTAAAGCTTAGTTATTACCCTTTATTACAACCTTTATTATTATTTTATAGACGCATTTCTTAAAATTTCTTGAGAATGATCTAAAGAAAGATCGAAACGTTGAAATAGAGATTTGGTGAAAATTTGCAAATAGTGTATGTAGCATACTTGATCGAACCAGTGCGCCGAAAGCATTTAAAATTTAGTTCTTAACAGCGATATACGATCGATATAATCAACACAATTAAAGCTTAGTTTTCGAGAAAATCGAGTTTGAAAATCTCATTCGTACGTATGCTGTTACGTTATGTTATGCTGATTCGTCGAGCATCGTATAAAGCGTATTCGCATACGAACGAATAGGATTTTCAAACTCGATTTTCTCGAAAACTAAGTAAGCTTTAAATGAAACAATTTTATTCCATATTTTGTTCTTATTTTTTCATAAGGAACCACCTCGTGCCCGCTAGTACATGTTATTCGGCCGCTCCCTGTATATTACTAACAATAAGATAAGAAGTAAGCAGTCGTTCACGATGACCTGTCACGTTGCGTGCGAGCCAAAAATTTCAGTTGAAATTCATCGTTCGAGCGAGCTGCGGTACCACTTCCCCATCACTTTCATCGAATCGGAAGGATAACACCTTATCGATATTTTAACTGTCTGTGTTATCAAAAAATTCGGCATTTTTTTACATCTATCTCTGATTCCTTCTGATGTCTTTGTGATACAAATTTTTCGTGGATAATACCATTATTACACGTTTCTGACGAGTTTTCTTTAAGTTTAACGCATAATTTAATCGCACTTGCATAAAACTGGCTGCGAAATCGTTACAAATAGCTGAATCGAATTGAAATTAATACCTAGTAGTTAGAATAGAGATATACAAGTAGGTATCAAATAGCATTGGAGCATTGATATCAAGATGGATTTCCAAGAATAGATATCTGCCTCATTACTTCTTAAACATACCTCCTGTATTTCACAATTACTGTCAAGTGGCGAAAACCAAAAATTACTAAAATATTTATCCCCTAAATTGGTCCCTAGATCACACACACACAGGTACTGTTCGTCCACCAGGAGATGGCAGTGAGAAACTTGTAGGGACGTGATATCCCTACTCCTGATTCTTGACCGAATCGCTGGATAAATTTTTCCTTGCGTAACCAGAAATTATCCGGTAGATTTGGACGAGAAGATGCGAGAAATCCAAGCTTTGATCCTGGAGGATCAATGGTTCAAAAGTTATAAGTGCTTAAAGTTGAGCGATTTCCAGTGTGTTTGACAGATTAGCGCCGCCAAACATTTCCGGTTACGCAAGGAAAAATTTACCCCAGATTTTAAATTTTCAATACAGACTCAAATGAAAATATTGTGAAAAGCAACCTTCAACATTTTTCTCCGCGATTCTGACCAATTGTAATTGTTTCAAGATTTTGTCACGACACCTAGTATACTAATCGTAAGATCTCGAAAATAATTAAAATCGCTTAGTTCAATATTAAGAAAGTTATCGTCTTTGTAAAAATATTCAAAGTATTATTGTGAGCAACTATACGTATGTGCACGCTTAACGTTTAAATAATTTATTACTTACAAGTAATGTAATATATGTATATACTATATGTATATACAACCTGAGAACACACTGTCACATAAGTTTACAGTCGATTATCCGCTGTTTAAACATTTAACGTCCGACCGTATCCATTATTATTGTTTATGCAAGATATTGAAATTATCTGGGGCAACGTGTCGGAATTAGTAACAGCAAGCAATAATTTAGGTTCATTTATATCTGTCACGACGTGCGGTGATTAAAATTTATCTCATCACTGACCATTCCGCATGCATTTTGATTTTGCATTTGAATTTCCTGAGCTAGCTTTTAACACTTTAAATGGGTTAATTAAAGGTATTTTCAATTCATACGAATGGTTATTTATAAAATTTCCAATAAGTTTAGTCGTTGCTAATTACCCAAATTCAGTTTAAAAAACTTGTCAATGGCCTATGAAATAATTCGCTACATAATTATGCAAATATTGATGGAAAGGAATAATATGCGTACACGGGATGTCATGTAATTGATGGCGCAACCGGATAGATGTTTGTTCTACGTGAGAAAATAAGCCGACAGTATACGTTTAAGGATGGGCATTTTTGTCTGAATTGAGATAAAACCGTCCGCGTCCCCACCACAGCGCCCACATTCTTTGGAAATACAGGTAGCCCTCCTCCAACACGGTATCCTATGACTAGAGATGGGATCAAGTACCTCGCAAACAGGTTCAAACCTCGATTGATGGAATTCGAACTCTTTATAAGTACTTCGAAAAAAAAATAGTATGTACTCCCAAGTATACTCGAACCTTTGCCAGACAGTTTCGAACCCTTTACAAGTACTGTGGTAAACGTAAAGAACACTTGTAAGTATACTCGAATCTTGGTCGAACAGTTTCGAAACTTTTATGAATATCGTACCGGAAATTCTGATTTTTCTAATCATTATTTTTTCGTCTGCTGTGTTAGAAGTGGAGAATTATCTGAAATCACAATATTTAGAACGCAAAGAAGACCCGTTATTATTTTGGCGTGAAAATTCAATGAAGTACCCCATTTTATCAAAAATTGCACGTGATTATCTTTATAGAATGGCCACTTCTGTACCTTCAGGAAGAGTGTGTTCAAAAGCAGAAAATATCGCGGATAAAAAAAGAAATAGTATAAAACCAAGTATTGTAAATGAAATATTATTCTTAAATACTTGTTTACGAATTTAATAAAGAAAGTGCTTAAAACCTCTTGCGATGCTGAAAAAAGCGTTTGTAAAAATTAGTTTAGAAGAACGCTATTTAATGTTTAAAGAGTTACATGGAGGGCTAAATTATTCAAACTTGGCCGCTACCTAACACCTTTTATGGCCATTGGTTTAAAAAGTAACGGCCAAGTTTGAATAATTTAGCCCTCCATGCAAGTCTTAAAAAATTAAATAGCGTTCTTTTAAACTAATTTTTACAAACCCCTTTCTCAGTATTGCAAGAGGTATTTCTAAGCCAACGAACTTGGCCGAATTTTGTTCGATCTCACAACTTTCTGCGGCCATAGGAACTCAGCTCCTGTTTACAGGATGTTTTTGTTGGGTTTGATTATTCTCAAACGAAAAAATTGCTGAAACTCCCAGTATGCATAGATTGTAAAGTCCAATAAAATTTCCAAGGAAAAATTTCGTGTACTCTTTTAGAAAAAGTGTCCAAGGACGCACGCGTCCCTGCGGCTTGTAGATAGGCGTAAACGCTCGACGCTTCGTTTCCGCAAAGGATTCCGGAAACGCTTGAGATTACGTAACCATATTATGCTCGATCACGCAATTAAAGCGACTCGCACTTGTAGAGGTGCATAAAAGACGTAGAATGATCGCCGGTAGAAGATAACTCACGGAGCCTTTCGGTATCCTCGGCCCTTCGGCGGCGTTCTAAGCGGCGTCTGATCTCGAACGGGGCTCGAGCGCGGGCTTCTATACGCGCAAACTTAATTAACTCGACGCGTCTGAAAGTACCGGGCGCAGCTTTTTTTCCAGATAGCGCACCGTGAGAGAACTACGAGACCTGAACCCTGCCTCTTCTCCTACGTCCTACGTAATAACCGCGATCCGGTAGAATTCAGTGGTTCTCACCTGAGGCGGAATGATCGCCGCACCGCGCCGCGCCGTTTCCGAAAGTGCGACGACCTCGGGACACAGAAGAGGCTCGTCCCGGCCTAGTCACGAACATCTCAAATTGGTCGTAGAAACACCGCCTCCGGCCGATGGAATTTATTTCCAACCGGACAAGAATCTCGAATGTATTATACCTGCCTGGTGTTGGACAATGTCGAATCGCTGCGCCGCGTTCCCGCTATTTGGGCCCCAAACCTGGTCGAAACTACTTCCAGGTAACCAATAGATCTGTTCAGAGGTGATCGACGCCGACGACGCACGGTCTGGAACCCCGGTTTTTCTGGCCAAAGATCCATTTTTCAGTAGGAATCCTTCAAAGTTTCCAAGTCCAAATTATTATTCATTTCAGATTATTCTGTAAGAAAAGAAAAACATTTTTTAATGATTTTTTCAAAATGATTTCCGCACACATTTATGGGCTGAAAGATCAGATATAACGTTTACTTCAACTATATTTTTATATCTTACTTAGATGCGCCGGCGCATCTTGGAGTGTCCACCGGGAAAAATAGAAATCCCGCCACGTGATGTCCCTCTCGGTACTGAACAACTTTCATCTGAAACATTTTTGCGTATGATCCATATTTTTGCTGATATTTGTCTGTAACGCTTTACAAATTTCCACCCTGTATAGTCTAAGGCTTCCACTAAGGAAGCTTTCTAACTATAGGATGATAGGTCTAATCTTATATCTCGTCGGTGGTAATAGTCAAGGTTGCAGTCGGAGCTACAGTGTAGCCACAAATCGGGAGACCAGTGACAGCAGAGGTTTGGGTTAGGTAGTTAAGTTGCGAGCTGTTCAGTATGCAGTTACTTATACTACTATTTAACAGAATTTCCAAATTTCTTGGACAGATCTGCGAACTTGTATCTTCTTGTAGCCAAACCACGCTATGATTTCCGTGATCGTGGAAAAAGGGAAACATTAATAGGAGAAAGACAAAAATTTCTGCTTACGAAAGGAAAAGTTTACCCAATATTTAGGTATTGTATGAGGTATTATACCAATTTGATATCCATAAAATTTAAAAAATCATAGGGAATGGAAATATTCCAGGTCTGAAGTTCACGTGGAACCAACTGCATTTCGTCGTTTTCGTCAACCTCAATCCACTAAATCGTATATTTATCGGACTACCTGAAAAAAATTCGGGATTTATCTCGACGGCCCTGTAGTATTGTCGCGAAGTGTGCATCCAGTTCTTCGATGGAGTAGCTAAGTACCTATACAGGAAGAATACAATGGAGCGTGATGGATCGCGAGAGACATCGATTCATAGCTGACACGTAATTTCCTCAGATTTCACCAGGAATTGCGTAAAAAGCGTCGTCGGGGCACAGTAAGAACAGTTCTGTTCCAGGAAAGAAGCGGTCGATGCCGGCTGTTAGGTTGCGTTTAACACGATCGTACAGATCGAGCCGTGTTCGGCGAGCCACGACGCGCGGCGCGGCGCGGCGCTCTGTCCGTCCACGGCCGAGCTCGATCGATCGGTCATGCTTAACCGAACGTATAATTGATCGCGAGACAACCACGACGAGGAGGAGCGTATCATTCGAGCTCGTTGCATCAGGAAATGCCCCGACGACGCTGACGTCTCCGTGGTGTCGATCTGGGAGGTAACGAGTTCTTGAAATTGACCATTGATTTACAAGTCGATCCTCGATCCCCATGATTGAATAACAGCTCGAGATCGCTGCTTTGTATCGCCATCGCACCGCGCCGAGAAAGGTAATTGTTTTAGCGATCATCCGAGTCGTTGGCACGACGCACAGTGCGTTGTCATGGGACAAAAATCGAAAAATAAACTTCCGTGTTATTATACAATGTTGTCGCTGGAGGGTTCTTAGGATTACACAAAATAAATAAAAATAAATTTTTAAAAACGGACTAAAAAGTATAAAATAATTTTTCCCAGGCCTATACAGGTCCCTAACCCCATACAGATTGTGATTTTTTAATAGCTGTGAAAATACTTGTAAGATTTAAAACGAAAGAACGTGGGGCGCATGGCAATAGATAATTGATGCATGAATGGTTCACCTAAGTCACTAACTTAGTCTTAATTTTCCTCTTCGAGCTTCGAAAAGGATCGAGCGCGATTGAATTTCTTTCAAATTGACTGGCGTAGCAGGAGACATTCGATCAACCTTGATATTTATTAATCGGACATATTATATCAAACTCGTTATGGATCGTGTGTTTTAAATTCACTGTGATTTAAATAATTGCAATAAATCTAAGGATTTTTAAGACATTCACAATGTCAATTCACAGATCTACAAAATGAACTTTGTAAATTTTCAATAAAAAAATTACTGCCTCAAATAAATGATATTATTTTCAAAAATTACTGCATCAAATAAAATATTTTATTTTCAAAGTTACACACGTACTTTAACATAAATAGGATTATTTACTATTTACTATTTAAAATGCTAATTTCCCCAGCTCTGCAAGGAACAGAAACTAAATTGAATGGTATTTTTTTGACATGCTATACACGTCGTTTCCCGTAGATTTTGTCGCGTCTAACAAAGTCGCAGAGAACATTTTTGCAAAAGAATCAGTATCGATGTACCATTTGAATTTCTATTACAACAAATAATTGTCAATGTTGAAACACTTATACGCTCTCGTTTCGTTGCTATTTATACTGGCATCATAATCACAAGCATCCTTCTCGTCCTTGCAATTAAGCCGACAACAGGCACCGAATAATCTCGTAATGGTTCTCCTAACTAGCTGAACGATTAGTCTATGACGACAGCAAAACATCGAAATATTTGCTTGAATTGCAAGGAGAAGAGACTGCTAGTCGGCGTAAAGAGTAATGGACGATGACACGTGAAAAAACCACGGCTCGGAAATGAACCGTTAACGAGTTCACCGGCGATTACCAGCGTGGCTAATAAAAGTCGGCAGACGGAAGAATGATAACAGTAATGAGGATGGATGATACCGGTACGATGGCGCGCATCGAATCTCTAGGATACTAGAATATATTACATTCTCTCACATATTCAT
This sequence comes from Lasioglossum calceatum, assembly GCA_963966675.1. Lineage (NCBI taxonomy): Eukaryota > Metazoa > Arthropoda > Insecta > Hymenoptera > Halictidae > Lasioglossum > Lasioglossum calceatum. The sequence continues at coordinate 4,010,585 of OZ016541.1, forward strand.
CTCGGAGTTATCAAAAATGTCGCACATTTTCTGTTATGAACGCCTAACTGGCCAGATACACACGCTAACTGTTGTAAATTAGTGGGTTCAGGTTAGGAACAGCCACGTGTTTGCTTCGAATTTAATATTAGGAGCACAAATAAGTCCCCGCCGTTTGAAATCAGATAGCGCAACCAGTAAGTTACGGCGGATAGTTTTTTAATTCATTATTGAATGACGATTCGTGCCAAACGCAAGAAGAACTTGCACCTGCATTATCACTGACTCAACAAGCGATTTCACATCGTTTAAAATCATTGGGAATGATTCAAAAGCAAGGAAATTGGGTTCAAAATCATTCTTCTGCATGATAATGCTCGTCCTCGTGTTGCGGCGCCGGTCAAAACCTAATGGAAACACTTAATTGGGAAGTTTTACCCCATCCTCCGTGTTCACCAGACATTGCTCCTTCTGATTACTACTTGTTTCGATCGATAACGCATGGCTTGTATGAACAGCACTTCACGTCATATGAAGATACCAAAAATTGGGTCGATGCATGGATAGCGTCAAGAGATGAAGCGTTCTTCCGACGCGGTATCCGGATGCTGCCAGAAAGATGGGAAAAAGTAGTGGCCAGCGATGGACAATACTTTGAATAGAACATAAAAGGTACCGTTCTTTCGCAATAAATGCCCAATTAAAGATGAAAAACGGCGGAGACTTATTTGTACTCCCAATATATAAAATAGTTCTGTGTCACGCAAAAACTCCGAGTGACGAAGCCGCTTGGGGGTTGGTGCGTCTCAACTTCTGATACGCACTTGTGCTACAATCAACTAGAAAGAGAGACATCGGAAGAAAATTGACTGTAATTAAACCAGAAATGATTAGTTCGTTTAGTATGTCTTTACTCTCTCTCACTCGTTTAGTATTCTATCAAGTTTTTACTCGATAGAAGTTGGAAAGCATAATAGTATATTGAGTAATTTTTCGAGAAATCGGAAAAATGATGGGAAACGGAAGAGAGTGCAAAGTCAAGTTTACAATGTAAAAGTTCGCTGTTTCTCGAGTGGGAGGGTAAATATTCCTGGAAGAGGGTCTGCTAACCGATCGGTAACGCTACTAATAATAACCGTTCCCATAATTACAATAACGAGTTACGTAATATCACTTCCTAAAGTCGAAGAAACTCTGCGAACGGTATTGTAAATTTAATTAAAAGAACAGCAGCCTGAAAATTTACGACTACTTTCCCGCTACCGTGATCACCATCACGGACATGCTGCTTAATTCATCATACATGGTATTAAACCCACCTTTTCACAGTAAATCACGCGCCTCGCGGCAAGGACTGATCTTCATGGAAGGTGGAACTGATTTATGATGACTTTTGTAATCAGAGGAGTTCTTTAATCCCGGATTCAACGATGAATACTCGCACCTTCTTCAAAGCAAAATTAATCTATGCAAATTGCACGCCATTCTAGGCGACTACTGCAACGAAAAACCACCCAGTCACGTGAATATCTTGAAATTTCTTCTTACCTGCCGAAATCTTTTTTGAAGCCAAGTTTAAACCTGAACCCAATTATTTATTCAGAAAAGTATTATTGATTTATTTATTAAGACAGGCAGTAATATAACCACTGGGAGCAATATTTGGAGAATATCAAGAAACAGCAACTGTCAAAGCGGTCAAAGATCATTGGACGAAATATTAAATATGTTTTCATATTAATATTTTGGATTGGTACAAAACTGAGTGAGAAATCAAATATTATAACTGGAAAATCAAGCGATGTAAAATTCAAATATTAATATCTTATCTGAACTTCAAATATAATGGATGTAAAGTCAAAATTTTCTACTCACACACACATAGTTTTTCGTTACCCTGTTCTAATAAACAAATAAATAATAATTTTCTAACAGAATGATTTTATTGATTCAGTCTTACATCCCGTTTTAATTATTTCATCATATAGGGCGTGAGAGACAGCTAAGACTCCCATCGAAAATATTGTATGTTTATAACAGATATTATTTATAACAGACGCGAGCAGGTGAAATTTCAAACAATAGAAAAATTATTATTATTAAAATTACTTAATGAAAAAATGCATTTTCATTTGTCTTGTGTTCCTTACAAAATTGATGCAGAACGTTTATTTTGCATATAAATCTGCAGTTCAGATATGAAATATCAATGTATAATAGTGATTGTCACAAAGTAAATAAAAAGGCTGTGTTGAATTGACAAGTATGTGCTAACTGGCGAGTTTAAAGGCAGCCTGCCACGTCTACCGATGCCGTGATATGTCTGGACATCACGTATTCACGGCAAACGATTTTAGTCTTTGAAAGATCTGTTTGTCGAACCTTGCCACGTACTAAAACGCAAACAAATGCTGGCACACATGCTTGTTAACTATAGACAGCTGCGTGCACGCATTGCCCCGTGGGATTCGAGTCCACTTGAATTCTCTAAACGCTTTTTTAAAATACCTTAAACGTCTGCGGTGCCACAATAGTATTACACGTTGCAATCGTTCATTCCCCCAAAAATTAGCCTCTTAAATAATAAGCCTCTTTATTCCCCAAAAAATTTTATTCATACTGAAATATTCTCCTCCTTAACCATTTAATTAAAAAAAATTGATTCGATATCTTCATTAGATTCTGAGAAAACAGCTTGTAACACTTTATCTGATACACTCTGTATATTTACAAAAATATGAGCATTGTTATATTGAAAAAATTACATTGTGGTACTATTGTCATAAATATTTTTGCACGCGAAGAACGTTTAGTCACAATCAAAAGTCTTTTATACGAGTATATTCCCATTCACATAAAATTTCATATTTATCGCAACTGTAACGTGTATGCCTCGTCTTCTTATCCGATTAACTTTATCTGTTGCAAGAGTTATTTTCTCACCCAATGACACAATTTTAAGGGGCGGAGTGAATAAAATCTCGCAAACAAATTTCGGCAGTTATAGCTAAGGTCCAGCTTAATGTAGCTACGTCACTGAGTCTAGCAACTACTCCAACGAAAAACAGTCCGAAGCACTGGCACGAAACGACAGCTTGGTCCCGACCTCTCGATAACAGTCCAACTGGCGAAATCGGGCAAGCCGATCATTCTCCAACATAGCCATGTAAGTAAATATTATCGCGTGAAGTAACCAATAGATAAAGAGTCTGCGCCAATCGCTGGTGTCGCGATGATCTGGTGAACGCAACGCGTCGGCCAATGAGATCTGTTATGCCGGTTTTGGTCGTCTATCCCTAGACAAATTTAGATTACGTTATTACCGAATTTAATAGCCGCCCGAGTTCGATTCGACCAGGGTCAAGCTCCGATGGGAAACTTCTCGCCGAGACTCCTTGCTTCCTGCTCCTTGACAGTCAATACGTGACGAGATTCTGCTTCTAATAGCCCCGCGGGGGGACTAAACGTAAGTTCCACGAACGTTCGACGGTTCTTTTTGTCATTTTGTACTTGCTCGGAGGCGGTTGCCTCCCATACGACTCGCCGAATCGACGACGCACACTATCGCGGCACTCGCGCGTACCAATCCATAGATTTCTCAGACACGCTCAAAATCCGCAGGGTATAAAGGCTTGCAAGACCTGTTCTCGCGATAGTTACGTCCCGTCCGGAGGAATCCTGTCGCGAACTACGCTCCAGCAATAGACACAGGAGCAGTACTCCTGCGGCCGACGCTCTTCGTCCACAGTTTTCGGATATCATTCCTGAAACGTGAGTAACACAAATAACACTGTTCAAATCATCTCTCTAAACTAATCTTTAGGCTGTTTCTTTCTTGTTCCTTTTTTTTTAGAGAGAAACTTTATCGTGTATCACGTACTCTTACTAACCTCTTGGTTACAGTATGCTACTGCAGCGCACAGTGAGCCAGGAGCCCGGTTTTTCTGTCCAAAACTATAATATTTTAACATTATTTCACAGTTTAACGTTCCGCTATAATAGGTCGTTGAATTCAACCCGTGGCATAATGTTTCCGATCGGAGGCATTGATACGGATTTTAGAGAAAACATTCACCATTTAGAAGTACAAAATATTACTTTATGGAGGTAAAACTGATGGGAATGAAAAGGGGCTTATTATTGAAGAATGAAAAACCACAAAATAAGCAAGAATTTTATTTTTTTTTATTTCAATATTTTTTATTTAAGTTTTGAACCAGACGACTTGGATTTGTTTGAGAAGTTAGAACAATGCGTTTACTACACGACGCGCGACGAGAAAAATTTGGAAAAAATTTCAATTCGTTGGAATTGTCATACTTGTTGGTGTAATAACATTTGAACAAGCAGTTTATTATAAAAGACGTTGATTATATATTGTATTACCTTAACAATCGTAATGATCTAAGCCTTATGAGAGGACAGAGAGGGACTTGTACTTCGTATATCGTGATCTTTCCACTGCAGTTCCCTAGTTTTCTGCTCCAACACCGCCCCCCCCCCCCCCCCCCTCGAATTAAACTCAAATCTTTAAGCAAGTTTGCTGAATTCGCTATTTTTCACCAAACCATAAATCAACTATACATATAGTAAAATAAACTTTCCTTAATCTAGTACAAACAAATATTTTCTCTTAATTCTACAAATCTATTTTTGGTCAGTACTTTAGTTATAATATCAGCTAATTGTAAGTTATATCTTGATTCTACGTACTGCACTTCTCGAATCCTTTTCCGTACTACATATATCTTTTATAAAATGTTCTTTAATATCGATAGGTTTTCCTCGTTTCGAATTCTCGTACGACTTCACATATTATCCATATACAATACTGCTTTTCCTTGAATGTTGAAAGCGTTTCGGTAAATTTATAGAATTTACATAGAAGACACGTAGAAGGTTAAAAAATCAATAAAATTTGCTTGAAGGTTCTTCAACGATGCTGTTCTTCGTCCTATTACTGCCTCTGGTGGCAGCGGTGCCACTGAGTCCGACGTTGAACAACTACATCCTAGACATCGAAAACGGAACTCTGAAGAACGTCGAATACAACGGCGATCCTGCATTAGAACTGAACCTATCGAGCATGAATCTCGAGAGACTGGAAAAAACCGCTCTTGATAACGTCTCATCCATAAAGTCTCTAAACTTAGCGAACAACAGCATAGAGTCTCTACCAGAGTTCATGTTCTCGAACCTAACCAACCTAGAATGTTTGAATCTATCCGACAACAAGCTCTCCAACCTGGAGAACCTATTCGTCCGCCTAGAAAAACTCCAGACCCTAGACATCTCTCGCAATCCTGTGATGCATCTTCGCAGAGGTCAACTATTTGGCTTGACAAAATCCACAGCTATCCTGACGAAAGACAACGTTTTCTGGAGCATAAGCACGGGGACGTTCACAAACTCATTTTTGAAGTACGAGGAAGAATTGAAGCAGCTGGAAGCGATCAAGTCTGAGGCTGACATCGAACAAAAGCACAACGAGAAGGAAAACGGAGTAAACGAAGAAGATGCTTTGAAAACCCAGTGGCCACAGTCGCAGTTGAACAAAGTGATGATACCCGCCGACCTGACGCTGAAACTGTGCATCCCTGATAAGATAGTGCGGTCGATCGAGCCGCTAGAGGAGGGCACAAAGATCGCCGAAGGCAGTTCCTGCCTGGAAGTGCCGATAGACAGGGAAGAAAGAAAAGTTAGCCTACGAGGATTAGGTATAGAAGGCTTCCAGGAGGGTTGGTACCAACTGCAACTGCTGCAAATAGTTTCCTTGGACTTGTCCAACAACGACATCACCGAGATCACCAGGGAACTACTAAACGACCTGCCAGAGGACCTGATTACCGTGAACCTGATGGAAAACAGAATCAGAGGTGTCCACAGTCAGGTGATAGAGAACAGACATCTGAGAGTATTGAACCTGAAAAACAATCTGATCGATAAAATCGAGGAAGGTGCTCTGCAGAAGACGAACCTGACGGGTTTATACGTTCATGGTAATCAGTTGGACAGCCTGTCTTTCGTCTCCAGCTTGCCAGAGAGCTTATCGGAATTGGTGGTATCCAGTAATCACTTTGCATCGATTCCCGATGGTGTTTTCTCGAATCTTCCACGACTGGTGTACCTGAACCTGGCCAACAACAATATTCGGAAGCTTCAGGATAACGTCTTCCAGGGTCTAGAGGCTCTGCAGGTTCTGATAGCGACGAAGAATAGTCTGATGCAGGTCGAACGCAAAGCGTTCAGCGATCTGAAGCGGCTGGAGACGTTGTTGCTTCATCGAAATTCGTTGACTAACCTGCAAAAGGGGACGTTCGCGGAATTGGAGAGTCTGAAGGACCTAAACCTGGCCTGGAACAAGTTCCAGAGCATCGCTAAGGACACTTTCGCAGATTTGCCAGGGAGCTTGGACTTTTTGCATGTTGATTTCAATGAAATTAGTAGTTTGGATCCAGGTAGTTTTAAAAATGTACCGAGGTTTACATTGTCGCTAACTGGGAACAGGATTTCGAGTATTCCCACGGGTACTTTTGATCTGCCGACGTTGCGGGATCTGCATTTAAATAATAATAGTCTGACCACGATCGATGGAGATAGTTACGAAGGGTTGCCACAACTGAAACGTCTTTGGTTAACCGATAATCGGATTGCGGAGATACCTAGAGGATCTTGTAAGAATTTGGGGAGCTTGAATGTGCTGGATATCTCAAAGAATCCGTTTGAGAAGCTGGCGAACGGGGCTCTGTACGGGCTCAGCATGACCAGAGGCAACTTTTTGTATATTTATAATAATCAGCTAAAGGAGATTCAAGGTGGAGTATTCGACGACGTTTAGTTGTCAGTTTCTTCTGTTCCTCGCGATTCACGTTTCGAGGAAATGTTGGAGGAATATAGTATGTTCGACCCTTGTACTATTCGCCCACCAGCGGAGATAGCATTCAAAAACTTGTAGAGACCACGTGATATCCCTACTCCGCGTTACACGTCTTTCCGCAATTGTGTGACAGGAACCTTAACTATGTCGATCGTTTCCGGCAGAACTAAGAACTAATTGTAAGTAAACGTAAGAGTGGGGTCTCGGAGATACCAGTGCACCCCACTCTCGAAATCACTGCCATCTTATCCTCTGATGGACGAATAGTACACGAAATGTCCTCTCTTTTCATTTCAATTGAATATCTTTGTTTCACCGCAGAAAATATCAATTTTTACTTTTTGTAATAAGCAGACAGAATCGGGAATGAAGCGATTAATTAATATGTAATTACAATTTACAAAGAATTAATGCGATTTCTGTTTTTCTAGATTAGTTGTATTCGGCGTAAGATCGTATTTTTTAATTAAAACGTATCATTGAAATAACTGCAACGTTGCAAATACAATTGCTGCGTACAGCTTTCAGATTAATTGTTTTAGAGTGAAACGTACGAGTATCTGATGCGCATCGGACAATTAAACTTGCTACCTTTTAATCTGTGGTTGATAACTGTGAGGTCAGACTGCGATATATTATAGTGTTGCATTTGAAGATAAACATTTCAAAACCCGTATCGATTAAGTACATCTCTGAATCGTATTAAATTCCTCCGAATAAAATTTTAATAATTTTTGCAGTTGCTTTTTATTTTGATTTATTAGTCGACTATATATTGATTACCCCGCACTTGTTTTCTATGACAAACGATAATTCTTATTGTTCATAAAATATAATATATTGTATATGGTCATATCACGATTGGTTCAATCAATTGGTAAAATGGATTCTTCCATATGGAATACTTATTCAATTTCATTTAATGCGTACATTTTCGTTTTCATTGGTTATACATATACATAATATGTATTCTCCTTATTTACGCTATGGTTCAACGATTTGTGATTATTTTATATAAATTCGACTCAGGGAAAACTTTATGTCCCTTCCCAGAGAAATTAAACGAAAATGATATTTATTAATAATCATTGAATATCCAGAATGTTAAATATAAAATTTTAAAACGTTTTAAAATGACGTTCTCGATAATTCTCAATAGTACTATCTGAACTGAAAAATTACAATTGATGATCATAATTGATTAGAATTGATGATGATACAAGTGCAAAATCGAGTAGCGAGTTGAAATCCATAATTTCTGGGGTCGATCGAATTATGGTATAGCAGGATCCTAAATATACCGTTAATCACAGCGACCGGTATAACGATCGGTAACGATCATTTAAGGATTGGCCAGAACAAAAAAGAAACTGGGAGTTTCCGATGATCGCGCAAAGTGTGTCGATCTTCTTCGGATCCGGTCGCATCTCCTGGTCCCAAGGATCGCGTGAAAGTCAAGGCCAGCCGGTCGTAAACCACAGGCATCGCGGTGTACACACCGTACGTTATACATATACATATGTATGGAAGGGCTACAGTCATGTCCAAGAGAAAGCGAACGAGTAACCAGTTTATGAAAATTGCCGCGTCCACTGTCTCGTCGCGTCGCCTTTCTCGGCGAACCACGCAGCTTCGGCCAACTCGAAGACCTTCGTTGTCGTTAGCCGAACAAGTTAGGGCTTAGGATAACCAGACCATACGTTACTCGCTCGTTTCCGTTTCGAATCTCCGTGCGCTCGCAATTGGGGCAAAACTCGTGTCGGCGCGCGGCGCGGCGATTTTTCTCATTCACGACGAATCGCGAAAGTATTCGACTTGCTATTTGCGATTCATCAAAACGATGAGCCGAAGTTTCTGAGACCTACGGTTGCCATCTACAGCAGCCATGTCAAACTCTTTTACCACCAAGGGCCTCGTTGAGTATTATAAATTATTTCGAGGAGCCCCAATAAAAAGAGCGGACTCGAAATAAAGAGGAAACACATTTTTTTTGAGGTCCCCCCAATTAACCCGAATTAACTCGAGTCCCAAACATTTTTGTATAATTTATTTTTTCTCAAGTTTTTATTAATTTTAATTGTTCTAATAAATTTTATTAATTTTGAAGTTTCTAATTGTCTCTCAAAAGTGAGATAAAGCATAAACACTAGGTAAAGGGGGTGGCCCGTCAGAGCAAATACTCTTGTCAAAAATTTTTGTCAAAATTTCTTTCACGGCACCCCAGAGTTGTTCCAAATAATTAGAAAAAAAATCTATGTGGAAAGTTTAAGCTCGATCGAATGACGGGAAAACGTATCAGCAAACATTAATTATTTTAACGTTTAATTAATGTCGGGCGCGTTTTCCCGTTATCTGTGGGCACTCTTTTCTTGAATTGTTTGGAAGAACCCGCAAGAATGTTTGGGGGATGTCGTAAAAGAAATTCAAAAGTCGAAAATAAGAGCCACCCTAATAAACACGCTGGAAATATCGCTCGAAAAACGATGAGTGGTTCTGTACATTTAAGGTATACAATGGAACATGTTATTCCAGGGTATGCTGACTAAGATTCCATGACATGCAACATTTTCGCTAACAATGATATCAGCGCATACGCATGTATGAAAGCGGAGGATAAGTCTGTTCGCATGACGACTTGAGGGATTAACAATAATATTTCGGAAATCATTATTCCCATCACTATTCTTCTCGCACTGACAAAGACGTTGATTCTCACATACCAGCCGTTTCTCGTTCCGTGGCGAAGGTCCCGAGTAATTTCGTGGCACTGACACTGTGCACCCGTGTTCTCCACTTCCGGTTTAGCAACGGTACCTCGTAGGGTTATCGAACGTGTGTCTGCCAGAATTACAAGTTAGTCTCCGTAAACACAGCGTGAGTCAATAGGTGAGAATTTTTGGTCTGTTCGAAGCCTGATTGTTCCGGTAAACACCGTCCCGCGTGATTTATACAATCGGGAGGCTATTGACATTATCGCGCTATTTTAACGTCACCAACGATACTTCCATTGTACTCCATTGTAGCTACTAATACACCGGTGTTGAATAACGCAAATTACGCCTCGTAAACGTAAAAATAAGACTTTTGAGGGCGATCGAGGCCTAGATTTATCTTTGATCTAGCGCTTTTGACTACTGAAATGAAGAAAAAAAATACTTTTGAGTACCATCAATATCGGGACACCCTGTATAGCGGAGTAAAAAATTTCTTTTTCCGGAAATAATGTTTTAAACTATTTTTACACAATGAGCAGAAAATAATAAATAGCATAAGATTGTTAAAATTCTTTTACTCTTTTTTTTTTATTAGACTTTTACTACAATACTTTCAAAGTATCAATTATAAAATCTACCCGGAAACTGGAAATGTTGGCACGCCACGGTATGCATGAATCGTGCATACAATTTAACCTTTCAAGAGGTACAGTGATCGCAATTTTTGGGACTTTCTCCGATGAATCTACATACGTTGCGTACAGCTTTCGTTTCAGATTCAGCGATTTTTTATTCTTGCTGCTGAATCGATGACCCAAATTTCTTTCTATAATTTGCAAACAACTTTCTCGTACTTTTAACCGAACATGCAGTAAAAACCGGGAAGTGCATTTATAAAAGTGCATTCTACAAAAAGTGTTTCATAACATGAGTGGTATTACAGTTGAGAGAGAAGAGATTAAAAGTGATAATTAATAAAACATATTTTTTGTAGTAATCGATTGAATTTGAAAACAGTAAAATTCTTTATGACATTTTAATAATTATTGTAACTGTAGCACAAAGTAGGGTTGCCTAAAAAGTTACTGATCTATTGTAATAACCACAAGATTACTAAAGGTTACTCGTACCACACAATAAGTACAATTACAAACTAAGGCAAGCAAAGTAATTAAAAATATTTAATCAACAAAGTTAAATTGATTTAAATTATCGTAAAGAAAATTTCTCTGAAAAACTTTTTTAATAAACTGATCATTGATTTGCTAAATTGGTTGAACGTTTTAATATTAAACTGTAATATAATAATGTAGTATAATATTAAACTGTACATTTACCCTCTAAAATTTAATTTCAATAAAAAATTCCCCGTTAAATTTAATCATTATACAAACTATATTTTATAAAAATTCGCTAATAATTTAAAATTTGAATGAAAATATTCCTCTAATATTAAAATTTTCTGTAGTAAATGTAAAGAATAACAAACCAAAATTATTAAATTTTACTAATGTTTTTAGTGTAATGTGTTTACCTAGTCATTTTTATTATAAATGCATGAAAAATCTGCATCGTGAATGATAATATGTGTAATAATAATTTCGTTCAGATTTTCTATGCTGTTCATCCATATTAATCTTGCACACACGATAACAAAATTACAAGCTACGTAACTTGTAGCAATAAATCATGTAACAATGAAGATATTCACAGGATAATCTCTGATTTCTACACGATCAATGCAAATGAAAAGTTGTCGTCCTTTAATGTGAAACATGAACCTGCTTGCAAAACTGTCGCCCGGTATTTCTGTACCAGCAAAACTGGACTCTGGTTTGAATTACACTAGACATTGTGTCGTACGATTCCCGAGATCGTAATGCATGATGAACACCGAGGCTGATGAAGAAATATGCTTCCTACATTTATTTCGGGCGGCGCGATTATGAAATCCCGTACGCGTTTAATTTGCAAGAGTCATCGACACGTTCCAAACCGTTTCTTCCTGCCGCGTCTTCGAACTACAGAGAGTGGCGGACAAAAGAAAACGTAAATAGTACTAATAGTAGACGGTAATTATCACAATTTTCACAAACTGAAATTCCATTTCAAAACAGTAATGAAGTTTATATATCTTTTTTTATATATATTTAAAATTATATTACAACAGAGATTAGAATTCTATTTCATTTGAAAAGAAAGGCACAAGAATTTTGGCACCAAACTTTGTCGCGAAGTACCGAGCCTAATGCGGACACAGATGAGTCGGTATTTGGAGCCAAATTTTCTACCAATTTCATACCAAATCAAAAGAAGATTGCTTAACAGGGTGTTCCCAACATGCAAAATTTTTAAGCATTCATTATGTTAATTGAATTTGATTATAAGGAGGTTCGCTCTATTTTATAGTGTAGTCATATTTTCCCTTACACTCTTGTTTCTTTTAATAAATTGAGAAAATGTCTAAAGAAATTGGCACGCCAATGGCATCCTGATAATTTTAAATATCATTTAAACACGTTTAAATATACGCATTATTATTTGTGAGAAATATGTCTCGGAATCTCGAGATAATAACACCTGTTTTGTGTTTTTAAAAAAGTTAAAATTGGTTAAATAGTGTTGTTAAAACCTTTTCAATATACAACATGAACCTTTTGAATTTCGAATCGTGTTTATAGTATGTATATTAAAATATGCGTGATACTTCACTACCGGACGCAAATCAGATACGAACTGCAAAGACAGCTTTTCGTGTTTCAGCATGTCACGAACATGAATTTTCGCAACCACTTCCGCATTCTTCGGACGTGTACTAGTATTATGTTACAGGAGGAAAAAATAATGCAATTTTTCACGGTAATTAATCGGAGACAATAAAGAGATTGACACGATTAATCATACGGAACATAATTATACCGCGGCGTAACCTGTGAGTTAATTAATGCAAGAAAGTACAATCAACCTTACAGGAGCTTGTGAAATTTTGCTTGGAAAATTTAACGCATGTGTGGTTAGTTGCAATCTGCACTGCATCTTCCTACGTTATCAATTTAATTAGAAAACAAAGATTTGTCTTTCACACATAATTGTCATAGATGACACCTGATAATTAAATAAAAAAACCAATAAAATAAAAAATATTATGTTTTTTATTTAAAAAAACTTCCTATATAGTCTATTTTGGATAACCCTTTACTTACATACATATATACGTGTGCTGTAAAATACATATACAATAAGAATGCTATAATTTTACGGTTAATTTAGCATCATTATTATACCGAGATCATACAATGTCATTATTTTTCGTACATTATGTATGTATTTACAGTATGATAATTTAAACGTACAGTGTATATTTCGTATAAATATTTATGAAAACTGTAACTGCTCGAATTGTACACGGTACTACAATCACCAAAAAACGATTAACAAATGGACAAATTGAAGTCCTTTCATAATTCATATTCATAATTAATTTTACATTTTTCTGTTCGAGATTGAAAATATCGAACCGCTTGCATACATTTTTGTAAACCACGCATATTATATTGTTGACAATGACGAAAGCTTGTGATCCACAAGTTCGATTCCCAGGCAAATGTCTGAAACTCGACTCGATATGATTCGATTTCACTTTTGAACACGATTCCGAAAGTAATACTAGCACAGAACAATCTGGATGCTCGTTCGCGTGTTGGATGACATAAAAAAATTATACTATATGGATCAACTTTCGCGCGCGAATGCAATACCGAATACTCTCGAACGGATTATTTACTTAAAAATCTTTTTCATACATATCTATTGATAGTACACACGCTGTTGTGTCCAGAACCGATTATATCAAAATTAGTGTTTTTCATTCGCAATGTATGGAATTACAAAAGAACCCTAATATAATAAACAATAATACATGAAATCAGAAACTGTAAACTATTCATTCAAAAAGCACAAGAGCGGTCTTGGATACTAGATAATTGACAAAATTATTTTCATAATAATTCTTTCAAATTGTCAATCGACCACTGGCGGTATACCTGAAAAGGTTATAATAGACTTCTGTATACTGTGCATTCTCAGTATTCTGTGTACTGATCATTCGGATTATAAATTTGAAGTTGCAAAAAAATATGAATGCAAAATGAAAAATATTGGATATTCATTACAGCAGCAAATGATTCGTGCTGCTTTTTCCATAAGACGCTATATTAATTCCGGCACGAATTATTTGCTCTTCCTAAACGTCTGTACAGCGCTATTTCATGTAGCGGCAAAACGCTCAAACTGTTAGCCGAATGTTACCGACAGAGAAGTGGTACAGGTCGATTTGAGCGTTTTGCCGCTGCATGAAATGGCGCTGTACGGACGTTTAGGAAGCGCAAATAATTCGTGCCGGAATTAATATAGCGCGTCTTATGGAAAAAGCGGCACGAATCATTTCATCAATAAATGTAAATTAATGTTCAGTGACAATTAGTGTTGGCAGATGTTGGCTACAATAGGAAATAATAAAACAACTCCCATTAAGAAAAATAAACAATCGGAAAATTAATCAGAAGACACAGCAGTAACAAATGACACAGGTAGGCTACGCGTATTCTAACATTTCTAACCTCACCTTGTACGATCAGTACGATACGCTGGTCAATGTCGATGGTCGATAACTTAAGACGTAAATCGATAAGATGAGTCAAAATATTTTTAGTTCTCATCATCTCATCAGTTCTCATAAAATAACGCTGTTGAGAGCACGTATCTATGTATATACGTTGTTGATGCGAAAACCACTGATCCAGTATCCAGTACTTTTTTAATTCTGTAAGTATTTTCTCTCTCCTTCGTTTCCTTAAATAGAACTATTTATATTTAGAGGTGGTAGGTCATTCAATTTCCAGTTTAGATTTTTAGTACTTGGATTCGCGGCAATATCTAATAGTTACAAGTCTATTTATTTTAATTTAGAATGTAATATTTATTAATATTGGTTTTCGAAGTATTTATGTTAATTTTACAAGATTGAAAAGTTAAAAAAGGAGAAATATAATAAAATTACAAAATGGTAAGACAGATTTATTTGATCATGTTCCTATATTTGAAACTGAATAAACTTAACACAATTTCCTCTTCCTTATTTTAGATTGAAATCTACATTTGTTACATGTTTTATATTATTTTAGTGTAAGAGGCAGGGCATCAGAATGGCAGATGCAAGGGATCGTAAAAAATCGAAGGCAGATGCAAGGGATCATGAAGAATTAGAGGCAGAACCAAGGGATCATAAAGAATTAGAGGCAGAACCAAGGGATCATGAAGAATCTGAGGCAGAAACGGGTATTCAGGATATAAATTTAGGTAAGTACGAAAACAAAAGATGTTCTTTGTAATTTTTTTGGGAAGAATGTACACCTAAATTAAACATAATTTTAGTGTAGGTGTGTTTATGCAAGATGTTTCAAAGAAAGTGTGACAGAAACTATGTCTCACTCAGAAACTATGGCATTATCGATTGAATTTTTTTGTTTCAATTTAGTGGGACAAGGAGGCTAATGTTTGCTTGTAAGTGTCAGTAATTAAGCACATCAGTAGGTTTATATGTATGTGTATATATGTATTTAATACAATAGAATAGTGAATGTATCTTTCACGCGGTGAAGCATGTGCGGGAAATGCATGCAATTGCGATGAGGTTCTGGAGTGTCCTGGAGACAAGAGGGCAAATCACTCGAACCGTGCAATACCGTTTCGGCTATGTGCCCTTCGAGGGCAGCACTCGGTCAAACACTGTAGGTACTACTTACATGCGTACAACACAAACACATCGATATACATATTATAACAGTAAGAAATTTTTCAAATAACAGTTTGGTATGCAGAGCGAGCCTAATTATATTGTTTAAATGAAATTCGATTTTTATCGTTCTTTTGATCGAACAGCTCTTATAAAACTAAATGATATTTATTGGATGCACTTTTTGCTATTACACATAGTTAACAAAAGTTACACATAGTTCATCTTTATTGCATACCTATTTTTACTTATACATATGATATAATAGAGATGAAAAGTAATCATTTAATATTAATCACCATAAAAATGTGATTACATTTACAACAAAACAATAATCTACGAAAATCTTAGATAGCTCTCGTTATTGACCTACAATAGTTTAATTTAATGACAATTAGTCCCATACTAAGGCATTTGCCTCGAACAGCTGGCCAAAAGTGGACCATTATCCAATTATAATATTTATTTCGGAACATGTTTGTAATATTAATGAATGATGATGAAATGAAATGAATATTAAATAAAGTATATTTGTTTACTATTTTATAAGAAAGAATTACTAATTTGATAGAAATACTTTTTGAACACAGGCAGACCGGTAATACGTGTTGACACTGGCCCAAATACAAATACCAGCCCTCATATTATTATCGATCCATGTGACCAGTCTCCGAAGGATGTCTCCGAAGGACTCGGCGAAAGTGCCAAAGTACTGCACCATACTTTAAAATATGTAGGTGTCGGGCTAACTGTAGCAGCTGTAGCTATCGACGCTTGGCGAATTGGTTCTTCTATAAAAAATGATCTTTACATACACGATCACCGAAATGAGATAATTACAGAACTGGAGGATGCTATTGAAAAATTGAAAAAAGCTCTTAATAATGAAACGAGTTTAGAAAAGAAACAAAATATAAGAGATAGTATACAACGTTTGGAGGGAATTTTGAGAGATGTGAAAAGATCAAGGAAAGTCCCAGTGAAAACTATTAAAGCAGTTTCATCGGTAGCTGGTGGATGGGGTGCTGGTGCAGTGGGTGGCGCTGGTGGAGCGTGGGCTGGCATGTACACCGGCGCTGCAATTGGCTCTTGGTTTGGACCGGTTGGTACAGCAGTAGGTGCACCTATTGGTGCTGTTGTAGGTGCACTTGGGTTTGGAATTGGCTCTGCGATGATAGGCAGTCGCGTCGGAGAAAGCGCAGCAGAAGCAAGTTTGTCGCTTTTGGATGATTGACAATTTTTGTTAATATATTAACATATACATATGTCTGGTTGAATATGCCACAATGTTGATGTTTTCATTCAATGCCGCGGCTGGTACTAGAGGTGTGACTATCGACTATCGATATCTTATTGATATCTTATCGATACCAAAGACCGTCTACTGTTCGGAATTACTGACTCTGCATAAAGTAGCCTTTCCTGCTTCAGAAAAGAAATTCAGAGGAATATTTTCAGTCGGGAAATGTAACATGATACGAGTCAGGTACATTGGTGAGCCAACAACTGGTGGTGCAATAACAACCGTTTTTGTTTTTTATTATTTTTTCACGAAACTTTCGTCAATTCCTGACCTTTTTCTGATAAAAATGACACCAAACATGGTATAATTTGAATCACATTTACTTGTTTAATTGACGATTACAAAATATGAATGTAAATTTTATTTTATTTTCTACTTTTATTGTCATCGGAAGCAAGTGTGTATACAAAATTTCAGCAAGATCGGACTATGGGAAGAGGTTTAAAATTCGATTACAAGATTTGACGCATACATCACGGCAAGTTAATATAAGCGTGGTAATAATATTGTTTAAGCCTCCTCGAGGATTTTCCTCTCTTGCAATTTTACGTTCTTAAATCTACCAATTAATACATCAAGTAGTTTATATTAAGTTGATACAACCGAGATGAAAAAAATAAATATTAGTATTAATTCATGGATTTATAATAATATGTAGCATAGTTTCATAAAATAGTTTAATCTGAATCTGACGATTCCGTTTCTGTTTGGTTTGTTACAACGGAGTTTCCTAATATCCCAGCATGGGTTGCAGCCATACCTACTGCAGCACCAACAAGAGCACCGGATGCTGCGCCAGTTACACCAAACATTGGACCAATCATAGCGCCAAGGTATGTAGTCATAAGAGTATCGGTAGGAGGGCCCTGCGAGGAAGCTGTTGTCACAAGGGATTTCCTTGTTCGTTTCAAATCGTTCAAAACTGTTTTCAAACGTTCTAAAGCGTCGCCTATAGATTTGATCTTTTCTGAACGCTTTGGATCGTCAAGAGCCTTTCTCAAGATTTTAATTCCATTCTTCAATTCCTTGATTATCGTATCAAGATTATCGCGTATACGTGGATCACTTGTGAATGCGGAAACTCTCGGCCAAACTTCGATAGCTCTAGCAGCTGCTTCAGTTAGTGTAACGTCTGCATATTTCAAAGTCTCGTGAAGTACATTAATAGCTTTGGTTTCTACACATGCTGCAGTCACTTGTCGGCAAACGTTAACACCCGGGGTAGTTGCGCTGCTAAATCCAACTGTGCTCAAAGAGTATTGTCATAAAATCAATATTTCTTTCTTAAATAAGAATACACACATACTATATGTATTTTACTGTGACTGAACAGAGTATCCCCATTCGGTAAGGGCACAAAACATTGTCGAAGCCCAAGTATAAAAATCGTTTTCAAAACAATTGTAAACATTATAAACATATTTCCGAATGGATATTGTGAAACACTATACAAACGTATGCTGAAGATGCACACATGTAGGTAATTAAGCTTCACAAAATGATTCCCCGTATTATAATTTTTTGCAAGCAAAGCTTCAAACGCAGTAGTCTTGAAACAAGGTTTTTCGTGATGGAGGACATAATATATTCGAAATTTATTACGACTTTATAAAAAAACAGTATGTACAACTTCTTACTCTTTCATTTTTTTCTAATGTTTACTGTTTGCAAGAAAAACGTAGGCTAGTGTTAGCGTGAACGCTAGCATGGCTTTTATCTACTCTTGAAGAAAATTTCTTCCGAAATTTGTACGCCGTACGCGTACATTAAATTCATTTTTGACTTGTATTATATTTATCTGTTTATGTAACAAAACTTCTAACAGTATACAGTGCGTATCAGAAGTGTTGACGCACCCTATTCTTTCAACAAAAACCTACCCTCTGATGAATCGTTGATTGATTTTTTTATCGTACGTTTAGAACACTTTGAACAATGATGATTACTACTAACCTAAGATAGTGCTAAGATACCACTAAGATAGTGGAGCACTATCAACAGGTCACCTGAATAACTCGTTTGCTTTTGAAGATGGAAGAAAATGCATCAGACCAAACTTACTTGATATCGAGGCGCTCGTAATCTGATGTCATTAATTTTTTTGTAGGTGGAGACGTCAAGGAGATATGAAGGTCAACTTCATTTTTTTAAATGGAATGAGGTATTTTTTAATACATCAATCGATGCAGCTGGACATTCGTTATAAAAAAGTACTAACCTATGTATGTCGTAAAGTTAGTAGTTCAGGAGATGTTTCAATTTAAATAATTCTAAAACACTATTACTGCCGTACTAACAATAAGACGTTAGCGTTTACTTACTAGAGTAACGTCTTAGTTAGTAAGATAAAAAAACTCAATCGAAGATTCATCAGAGGGTATGTCCTCTCTCTCTCTCTCTCTCTCTCTCTCTCTCTCTCTCTCTCTCTCTTTCTCTCTGTCTCTGTCTGTCTTATCACCTTTGAATGGGGATATCTTTTATATCTATGCAAGCATACGTATATAAACTTACTGACTGATGATTGCATTGGTATGAACCCTGCGAGCATATCTTTCCAGGACATTCTTGTATTCTGCTTTGTACCTTCAATTAATACAAAACAAAGGTAAGTATATGCACATTATAATCTGTGTACATAAGATAGAAGAAATGTGCTATTTTTATTCAGTGTAGAAAGTAGCAAAGCAATACAAATATTTATTTTATATTCATCATCCTTATATTGATTAGCTATTAATCATATTAATTAATTTATAGAAATCAGGAAATTAATTATTTTCACTGTGGCTTCACGTGAAAAATGTTGGGTTTAACTGAATAAACGAGACTCGTAAAAATAGTACAGCTATCAACAGTTATTATCAGTACCTGCAATACATAGAATGATGATAAAATATTTATAATCACTGATTATCGATAAGACGTTTTTTAATTTTTTAACCGCAAATCTTTATTTTGACTCGCTGGAGTTGCGTTGGAAAGTACAAAGTTCTGTGATTCAATCGGCGCACAGTGGAACAAAGCGATGATTTTTTTTTTAATTAAAGCCCGAACATTGCAGAATATGGGATAAATAGAGAGTTTACGGTATGAACGCTTTTTAACTTTGAAAAAAATCGTTAAACTTGTACAATTTCAAGAAAATTTTGGTTTATCCAATTCCACGCGCGGAAAAAATTTGTTTTCGACATGCTGATTTCAAATCTGGTCTCAAAATTTGTCCTACGACATCTTTTACATTTTACCTTTTATCGTGATATTAGGGGGACCGGAAAGAGAAAGACAAAAACAGGCGTGACAGTGGGCCTCGAGGGACGAAGAAGTTCTTCATAAGCTCGGGCACCAACTGTTTACTTAGTGGAGGGGCGGACCATTTTTTGAACGTCCCCGGGGGTGGGTGTTTACGGGGGTTCGCCCTCGGTTTTAGCCTCCCCCATGACAAAAAAAAAGAACATTTACCTTATAATAACAGCTAACTTCGTACACCTAGTATGTACGTATGTAGTTCAGTAGATGGCTGCAGGTACAGGAGACTAATAGTTAGTACTGTTTATTAGCATTATTTTCACGAGATTATGAGGAATTCTTAATGGATATAATATTTAGGAATAAATATCTGTGGAAACTCCTCGATTGTCCAGAGAAGTCTTGAGCGTGTGCCTCAAGCAATTTTAAACCTTTTTCAAACAGAAAGAAATTTAATTAACTTACTAATTACCGCCGCGTGTGTTGATATTCGAAAGACCAGTCTTGTAAGATCGTAAGCAACTGACGCACATATTACTATCGACTAGAACACTCGTTTATATAGACTTCTTATGTTGCTATACCGGGTGTCTAGACAACCCGTACCACCCATTTATAATCTAGAAAAAAGGTTATTTTCAAAAAGTCAAAGTGTTTCTTTTATTTTATAAATCAGATGCGCTCTATAAAATGGTGATATTTTTAACTTCCGGTTTCGGCCGGAAATAGGTGATTGAGACCGGAAGTTACATTTTTCAAATGGAACATGGTATTTTTCATTTCGGATTCGGATTCTATGCGAAAAAACAAGAAACTTCTGTCTGAAACATTTTTTCAAAAAATGTCATTTTATGTCCTTTAAGTAATCTTCAAAACGAGTCTTGGCGAAATAGTGTTTCCCCTATTTGTGTAATATAGCCCAATTTTTTTATTCAAGTAATGAACTTTAATCAATAAAATATTTTCCACTTTGTTCGATGATCTTTTGCCATCTTTCTGTCATCTTTCTGGGTTATGCCAAGAGTAGATAGTGAAAACATTATTTCGCTAAGGCTCATATTCAAGGTTACTTAAAGGACATAAAATGACATTTTTTGAAAAAATGTTTCAGACAAAAATTTCTTGTTTTTTCGCATAGAATCCTAATCCGTAATAAAAAATACCATTTTCCATTTGAAAAATGTAACTTTCGGTCTCAATCACCTATTTCCGGTCGAAACCGGAAGTTAAAAATATCACCATTTGATAGAGCGCATCTGATCTATAAAAGAAACACTGTGAATTTTTAAAAATAACCTATTTTCTAGATTATAAATGGGTGGTACGGGTGCTCTGGGACACCCGGTATTCTATCATTCTAGTTATCATTGCCAATGATTCATTGGATAGTACATTTTTATTCTAAAACCAGATAGTTCTGTTAGGAGCCGCCTGTAGAGGTAGCGGGACCTGGATGACCTCGATGATCGATCCTGACGAAAAGACAATATACAGGGTTGTTCACCAGATATTACGTCACCTTGATCCTACGTCATAATTATTATTCGTAGCGAAAAATGTTTGAATGGAGATTAAGTGGTTTCAAGAGATGCACATAATGGTATCATTAGTCTTTTTGTAAGTGGACGCGTCCAGGACTTTATGAAGGTCACAACTTTGATTTTTTAAATAAAACCATATATGTACAGCATTTTGTTTTCTGTGAAAAGGTAATCCATATTGTATGTATATATGTCGAAAAATGATTAGTTTAGGTCGCAGGTGATATTTTAATTGAAATATTGCAAAAAAAAGCTCCGTGTTGCGGATAGAATTGGGGTTGTGTATTGTTTGTAGCGCGAGGATGGCGATAATTGGATTTCTACACAATTATTGTATCAAAGTACCCTATTGTAAGATTGTTGTAATCTAGATTTAAGTGAAACAATATGTAAAACAACGATGAGGCCGATTCAAGAACGGCGAGCGGAATGCTATTCCATTTATTCGAAGTAATGAGGCGTACCAACTCTCAACGGAGTAACCGAGAAGTTGTTTGTGAAAGACTGCCAGCCCTTGTGCTATTCAGCGACATAGGCAAGTGGGCTGAACGGGCCCAAGACCAGTCGGTAACGGATCGTGGCGCCTGGCGATGAGAAGTATATCGCCAGTAGGCGATTGGCACCGATAAGAAACAGTATCTCGTCGGGGTGATGCTGACATGATACCGATAATTTATCAATTTCGGCGCGTTAGCACAAGCCGAGTATCCTGTGTACCGTATTTCATTTCTACTACGGATACTAAATTCTTTTTTTCAAATATTCAGTATTATTGCTTGTTTCGTTAAAAAAATCCTTCTTGTAAACTTCGTTTTTATCGAGAAGGAGTATATTTTCAAAATTTCAACCAAATCAGACAATTTTACAAAATATCATGACTGGTCGCACTTTTGGAATTAAAAAGGTGTGGTCTCCGATCATCGTGAAGATTTGCAGACCGACGAAACTAATATTGTGCCTGTTGTTTCTAAGGTATCTAAATCACCGACGAGATAGTGTCTGAATTTTTCTATTGTAGAGCCTCTTGGTTTAACAGGTAGATGTCGCTACAGTTTTGCTTTTTCGCGGTTAATTTAGTATTTTGTTAAATATTTATTTTTCTCTCTCTCTCGGGATTCTGGTCGCCTTCTTTTGCATAGTAACCGCGTGTATATCAAACGAGTAATCAGACGTGCTTAAAACAATTTCTCAATGCATATTAACGATATTGTTAATATGTCATTTTTTTAGCACACCGTCTGCCGGGCAGTGATGCTAGAACCGTGGTACCGTGGTACTAAACCGTACCACAGCATACCCCCACCATAGCCTACTATTTCCCCTACGTTCCTTTTCCAACGCGCTCGCGCGTTACACGCAACAGCGCACCATGTCACATAGTAGAGGTACGTTGGTGAGTGTAGCGCGCGGGCACGTTGGAAAGGAACGTAGGGGCAATAGTAGGCTATGGTGGGGATATGCTGTGGTACGGTTTAGTACCACGGTACCACGGTTCTGGCATCACTGCTGCCGGGGGCATTTATTTAGAATCAGTTCAGACCCGGTCAATAGTGACCACTATGGCAGTAAACGTGTTAATGGACGTACAAACTCAATAATTTGTTTAATTTGTGCAATGATAACCATAAAAATAATAAGCCTGCATAGATACGCAAGTACAATTAGTAATTTAGTTTTCCTGTAATAAATTCTTAAAAATCACATATTCTTATAAGACAGGCCTCGGAATTAATGACTCGCGACGGCCGATTTTTGAAGGCTACGCCCCCTCACTCCCTGTGACCGCCGTAATTCTCGAGCCAGCTCAGGCGCGTACCATAGACGGTATTGGACATCAGGGCCGGATTAAGCCCCGTAGCGGAAGTAGCAAATGCTACGGGTCCCGCGCTATACAAACAGGGGCCCCCACACGTGCGCTTCATCGAAGAGGCGCCGAAACATGAGCGCCTGCCTATGCCTGGGGGCATAGATATTTTTGCTAACAAAAAAGGTCATTCATTGTGTTTATTGAAGAGGCGCGCTACATTTGCACACGAGCGGCCCTGATAGGACCCCGTCATAACATTTTCTGCGGACCCCGCGCTGGCTTAATCCGGCACTGTTGGACATAGCTGTTCTTTGCATCGTCGAGACGCTTACGTTGTAACTTAGAAAATGAGCATCTTCATTCGCGCAACTTGAACTCGTTGTCTCAACTGCGCTATATTAAATCGGAACAGCGCAGATCTTGAATTGATTCTTCGCTAGCGTCTGCGATGCAAACAGCTGCGTCGAAACTTTTCGTAGACCTTACCAATTTGTCGCGGCGGGGTACGGGACGCGCGGCCGGACGAAAGAGGCGTAGGTTAGTCCACCATAGTTTAAATTTGAATGATCAAGGTATACTATATTTTATAAAAGATTAGAGGATATCAAGTCTTCAAGTAATTTACTGTTATCAATTTCTGTATATGTACGTATATACATATATGATATTTGTTATGAATTTTGTTATGCAAAGTAAACGTTTCAAATTCTATAAGAAAATGTATGCACAAAAAATATAATTTTTCTATTCCCCTTTTTTGTACCACTTCGTGAACAGGTTTGGGTTCTATATGGAGAAACCTCATAGATACGGCACTGTTAGAGAAAGCAAGCATCTACGAGCAGTGACACAAGCAGCCACTTACGATACATTATGTACACGAAGAAGATCAAAAGATTCTAAGCGAATGCGATTATGCGCTTTATGCATCACTGTCCATTCCTCACGTGTGTGTTAAAAACCCAGTTTCCTTTGGTTTGCCTTTTTCAAAGTATAGTGTACTCACTGAAATGTCATTTGAATAATTTTAAGAAGAAAACTCGTACATATGTGTTGCTTATTCTTCCTGTTTACAATTCAAAATAAATTATCACTGACGTATGTGATAACTAAACCGTTGATTTTATGTATTTATAAAAAACACGAGTAAAATTAAATATGAAATAGAAAATATGTATATGTACATACATATATTTATACGAGTATGTACCTCATTGAACTTACTAGAATTTTTAGAAAATCAAATTTTCAAGAGTGTCCTTTTTAAGAGTGTATTAATATTATGTAGATATTATGCATATTATGTAGCAGGAGTCGCTCTGTACATTGATTTGTATCTAACTTTTTTTACACAGAAGAATGTAATCCGCTGTAGTTGTTTAATTTCCTAATCAAATTACAGTATTCGCAAGGAGGCGAAGTTGATCAATATCTGTTAATAACTGCGATTCATTCACTCCGGTTTCTAATTTTCTAACGGCACTAACAGCTCTCTTGCATAAATCAATTGAAATGCATCAGATTCCTCCGCGCCAATTCAATCTTATGGATTTGAATCATAAACACGAATGTTTGTGTTTTTAATTTTAATTATAGCTCTTCGAACGAACCTCAGTCTACTTTCTCTATGGATATTCAAAACAATTCGTATAGAAATGTTGATTGTTTAAGAACTCGATTGCCCGATGCAACAGCTGTCTGTACAAAAGCGTATAAAACAAGTGAGTCGTGAACTCGAAACTGTGCATAAATTATTAATGATTACTGCGGATTCGAATTCGAAGTATACTAGCGTGCGGAAACGTATCCAGGCATTAATTTAAATAAATCCCGAGTACAATAACAAATAATCATTTGATTTATTACAATTTAAATGAATAAACCTTTCATTTATTTTAACACCGTACTATAATTTTATTCTACAGTTTTGATGTTATTCTTAGCCGATACAAGTAATATTCAATGGAAATACAACACACGCATGGAAGTGATGTGAGAGTGTGAATCAAGAATCAAAAAACGTGGTAAAAAGAGGAGGCGAGCTAAGGTGAATGGTAAAGACAAGTTGTCGCGAGAAGATTGCTGTGTGGCTGGTACAAGCGATTATTTAAATAAGAAGGAGGAAGGGAGGATGTATGAATGTAAAAACAATTTTTTATATTTTTACATCATTTAATTTGCTGTTAACAGTTGTATAATACATATTATGCATTCTATGTTCCTCGTGAATAACTACATGTTCAATAAACATTACTTTCATTGAGAATGAGTCGTGTTATTGCAACGACATAAATGCTGGATCGTCCATAAGGAAACGGCAGAAATTTCGCAGGGATCTGCGAGACCCTACTCTTGATGCCAGGTTGCGGACCCCACTCATGCTCGCTACTCACACGTTTAGGTTCTGGCGGGAATGGTCGACGTAGGATGTAGGAAAAGTATTCAGAAATTATAAGTATATCATCACCCACCAGAACCATTGCTGTTATTGAATGTAAAGAAGACGCACCAAAATATTTCATACAAAATATCAGTCACAAGCAATGTATATATATATATCAATGTAGTATGTGATGACTTCTGCAGTGATAACTAAAGCTGCAATATAATAAACTTTATGTTTGTTTAATTTATTCAGAATTAAAATAATTTTGTACCATGGCTATTTATTATTTTTTTAATACCAATCATTTTGACTGGTGCTTCTCAAAGAGGAAAAGTATCCTAGAAGTATAAATCGATGTTGTTTCTATACCATAGCCGTTCGAATAGGAGCTAATTCTTTTTTAAAACGATTGAAAATCTCTGAATTCTTGCAGAAAAGTGACCAATATAATATACCAATGGAATCCTCTGATATCGATTCCAGGGTGTGATATTCGTTTCTTAAGAACAGAGAGATAAAGGACATACGGTAAATAAGGTGACTCGGATAATCCAGATTTGAAAAATGGCTTTGTGAAAACGACGAATACTTTCCTATGGATTTAAAAACAGAAGATCGGGCACAGAAGGTGCACAAGCGACAACAGCTGTTCCCATGTACATACTTATAGTATGTACATGCAATATAAAGTGACAAGCATCGTATTCCGGGGTCCGGAGTTGGCTGTGTCCTGGTGGAGGGAATTTCGCAAGGCATAAAACGGAAGAAGCCCGCGAAACAGAAGACGGGGACGTCGCGCGTCGGGGAACGAGAGAGAAACATTACAAAACGTTGTGTAGGAACGTTGATGGCTGGTTCCTCACACGTGGTTCCTCGGGTACACGGATTTCAGTCTCACCCACGCACACAGACGAGTGCCCAGTCGACGGCACGGTGTTTAGAAAGTCCGACATCGAGAGCACGATGAGGTACACCTTGGTACCAGAAGACGTACCAGAAGGTTCACCAGCTTGATAAGCGGTGGGGGTAACCTTAAGCTAGCGGTGTCAGACGGTACCGAGCGCTCACTGCTCGTCGATTCGTCGAGCGATCGACATCGAGTGTTCCCAGAGTATATTCACTGAGGATTTTTCGTTTCACCGAGGAGCCGTCGTTCAAAGGAGACCCGACCTGTTCAGTGCCGACGAGGTACTTCAGCAAGATGGACAAGGAGCAACCGGATTCCCTGGCGACCGTCGCCGTCGTCTCCGAGAAGATGGCTCAGCCTCACAGCAATTACGCTCCCAGCGAGGTGTACTCTTCCGCAGAACCACCACCGGTAAGCATTCGGACGTCCACGGACGAGAAATTTCCGTTAGCATTCACTCCGAGAAAGTCCGTCGCATCGCCGAATTGATCGGCCGAAGCGATTCAATTCCTTTCAGGGAGGCAATCTCCTATAAACGCTGCAAAATTTCACAATTTTCGTGGATTTCTTCATAATATTCTTTACTGTAATTGACTTTTAGCTACTCTTTCCCCATAGAGAACAATTTTTTCTTACAGTTTTAATAATTCGTTTCTTGGTCCTATCTCGTCCAAACACATAGATGCACTGTAGAAATCGGTTCCTGTAGAACTTTCCGATATCGATCTTCGCACCGTGATCATTTCGTTAAAACAATAGTTAAATAATAGTTTCGTTAAAACAATAGTACAGCAACAAACTTGGACACATTCAACGTTCATTAGCTGCTGCTGAGACTTTTTAGTATGCTATACCAGATGAGAAACTGATCGCACATGATTTCACTCGAAAATGTTACAAATTTAAAGGTCTACAAAAACGTTAGAGAGTTTGTCGTGGTTGAATCTACTGTAGATTTCAAGCTTGCAGCTTCCCTTTCCTCGCGACACCTTCAAAATTCTTTTACAAAAGGTGTACCATCAACTTTGGCGTAGTATACTACGTATAATATACTACCGAACATACATATTCTTCGTTTCCGTTCCATAAAACGGCCGAAAAGAATCGTGGATCAAGTTCTGATGAGTAGTCAATCTTGAAATATACGGTAAATTCAGCCTCGAAACAAGTCTTCTCACGTTTTTACAGGACTTTGATCTAAATAGAACAGTCATACTGGATAAAAACATCTTGTAAGAAAATGAACCAAGGCATGTGAAAGTACAAGAAGCCTCAAGCTTAAAAAGGAGTTCAGGTTGATCGTTGTATGTATAATACATATTATTCTTTTTTACAAAATTGTCACAGTTTGAATATCGACAATTTTTCAAGGATCAGTAATGTACTATGTACTGTATCAATATACAGTACATATGTTTAGAAATCATAGCTTGCTCAGATGAGTAGAAATCGCAAAATAATGATCATTTTGGGTGTATAATACTATATGTGTATCAGGTTGCTAGATACGAAATGTTCAACCTATAAAATCTTTTAAAATGTCATTGCATATAAAACATTTTGTAAGAAAAATAGTGTTCATTTTGTAATAAAAAAATGCGTCTCTTTTAAAAATAAAATTTCTTTGTTAGGCTTTTTAATAACAATTATTTCCATTACATTTGAAGTTGTTGCATATGAAATGTGGGTTCATATAAAGCCAAACTTACGCATTGTTTTTTCAGAAGAGATACTTTTGTGTGTGTGTGTGTGTGTAAATAGCTACAACATGGGCCACACTAGAGTCCAAAACCAGTTCCATGAGGTCCGACACTTTGAGATCCAAATGTGGAAGATTTCTGAAGGCCTCTATCCGTTTAAAATTCTCTTGTCAGGTCTTTCGACAAAGCTTACTTCCGTTCAATATATTAGATTTTTACTATTAATATTATTAATTTTCTAGAGTATATATAGTGTTTCTGGCTAAATATACTTCTATGTTCGGAATAAGTTTGTGTAGTAGGTCTTCATTTTCTATTTTTTAATTAAAAAAAAGTCCAAAATTATTTTCGTTGCGGAGTCGGTTTAAACTTTTAAACGAGCGTTTCTCAACTTTTCTACTGCGTGACACGTTTCTTTATAATGTTATTGTGATATGTTTACAACAATTGCTTACAATCTGGTAGGTTACAATAATTGTTTACAAGCTGGTATACCTGTATTTTCAATACAAATTTATTTATCAAAATAATATAACCGCATTTTTAAATTCGTGATGTTCATTGAAATTATAATTGTTGCAAATGGAGCATTCCATTGTGAATATTGTAAATTACACAAGAGTACATAGATCGAGATATCTCCGGTCACAATGGAACAACAATAATTCATTTCATGATAAAATTTTGCCATGATCTGAAACGGTTCGAATCGGGAGCGTCGGTCGAGTGAGACTCTTTTTACAAAAGAGCGCGGAAATCCGTGCGACGTACTTCCGTGAAAGTTTCTGAACAGGTTTAATTGCACATATGTAGGTAGGTACGTACTCTCGTGCGGTGCCTGTTTATCCACTTGATCGATTAAAACCGACCGACAGAAATAGAAAGAGCAATCTGTCAGGAAAAGTAGCATTGTCGTTTTAAACAGGAACACACGTCGTTTCTGCAAATTACTCAAATGTTTTCCATAGAAACTTTATAACGAGAGAAACTTGCCGCAAAATTGTTTATGGCAAAGAAAATTGTTGGCAAAGTTGTTTTTTGCATCAACACCTTCCATTCATCCGGAAAAGAAAAAGTTTGAAAGAAGCCACATCTCGCAAACAAATAGTTATTGAGATATATTATTATAAGCTGTTGAAGTTCTTGCAAAATTTGATTGTGTGGAGTTATACGTATAGACAAAGGGCTACTACATATGTACTACTACAGTCCACCACCCGACCGTGTCGATGAGACAGAACATAATATGTAGTGCGCGTGTCTCTCGAGCAAACGAAAGGGACGAAATTCGTCGCTAGGTCCGTAGACGTCATATCGTCTCCCTGCCCATTCGGATCATAAATTTGAAGTTACAAAATATGAAAGAATACCTTATATCCATTGTTACAAGTATATTAATCCTGTATTATAAAATGCTACCGTACCTCACCATCCCTCCAGCAGAATAGGCGACACACCTGTAAGGGACGTTATAGCAAGCATAAACGCTTGCGAATCTTCGACCCCAACAGATAGTCAACACGTACGACGGACCCATCGAAACGATGAGCGGACCACCCTTATAATTCTCGTTATTGACGACCGAAGACAATACCAAAGGAATTTCTGTGACAGTTTCCCCACTTCTCAACATAAAGCCCTCCCGACACACCCCCGTCCAATTAACAACAGCTACAGCTACATATCTCCAAAATCCACTCTTAACCATTCACGAAAAACCGTGGTGACAACCGCAGTACTGTTTTGACCGTGGTCGGAGTAACTTCTTCCCGTTCGCTGTCACGATTTTGGAATATGTGTTGTGTTGTGCTTCACACTTATTAAGACGTACTCGCGCAAGTGGCAGTGTCCTGTTGATCCGACGGAGGGACGGAAGATTCTGAAAAATTTGTAAGTACCTATACTTGACATTAGTATTTTATAACCCAGGATTAATATTCTTATGTATAAAAATGGATATAAGCAGGGCCGGATTAAGCCCCGTAGCAGGAGTAGCAAATGCTACGGGCCCCGCGCTTCTGGGGGCCCCGCGCCATACAAACAAGGGCCGATACATGAGCGCTTGTCTATGCCAGGGGGCACAGATAGTTTTCCTTAAAAAAAAGCTCATTCATTGTGGTTGCCGCAAAGGTGCGCTACATTTACACACGAGCGGCCCTGATGCAAAGCCTTGGGCCCCGCCATAACATTTGCTACGGGCCCCGCGCTTGCTTAATCCGGCACTGGATATAAGGTATTCTTTCATATTTTGCTACTTCAAATTTATGATCCGAATGGGCAGGGACACGAATGTCCCTTTAAATTTCGTTTGTCTCGAGGCACGCATACGATTATGTCCTGTCTCATCGACACGGTCTGGTGGACTGTAGTACATAGTCGGCTTTTGTCTATACGTATAGTATAGCACCACACAATCAAATTTTGCAAAAACTTCAACAGCTTATATGTCGATAACTATTTCTTTGCGACATGTGGTTTCTATCAAACTTTTTCTCTTCTGGATGAGTGGAAGGTGTTGATGTAAAAAACAACTTTGCGAACAATTTTCTTCCTTTGCTATAAACAATTTTCCGGCAAGTTTCTCTTACAAATGTCCACCGATCCAGAGGTGTAGATTCATCCCTACGACGGATGCTTTACTTTTTATACACCCTGTACAAATCAATTCGAATTGATGCTAGCAATTTAATTAAGTGACTTAATCTATTGTAAACCGATCCAACTGCAACACTGTTTATTGTACAAATCGATACGAATTGAAGCTAGCAGTTTTTGATTAAGGCACTGTTCTATTATACGAACTCTCAGCGGTGCTTGCTTAGTTCGGATTATCGAGGTTCTACGCATTGGAAAACGTAATTATATACGCTTCGAAATTTCTCGGAAAGATAAGTTTGTAATTATCATCTGTAAACGTGAGTGACAGCTCTCGTAATTTATGTTCGTAGTAAGAATCTATTCACCGTGTACGGATTCGTCCCGGATGACAATCGGTATAGCATAATTATGCGCAGATCATTCGTCAAAAAGAGTCTGAGAAAACAGGCGAGTAGCTAATTTCTGTTGGAAAAAGCAGAAACTCCATGGGAATTTTTCGCACATCCAACTTGCGACATAGTCGAATTATAGTATTCTGAAACAATAGGGTAACTGAACGTCGTGATCTAAAACCTATAGTTCGAGTCGCAATCAATTCTCTCCGAGGAAAAGCAACATCGGTTCGTTCGAAGCGTGTTATTTTATTCTGTTTCTCTGGTTAATTGAACTTTCGTATTTTGCGAGCGTGACGCGAAAAATTATGCAGACGAGGTTTCATTTTCAACGTCGGCCACGCTTTTTTCATTCGTTTGTTTCATGAAAACCGGAAACTTTCTACGTGCCAGTTGGAAGTTCAACCTTCTGCGGACGTCGAACACTTTCTTGTCGCTTATTTCGATAACTCCTCGTTTCACCTTTCTGAAAAACTGCAAATTCAACAGGATAGATTTTTTCGTTCATCACAAAACTGAGTAGATGAAATACCACTCGGTCAAAACGTCGGAAAAGCCTAAATATAAATTTCTTTTCGTAATTGAGGTACCAATATTTTCTTTATTTATTTATAAAAGTCGCGTAACAACAACGTCATTAGTAACCACATTTTGTTTACATAACATTTATACAGTTTATAAAAGACACATGTGCATATGTAAGTTATAAAACGCATGTCACAATTTCAAGAAATTAGAGTTTATACATTAATTGAGCTCTATAGTATAGGATTTATGTATTTACCAGAAAAAAAGTCATGAAAATAAATTCGAAAGGCTGAAAAAAAATAATGCAATTTAACCGATGTCCTATATGTGAAAGCATTAGTGATCAATACTTTGAACGGCAATATCTCGAAAGTATAGTTACACAGATATACGAATGACAGTGCCAACATTGATATAATACAAACATCTATGTAACCTGTACTTCGTGATACGCATCTATCTCTTTCTTCTTTTGACAAAAAATAAGAACAAAATATGGAACAGATATAGAACAGTTTCTTAACGCGTACCTTGTTTACGAACAATGTTTACTATTGTTTACACGATATTTAAAAGCTACCGAGTACCGAGTTCATTGAGAAACCCAAAGAACGTTTATAAATGAAAGTGCTATTAAATTTTCTTGATATTGAAAATTTCATAAATTTATACATATACTTGCAATTCAGTGATATAAAAATTGTGTTATGTATGCACTCATACCTGCGACTTTGTGCAATGTATTTAATGAATTCATTCGTAGAAAAGGTATGGCATGAGATTCACAATAAACAATTGGTTTTGAAATAGCGTAATATCGACCGGTTATATCGAACGTGTTTGAAGAGTTTAATGCTTCGTTCGCATACAGCCGGCTGTTGTGTCCAAGTTCTGAACACACGGGGCGTACCTATATGTACATATGTACATACTCGTATGTATATATTGCAGTAATCATTTCATCATGCGACCATCCTACCATTATTTAAATAGCAAGTAATTGAAACTTGAATTTCCTGCGGCATTATGTAACGTGATAATTTCCTTTATACCTATGTTTATTATTCGAATAATGCTTTTATCAGGGTTTAGGAAATTGCCCAACGAAGTTCATTCCGTGTTACAGCGAATCATAGATGTGGTGCCGTATTATTCTCGTATTTAATGTTGCAAAGAGCGAATTTGTTACAAACAAAGCTTCACAAATGAAAAAGTATTTTGAATCAATTTAAGTGCAAAGCGCGTTATAAAGAATTGTTATGTCAGTCATTAGGGATTCTTTCATATAACATCCATTTTTAGAGAGCTGGGGAAAATGGTAGTTTCAATAGTAAATAATCCTATTTATTTTAAACTATGTGTACAACTCCGAAAATAAAATATTTTATTCGATGCAGTAATTTTTAAAAATAAAATAATTGATTTGAGGCAGTAATGTTTTTGAAAATAGTATTTTATTTGAAGAATATTGAAAATATATCTATTTTGTCTTTGTTTTCAATTGCAATTTCAAATATTATTGCAGAAAATAATGGTTCGAATTCAATACATTTATGGGTGTAAATCAAACGGTACAACAATGTAAAGATATGATAATAATAGCAATATCCATCGATAACTAATCGTTCCCCTCATCGTGCGGACACACTGTGCGGGCCACAGATTTAATAGAGACTTGATCGGTAAAGATGTGCGTTACTTCGATGACACTACGAACATTCCTTACACAACGCACGAAATACTTACTATAACAATCACGGAATATCTCTGCTTATTATTCTGAATTTTGTACACACAGAGTAAGAGTAAGGCATATGGTTCGCGGAAGACAACACAGCCTTTCTAATACTCTTCCTCCATTTTAATTAGCTGCTACAGGCATCTACACGAACAAAAAACGAAGTCCCGTACAGTTCCTTTTACCGACAGTGAGTCACCTGGCTCGTCTTTTCCTTGATCGGCAATTGAATTTACCAATAAACATTAGACTTCTGATTTTTTGATCACCGATTTGATATCGCGCTCTATTTTACCGTTACTTGTTCGCGTTTCAGGCAACTTCTTTCAGGACGACGAGTAATAAACGCGCGCGTCTGAAAAATAATTTCCATCGGGAACGCGTTCATGGGTTAAAATGTTCTCACCGAAAAAAAGAAGATGGAGGCGGAGGAGGTGGTTGAATTGGCGAGGCAGAGATTTTGTTATGGGTGCCGCGCGTGAATTAGTTGATTAATTGAAAAGGGTAAATGCTTGTGACAGAGACTGTACTTGCACGTATTTGTAATGACCTCGATGTGGATGGACGACTGTAAGGTGAGAGGCCTCTCGAGGAGATAGTAGGCCATCCGAGGCTGCCTTTATGCTGCTCGATCTGCCAGACAAAAGTAAACAGGCGCCCAGGCACTGTTGCCAGGCAGTCGAAACCAAAGGACTTTTACACCTACGTGCACACACTGCCGACAGAAACTTTCCGAAAATAGAATTTAATCAGGAACCGCAATGTCCGCGAATCCCATTGTTGTTGTCGGGCCATCGGACTGTCGAGTAGGTTGGATCTTCTATAGCCTTGGCGAAACAAATTTTCCAATTTTTTCGGGACATCCCCTAGGATTGATACCAGTTAAGAAAATAATCTATGGAAAATTTTAGATCGATCGAACAACGGGAACGCTTGTCGCGTCGAGCTTGAAAATTTTTCATCTTCGAAACTTGATTTCTCAAAATGAAACTTTATTTCATGTGAACTTAAACATGGTACTTTTATACAAAAATGAATTACATTATTTATAAGTATAAAGTATATGTAACTCAAAAACGCAAAATACTATTTGCTAATGTCGTATAAATAATCAGTTATTCGCATTTTTTTGTTCGGAGGTCTAGTTATCCACAGTCACGTACTTACGTACATAGTAAAATATTTGTTTTTTTACAGCTTTTTTTTTATAGTTACAGTTATGAAATTTTTATATTTAGTGCATAAGCCTTTATTTCTAAGAACTGCTGCACACCTACGTGGCATCGATTCAATAAGTCGGATACATCGACTAACAGGTATTGATTTCCATGCTTCTTTTAATAATTATAACATTTCTACCGGATTTAAGTCCGGTGATTGCGCCGTCCATTTCATTACATTAGTATTCTGATCATTTAAAAACGTTTTAAGGACCTGCGCAGTGTGTTTCGGATCATTATCCGCGTGATAGATCCAATTTTCTGGCATACGTTCTTCGGCAAATGGAACTAACACATTTTTAACAATATCCAAATATATAAATCTGTCCATGATACCTGTTATTCGATGAATCGGACCAGTACTGTTTATAGTCATGGAACCCTAAACCAGCACAGATCCTCCACTGCCTTTCATCGTCGGTTTTATGCAGTTTTTCTTAAATTCTTTTCCTACTCGGCGTCTAACATATTCTTTCCCGTCAGATCGAAAGCGATTAAACTTAGATTTGTCGGTAAAAATGCCTGTTGACCATTGTTGTGGTATCTAGTTAACGTGTTCTTTCGCGAATGCAATCCTGGCTCGGTGATTCTTTTCGGATACGAAAGGTTTTTTCCCAGCAACGCGTGAAATTCATCTAATTTTCGTTGCACAGTTCTTATATATTCTCAATAAAATGCCTATTTTATTATTCACCAAAACAGACACTGTTTTAAAATGAAAATACCACTAACCCGAAACGTCTTCTTAATACTGAGATTTTAAGCCAGCCAAAGCGCAGTTCCCCGTTTAGTTCAATATAATAATAACACTTTAATAATATTTCTTTTGTTTAGTTTCCGATACGTGTCTGTGCTGATACGATCGGATAGTATTGTATAAATACAAACACCTGGTACACATTCAAATGCATTAAAGATTGTTTGTTTGACCAGTGCTGAACGGAACCGTTTCGTGTTTGTGCGGATTGCGGACAGTATAAATCGACCTTTATATGTTTAGCGAGTTACCTTAGTAACAATTACTTTAGTTATTGTATATGTATTTGCCTTACCTACGTCTTATTTATGAATCTGCCCGAAAAAATTCCATGTTTATCTCGACGATGCGATGACCCTGTGGAAACAGTGAAAAGAAAGGTTTCTACAAAACGAAGCTCTCTTGTAAACAGAACTAATTTCGAAAATTCAACTTGGCCAGTTGAATTTACAAAAACTTGTTAGCGATTAATGACTCGGTGAAATTTAGCAACGATACTTCATCTGCGGGGACCTTGAAAAGTACAGGGTGATTAAATTTAGATTGTACGATCGGTTAACGTACTCATTTCCTTTTTATTGTTGTCACACACCGAGGTATTGGGTTATGTCAGTGGTCGCGCTGTGATTGGGTGTGTGCGGGCCAAGTGTCAGTCTACAGTTATTAAAACTTGCTTTATGCGTCGTGACTATGCAACACCTGGCATCTCGTGTTGCGCACTAATCTTTGCGCCTCTACGTTTTTAAATCTATGGAACACGACAAGATAATGTATTGCAATCGAAGTACTTTAATCTGATTTTTTAGAATGCTTCATTATAAATGATAAAAAGTTTTTATATACATATTTAGTTACTGAATGTAAATATGCACAGGCACAATTCTGAACGAAGTTTACAATTCGCATTTATTGTTTGTGGTTTCGTTTTGAACGATATATTCCTACAGAACTGATGTAAATTTTATGTATATATTATTCTCGAATTTTTGGAAATTCCCAATTATTTTTAATAATCACGACGAGACACAATCATTAAATATGAAATAATAATATAAAGGTGGTACTCTGAAAATTTCAATATAATAAAACTGGCAAATTGTAGGCTTCTGGATTTCTTTTAAAATCGGTTTTGCAACCAAAAATTCTGAAATTCACTGTCGTGTGTGCTATTAGGTAGAGCGTTTGTGAATTTCTCGCTAATTTTCTATTCAGCAGAACAGAAGAAATACAGCATAATTCATGAAACCGTGCTCACCCTGTAACTGCCCTTGTCGTAGGAGTACCGACTTGAAACTTGCCACAAAGGGTTTTCTGTGGAAGCCCTATCGAACGATGTGACCAAAAATCAATTTGGTTCGGCGTATGGGGGTACTTTTCACCATCGTATCCGGCTATTCCCTTGTAATGTACCGTTCACACTACACGATGGCAAAGAAAAACGTGTGTATAGAGTATAGAGTGTAGAGAAACAGAGAGATTCTCGAATAAAATAAAAATTTTCACTTTTTCCTGCAATTAGTTTTATTCTACGAAGTAGGAATGCTGCGAGACTGCGAAAGGAGAGCGTGAAACGACAAAAGACCTCGACTCGGTTGGCTAGCCACCATGAAATCCCATACATGTGTGCGACTGCATTCTGCGCGCATACATCCCATCGACTACATTATCGCGTAATGATTTTTGCACGTATTTCATTGTTATATTCACCGACCGTGCGTGTGAGTGTTCGTTATTGTGTAGCGTGCGATTAACATGAAATTGCGTCTTCGCTTCGGTACAGTATTTCATAAAATGCAACACAGTAGGACATTTCATATTCAAAAGAAACGAGAGAACTGTTAACGAGTATGTTAAACGAGCACAATTAAGTATTCAGTATAAATAAAATGATTTTTGTGTGATAAAAATTGAATTTGATCAAGTTAAATCATTGTCTTATACATATAACACATACATATATCCATAAAATTAAAATTGGTTTAACTGAATTCTTCTGAACCGAAGATTAGAATTATGAAGCGGAAGTATTGTATAATACACATTACAGTATAAAACACAACATGTCTGATAGGGGTTTCAGAAATGAAGAAAAAAGAATATAGTCATACACACAGACTGCGGAATTTTATTAGATTTATTTACTGGAATACTTCTGTTGTATAAACGCATAAAGAGTTAGTAAAGTTAATATTTATAATTTGGAATTTGTAGTTCGAGACATTTATGATATTATTAATGTTAATAACGGTAACAACGTTTTGCCGGCTACGGTAACAACGTGAAGGTGCGTGGGAAGCTTTGCATTAACGAACTTTTTCTTGGTTAATTTTCAGGCATACATGAGGCCAAAGAGTACGGCAGTTCAAATCGCGAGAATCGCGGCTGCCACTTTGGTAACGATGACCATAATCCTAGGAAGCTTCATTCTCGCCGCTTCTTGGGTGCAAGCTCGTGCATCGTGCACTCCCGAATCGATAGCCGCGATGCAAGCAGAATTGAGACTTCAACAGCAGCAGCAACAGCCACAACAATCGTCTGTGAATTATCAGCAAGCCGAATTCCTGAAGCATTTGCAGCCTGAAGCGCTTGTCCAGGTAAGTGCTCCATATTCTTGGCATAATGCTATTTCTACTTGAAAATTAGGTTGTAACTGTATTTAGCTGACAATGAGCCTAATACAAGTCTAGGTCTAGAGTCTAGGTGTAGGCATGGGCTGTATCACCGATACGATTCCAGAACAATTTGTATTGTACAGTAATCGCTCCTTCGTTGTCCTGAATCGTGGGCACGATCGTTGTCCAGTGCCTACCCACTCCACTGCCTGTCAACGAGAGGATTAGGCCTGCGTGGATCAGGTCGCCAGATGTGTCCCAGGACTGTCTAGATCCGCGCAGAACGGAGAACAATAGGAAAGGAATATGGCAAGGAAATAAGGAGTTTTTTAAAGCCAGACAGTTGACTGCTTTTGACTGCGAATGCTTTTTTTTGTTATTTAACTAGCCGTTTCACTAAAGACGCAGTCATAAATCAAAAATAGTGTCCGGGCACGGTCGTTGTCCGCTCAAACCCCCGGTCTTTGGACAACGAAGGAGCTTTTACTGTACTTTGTTTGTTGTTGTAAACTATATTTGCCAGCTTTCGAGATTTCGAAATTTTCACCTTAAATTCAGCGAATTGTAAAGGCCTCGCCGCGTTGAAAGTATTGTTGATCGATTGGTACCCGGAGATTGTTTCCAGTCGAACGATGCTGTTTGACTTTATGATCGAAAGTGAGGAAGCGAAACGCCACGGCATATAGCATGGCACGACGCGCCATGGTAATCACGCTAATATGATTAACGTTGACACGCTGAACGAAGAAATCTACCCACCGCGTGCAAAACGATTGTAAACTATCGAAACCGGATAGAACACACTTTGAAGAAGTTAGTCGAATTAGCGATCAATTTCGAAGTCATGTAAAATCACATAAGTATTCAGAACTATTCGTTTAATCGTTAGGTATTAGATATACTGTTCAGACAGACACGATTTTATTCAAATCTATGCATGATAATTATACAGGGTGTACCAGGTAAAGTGTTACAAGCTGTTTTCTCGGAGTCTAATGAAGATATCGAATCAATTCTTCTTTTTTTAATTACACTGGTTAAGGAGGGCTAATATTTTATTGTAGTATGCACAGATTAAATTTTTTTGGGGTAATTTTTTGGGGAAGAAACGAGGGCCCCAACATTTTTTTAAATGGAAATGGTTTTTTGTTACTGTGATACCTCTCATTAAACTGAATAGCATTTCTTTCTATTTTTCCTTTGCGAGACAGTTCTCCGCGGCTTTGTTAAGGAGTTAGCAACGCCACGTTCAGCGGGATCTGTCGCCGAGCTGGAATCTGTTCGCTGCATCCGCGCTTCGATTGGTCCACGTTTTTCGTTAATAACTCCTCAACGAAACTGCGGAGAACATTATCGAAAAAGGAAAAGCGACTTTGAAACGCTCTGCATATCAAAATATTCTCGGTAGAAACGAATTAAAATATAAACTACACTAATTGAGTTACTACATTTTTTAAAACAGTTTGAAAATCTGTTTAACGGTTAACTACTTCTCACAGCGATCAGACAACCATTTCCTTATGATTTAATAATTATGCAAACAACGTTGCTTTTCATTTACATAATTGTCTTTTGGTAGTTTTATTATGCATTCGAATACAATGCTATGTTTAGACTAAAGGCTTGTATGCGGTCATGCATGTCATATTACAAATTTGCATTTCTGTGGTTGAAAAAGTGCATACATTTAGGTGTGGCGTATGTATACATATTCATAGGTTAGCGTGCCAATATTATTGTGCTGCTAAAAATGATATAAAAATATTATAACTTGGGCAAGTTATAATTTATAGTAACATTTCCGTCGAACTCGCTACTTAGTCTTTTCAAATTCTAATGCAAGAAGCAATTTAAATAACCGAAGATAATTTTTCAGTTGCTCCAAGCTGATTGTAGTAACTTTAATATTGCAATCGATATAATAGAAAAAACTTGTTCCCTACAGCTTCCATACAATTTCTTAAAAAGCTTATTTGGAACTTTTTGATATTCCATTCGTAATGTTAAAAACAGTTGATACATATGTATACAGAAAAGAAGGAATAAGATATTTTCGTTTGACGCCTCGTTTTGCAGCAATAAATATACTTGCCATTGATAGGAATCGTCAGACGCGTCTGATCATGACCAACCTATTCTACTTCCTGCGTGTACTAAAGCATGCGAACCTGATGCGACGCGACGGATTTTTAAAGTCTATCTTCTCGAAAACGAGGCACCAAACGAGAAAATGTTATTCCTTTTTTTCGACTTAATTTTACATGTAGAATCATCCCCTGCTCGGTTGTACCACCCGTCCGACTACATCCTGTGTAAGAAACATTCTTCCTTCGTTATATTTTTTAATAGAAGTCAAAGAACATGTTTTTTTATCTGCATACTATTTCTGAGATAGTAAACATTATATATAATATACACAAATTTGCTATATTTAAGCGAAGAATAAAAGAGTTTTGCATAGTAGGTGCAGTACACGATGAATGGATATGCCCTACATTTTATACAATAATACCTGTATGAAATATAATACATTTATTACGTATCACAAATGTTTATTACGTACCTATAACAAATTCAATATTCAAAATATAAATTTTATTTGATACTTTCGAAATGTAATAAATAGAAATACAAACAATTAGTATGTTTATTTACACAATGAATATGAAAACGAATACGCGCGCGATGTTGATGATACTTATTTAAATATCACATTTCGATAACGGTTGATATACGAGTTAGACGAACATGTTTTATTGCAATGCAATAAAGAGAGGCACAAAAAGAACTGCACTTAAAAACGAAAGTGAAAGCTAATCGAGAAAGTGTGATCCCATTTGTTTTGTTGCTAAACGATTTTTAACAATAGAAAAATAGATGTTGGCGTAGTTAATGGACGAGTACGAAAGCGAATGTTTTCCGATATATATTCGTATTGCATACTATACATAATATTATACATAGAAATGCTAGCCTCGAAACGTGCTCGCTCAGTTTATGATGAGACAGCATTGAAAAGTCGCTTCTCACGGCACTCGATCGAAAGAAAGGAACGTGCTCGGTCTATGGCCACGCCCATCTTTGTGGTATTCACCTCTGATATTACCTGTAATAATGAACTACCGAGATTTACCATGATTTATCGCGCACTTTTTCATCCGCAAACCCGCAAAGCCCGTTTCGTGCCGCGGGAGTTGCTTTATCGACAAGTTGACTATACACGATTCGGCTGTTATCGAACGAAACTATTGTGATGGCATTGCCATGGAGGGTCCCTTCTCGTGGAGGTCGTAACGTTCTCAGCACCAGAGAGGATACGAGAGTGCTCGCGTCCTGGGTTTTGTGCCTCCACATTTCTCTGTGTAAACTAGTGTAGAGTGTGGAGTGTAGACAGAGATAGATCATACCGAGTTTTAGCATGGAACAGTACCTATACAGGGTGTCCCAAAATTCCTTCAACAGCCGGAAATGGGAGGTTCCTGACGTCATTTGAAGCGACATTTTCCTTATCAAAAATGTTATCCGCGGCTTCGTTTAGGAGTTATTAATGAAAAACACGGACCAATCAGAGCGCGACCTAGTAGACGCGAGTTGGCACAGTTGGCCAATAGACGGTTAGCGCGCCAGGCAGCACTCTGATTGGTCCGTGTTTTTCGTTAATAACTCCTAAACAAAACCGCAGATAACATTTTTGCAAAGGAAAATGTTGCTCCAAACGATCTCAGGAACCTCCCATTTCCGGCTGTTGAAGGAATTTTGGGACACCCTGTATACCCGCTTTTAACATGCTAAATATGGGCATAGGTTCTGTTCCATGCTAAAACTGGGTATGACCGTGTATGGTATACTTATAGATATAGACTTCGGATAATTTGCCGTGTTCCAATATTACATCGTCTACCAGATGGCGGTTGTGGGCAAAGCGCTATAGTCTGTTGAGAAATCGCTATACCGTGAAGCTAAAGTGTTAGGGGAGAAAGGAGAATCGTTTAAGGAATCAATTAATCGATCGATGCGATCGAGCGCACCCTAATCCAGAAGGTGTTATCATTATATATTATCAGATTATTCAATTGTTCTAATGCTTAAAGTAAATATGTATGTAAATAGCGTTGACCCATACGGACGATGCTTATTATCTTTTACGGACCCACAGTTTCAATTTGGACAATCTATAATATCTTAAAAAAATAGCAGAGACATAGTATCAGGAAGAAGTGTTCATGCGTGCCTGTATGCGACACTGCGAGGAGAGATTCTATAAAATTCTGCAGACTTTCTTGCAAAAACAAGAGCAATTTTATGCACTGTAACGTAAGAAACAAGCTAGAATTTGCGTGCCCAATTCGAATTCGCGCCTCTCTCTTTTCTTGCAAAGCTGGACAAGAATGCACTGCCCCGATCGTAAATAGCTCCACGCTTTCTAAATTTCTGACTTTTTATGCCTAATACATTCATTAACACAAACTCATTTTCATGGGTCTTAGAGAAGCGTGAAAAACCAGGCAAAAAGTTTCTTTCTGTGTGTCGTCAAGCTAATTTTATTGGAATCCACTCTAGATTTTGGTATACTAATGGTTCCTATTCATCTCAAATACCTGAACTGGCGTTCCTCGAATAGCTTCCGGTAATATTACGGAACAGCGGATAATGTTTCTTGAGAAGCGAGACCTCGGAAGACTGCAGTTTATACTCGTGTGTATAAATAGAAGCGGAAGAATTGTTACGTGAAATTTAAATCAGTGAAAAGATTAGAAGTTTTCAAGGGTATTATTCTAATACAATATATTGTATTATTTTCACTACATTTAAATTATTCGAGAGAAATATAAATTTATATTTTGCTCCTATGTCGTGCAATGCAGTAGAGCAGATGCTCAAATATTTTATTTTGTAAAATAAGAAAGTTTTGAAAACTGCCTTTTTTATTTTTTTACATTAAGCATCTAACTGCTAAAAGAAGTCGGGTCCAATTTGAAAAATAAGTTATTCTGTTTTAATGGGCATTCGAATATTAATGCGAGCAAATCTATGATAATTAAGTATTATTATTTGAAACTACACCGACTATATGAGTCAGATAGTGTTCTACCAAGC
Organism: Lasioglossum calceatum; assembly: GCA_963966675.1. NCBI lineage: Eukaryota > Metazoa > Arthropoda > Insecta > Hymenoptera > Halictidae > Lasioglossum > Lasioglossum calceatum. The sequence continues at coordinate 4,053,781 of OZ016541.1, forward strand.
ATTGAAATCACCCGAACAGAGCGCTTACGTCAATATATGTATATTCTACATTCACGATTTCATTATGCAAAAGGTGGCTACAATTTTGATCTGCACTTTGTGTCCATTGCTCTATAATCATTTGTCAAGTGGATTCACGATAATTTCAACAATTTTTTTAAAATTACCAAATCTTTTGGATGGATGGGGATCTTGTGCATTAAATAATATGTATGTCGTTGTTGTTCAAAGAAATATGCAACATAAGCTGTGTGCATTGCTTCATGAACGCTGTTCATGATGAAAATTTATCAATTTGTCCACCGGTGTAGACTTTACATTTCGCACGCGCTTCTGGGTCGCAAGTTGCGGACGATCAAGAAACGCCGCGCCGTCCTTTGTGTACAAAGGAAATACAACCACTTATCAATAGGAAGCGAATGACAATTAATTCCGCGGCGGAGCAGCTAAGTGAAGAAGAACGGCGCGTACAGGTGGACACAGGTAGACACGGGTAGATGTAGAATGAAACGAAACAGAAAGAAAATGAAACAGAAAGAAGCCGGTACGCGGCCGTGCTAGGAGCTGCGTTCAAGGAGAACCACAACAGTCAATTACGTAACCAGAGTTACGTTCCTCTATTCACGATCTAAACGCGAAACAGGAAATCCACCGTCTTTCTTTTTTCCATTTAGGATACGTGGCACTGTTTTGTTAAATGGTTGACGAAGCTGTTGAAATTTTAGCTCGCGACGTTTATCATTATACAGCGGATTTTTATGCAAAATCAAAATTTTTTATTGAAATAAAATGAAATGAAGTAAATATGCGAGAGAGAGAGAGAGAGTCTCCTTATGCCTCCAATTTTCATTTATTTGTTCGCCACTTCGCACTCTTGTGCATCGTCGTTCCTCGAGGTTGCGCATTGAAATAGAGGTGATAGTTGCTAACGCGTGATAAACAGTACACGTGTTACAGTACGAGTGATACAATGGGACAAGGACGACGATCGTCGATTTAATTGGATCTCACAATTAGCAGAAAATTTCCATGCAGGAGTCCTCGCGCTCAAAATTTCACATTGTGGAACAACTTAACGACTATTAAATTGGTTTTCCCATTGGTTTTTCATTAAACGACCGATCGATTTTCATCTTCACCATTGAATTACTATTGTATATCGCGGCGAACACAAACGAAACGCGTTAGACTGACATTCAAGTCGCGTAAGCCGATCTTACTTTCTATCGGCAGCCTTAAGCGAACCGGAAATCGTCTTACAGTCGTGTTATTTGTGTGATCGGCGCGTGTAGGGAAGTCTGTAAACTGACAACAGGAAAAGCGAGATTCAGATTTTCATCGTGGCCAAAGCACTTCGGCAGGTGACAACTGCTTGTCATCAGTTTCTCTGTAATTACGGTGACCATACTTATTTGATCAAGAGGTCAATTTATTTTGCTACATACTCTGTCAATTAGAGTTTTTCTTCTAAAACGGCAATTTTATTCTTTATTTTGCGAACTGAAATAAAATTAAACATTGGCGCATAGCACACGGCTCATAGCATGCGAATCAGTTACGGAGTCGAAGAAAGCATTTGGCTTATTTCCGATCGCTGGAACTTCATGTACTTACACAGGGTGTCCCAAAAATGGTGTACGTTCTTGAAAGAGGTGATTCCTGAGGTCATTCGAAGCAACTTTTTCCTTTGCGAAAAATCTTCTCCGCGGCTTTGTTAAGAAAGCTAGCTTGCTAACAAACATTGTGGTAGTTATCGTATGGATTACTATTCAAACTTTCTTTTGTTCGCCACTGTATTTGTCTGTAAACTCATTCACTGAAAAAAAATGTATACTTGATAGCCGATAATCGTCTGCCGACGCCGACAGTTAAAAGGCTCGCGAGGGATGAGCATCTGTACATTTTTTCTCTACAAGTGAAAGCTTGCCAGAAGAGCTCGTAGATCCTTGTCTGCAAGATTAACCGATGTAAGTTTCCATGAAAGGCCACTAATCGACTTTTAATGAATGAGTTTCATACGCGAACTCTGTTTTCGCACAATTTTCTCCACGCTTTATCTACCGAAGGTGAATAGTTTTAGAAATTTTGTATGTGTATGAATTATTTTCGAAATATCGTACCAACAACTTACAAGTGAAATATTTCTTAATGAATTCTATTAATTTTCATCGATATCGACTTCTTTTCGAACTAGTACTCAAAATAACATTGTTAGCCTTCTATTTAGAATGATACAGTTATTGATAAATTTATTAATAGGCTTCCGGTAGATAATGGGTCAAACAGAAACAGCGAATGAAGGAAAATAAACAGTAGGTATACATATTCGCAAAGCTGACATCTTGGAAGCTGGCCGGAAAATTAAATAAGATAGCTGTGCCACTGCTGCTGCTTTTATCCTGGAGATTCAATTCTAGCATTGCGAGATCGCGAGACACCGATTAATGTCAAGGCGATGTAAACCGTAAAAGAAGTTCGTCCTTCTTGAAATACATATGTATGACGCAGATAAATGAGAGTAAAATAACGTACACGTAGAAAATCTGATTTCTCCTGAATAATCGTCCAAACAGTGACTATTAACACCGACTATTTTTTTACCGAGAATATTTTTCCGGTCGACTTTCTCTCGAGAATGTTTTCTATGAAAACCGGCTAAAGTTCCGAAAATCGGTCAAATCGGATCGAGCTTGAATTTTGCACGTCGCCTCATGTCGCATTAAAAACATTTCTTTTTTTTAAAACGTTTCTACGAAAATGAATTTCCGTATCAAAATGATGGGTATGCGTTCATTATGCAGTTGTCGGATTTTGATTTCAACAAGTGCACGAACGAATACATTTATTTAATCATTTTCCACAAAAATGCCTTCACAATTATGACAATTGTGACAGAAATGATCTGTTATTGTGTCAACAATAGTATTTTCTGCTTACACAGTAGAAGTTATAGAAATTCTAAGAAAATCAAACCTCCAACTTGAAAAGTTTTGTGTGCTTTAAAGAAACATAAAAACGACATAAACCGGATACAGCGGTATTGTCTGAGGATCGTATAGAAAATAATACAATTTCGGAAAGCATAATTCTTACTAAATACAAAATGTAACCTTACGGATACTATAAATGCATAAATATTAGAGCAGTATGAACGAATAAATAAATTCGCTGTGTATGCACGATAAAAGAATTTCTAACCAGCCGATCCAGCATTATGTTCGTTTTTCCTGTTTCGTTGAGGGAATGCATTATGAAACGTTCCGCCGTGCGCGCGTCGTTCAATCGGAACTAATTTTTGCGTAATGAACGAAAGAAAATTATCGACTGTTTGCGTATATTCTCGAACTGGTGAAATTCGTTTCAGAGATATTCTAGAACGTTCCACTGTTTTACGGACGATCCTTGTCTTTCGTGTCGAAATCAACATTTTTAAATCGTTGAGACCAATGCGTACAACATTAAAATGAAATAATGCAGCGGCACAACCCGCAAACGCTGTTGCGCGGCACGAAATTCGACATTTTCAATGTAATGAACTTTACGCTAGAATCGAACGTCATATACAGTAAATCCTCTATAGCCGCGACAGCCTTGGGGGGATTTGGTCGCATCTATCGTATAGGGTAGCTATTTTTTATCTCCAAAGGCCGAGCCGAACGTGGGTTCCCCCTTGGGCGGTCGATCGCGCTACAAAGAAATTAAGGTACACATTAGGGTGTTTAAATTGGGGGTTTATGATACTTGATGTATCATTCTCGGGTATGGAATAGCTTACAAGGAGAACCCCTGCTCTGTCCCTCACGGATTTAGTTCAGACTTTACAGAGTTATAAATCTCGTTCCCCTGATTACGAAAATACCCCATTATAGGCGCAGACGCTCAATAGTTTTCGAGATAAACAACATAAAAATATTTGTTACGCTGGGAGAATTATATCAAGAACGGGGGTACAATTTATGACAAGTACAATGCCATTAATCAGTGGACATATGATAGATTCAAAGAGGCTCGTGCAAACTTTCAACAAGTAACCACACGGGATTTGCAACAGTGGGCTCTAGCAGCAGCCAGTCAATACAAAACAGACAGTAGTAATAGATCTAGTGTTTCTTCTATAAAATAAGTATCATTTTCAATTAGTCTTTTAGCGTATAAAAATATTTTATTTAAAATTTATTTAACATTGAAAATGCATTTTCCATGAAAAAAACAATAAAAAATAATTTACCACGAAGGGATTCGAACCCGAGCCTGCGGCGTAACAGTTCAGGCCCGCTGCTGTTACGCCACACCACTTCTTGGTAAAAATATGAACTAAACTGATATTTTACAGTTATGAAACTTTAATTGCAAATATTAGGTGAAGTAAAAACGCTCAGAACTTTTTACTTCACCTAATATCTCGAAAACTATTGAGCGTCTGCGCCTATAATGGGGTATTTTCGTAATCAGGGGAACGAGATCTATAACTCTGTAAAGTCTGAACTAAATCCGTGAGGGACAGAGCGGGGGTTCTCCTTGTTAGTACAATACAACAATTTCCCGCTTAGCACCGTTGTTTACCCTGTACTAAGTTGGAGGGATATTCTTGGTCGCATCTATCGTATAGAAATTGTTGCGCCTATAGAGGATTCACTGTACCAAGTCTTACAGCTTGTTTAAAGCGCTATCGCGTACACGCATACTACACCATCTCAAATTACAGTACTATTAGCTCCGACATCTGTTAGTAAACCGCAGAAACTTATTCTAGTATCTAATAACAAAACGAACAAGAGTTACGGTTTCATTCCTTTTGTATTTCACAAATCGTAAGCAAATTCAGCGTACTCCTCGTTCTCGTAGTACTCGTTAAGTTTTTTAGCAGCGCTGCAGATCTAGGCATGGGCTTTATGGGCTGCAGTTCAGGGTTCCCTTCGCGGTCAAAAGAATAAAAATAAAGACAATTTTGAGTTAAAAACTTGTAAGAAAAACTAAATTGTACAAAAATGTTTGGTACTCGCTTCAGGTAATTTAGATTAATTGCATAGGCCCCCCAAACAATTGTAGTCCACGGCCCCGAGATGAACGGTCTGCAGCTGCGTTTGCTAGTGGTAGTAAGTATACTTGATCCCATGTCTACGATATGAAAGCTCTGCGAAGATGCTGGCGCACATTTTTGCGAGTCTCTCGATGGAAAGGTAGGTACCACAACGGAAAGTGGGTTGCCCGTTGCACGCACCGGCAGCAAGGTGAACGTTCTCTGAAAAGATTTTCTCTCGAGAGGCTAACTGTATTGTTGCTCGGTATTCTCCGAGTGGTTTTTCACATGCTGCATCACCTTGACGGCAGAGATTGCTCCTTATCAATTATCACGGATCATTTTCACTCTTCCAACAGGTCATCCGTGCGGTACGCTCTCGTGTGGATTAGAAAATTCCCGCGTTCTCACGGGATCTTCTAAATTTCACTTTTCCTGAACGTCTCCGGATCTTGAATCGCGCGCGGTCTCCTGCGTTCAGAATTGTTACGGAATCTGGGACGCCTGGTTTCCATAATGCTCGGAATCGTTAGAACCAAGAAATAGTTGAACAAACTTGACGAATACTCGTTACTTTCCTCGCACAGACCTGCCCGAGTATGGTTTCAATTGGGTTGGAGATAATAATAATCTGTAGATTGTAAACGCGTAATAAGATGAATTCAGAAATATTGTAAATCCGAAATTAAGCATCGATACGACTCGAGAACAGCTGGTTGTCGCGTGAACAATAGATTGCGGATGTTTATGCACTTTTCAATTTTTCTAGAGAAATTTTAAGAAAGCGGTGCCAAATAAAATTCTATTTACATCAGCAATAGCATTTGTAGATCCATAATAAATAAAAATCGTACCAAATTCTGTTGAATTTAATACTCCAGCATTTTTTCAACATTTTCATGAACCATAATTGCATAAAGATCCACAGTCTAGTGGACAATAACCTAGATGTTTAAGAATAAGATTTCAATGGAATATACAAATGAAGTTTCATAAATGTCCACTGTGTTTTAAGATCCAAAGAAGGATAAAAAAAGGATCGGAAGAAAGTCGATCGAGAGAAAGCTAAAATTGGTGAAATAACACAAAGTTTTCGTGGTATTTCCACTCGAGGGAATGGCTTATTCGATTTACTGAAATAGTCCTGCACGTTAGCCCAGGATAGGTATTATTATATTTGATGGAAGCGTATCTGTTATTGAAAGTACTACTTTCGTATCAAAGCGAACAAAACGTCGAAATATCTGTATAGAAACCCGTTGGCGGAATTAAAAGTGCGGCGGTGTCGGAGCAAGTCAAAAGTGTGCCACCGATTTCCATCTTTCGAGCGATGAAGGCACGCGAGTGCAAATCTACATCATCAGAGACGCGTCGTATACTATTATAATAGAAGGCTGACAGTGTGCACGTTGCCTAAAGACGATGGTTACCTGTCATAATGGTCCGCTAATTGATAGGCAGCTCGCAGAAGGGGGTGGCAAGGCAAGATTTCTAAAGAAAGCCTGCGGGAGCGAATGGTCGTCTCCGCGGCAAATTGCAATACCGATTTCTTCGTTCATACCGCATGCCACGCGAAGCCCGTCGATTTCATTTCCCTCGTGAAATCTTTCTGTTCGTTGTTCGTTCGCATCGAAAGTACCTTGCCACAGACAGTTAGTCTATGGTAAATCCATCAGAGGTGGGCATTATTTGTCGAAATAAATGTTTCAAATGCTAGGGCAACTCTGTACCGATCACTGCGGTAACATGCTTCGATCGTACTTTATTTTCATATTATTCCTAATTTATAATTTGCCTGTATATTCTGTTCCACGCAGAAAGTGGATATGAGGTATCTCTATATATAAAAATCTCTGTATAATTGACAAAAGTGGAGGCAGAAAAATCCCGGGTGTTCTTTTGGGTTGTTGCGCGTGAAATGTCAACCAAGAAACGATATTGCTTAATATTCAAGCTCAACTTTAAGTCAGATGTGTGTGTCTAATTTTACTCTTAAGTAAAGTCCATTTTAGCGGTAATCAATGCGGACGTTGTGTATTCCTTTTACACGCACATATGTGTGGACGTGAGGAGCAGTGATGAGAAATTGGCCAGGTTTTCTCGCGCGGCGATTTTAGCTTCAGATTTTAGCTCCAGATTTAAGCTCCAGATTTTAGATTCAATGGAAGCTTACAAGAATTTACCACGTATGTATAGCATGTCTTTTCTTCCGTTCATTACGAACTCTTACTAATAAAAGAGCAAGGAATACCGCAGCTATAGAAATTACAGGAATTGCAGCTACCTCTACTTTTGAGGGTTAAGAAGTTTCACTTGTTTCGTCTCGTTCTAGCTTGACGATTACACAGGTTGTCGTTTGAGCACCGCAAAACCGTTTCTACATCCAATTTCCCAAGTGGAAAGTGCTCGGCCTGCTACGGCACTGTCTTTATCTATTGGAATCAAAGTCGGTGGTTTCTCCGTGTTTTATTGTTGGTCGTACCAGAATATTATGTATCTTCCGCTATCAAATTATATTGTATTAATCACGAAACCAATACAAACACCCAACAAATTTTCTATTATTTCAGTATTCAAAATATTATGTTAATATTAGTAAATTAGTAAATTTCATATAAAAATGTTTTATTTTAGTACTCAAATTATTCGTTCTGCAAATTGGATCCATTGAAAATAATAGACATCGTTTTTGACAGTACAAGAATGCAATTTGATTCTTTGCGAACAATCAACAAATTCGTATATTAATACAATATTTCGGTAGATGATAGTATATTTAGGGTAGTAACGAATTTCCGTTTAACTCCAGCTTCTCACTGTACGATTCTTGAGTACAGCTTTTTAAAATTCGATCGTCGCGCATCGTAGGTATTTTGTAACGTATACGTTGCATAAATTGCATAATGCGTCTTACGCGATTACCCCAAATTTCAACTTTCTTAAGTTGAACTTGCTGTAATACAATATACATATTGTACATACATGTATGTGATACTATGTACACAATACGTAGATTGAAGCGTGTATTGAAGTTCTTACGAAGACAGTGATTTTCTTGTTACGTGCTCTGCACATCGAAATGAAACATTTGAAATAAAAGTTGATTTGGTCATATGGACCAAATATTCACAGTGCGAATACACACGAACTTAAATACAACACAATCTTTCCGGAGGCGGCGCAAAATTGAAAATTTTCGACACTGGAAATTACGAAAATCCTTAAATTCTTCTACGTGCTTTCACATATTAATGTATCTTCTCTTCCCACCTACTGATTTCCAGGTCCACCATATTCCAATGAAATCATAATCAGCAACATCTGTCATTTGGAATATTTTCAATTTTGCCCCGCGTCCGAAAAGATTGTATTGTATTTAAGTTCGTGAGTATTCACATAAATAAAATGGAAATTATTTCATAGTTTTTAGTGAATTTTTTTTCGAAGTCGGTTTAATTTTTTTTAATACAATTTTTTTGTAAATCAATTTCGCTTTTGCAGATCAAATTCAATTGAGGTGGAATGGAAATATTCTAGCGAGGAGGAAACGTTGAATTTTCCAGTTAAAATAGCTCCGAGTGCAAAGGTAGAATAGTTTTGGGTTCCGGGTTTCAAAAACCGGGCTCCTCCTTTCCACTGTGCAACACAGCAGCGCGGTGCTTTGCAAATTTTCGCTCGAATTCGGTCGGAGCAAAAGCATTTTTACGGTTCCGTACTTTCGAAAACTACAGTTTCAAAAAATCGATTTTTCGATCTGCCCTCCCACTTAGCTTCCTACGTTCGCGAGAAGATTCGAGTTGATTCGTGGCAAGTTTGGAATTGCGAAAACCAGGAGCTGGTCGGTAGGCCGAGCCATTCCGCCTTTCCTTACGTTCACCGATATTCAAGTAGAAAGTTGTCACTTCGTATGAAGTAAGTTTCATCGGCGAACCAGCCAGTCAGCAGACGGAAACGTTGGAATCGTTTGTGCTCAGCAGAACCTGATGCAACGAACGTTTCTTGCACGATATTGGTTTCCTGCTGACCGATCGCAAGTCGGAGTCTCGAAAGTACCCAGCTACCTGTAACTTCCTATCTCCTATCGCCATTTACCAAATACGCGTGTTCCGTAGTGCTTCCGTATTTACTGCTCGATCTAATAATAATAATCCAGCCGGTTAGCTAACCGTGAATCGTTGCTTCAACGCCCGATTTTTCATTGAATCTAATGAAAAGGACAAAGAACTGCTTCAAATGAAATGATGCCAGAGAATATTTATTTATTAGATTCATTCGCGAAAACAATTTTTTCACGTTTTCACAAAAGTTTCAATTCATAGCATTTTTTGGAAAAAATCGGTCTTCGGTTTCTCATCCGCTACATCGTGTGAAAATATCTTGGAGTAAAATGAATAAGAATGTGCTAAAGTAGAATCTTCAAGCTTTAAAATCAGTCCAAGTTTATTGCTGTACGATTGTTTTTTACGAAATTACAACTGATTAAATATTGTCGATTTCTCGAGAATCAGAAGTTTTATTTTCTATTAGACTACGTATTAAAATAAACCGCAGTTTATAGAAATTAAATCAACAGAATTTATTCAAAAACGAGTCGGTTTTAGAATTGCCCCTCTGTGGGGCTACACTGTAGGGTATGGAAAGAAACATTTAAAAAATATCATCTACCTTAATTGAATCGATGTTCAAAATGGTGTCCACTAGCGTAAACGGTTAAGAAATTACTTTCTTCATCTTTTTAGATTCAGAAAAAAATATTTGTTACGATGCTTGCCGAATTCGTCTCAGCCTAAGAGATAGTGTATAAAAAATTGTAGGTTTTCATATGAAAAACTGAAGGTGAGCACTTTTGGAAAACAAGGAATGACAAAAAATTTGGTAGAATCGTTTTCTCCTTGAACCATGTTACTTTAGCTAAAGAAACTTCCGATCGAACCACTAACAGCAGAATAATCTAACAATAAGCTGATCATTCTTCTGTGAAATTTGACTGGTTTTGCTAACGGAACTCACAGATAAAGTTGGTTCGAGTATCCACAATCTATGAGACCGAGGCGAGGGAACCGTTCGCCGTGAGCAGGTGCGTTAATTAGAGCATGTCGCAGCAACGTATCGCCTTGGCTGATCATTATTGTTATTATCATCGTCGATTAAGCGTAATTAAAGGACAGGCAATAATCGCGGCCCAGAGAGATAATTGAATCGTATCCGTCGGACGATCTCTTTCTGGTATACACTGGAGAAAACGACGATAAAGCCGAGGAAAACGACCGAAAAGTATTCTACTCGAGGCCTCGAATGCTGGATAAATATCGCCGCGGCATTCATCTGTTGATGCAACTCGTCTTCCTGGTCGCGACATCGGGTCGCGAGTGAAAGTGAACTCTCTTTTATGTTATCGCGCCATAACCTCGCCGAAACGATGGAAATCGAATGCTGGCTACGACGCGACGAGTCGGTCGAATGTTAGATGCTGTGAACAAATTATTACACTGTATGTACCGGTTAATGTCTAGCAACTTTTCTTTGAAACATTTTCTTATGCAACAAGTAGACTACGAAGAAATTCAGGTGGTACAGTTAAGTTAAGGGATCAAAGCCTGCGCACATATTACAATGGAAGTTGTATGAAACTTGATCAAACGAACTTTTATAATGAGATTGTAGGCATTTAAAAACCAGATACTTTGAGAACAGGGCATAATCTAGAGAGATTAAGGATTAAATTAAAATTAAGAATCCGAACAAGAACATAATCAGGGTTACCGAGTCAAGTATTCTTTATATTTTTGCAGGATACAAGCGAGACAAAGGAAGCGCAGCAAACCCTGGTTGAACAAACGCCGACGAAAGAGGACACTAAAGACATTAAACTTCAGAAAGAAGACGAAAACAATTCGAAATCAGACAGCGACAGTAGCGATCACGAAGATGACGATGATTACTACGATGACAACGAGTTCCCTCCTATGCACATTAAACTGCCGCTGCAGTTCAATTTCGACGATATTGCGGGCGTAAGTTTGGCGAAGTTATTCTTCTCTCCGATTCTATACTATACTATAAACCCGCAAGAATACTAGTTTTCGAGAAACTTTTGTTGGATTAATATTGGATGGGATATTTTCTATGGGATATGGGATATTTCTCTTAATAGTGATGTATTAAGGCACATGTTGATAAAGAAATTAGTAGTCATTGGATATATATGTGTAGTAGAAAAGAAATTAATGAATCAAGTCAACATTTTCTATAGCAAATGAAATAGTTCTGATCTCGGTTCTTCAGACTCTAATCCAAGAGGCACGCAGCAGGGTATCGTGCGTGGTAGAAAGACGAAGAGCCGATCAAGTGATGGATGGCGATAACAACAGAATTGATAACAACAGCACCGACTCTCGCTACCAAAGGCTCAGCGGAGAACGTGTCGCCATTCTTTGTGAATCCGGAAATCCTCAACAGGAGTATGTACATTATATTTAATTTTTTTTTAATTCAACATACATATGTGTATATGCACAGTAAAGTCCCAATCAATTCAACCAAGTCAATTCGCCTACCTACCCCTTGTATTGAGGGGGGGGGGGGCATACCCCGCGAAGGGCCAAAAAGCTCGCGAGCTGCCTCGGCCGCCTAGCAGCGTAAACATGCCGCGGAATCCGATACCGAGTCGAGTATATCGGTGTGAACCACTACTATTATATTATACTATTATCCTTGTTATGGGACTTTCACCAACTTATTTGTGGTATTTTTCTGATTAAAATCACACTAAACCTCTGTACTATACCATACTTGAGTTATAAACTTGATCTTCTACAACAGACAAATGAAAAATCTATTATAATCTTTTGCACTCCGCTCTAGCTGCGTGCCAATGTTTCCTGACATTTAAATTGGCATTTACTTTCAGACATCAAGATCAAGAGATGCTGACCCCGATTATCATTCCTCTGGGAACCGTTCAAGTGCCTCTTGGACCTCAATCTCAGGACCCAGGTTATCATCAATATCAAGTGCACACTCAGTATCAAGTTCCTGATATGCAACAGTTGCCTTTGAGCGATCCACGTGGATTGAACCATATCCCACCAGGAGTTCTTCCTCCTGAATTGCGACATCTTCCTCAGGTGAACACTGAAATGAGGCCGCCGCGAATTGGACCGCAGTCACCTATGATGGGACCGCAAAATCCCGCAATGGGACCACAAGTAAGTTTATTTTGTAATCCGAGCGTAATTGTTATGCAATAGAACTCCGTTTATATGAATAGATTGGCAGACACTACAGTGCCTACTGACCGTGAAACACTACTGACCCCGCTATCTATCCGTACTTATTGTAGTTCTGTTCTCTATACAGGATGTCCCTAGGAATCGCTATGTAAATGAATCGAAGTCCGTGTTCTAAAGTCTCTGTAACAGCTAACATTTAATGTTTCTCCAGATCGAAGTCCGTCGAATTCCCATCGAGTTGCGCCCCTTCCCGGTGAACTCCGTCAGAGGAATGCGCCCGCCCATGCCTCAGGAACCTCAAATGATCTTCCAACAAATGGAACAAACTCCCGGCGCATACGGCCAAGAACAGGGGTCAGCCATGATGCCTCCACCAGCACCGCAACCGGAGACTCAAGTTCACGAACAAAGGGTTATCTCGCACGTGATGATCCCGCAAACTGAGCAGCGACCACCCCAACCTCAGGTGCAACCTCAGATGCAACCTCAGATGCAACCTCAGATACCACCTCAAATGCCACCTCAGATGCAACCTCAACCTCAACCACAGCCTCAGCCGCAACCGCAGCCTCAGCCTCAGATTTCCGAGAGACCACGCTCTCCCTTCCAAGGAATTCCATTCGAAATACGTAGGATTATTCAGCAGGTGCCTTTGGAGATCAAAAATATCATTCAGCACATTACCGGTGAAGCGAGACCGGTTCCTGTACAGGTTCCCGAAGGTGCTCGCCGCGAGGTAATCTAATTTATCGTTAATTACGTACTACCGCCGTATAATATTTTTCGTATGTTTAATATGTACAAGAGAAACTTTGGCTATATGTACAGTGGCTGCGTGAACATACTGTATAGCTGAATTTACGGTGCCTTTTAGAACGTTCAAGAGTTTAAACCGATCCCGGAAGGAGCACAGCCCATCCCTGTGGGTCTTCCACTTCCGATAGAGGTCCGAAATCTATTGGAACATGGAAACATCGAGGGACGTCAGAGGCCGGATGGGTCAAACGAACAACAGGAAGCTAAACCTTTCCCTGGGCCGGAAGACGATAGCGAAGAGAGGAACTTCCCTGTACCAGCGGAAATTCGTAATATCATTCACCAGGTATGCGATGATTAGTCTTCATTATTGAAGGAAAAAATCGAAATAAACTTCACAAGCGGATGTTAACAAAAGTGAGCAAATTCTGGTTAGCTCGGACATCTAATATATCGGGAGCCTCGGGATTCGAAATTCAGCTACGGGTGAACAACAGGTAGCGTGGCCGAGCGGTCTAAGGCGCTGGTTTAAGGCACCAGTCTCTTCGGAGGCGTGGGTTCGAATCCCACCGCTGCCATATTTTTTTCTTCACTATTCATTTCACCACGGTCTGTATTAGCATAGCAATGAATTTAATTTTATTTAGAATTCCACAACACACGGCGGTCGATTATTTATAAATTTATTCGCACAATTTTTTTAAAGAATTTAGTAAGAATTTAATTCCCCGCGCGAAATGATCGAAATATCACACTTTGCGCCGCAGCGAGCAGGCGTGAAAAGATAAAAGATTGTAGTCAAAGATGCTCCGAACCCGCAACGCTTGCGACAATGTAAACATAAGTCGAAAAGAAGGAATAACCTTTGTTTCGTTTGACGCCTCGTTTTCGAGAAAATCGATTTTGAAAATTTACGTGCTATTTATAGGAATAGTCCGACGCGTCTGATCATGACCAACCGATTCTACTTCCTGCGTATACATACTAAGCACGCGAACCTGACGCGACGCGACGCGATGGATCTTTAAAGTCTATCTTCTCGAAAACGAGACGTCAAACGAGAAAATGTTATTCCTTTTTTCCGACTTAATTTTACATGTAGAATCATCCCCTGCCCGGTTCTACCAGCCACCCAGCCGCCCCCTGAATATCCTAGGAGATGATTAAGCCAATTTTGAAAGGAATTACCATATTTATAGAAAACTAGAAAAGTATTTATACATTCCTAAAAAAAGGAAGAGTATCCTAAACTAAACTATATACCCAATTGTAAATGAGATTGGCAGAAAAGAAGTATATAATATTTTGTGTGTTGCAGGTTGTAGAAGGAAATGCTTTCCCTGTGCCAAGATTTGCTCTTCCGTTGAGACCCGTGGATTCTTTGGAAATACCCGTTGAAGCTCGTGCCGAAGTAACGGAGCAAGAAACGGAGCAGCGACAGCAACAAGAACAACAGCAAACTCACATGATGATGCAACAACAACAGCACCAACAAATGCAACAGCAACAGCAACAAGAGCCGGAAGAGGATAGCCGTCCACATTGTGAGTATATTTTTATTGTAAATAGATTACAATACTTTGAGAGACTTTTGTTAAACGTTAACTACAGTTTCAAAATAAACGGCTCATTTATAAAACATTTGTTGCTGCTTTAAAATAAAATTTCAGTTGGTAAAAATGGCGGTAGTTATCGCGTAGATTACTATTTATATTACTATTTAAACTTTCTTTCTTTCTTCTGTCCGTCACTGTAACATAATATGTACATATATGATATTTGAAGGATCGATGATGAAACTAGCAACGATTTGTTCTTGATTGATTACAGATGTGCAGCCACGTTCGGTGCGATCTATTCCGGAAGCGTTCAACCATCGCCGCGAGAAACGCGTTCGTCGTTGCGCCTGTGACTGCGCTTGCTAATTTCACCCTCGATCAAGTCCTATCGTACCTGGCCGAACAGAACGTTCCAAAAGAAGAAAACATCCGCCCGGGAGCACACGCGACGAGTTTATGCGATTGAAACGGGATATATTGCACTCCTTCATTTGAATTTCGTTTTGTTATAAGCTTCGATCGTAAATACACGACCGGATACCGAACAAGAGAAATCCATCGAGACAGAGGGTAGCTGAAATTACAAAAGAACGAAGTTTCCTCAACTTCGTAATACAATAATTACCATTCTAAATGCACAAAACGTGTTGTGTTTTCTTTTAGGTTGATCGTACTACTTTTTGAAAGAGAAAAAACGATAAAGCAATTAGAAGAATCGGAATTGCTTCGGCGAAAAGGTCAATCTTTTCGTTGCAGGGTAGTTTCTTGCAAAATACTTTGTGAAAAATCTGTTGCCGTTTTGCACTGTGAAAGCATAGCAGCTGTTACCTTTTCATACTAATTGTAAGAATGTTACTGAGACTTTTGTTGAAATTATTTCACATTAATATATAACGATTTACTATATAAATACAGGTCGGAGCAATTAGATTTTAGGTGTCAATTATCGGAAACTTTTTTCTTTAGTCACCTTTAATATGCAGCAGACTAAACATTGATCGATCTATGATTGCCTTTAGTAGGGGAAGGGCCGACAAATCGCTATAGATTTTATATGAAACGCTAAAACGCCCAATTATTGGAAAGTAGGTGTATTCGTAGAGAGATATTCTTTGAGCTAACACACATACTTACATCGTAGTAGGCGTATTAACTTGGCTATCATAAGACTGCATATCTTGGTGCATTCATCGCTTAAAAAACTTAAGAAATCAATGAAACACGAATTTCTATGGAAAAGAACACAGTTTCCATTTTTATAGTCTATTAAAACCGTTAATACAGAAAGTAATATTTTATTTAACTTCAAGATCTGTAAATTCGTCTAAAAAATTTTATATTTACATCGTAGTAGGCGTATTAACTTGGCTATCATAAGACTGCATATCTTGGTGCATTCATCGCTTAAAAAACTTAAGAAATCAATGAAACACGAATTTCTATGGAAAAGAACACAGTTTCCATTTTTATAGTCTATTAAAACCGTTAATACAGAAAGTAATATTTTATTTAACTTCAAGATCTGTAAATTCGTCTAAAAAATTTTATATTTATATAATCATCTGCAGTCTAGTTATCTTCGGCGCACGCTAACGGCTACATGTAGAAAAGAAAGCAGGAAAGGGGAGGTAGAGATAAATCTGTGATTGTTTCATTCGTATTCGGTAAAATAAAGTGAATTTTTATCGAAATTGGATATAAACGCGTTCGAAACTTGAGACATTTGAAACGATTAGGCGTAATAAATGAACGCGATCAGCAAATTGACTGTATACCTATTGATATTTTCCGTGAGTTTTGTTTCAAACAAGCTATCGTTTCAACAGAAATAAGGTTTGATAATTCAACTGTGAAGCATGATAATTCGTGCAGCTTCGAATAACAGCTCCTTGCATCTACCCAAAATTGTTTATGATATAAACATTTTTATCATTATTCTGTATTTCTGTATTTCTGTATTACATACGCATACATATATTTTTTCATGACAATTAATAAAGCGACAAGAGTTTTGGTTAGACTAGATGCTCCATGAATATTTTCTTTTTATTTTCCATTCAGTCCTTCGAATCGTAGCGATTGTATCGCTAAAATAACGATAGCAATAATCGATATACATGTAAATATGATATGTATTTTTAATTTTCATTAAAGAGAATAACTGCTATTAATAATTACTAAATATTATTTGTCTGTAACATTCTGTTAAAGATTAACGAAACATAGAGGTGACGGAAAGCATTTCGAATTTGTTGAAATAGAAAATTAAACGATAAGTTAATCCTTAATATTAAAGTATACCATATTATTACTTATGTAAAATCTTGAGTGTTTATAAATAATAAATATTTTCTAAATAAATAAAATCTGTAACGAATGTATATGTATACGTGTAGGTACATGGTGTTGCAAAAGAAATAACGTATTTCTTTTGCAACACTACAGAACCATAATTCAAGTAAACTACAAAGGTAATTAAAACCTATTGGTATATATACTCTTTGTAAAATATATAACAACTGTTTTGTTTGAAATAATTGATATAGTAAATAATTACAGTTTTTATGCATATATACATATATAAATCTTTATTTGATCCCCTTTGAATATTATAACGCCCAGAGATAATAAACTACAAACTATTTTTACATTACGCGGGTACATAAACGCAATTTTTCCAAAATTTTCATTAAATATCTACATCGTAAACTAATCTAGTAAACTAATAAAAAGGTTATTCTGATTTAAAATGTGTGCTATCAATTATATATGTATGAGACGGCTATAATAAAGTCATTATGTATAACGTATAAGACATTTATATGATATACTATGTATACTTATATAACACTTATGTAACACACTGATAATTTCTATAGATAAATGTGCGTATAATGACATAGACCTATATCAGTTTAATTTTGTTTTATTTTTATTAGAATGATATTGTATGTATTCGAATAGATTCGATGAAATTTCAAATTGGTCAGATTTATTATGTCGATGCCCGAGCGTGAAGCACGTGACTTGAAACGCCGATAGCGCATGCGCAGTCCCACATTGTGCTTCACGTTGTATAAGGGCAGTTATAAATATTATTAAACGTGTGATGTCGTTTTGATTCTGTGCATTATTATTGTATTGTATTGTGATTTTCTTTGGGAACAGTGTCGACAAATGGTACAAGGAATATCCATTGTTCCACGCTAGCCTAATTACGGATATACTGCTTTGTTGAAGGTAAGCCGTTCGGTGAATACGTCGCGCCGACGATCATGACGTAGCACATTTTAGATTTCACAATTCAATGAAAAACTAAATGTTGATAGATGAATGAGTTTTAAAACGATAACAGAACAAAGGACGAAGAGTTTTGATATCGTCAGTCTAATCGGAGTCATCAATACGAAATGATGAATTTTGATGGAGAAAAAGGATCCACGAGATTCTTGTGCTCACGCAATATTTGTTGCCGTCACGCAACAACTAAAACATATAACAGTTCAAAGTAAATCAAATCAATAACTCCTTAATTCGTCTTTAAGCGATCCATTTAACATAATCTTAATCTTTCACTTTTCATTTGATTGGATGTGGATCGTCTTTGATGCAGATGCCTATTAACTAAATACATATGTCAATGTTTTAGAGCATTTAGAAATTTCGCAGACCGTCTGGTTTTGATTGTCCTGCCAGCTGAACTGAGCGAGGAGTATGGATGAATTACAGAACCTGAACAATAGCGAGATGAATCAATGTACATACGATAACAACAGTAGCAATAATAACAATAGATTGTTGGAATATCTTCAGTTGGATAACCGTACCAACGATCCGCTCGGTAAGTAACCAACAGAAATTTATGATGAGATTATTTGCGATGTACATAGAGATTATTGTAATAATAAGAATAATGTTACGTGTACATGCGTGTATAAACTTGTAGGCGAGCCAGAACTAACAATGAATTTAAATGATAATTCTGTGCAATTACCGCTTCATCCGCTGGAAGAGTTAGAAGAAGATATGTTTGATTACGATACTGATATTTCAGTGCAGGATGTAAACACAGAATCTAAGGTACGTAATGTAATGTGGAAAAGGTAACATTCTTTTAGCTAGACCCTATAGAAAGACTAGAAAATACTTGGAAAAGTTATTTAGTACCACTTACGTCTTCAAAATTATTTAGTATTGAATAATCGTTTCTTAGTTTAGAAAGGATATTGGCTTGCAAACAAATTTGGGTAAAGTTGCTGATGATGTGGGTCCTTAGTCCTTGCTGATTTCGATGAGGTTGAAATATCTGATAAAACTCAACATATTTTGAATAACTTTTTCCTTTGAAATAGTTGGCAGTCGACTTTAGTTTCAGAAATAATAGCAAAAAGCTATTGTAAGTTTGAGTTAGGTCTGGGTTAGGTATATGGGTTACCATATATGGTAAAAAAAACTTTACTTATAAATACTGCCAGTAAAAGATCGATGAAATAACAAGGTAAAAGGATATTTTTCAATGTTTGTTTATTCAAACTAATGAGTTAAGATTTATATCTTAGGCTTTCTGGTTCTGTGTTTTACATTAAAAAAATAAAAGTCACAAAGTATCGGGCAAATTTACTTTTTAAATACATACAACTAACAGAATGGTACAACTTATTTCGGCGAAACTGTGTCAAATTGACACAAGGGACGGATCAGGGTTAAAAGATTGTTTCCTAGTTTGGTAAAGATATTGTTTCTTAAAATTTGTAATAGTAATTTTATTTAGTCTAGAGGTTTAGGTTTTTTAGGATTAATAATATAGCTGAATTTTTAGGAGCAAGTTGTACCATGTAGTCAGCTGAGTAACAGTTATAAATATCCCGAAGAGCTTACCATATCCGACGATGAGGTAGACGAAGGCATATTTGAAGATGAATCAGTGTCTAATTTGGTGTTATTGGGCGATAACAACACACATAACTCTGAACCTCCGTGAATAGCCACAGAGTGTAATTGACGTGTTTTTTGTACGGCATTGGCCTGTGCTAATTTGCTATGCAATATCCTGTACTCCTCAAATTTTCGATCGATCAGGTCCACCGAACACATTGAGTTTGTTAAGACTTGAAATACACTGATTTACTATTTAAATGGACAAGCTCGCTTTACAGGCAAATATTGCAATGTCGATTTAATACTCGGTATAGAACAATACTTCAACAGGAAGCGTCTTTGTTGTAATGTTATTGTTATGCGATACGTAAGATATATTGTATATCTTCAAAGCAATAATTTAAGAATAGACATAGCCAAAAATATACGATATTTTACTGCATATGGTTATATTTATTTTTATCATATGTATGAAGTATGTGAATTCATCCTCATGTAAATATTATTATGAATATATTTATTAACATGTCCACACTTTTCGGTTCTAAATACACGTAATGCGAATGGAGTATAAAATTTTTTCTTCGTGCTAATAACACCGACGAGATACTACCAAAAACTGCCAGCCTTACGGGAGTTGGTGACGTTGGTTTGGTGTCACCCGAATATTTCGGTGTTCTCTTACGCCCTCTTGGATGTATTCTGGCTGGAGTAAGAAACAGAAGATCATCGACGTGATCTCGTCGGTGCAGAAGACCACTGAGGAGATTCTCGTCGGTGAGAAGGCAAATCGTCACGGAACCATATGTAGTTACTTCATATGTAGTTACTTCGTATTAACTTCATCAATCGATTGAACCAATCGTCGATTTTTCGATGATTTCTTTTTTTAATCAACGATTGACAATTAACTTCATTAATCGATTGAATCAATCGTCGATTTTTCGATGATTTCTTTTTTAATCAACGATTGACAATTAACTTTATCAATCGATTGAATCAATCGTCGATTTTTCGATGATTTCTTTTTTAAATCGTACACATTAATCAATCAATCATGATTAAAATTTTAATCGATTAATGCCCAACTCTGCTGAATAGCACAGCAGCTGGCAATCTTTAAAAGTATCTCGTCGGTGGCACAGTGATTCTTTCTATCCTGGAATATCCACTGATAACTTATCAGTAACAAGTAGCCAATGATTTTACCATTCGAAGGAAACTCGTAGCTTCGTAGTCCGTTCGAATAAATTCCGTCCAATAAATTCCAGCAATCAGTGGAGAAGAATCGAAAGTCGGTATCATGGAGGATTAATTATGGTTGGCCGATGATCGCGGATTTCGAGGTCATTGACTGATCGCGGATAAACAGGGTAACTATTTCGATCGACTGACGGAGAATCCACCTCCCTGTACTTTAAACCCGTTCGACTTGCATGTATCTGACGTATCGATCAAACGAGAGAAAGAGAGAAAGAATGTGCAATTAAACGGTAGCTTTTGCCGTGTATTTCAAGGACCTTCGTCTTTTTAAATAGGATGTCCTATTTTCATATTAGCAAGAGCCTTTCGAGAAACATATTCGATCGTTCTTACAGTTTCTACGTCCGATATTGAAAGAGAAGTTAAATAGAATGAATGGAAAGGATAAAGTGGACGATTATTGCTTTATTGCTCCACAAAATACCCCTTCTCATCCAATGCCATCCTCCGGATAGCTTCTCAATACATTTACGAAATTGCTGTTCCTTTATTGCTGAACGTTCTTCCTGAATTTCAACACTAAAACTACTGAATGCTATATACATATGATGTATGTAATATACGTCATATATTTAATTATATACATACACACACACAGAGATACACCTATTGCTTTACATTTAAAATAAGATTGTGCTAAGGACTGAACGGATGTTCAGTAGCCTTCTTGGGTATTGCATTTGGTGCCGTCTAAAACTCGAAGTACCACCACTGATGTGGACTCTGAATGTACTTAAATGTATCCTCTGTCTCTAGTCTCAGATTGATACTGAAGTGCCCGATCCAAACTCTCTTACCAACTACCCCCACGCTTAGGTCTCCTGACCGCCCCCTTGGGGTCTCCCCAAGTGCAGGGTGGGGGTGGCCGCTGGTGTTTCCCAGATGTTTATGGTACGGTCTCTTGTACTGTTGAGTGCTGACAAGAAGCTCCCTGGCAGGAATGCGGTGACGTAGGCAAGAATGCGCGCCCGATTGGTTGGCTTGGAAGGGGCGCGCCTTCTATTGGCCGAAGCGGTCACGCACACACTACTACTGTTATGCAGAACGATAGACCCCCCTTACCTCTGTGCCCCCCGGGGAGCTTCTTGTCAGCACTCAACGGTACATATCAGGGAGGCTAAATTGAATGCATAAGTCAAGAAATATTCCAGTTGTGTTCGTTAGTATGTGCCACACTCCCAGATGATCGACCGTACCATAAAGTCATTTCGAGGGTCCTTGCCTTAACAGATTGTTTATTGAAAATTGTATTCACGAAACTTGCTAATTCTCTGTCTCGCCCAACTACGGTCATTATTCCAAACGGACATGTTCCCACAGAAAAGAAGGTAGTTTTTGGATTTTGCACTAGACAACGAGATTGTATATTCACTGTAAAAATGAGCAACGCGGGAGATGAAGCATTTCTGCATCTCGTAACAGTTCCGTTCTTTCGCCAGACCGCAATGGCACCGGGAATAAGGACGTAGGGGGTTGGAACACGCTCCTTGACGTCCTCGCCGCAATAGAAACCGTCAGGATATGATAACGATCCACGAACGACGGGGAATACACGTTAGTATCGCGCACCGGCGTAAATTACGCGGATATGGGTCTTTACCGCAGACGTTTGGCTTCGACGTCGTAATTCAGCACGGGCTTGCATTTAGGGAACGAACTTCCCAGCCGAGCTTCCATCCACTAACGAATGGCCGGGGGTACTACGAAACTGTGCTTTCATTCTTTCCGCCGTGGTCATTTGCTGAGGCCCGTTTGATTCATTAGTGTTTTTGCTGTTAATTCGTCCTTACCCATAGTAACTTTTCATTTTACTTATTGGGGCAGTTACTTTTGCTTTCCGACGGAAGCAGTACCTTATTCGACCAAGTATGTAGTAAGTTTCGCTTTCGAATGAAAACGTGAAATGATTAAATGTGTAGGTTTCAACTGAACAATAGGTGGTCAGTCTTTTTTAATAAGAATAACCTCATTACTCTTTCTGAGGTTGCTGGTGAATATTGTATGTAGTCAGTGTTGGGCAAATTTTATTCATTCCCACGAATTACCCGATGTTCGTGCTGAAGCAGGAAGTTTGATTTTTCAATTTAAGTGGGATAATTGTTCCTGTAATAGGTAAATCGATGAGTTCGAGTTGCAGGATGATTTGGGAGAAGTCTGCGAGTGCAAAGAGTTAATGGCCGTGATACTAGTCGATTGGTTCTTCGGTATCGAGTCTTATCAAGGCCGTGGGTCACCGAGGTCGTTCGTTAAGACACAATCCGGTCGGCTGGCATCGATCCCCGATATTTGTTATGAAATATCTGTCAATCGCATGCGAGCCGGCTATAAAACATCCCCCGTCCGGCCAACGATTTTTCGGGGTTCAGAACTGGAGCTTCGTTTTGCACTGGATCGCTCGCTAACAAAGTTTCACCGAGGATACGGGCAGCCCGAATTACACTGATACCGTTTCGCACTGTTCCAAACATGTCCTCTTTACGATCCTGTCGTGGAATTGTTTAAGCAACGTCTCGACATCAAAAGAGCCATTATTTTCTAATTTTGGTTGTACAAGGATTACATCCTCTTTCGCTCAGAATTAATTCTCTTCTGCTCGGCTGTATTATCCAGCTTGCACTATTGTTTGCATTAAATTAAGATTTATATCGATTCTCTATTGTTTTCAAACAATATTTCACTAGCTTAATGGTCTTGAAACATTTGTAAATAGTAGACAATGCTTGTTCTGATGTTCTTGACAGGTGTTATTTTGGGGGTTGTTCTTTAAAAGCTCCTCGAATTAATTCCTATATAATTGATTTTTAATGTTTATAAATCTCCGCAATGAAAAATATAATTGAATTCGTGTCCTGTCTTTGAATATAATTTTTCTTCAGAAATGAATAAATCAATTCAGTGGCGCCATTTCGTCTCCATTACAATCTAGACATGAAGAAGTTAACAAACCTTTCCCCCAGTTAATGGAATACTAACATCGCCCCAATTTGATTTACAAAATATTAATGTAACAATTACCATGCACGAAGGTTAATGGAGCAGAAAACAGTGCGCAAAAATTTGGAGCAATTTCGAGCGAAATTTTCATTGATTAAGTTCCTCAAATAATTTTAGTAGTGATTAATTACGTTCTAGTACCGTTACATTGCTGTAATAGAGTATTTTCAACGAACGCGTGATCATTGAAAAATCAAATATTTTAATATCTGATTCGAAAGATCAAATTCATGCAGAAAAACTACCTTTATCTGACCGAGCTTGTGGCAACTTCGGTCTAATGTAATTCGAATCGCTGCTGGCAATCTACTGAAATATTATCGCGTACGACTGTTTACAATACGCTCGTCCGAAACAAGTCACTGCCGACGAGCATTTATATTTCGTTATCCGCGCTATGCACTGATCACAGACTAACACCGCGAAGCCTGCCTGAATAGCAAGCGTTTCAAATTGAATCGTGTGAATTTCGTTTTGTGAAACTTTACAATGTCGCAATTGGGGCAGTCAATAATGTAACAAGCGTGGTTGCATGTATACATTAGGAAATCGGTCGCAATCTGTTTCAAATCAGTTCCTAGACTCGGCGAGTTAAATATGCATGGCCGGAGGACCTGCATGCATTCCCTTCGTGCATTTGCAGAAAACAGCACCAGCAAGGTTTCTATTTCCAAATGTTTTTCGCCGTCACAACAGTTGTAGACAAATTCAATTTGCTCTGCATTAATAATATTTGTAGGAAATATATAAAAATACTTCAAGTACAGTGTTACAGTACATAGCTAGCATTGATAAATACAGTTACATAGATTAGATAAGTTAGATAAAAAGAGTTACACAGCATTACACCATTTTTTAAATCCCTGTGACCTTCAACATTTTCTGGAAAGTTGTCCCACCATTAAGGGACCCAAAGTCCAAAGGTACGAGGGAAATATTTTTCGGAATAACATGGAAAGCAAATAAGGAAATGCAATATACAAAAGTTTCACGACATTAAGAATGATTTTCTTTTTTTTTATTATCTGAAATGGCAAATAATAGGTGTGTAATTTCAAAGTTATACGGAATTAGAGGGTCGGGAATGATTTGTCCTGCATGCAAGGTCCAATTGTTTAAATTCTTCCGACCCTTCACATTTTATGGAACGACCTTCCACCACCAAGAGTCTCAAAATCACCATAGAAACTTTGAAATAGCGCTCACAAACGAAAGCAGGGCTTTCCCGTGGGGGTGAGTAAGCGGAGTACATAGTTGTCTGCGTGGGCGTCTGAAGCTCGTCTGCAGTCTCGTGACTCGACGAGCGTACGTCGATCAAAATTAATACTCCCATTACAGTCTCCTCGTAACTTTCCTCGTGCAGGGTAGTTTGGAATAGCGGTGGGCAATAGTTGTTCGAAATGACGAGTAAAAAATATCGAACGAAAATGGTGAATCGCTTTAGCCAATAAAATTAACTGAAAATTAAAGAAGCTTTTGACGCAATCTACCAATTCCAGTAACAGTGAAATTAAAAGTCAGGAGCCCGGCGTTTCAATTAATCAGGTATACATCTCGAATGTTAAAACGAAGTGAAACCGTATTTGGTGGATGCGAGTACGTGTTGCGCCATTGACCTCTCTGCTCGCATCCCTTCGCCCAATCCTGGAAAAGGGTGCAATCGAGCTGTCGGGCGAGGTCAAGCGGCTGCACGGAGCGGGTCGGACCGGGTTCGAGCGGGTCCAGCATGGATCGCGTGGAGAGCGTGTATGCCCGCGGAGCGGATGATTTTTCGAGCGGTGCTCCTTGGAGCGCGTGCGCCCGCTTCGGCCAACTCGGCGTGGCCGTTTTCGACTGCACACACTGACGAGACTCGCTGCTTTCTGCACGGTAGTGTGTAGACTCCGTTACACGTGTCCGGGCCCGTGTCTGTGCTTGACGCGGCTGCACACCAGAGTGCACGCCGCCTAAAAACTCGGAACCGAGCCAGCCATCGCATCGCCTGGAACAGCGTATCTGAAGCTGGGAATTCGACTAATCGCGCGTGTATCCGCGCAAGACTTTTCTTTCGCGTTCTGTTTGCTTCCATCGCGAACAAAGGCTTCGGCCCGCTGGATGCTGGCTGGAAAGAGCGAAATAGAGATACAGAGAGGGAGAGAGAGAGAGAGGGACAGGCAGACAGACAGAGAGAGAGAGAAAGAGAGAAATATAATGGGAGATAGGGGATCTTGAAGACGGAGGAAGATAGAGAAAAGAGGGTCGAATCGGTGAAAACCGTGGAAGTCGCTTGGGTGGGGCCAGCCAGCCTTAGATCTCGCGGCACCAGGATTTACGATGGTTTGGCGGGAACATATTTGGGTCGGCGTTTGTTATCGGTCGCGTGAGAGCCTCGCGGCTTTCCCAGGACCTCCACGGTACTGTTACGTCAGCGACGATGACCGAACAGTTCCGAGACCTGGTGATACCAAAGGTCGAAGGACCTCCACCGTACCTTTACATGAGTAAGAATGGCCAAACAGATCCGTGACGCTTTGGACCAGAGGACAGAAGTCCTCGGCTTCTGCAGGACCTCTAGGATCTTGTTAAGTGAGCAAGGATGTCTATACAAGTTCATCATGCTTTGGACCAGAGGCTGAAGGATCTTCTAGCTCTCCAGGGGCTCTACTTCTTGCTACTTGCGCGAGGATGATCAAAACGGCCCATGACGGTATGAATCGGTGGACAAAGGACCTCGCAGCTTTTAGGACCTTCAGCATCTTGTGAACCGAGCAAGAATAACCGAGTGAGGACGTGACCCCTTGAACCGAAAGTTGGAGGACCTTCCAGCTTCTCCGGGACATCTACAATCTTGTGACCTGAGCAAGAATGACTTGGAAAGCTCGTTAGGCTTTGGACCAGAGGGCAAAGGACCTTCCATCTTTTTAGGACCTTCATGATCCTGTTACCAAAGTGGACATGATCAAACCTCCATGACGCTTTGGTCCAAAGGCCCTTTGGCCTGCGAACAGTGGCCCTCAGAACCTGACCGGCTCTCGAGGGTTGTTTGAAAACTGCTCTCTAGTATCCTGCGAATCTTTTGGGGGGGGGGAGGTTGAATTCGACGCGACGGTGCTGCTCACAGCAGGACGTTCGATAATGGGGGTGGTTCCACCTTTCGACTCTCTGCCTACTCGAGAGACGTCGAAACTTTCGAGGGTAGTGTTGCGTTATAGATGGAATCGAAGGAGAGCACACGCGAGACACGTATATATATATGTGTTCACCTGCACAGGCCTGGAGGTTTCACCTGTGTCCGATGATCGGACAGCATCTTTCGATGTCGATAATCCCCCATCGAGCTCATTAATTGGCCATACGGCAACTTTGGCTACCTGTCTCTCCTCTTCGATCGATCTTCTCGCCCGACGGAAGTTGTACGCGATTCGCTGAATCGTGCCACACGAACTTGTTCGGGATTATCTCGTCGGTTGCATCTTGATGCAAAAGTCAGGAAGCAGAGGCGCACAGGGTCGTAGGAAGGGGCGCGATAATTGGACTGCAGGTCTTAATGCGTTTGCGGAGGACGGTGCTGAGGAGGTCTTTTATTTGAACTAGCTGGCTGATGAAGTGACACATTTTTGGATTAGGCGTACGGCTCTTGGAGAGGCTGACTTCTGTTTTAGCAGGACGACGAGTACACTGCGGATCTCTATGGAAAATAAAAATAGTCTGTGTAGTACTAAACTGAAGCGAAATTTCATTCTTTCCTTAACCCTCGAACAACCGGAAGGGTCCATCCCCTCCATCCATAAAAGTGGCTATTTTACATTACCTTTTTGATGCTAATATTTTACACTATTTTTTAATAACATGAAGAAACAAATTTGCTGAATAATTTCTTATGGATGCATCTTTCC
Organism: Lasioglossum calceatum; assembly: GCA_963966675.1. NCBI lineage: Eukaryota > Metazoa > Arthropoda > Insecta > Hymenoptera > Halictidae > Lasioglossum > Lasioglossum calceatum. The sequence continues at coordinate 4,081,358 of OZ016541.1, forward strand.
AATCCCAACAATCGAGAATTAACAATATTGGGACGCGTCAGGTTTTGCCACTTTTGCTAAAAACTTAAACATCCTATAACAATAAGATAACAATTAAAGATCAGCTTTGATTCGTTTATTTTAGTGTTGTATATAATAAATTGCGAACGCTAGCATCACAGTGTTTGCGATTTCCGTTTTAAAACCAGATGGAAATGCAAGAAGCGGAATTGCAGTTTTTTTAGTTTAGGTTGCCCTTCTCTTGTGCAGCACGCTCGCGTTGTGTAAACTGAAAAAAACACCTCCGCTCGCCGCTTAACGTGTTCGAGCGTGTTTGTGTTATCAACAAGTGACTTAATCAATCATCATAGCTCCACGCTATTAGCCCTTAAGTGGACTACTGGGAACGCCACGGATCTATGCAATTTTAACACCAATCTGGCGCGCTGGGGCTTGCGAGACTCTACGAAACTTTTTTTAACGGACGACAGTCTAGCCATATTTAGCATAGAAATTACAGGAAATTTCTTGGACTATCTAACTCGTCAATCTTTTGCAAAAATGTATGTTACCCTTTTTAAATAGTTGGACGAGAATACTCTCGTAGTTTTATGTAACGGATCTGTCGTAAAGGTTGGGACAGTGCTTTTTCCCCACATTAACGCACTGGAAACACCAATGTCATGATTGTAAACTTTACTTCTGTTTATAAACAATCTTTTCACGAGTATTAGAAGCAACAAGTCGTGTTCAGTGTAGGTGTGTCAAGTAAAGGCTAAAATATATGTCCTAAAATGTTTTATTGTGTTCCTTATGAATTCGTTTTTAACTGACAAATTTTTCAACCCGGATATATTGGAAAAGTATTTAAACGTTACATTTTCGAGGCTCCAAATATATAAACGAAAGTAGGTTCGAGTCAGCCCCAGCACGCAGTGGATAAAAAAACAAAAATGTCTCCGGCAGCGAGGCGAAGCAGAGCCTTAACAGCTGACCAAGAAAATCTGTAAGAAAGGTTGTTCTCCAAGTTTCGAGCACAGGTTAGAGTGGGTGGCTTGGGCGTGTGGGTGGGCATAATTTTGTCAACGAGCCGAGGCGTTACGTCGTAGAGCGAGTGGAACGAGTGGAGGGCCTCTTAAAATGCTACGCCCAAGGTTCGGCTCGAGGAGGAGCGCGTCCTTATTGGGGGATAACGAGCAGATAGTCGGGAATACAAGGAATTATTACGGGCGAGTGTATAATTCCATTCCAGCTGTAATAAAAATGACAGCCGGCCGAGGTCAGCATCGGTGGGCTGAAAACGGGTTGAAGGGAGTCGAAAAGGGAGTGGTGACGTGCCGCGACCGCGACCGCGGCCACCCTGAACCGAGTCCGAGGAGCCTGAACCGAGCCGAAGCCCAGCACGAACCGAGCCCGACCCGAATCGCTCCCGAATCAGACGTGTGTCGCTTTCATTCCGGTTCAAGGCGGATTTATCGGCTTGCGTCGGAACTTCGTAACTCGCGGATTCCTTTTTTTCTTCCATTCCTGGCCGGCGACGTCTCCTTTGTTAGAATCCCGTCCACCTGGTCAGGTTTAACGTTTCGCTAGGTCTATCCTCTCCGTATCGATCCACAGCCAAGAAACTCGTTCGCTCGTCAAATTCGCGGAGCGATCCACACAACGGTGCTCAGAGCTTTAACATTTAACATATGAAGGGGTGTCACTCAGCCCTGTACGACAGGGTCCCAAAAATGTCGGGAAACGTTGTGCAAACAACGGGCATGCCGACGCACTGTGCGCCGCGTTGTAGCCGCGGTCTGATTCGTCCGCGTTTTTCGTTAATAACTCCTTAAAAATGCATTGGTGGACATTTTTGCCAAGGAAAAAGTTGCTTCAAATGATCTCGACAACCATCCCATTCAACTTTTTCCTTGGCAAAAATGTCCACCAATGCATTTTTAAGGAGTTATTAACGAAAAACGCGGACGAATCAGACCGCGGCTACAACGCGGCGCACAGTGCGTCGGTATGCCCGTTGTTTGCACAAAATTCCACATCTTAAAAACTATACGTGGTATAAAAAAAGTTATAGGGTACGGGGAAGAGTATATGATGATTGTATTTGTTTGATATTGTTGTAACCTTGAGAAGCTCTATGAAGGTCACTTTTAAAATTTCATGCGTCGATGTATATTTTTGATTATGTATTCTAATAGGTGAAGTTAAGACATTTTCAAAACACTACAAAAACATTATTTTTGCATAAACCGTTGTCAAGATATAAGTATCTAAGTTTGACGGGCCGTCTATGGCAAATGTCAAAATCGACTGTTTAGTAACATGGTTATTTTCGTTAGTTATATATACAATAAATAATAATAATACTAAAAACAAAACAAAAAAAATCTGAGAAAATTGTTTAAAAATTTTCGGGCGGCTGGGGACAGCTAATTCTAGGGTAATAAAAATCATGGGGAGTTTTGAGGAGTATTTTTTTAAACCTTCATTAAAGTTACAAAAAGCGTTGCAATTTCTGCTACTAACGATAAGTCCACTCCAAAAAAGTAAACACGAGAATAATCCGATAAACACGTTCGACCTTTCAATGTTCAGTAAAGTAAAATCCACCGTCATCAATTCTAACTTTATTTACTTATCACTTTTGTAATAAAGCGTTTCTGAGCAAACTTCAAATAACATTGATTTCTTATTTCCACTTGTAGGATATGCTCCCCAAGTTTGTGCATTAAAACCCGGGACAATCTGTATAATTGCGGATAAATTTCCCTATTTATATGCTCGCCACTCATTATTTTTATTATTTGTACTAAAAAAAAATCACACAGATACTTCAGGTGTCACTAAATATGTGTGCAATATCCCGATGCAAACATTTCAATAGTTCTTTCTTGAAATATTCCGAAAAATGGCCTCGAAAATCAAAACTCCTTAAGAATTTCGAAATGAAATATTATATCATCCAAACTATGTGTAACAATATTATATTTATTAACCACAATTATATCATTTAACACTGAACCTACCGAGGCTCAAATGTGACTGTTACATGTTCCCTTATAAAAATGACAAGATTGATTTTATTTAGACTTTGTGCGGCTCCTATTGTAATACGTGCACTACTAAAGATATCTATAAAATCGTTTCTTGTGAAATCAGTTTTATTACTTCTCCAATTGTAAAATAAAAAACCTGGGACCGGTCATTTTGACCGGTGTTGGTAGGTTCAGTGTTAAATGAACGTGTTAATTGTGAAGATATCCAATTATTTGTGGAGAATGCGAACAGATATGGCACGCTAAATTCTTGCTTCCTCTTCCACAACGAACCTTTCGGAATTCATTGGTTTCGTAGCATCTGAAAACGTCGCCGACGACACAGCGCGCAGCGGTTCGCAGGAACGGGACGCGATTATGGTTGGCGCGTCTGACGAGGGGAACCATACTTAGTGGTTCTCCTTAGCTCGTTCGGATGTGCTCTCTTGATTACAAACTTTGCGCCGAGCTTGCTATTGTCGTCGTCAGGGCGACGTTGAATTGGATATGTTAAGTCGCTCGTTGCGAGTTGCGATAGCTGGCTTGCTAACCGCCACGCCGCGCCGGTTCCCTCGGTGACGTTCACTGTTGTTTCTGCGAATGCTTTCGATGGAAATCGATGGAAACGCGCCCCCACAATGTGCTCCACTTTATGGGGGTGACGGTGAAACTTGTTCACAGAGCTATTGGAGCGATAGGGATTGACAATTGATACTTGCGTTGCAATTTGTTGCGATCCGGCATCCGTCAGACGGGAAATAAAAGTAAAATGGCGAAGAGGTGCTCGTGCATGTAACGTGACAGATATTAAATAGCAATTTTCTACAGTCGTTTCCATAAAGTCTGTGAAATAATTGAGCCATTTATCGCGAAAATGATGCAAGTGAAAAGGGATTATTGGATAACACTGCGGATTTTTATGTAAATTAAAAATGTCTGCATTTTTCAAAATACTTTTGACCATTTTAAAGAGTTAAAAATAATACTTACTATCGAAAATAATAAACGTTTCGAATTTTTTTCGAAAACAGTTGGAATAAGAGAAGAGGATATCCCATTACGTAAGCATTCACAATGGATTTAGATTTTTAATCTTTTTTTATGTTACTGATCTTAAATGACCTTGAATGACCTTGAATGAGTCTATCGTTGAAATTGTCTCGTGAAGGGCTACAAACTTAAGAGAGTTCAAAAATATGTAGTTCCATTGAAAAGAACTAGGTTGACCTTCAAATCTCCTAAGCACCTCCACCTGAAAAATAGTTATGTACACCACGTAACGGGCCCCTCCATGCCAAACAACTTTTGTCTGAAACATTTCTTCCTGTGTGTATAGATACATTCCTTGGCTTAGGTGACTCGCCCTGTATATTGGGAAATACACTTTGGAAAATTGTTGGAAATTGTCATCGACTTTTTCCTCTTGACAGTGGGAACTTTCCTCAAGTGTACAGGCCTAATTCGCCATTATTCGCGAGCACACCAGCCTCGTGAAACTAATCGCAGTTTCTGCTCTCTTACGGAAGGCCGAGACCACTCGAGTTGACGATTTGATTAATCGATAGGGGAAATTGTTTCGGCGAGATCAAGCTATACGCAGTGCCCGATAAAATAGTTTCGAGCGTCCGGCAAACGCAATTACTCGCCGCCAGAAAAACGTAGCCCCGATTTTCCAGATCAATGGACAAGGAAGCCTGGTATGAAGACATTCGTATCGAGGCAGTAGTATTCCGCTGCAATATGTCGGCCGAAACATTATTGCATCGATTCGCGGATGCGTCGCGGAACTCAATCCATCGTTTTAGAACGAAGTTTTCGTTAGCGAAAATCATCCGGAAATATACTAATTCATTGAAGAAAATGGGGCCGGGATGAACAATTCGAGCAACGCACAGTTAAACAAAAAATTTCACTAACAATTTATCTTAGGATTCCGTCTTGGGATTTCCATTTCGTGGTAATTGAACAACCATTTTGAATACTTGAGCTTCAAATTTTTTTCTTTTTTTTGTCGACGCTTGTTCATTTTTTACACACATTTTTCATAGCTTCAATAATTTTCGAAAGTCCTATGACTGAGCAAGTTTTAATATAACCTCCAATTATAAATAAACTGCAGATCTGTGGGGAAAATAAAAATTGCCGGATTGTAAGGAACTGATGAAGAAACAGTAGACCAATACTGTGCACATCAGACCACACCACCGAAGTGAAAACTTTTATGGCAATTGTACACCTGTCTGTTTCTCGCTCGCTCGGCTAAATTCGGCTCCTCCGAGTTTACCCGAATAGCGTTTCACCTCGGACCGTGACGTTTTCACGAAGAGCAGTTTTCATTTCAATAAAAATGAATTTCCTCGTTGAATAATTTTAGTAAGTCGAGAATAATATAGCAACATTCAACTTGTTTAATGACTTTACAATTTCATATTTGATCGACCCATTTTTGTCTAATCTCACTCTAAATAACGTAACTTAATCATTTTGTTTGGGATTATTGTGTACAAGATTTTCAAGCTTCCATTTGGCACAGCACAATTATTGAAAAGCCTCCCAGTAGCACACAGGCTCCCGGTAGATGAAGTGTTAAGTGATGGATTTACTTACTGCAAGTATAATTGCTTGGATCTTCAGGCTGCGAGTCTGAAAGAAGATAGCTGCGAACTTATTCAATCTGCTAAGCCTTCCATCAATATTTTAAAGGGGAGAAAGAAAATGTTAGATCTGTAGGGAATAATACAATAAGATCAAAGGTAGAATATAGACGTCATAATACACGAATGAGCAATTTGACTATAACAAAATGGGAAAAATTGCAAATACCTTTATGAGACGCTTACAAAAAGTCACTCACATGATTGATGGCACACACTTGAAATCCGAATGAATTCCGCAAATTAAAAATAGTACACATTTTTCGTTAATGTTTATCGATCAAAGATAATGAAAGCACACTTCAGTTTTTAAATTTCAGAAAGAATTTTTTATTTTGGTCCAATATTTTTCTCAATTTTTTCGAAAACCGTTTGTTTGACGAAAAAAAGTAATATAACATGACGCAGCCTGTCCAGATCTATAGGTTTTGTGTAACGTGTTTTTCGATGCGATCATCAATTTAGCAGATATTCGAGAAAAACAATTTTTTTGGATGATTTTAATGTTCAAGTGCCTCGAGGCAAGTTCCCCGTTACCCAATCGAGCTCATAGTTTGCTCAGATATTTTGGTATTAATTGGAACAATCCTTGATGCTGTAAAAGAAATTTTGAAAAAAATTTTTGTCAGGAGTAAATAAGAGCCACCCTAATATACACATGCTGATAATTTCATCGAATTATTTGCCCGAGTCTAGGCAGGAAAATGAGAGAAGGCAGAATTGATTGGTATTAGCGGTCGGCGAGTAAAAAGTGAAAATGTTATTTCAGGGGAGGAGAGATATTGCACGGCGAACATAAATAGCAAAAATGGTGGCGTGGCCGATTGCTTATCCTGTTAGATTCTTTCTCGCAGTAGCGAACGTGTTAAACGTTGACAGAGAGGCAATATCGCTGAGTTATCGCTAAAATTGTGCAGGCGCGAGACGTCGGACGAGGCTCGCCTCGTTTCGAGGTTGGTTTTTTCGCGAGAGCAGTCTCTCTCTCTCTCTCGCTCTCTGTCTTGTTTTCTCTGTCGGGTGGTAGGAAAAGAGTAGGAGGAAGCCGCGGAAAGGTGAAACGAGGCGAAAGCTCGAAAGTCTCCGGGTCCAGGCGTTTTCCGTCGGTCGCTAATAACTGTAACGACCTCTGGAACATAACGAACCGGCTTTAAGGAGGGCGCAGGAGCCGCGAGGGTTGGAAAACTGGGTGGGGGTTGGGAAAAGAGGGTTGCACGTGCCCCAGGACAACATTCCCCGAGTCGCGGCCGCGCGCGCCTTTCTCCGGGTTCTTTTTTTCTCACCCATGTACTCCCCGGGCTATGGAAATGGGACTTGGAACGCCTAGAATAATCCGGCAAATGAAAGAAACTGAATCCCTAATGCCCATTGTCGCGTGGCTAATTATTTGGACACGTATCAGACAGCGGCCAAGGAAGAATTCGCTTCGCCGCCCCTGGAAATTTCATTTAGAAAATTGCCGTGCAAAATAATTACCACGATTCAAGGGTTACTGAAGTGGTCAATTTTTGTAGAATGTTCTACTATTTTATGGTCCGGATAGCGAACACTCGAGGAAGATTATCTCACTCTCAATTTCTCATTCAATATGTATAGGGTAACTGTACCGATTGCTGCGATATTACGCTTTGATCGTACTTTATTTTAACACTAGGTCTACGGAGCTCTTGGAATAACTGTTTCACATTATTTTATAAACATAACAAGAATGTGTCTATCCAACTCTTTGGCCATTTTTGCAATAGTATGTACCCCGAGAAATAAATTTGGTAAATAATTCCCCAGGGAAGCATCTTTACAATCTTAATAATTGCAAATTAAGAATATTAAAACCCGTCATTTTGACGGGTCCCGTAAACCTAGTGTTAATATTATTCCTAATTTATCATGAAATAATAATATGTGCATGCATTTTATGGAAGAATGATGTCTTCTGAATACAAAAGTATTGGTGACCCTCGAAACCTAGTATACCACAAGAAAATATTAAAAAATTATTTAAATTGAAATATCTCTTAAACTACTAACTTTTCGACACACATAGGTTAGTACTTTTTTATAACGAAGATCTCTAAAAAAAGTTACATAAAAACAAACATTTTCTGGGTATCGTATCAGCCCCATTTTACCATTCAACTTTGTCCTTCAGACATTTGACGTATCTTTAAAAACAACAAAGATATTTGAGGTAGTAACTTTAGGTGACCCAGCCTGTACATACGAAAGTATACTAGGCATTAATTTCAATAAATCATGAATACAAACAAACAATTGCACAGAAAGGTCGGAGACCATAACCACCATAATTGCAAGTCATTATAGTTGGACATTGAGCAATTCCAATTATAATATTCTGGGTCAAGACAGACCCAGGCACAGACGTCTCCACTGATAATTGTTATTCCCCGATGGAAACAATTAAAATTGTAATTCGTGAAACCTTCGAATGAAAAAGTAATCCAGAGAGGAGAGATAGAAAAGATTGAAAATTTGATTGGATCTTCATTCGACGTGTGAAAGGTTAAATGTCTTGATATTAAAAAATGTAAATCGTCAAACCATGGAAAAAGAGAGAGCGTGACTGAAGTTCATAGCGAAATGTAATTTTATAGAATTGGGTTTTCGGACATAATCATACTGTGAAAGGTTTGCATGCACAGGGTGTCCCAATATAATCAGATGCATTTTCTGCGTTAATCGCAGGACACAAAATTAAATAAAAGATAAAGTAGAAAAGTTGTGACATTATTCTCTGACCGTGTATACAAATTATTCTTTATGGTTATATAAAGACACAGAATAATTTTTGAAAAAATTCGTCAGGTGCGAGTACTATTACACAGTACTTAAGCAATGTGTCTGATCATGGCTCACCATTCCACTTCGCGCAAATGCTTATACTCGCTCAATGAATAGTTAAATTCCGTTTTCGAGAATGGAGTTGAATATGCAAAATTCTAGTCGGTGCTTGCGATGTATTTTTTAACAGAGATTCTCGTGGTGCATTGGACGATTGCAGGGACACCCAGTGTGCAGTCTCGTTTGTTCAGTATGCCGCTTGCGGTCCATGTTTTTCATGGCGGGATGGGAGACCTTTATTATTATCGGCTCACTAGTTTCGGTAGTGTTGCATGGTGTAAACGGAAACATAAACACAGTTGGCTCAGTGTTTAACGTGTTAAAAGCCCAACCAATTAACCAGTTTTTTCCCACTTATACAGAATTTTGAAAGACCCTCCTCCTGTGTGTACCCCATGTAAACATCACTCTTGGTTAAACACCTTATCCTGCACTGCCCCCTCTTCTTCTTCGAAAGCGTCGCTTGGCTATCCCTAGCAAATTAAGTGAATGCCTTAATATTCATAAGAACATCAACCCAAGTCATACTACATATTTCTATAATCCACCAATATTCTAACTATTTCAAAGTACAAGGATCTAAATTTGTAATCTCATGTTGTAATCCTTGTGGTCGCTAATAACCTTGACGTTGACACGACCTATATAAATAAATAAAGGAAGAAAAAGATTAACCAGTTTTACAATTCCTAAAACCTCCTCTCCAAACTACATTTAAACAGAACTGAGCATTCACCTGTCTACAAAATGACTCGACTTTTACACAAAAAGGACAAGAGCATGCAGATGTATTAAAATGGTCTCGTTCGCGGATTCATTCGGCGAAACAACCGCGAGAATAAAATCAACTTCTCCAGCTTCAGATTCGCGCGCGCGACAGTATAAATTTGCATAAAGTTTCACAGTCTATTAACGAGCACGTGTCATTAAATTTGTCGCGTCGCCATTTACCGCTTGCGCAGGGAATTATTGGATTTTATTTACCCCGACAAGCCCCGCTATAACAGAAATCAACGAAATCCGAATATACTTAAACGCGCGGGGCTTTGGGCATTTTCACGGGCTAATGGAAAACGAGCAAGTCGATGGCGGCCGATTGGATTTTGCAAGTTGTCGGTAAAGTTAAACGTTATTTTTCCTGAAAATACGGGGGTGTCTTGACAGGGGCGCCGCGGCAAAGCAGTATTCCAATTTAAAAGGGAACATGTAGGTCGACTCCAGTTCGCCATTCAGGACCTAGAATCGCGACGCAACCCTCGTGTACCTCCGCTTTCTTCGATCCGGGAATACGCCGTGCCGCGCCGCGCCGAGGAGGGATCGTCCCGGCATCTTTGAAATTGGGAGAAGCAAGATTCAATTCACGACGGCATCTAATAACCTGCACGGCTGATCCTCCAAACACGTTCGACTCTTACCGGATCCACAATCCCACCCTTAGCCCTTCGAGCACCGAGCTGCGGAATATACCGCGCAAGTTGTGTCACCCATTCATGATTGACGTGCCAGGAGACGAACTGGTTTACAAGTGAGTCTGGAGTACAGTGGACCTTAGCTCTACCTGCTGAAGTTGTTTTTGCGAGATTTTTTCACCCCACCCCCTACCGTTGTGTCATTAGTTAAGAAAATAATTCTTGCAACAGATGAAGTTAACCGGATAAGAGGAAGATGTAGCACATTCGCGTTAAAGTTGCAATATGAAATATAAACATTCTTCTTCTGCAAAAATATTTATGATATGCAGTGCTAGAATATAATGTTTTCAATATAACAATTAACTAATTCTCGTACAAAGTAAACTTGTGCTAGAATGCACACTTCAGTGTACTCTTTACATTCAGCGTGCAGTTACTTCTATTTGAAAACTTCGCATTGAATATGCCACGTCTTCTGGACGTCTGATTGATCTAAAATTTTGGGTATGAAATGGAACAATTTTAGGGGGCGGCGGGCTCGAAATTTCATAGTTGAAAAATAAGGTCTACCGTAGTGTAGGGTCTATCTTGTCCCAGAATTGTAAATGCTGCTTCTGAATTTTAAACTGTTAGCTATTTATATCAGGCAGAAACGTGAGAATGAACATTAACTTTAATAATCAAATGCTGGCTGTGCTGGTGGCCCAAAGGCATTCGCGCTTTTACTTAAATTTTCAATATACAGGGTGTCTCAAAATTCCTTCAGCATCCGTAAATGGGAGGTTCCTGAGATCATTGGAAGCAACATTTTCCTTTGCAGAAATGGCGTCCGCACTTTGTTAAGGAGTTATTAACGAAAAACACGGACCAATCAGAGCGCTACCTATACGCGTCTAGGTGGCGCTCTGATTGGTCCGTGTTTTTCGTTAATAATTCCTTAACAAAGTGCGGACGCCATTTCTGCAAAGGAAAATGTTGCTTCAAATGATCTCAGGAACCTCCCATTTCCGGATGTTGAAGGAATTTTGAGACACCCTGTAGAGATTATTTTCTTACATTTAATTCAATCAATTTAAGTGGAAAAGAATTAAATGATGACTACCAACCATCATACGGCTTCGTAAGAGGCTCAATTAGTTAGAAATACGTAAGACGACTGCTGTGTCGCATGGCAGCTGCGATGGTAGAAGAGTGGGTTTAAAAATTCGTAAAAGTAGATTGGTACGTGAGAATTTGTGGCTGCCATGAATAGTCGAAAGCTCTATTATGCTTCTAATGTCTTAACAAAATTACAAAAGTGTATTTATCCTGCAGAATTTGTTCAAGAAATTTTTGTGTGCACAATTAGCTATGTTTGCTCGCAGTTTTTATGCAGAGTAGAGGAATTTATAAAGCACGAGACGATAAAACGGCTGAAATAATTTACTTCCAGTAAAACGTTTAAAAGATTACAGCGGGATTATTGTCTTCCGAGGAACATAATACAGGAAATTTGTTCCGATTACAATTTGCTTTGAACCATTATTGTAGTACTTTATCTAAACTCGATCTTCTTATAGCACCCAATTAACCCCTGTGTGGGCGATCATGTACCCAGGTACCCATTAACTATATTTCCTTTCACACATTAAAGTTGTGTCGTTAAACGGATTTTATCGCGAAACTGGTTTCAGTGTCTATTACGCGAACACTATTCCATATCGACACATACAGTTTCCAAATATAAAATCTCAAATCCACGATCAAACACGATTATTAAACAGTCTCCAATTTAAATTAATTACCAAGAGTAGGATGGCTAGATCATACCTCTGAGATCCCGAGTCAAAATGGTCCCAGACACGGTCAGTCAAGGTTGAACCTACAACAGCATCCTTCATAAATAACGAAACGAATCAATGTTGGTCTGAAAGAACTGGATTAACACTATTTCTAGCAAAGATGTCGAAAAACAAAAATTTTCAATAAAAACTAATTGAGAAATTATTGAGCAGAACAGGTGATGAGTCTACGTAAAAAAATAAGTTGAAATAGGTGTACATAAAACCACCGTAGAAATAGTGTTAAAAAAATATGTAAAACGTAATTGATAGCTAAAAACTTGCACGGCTCCAGCTAGACCATGGCTTGCATAAAATCATCCCCTCGTTGACAACGTTTGAGGCTAACAGTACAATTAGGTCAAGAGTTAACATTAGGTGCGCCTGCATTCGTTACTGTGTTGCATTCTCTGATGATAAGGAAAATATCAAAATGAGTCTGATAAGTCGACGTATCATGGCAACGTTTGCAGTTGAGCACTGCTCGTCCTTGGTGGCTTAACACGGTTTCACCCTAACACGGACCGAATGAACCGTGCGATAGTAAGGTAGAGTGTCGATCCCTCAAAAAATTGGTATCTAACCGGGACCAAGCAGAAGCATGCTGTCCGTCTGGACACGTGGTGGTCGAAGTATGCTCGTCCAGGGCGTAAGGGTAGAACAGGCGTGGGTGCAGAGTCGCGATGTCGGCGCGTCGTTTAAAGGGCCGATGGTCCATCGTGAGTCTACGGTGTCTGTTCGACAGATAGAAAGGATCGGACATCTCGATCACCCGGTATATGTCGGATTCGTAACGCTGAGTCGTAGAGTCGGCTCTGCGATATCGAGCGGGAGGCCCGGCGAGGGTTGCGCAGCCGCGCGCTCTCCATCACTTACACAGCTTTGCCCTCTCCAGGAAGCTTGCACACACTGGTTGGCTGGTCTTTTGGTGTGCAGTTTGTGCTACCACCTCCAACGGTGTGCCACCACCAGGTGTCCAGGTGACTGTCAGGGTGGGGCGGAATTTTGCGAGCGGGACGAAGAGGAAAGTAGGGTGTCGCTTGTCATGGAGCGAAACGGGAGATAGGGAGGGTGGCGCTCCTTGTTGGTCGGCGAGGGTGAAAGGGGTCAGGGTGGCGATGTTGGAAGGAGCGAGGAGAGAGGCAGCTAGAAAGAGAGAGGATTGTCGAAGAAAAGAGATGGTCGAGTCGCGGGAAAGAGAGAAATCGACTCGAGGGGTTGAAAAGGCGAGGGGCCGTCTTGTCGAAGAAGAGGGATAAGCTAAGGAGGGGTGAGGGAGAGGGTTGGTCAGGGTGTGGAGTATGTGGGGTTTAGAGCGAGATGGCACCAGTGACGCTATCCTGTCGTGGTTCGGCTTGGGGGTGGAAGACGACGACGTTGCTCGAGGGTGAAGCGAGAGAGTGCCTCGCGATGAAAAGGAACGGAACGAATAGCGTGGGGCCGGGGGGAGGACGAGGTGGAGAAGGAGTATGAGGATGAGACGGTGGAGAAGAAGCAGGAGGAGCAGGACAGAGGACACCCAATGTCGGTGAAAGAAACGGAAGAAGCTGATGCGAGGAACAAACGTCGGAGGGAAAGGAGGAATCGAAAAGAGAGGGTGTGCGTGTCACCGCGTGGAATGAAAGAGATCACACGAGAGGGGGTCGAAGAGGAACACGATGGAAAGTGGGGGAAGAAGACAGGGAAGTGACGGAGAAGGTGGGCATAGAGGGGCGAGAGGGAGAGAGGGTGAGTGCGAGAGAGAGAGGAGCGTGAGAGGAACGGAACAGAGTTGTTCCAGGCCGCAGCGATGCCAGAATCGTGGACCCGTGGAACTTTCCCCTCCGGCGGCTCGGCCGGCTGGGCCCCCCACTCTGACGTACCGTCATCGCCACGTTGCTCCTACTGCGCACGCGCCACACACGAACGTATCTCTAATCTGCCCGTGTGAGTGCCTGTTCGATTGCACGCGCGCTACACATCAAGCGTACCTCTACTCTGTCCGTGTGAGCTGTCGATTCGACTCGATGCGTTCCTTCGAAATTCACGTTTTACCGAAGTTTCGAATCCGTGAGTCGCAATCTGGAGGTAGCGCGTTCGATTCCCGGCGCGGCGCGGTGCACATTTTCCTATAACTTTTGATCTAAAAAAGATATCGATGCGACATTTGGACTGAAATTTTTTTAAAAACCGGGTTCAATGGTCCATCCTAAAATATGTTTTCTATTTTTCAAATAATTTTTTTCGTTGTTTTTTTAAGGTATAGTCGGTTAAGATGGTCCAGCATCGAAGTATCGAAAAAATTGATTTTGATTTTTTTAATACCGACACAATTTTTAAAAAATTCCGAAAAAAATTAAGGACAATTGCTTCAATAATATCTAACTACTGTATTTTTATAGAACTGGTATCTCTGCAACTTCAATGCAAAATATGCATTTTCTTCATTTCTTTTAATTATGTTCGCATAATCCGAAGAATCTGAAAATAATCTCAATCATGTGTGCTATTAGGTAGAACATTCATTAACTTTTTCGTAATTGTTTATTGAGCATGGTTTGACTCAATCAATGACAAAATCAATTTGTGTTTTAAAGGACAACGAAAAAAATTATTTCAAAAATAGAAATAGAAAACATATTTTACGATGGACCATTGAACCCGGTTTTCTAAAAAAATTTCAGTCCAAATGTCGCATCGACATCTTTTTTAGATCAAAAGTTATAGGAAAATGTGCACGGCGCCGCGCCGGGAATCGAACGCGCTACCTCCAGATTGCGACTCACGGACTCGAAACTTCGGTAAAACGTGAATTTCGAAGTCGAATAGGCAGCTCACACGGACAGAGTAGAGGTACGCTTGGTGTGTAGCGCGCGTGCAATCGAACAGGCACTCACACGGCCAGAGTAGAGATACGTTCGTGTGTATCGCGTGCGCAGTAGAAGCAACGTGGCGATGACGGTAGGTCAGAGTGGGGGGCCCAGCCGGCCGAGCCGCCGGAGGGGAAGTTCCGCGGGTCCACGATTCTGGCATCACTCCAGTGTGCAGCGGGCGGGCATCGCGGCGGGGGCGCCGTTCTGCTGCTCCTGTATATCCATCTAGGGTTATATGCACCATCCACCGCATCCTAGCGACGACGACGGCGACGACGACGACGACGACGACGACGAGGACGAGGACGAAGACCAGAACTGTGTGCACGACACCGCCGTGAAGTCGAGGAACACGGCGGTTACACGGGATCGTCTCGCGCGGCTGCGAACAGTGAAACACGACCAACAAATATCGCGAACGGTGTCGCGAACGGAACGTTGACGATCGTCGGTAGTTGGAGACCGTGGTTGCGCGGCAGGAACCGTTGTTATTTGCAATTTTACATTCGGGTTTTTCGGAAGTGTCGTTTCGAAACAGTGACATTGTTGCGGATCCGGTTCCAATCGGAGTGGAACCGCGGCGAACAGGAGAGAAAATAGACACACACGGAGACTGCGCGAGGACAACGCTCGAGGACGAGACGAGGTGGACTCTCGATAGAGGTTTATCGGCTAGTGTGTAATAAAATCAGACAAGGACAAAGAAGGAAGTAGAGAATATAGTGGGAAAAGGGACTAGGAAGAGTCGAGACGGAGAAGAACCCCGTGGGATCAGAGAGTCGTTCAGAGTGTGTCGGTTAGGGTAGTAGATAGACGACGACGAAGGAGAGGAGGAGAAGGGGGGGAGGAGGAAGAGAAGGTGATGGAGTAAGAAGAACGGTTCGGAATAATAGGGTGGAAAGAAAAGCGGCGTAAAGGTAGGTCCACTCGTCGGAGGGAACCATCGAAGGTGGAGGAGCATGCGAGAGCAGCTCCTCGGTGTTCCAACATGACCCAGCCTTAGTAGGGTACCTCTGCTGGCGTATACCCTCCGCGCCGCGACACGATAAGACACGCAGAAGGAGGTGGAGGAGGAGGCGGAGGTGGTGGTGGTGGTGGTGGAGGAAAAGGAGGAAACGGCGACGGAGGCCAGAGAGGAATCGGAGGAGGAGGAGGAGGAGGGGGAGGAAGTGGAGGTGGAGGAGGACGGAGAAGAAGAAGACGAAGGAGGAGAAGGAGGTGGAGGAGAACGGAGGACTCGCTAACGACGGCGAACGTCCTCGAGGGTGCGATACACCAGTACAAGCACCAGCAACACCGACGACGACGACGATGATCGTGGCCGGTGGCGAACGGGGTACATGCTGGAGGAGAAGGAGGCGGCTGGGAGCCGCGATACTGGTCTCAGCCCTGCTGGCCCTGACGATGGGCCCCGTCGGCTCCGCAGGGCACAGGCCGTCCCCGAACAACCCTGTCATCCTTCAGGGCACCAGCTCGACAGCTACGCCCTGGCCAATGGTCTACGGGCCCAACGGCTCGGTGTTGTCCGACGAGACGGACCCCAATGAGGACGACGGTTACAACGCTACCGTCCACCATCATCATCACAAGAAGGTCGGCGGCGACATGACTGAGGAGAAAGCGCCCCTCTTTCCGGTGGATCTGTTCTCCATCGAAGAGAGGCGTCGCGGCGCCGTGATCCTGCATGTAATGGGCGTTGTGTACATGTTCGTTGCGCTGGCGATCGTCTGTGACGAGTTCTTTGTGCCGTCGTTGGATGTGATCATCGAGAAACTGGAGATCGCGGACGACGTGGCCGGCGCCACGTTCATGGCGGCCGGCGGCTCGGCCCCGGAACTGTTCACATCGATCATCGGCGTGTTCGTGTCGTTCGACGATGTCGGTATCGGCACCATCGTCGGATCCGCCGTCTTCAATATCCTGTTCGTGATCGGCATGTGCGCTATATTCTCGCGTACGGTGCTGACCCTCACATGGTGGCCCCTGTTCCGCGACTGCACCTTTTACAGCGCCAGCCTGCTTACCCTGATCTACTTCTTCCGCGATAATTACATTCACTGGTATGAAGCTCTTGTGCTTTTCGGGTTCTATTTGGCGTACGTGAGCTTCATGAAGTGGAACCAGCCGATGGAGAAGTTCGCCAAGAGACTGATTTACAGAAACAAGGTGACTCGGGTCAGGTCCACCGATCAGCTGATGCCCTCGGTATGTAACACGCGTCGCCGTTACCGATCCCCAGTACGATCACCCCCCGCACGCACACCATCACATACTACGGACCGTGTCTCCGCGAATCATGCGAATCTCTTTCAGCATTCTTCGACGCTGAAACACGAGAACACGATCACATCTTCGAAACTACCTGCTATAGGTTGTGATCATGTTCGCATGGGTCACCCTGTCGAAAAATATTAAAGGAAATCTGCATTCTTGTAGATAAATCCTTTTATATCCTTCGAAAATGAAACACAAAAACATAATCACCTGTTCTACTCTTCCATGTTTCTGTAGACTGTGATCATGTTTCACTATCTCACACTGTCGAAGTATATTAAAGGAAGTTTTCAATTATTCGTGGAATGACCCAACAGCATCGCCACGTTGTTCCTTCTCGACAATTTCAACCCAAAAAGAGAATGAAGAACATAAAGACGATGCAAAAGGAACGAAAATCTTAAATGTTGGCACACTGTCCAATCTGTAGTAACTAATAACTATGCATTTGGAAATATAATTACAAAAGCAACAAGAAGTCCATTGATAAGTGTTCGAAGTTCGTGCATTGACATTATATCACAATTTAGGAACGATCCCAATGCCACAACCATAAGAAATGCATCGGACTCTGCTAGTTCATAGGACAGCAGACGGAAAGCTATTAACTCTGACAAGCACCTGCATATCTTACTCAGGACATTTTAAAATTCCGGCCGGTTTAATATTTAATGAAGGTCTAATTCGGTTTGGGATCGAACGGATTGCATAACGGAGTACGCAAACTTTTCTCCAACTTTTTCGAACTACCGCCGACAAATTTAACCTAACAATCCACGATCCAACCATTACGATAGGAAGGCTGAGAATCGATGAACCTGTCGCGATGGAAATCATTTATGCAGATTCAGGGCCAATATTTTGGATCTCGACACGATGCAAAGTTAATACCAAGACTTTCTTGCTTCTCACGTTACAATCCAATAAATGATCCACGTGTCCTCGGAGTAAATGATTTCTCTAGATTTCGATACGATGCCAAATGCACTATTACTACAAAAACATTGACATATGTACTTCTCACATTACGATCCAATAAATTATCAACACGTGTCTACAATCAATATTATCTCCAGATTTCGACACGATGCCAATAGTAATATAAATATCAAGACTCTCCTACTACTCACGTTACAATCTAATAAATTATCTACGCAGTGCCGGATTAAGCCAGCGCGGGGCCCGTAGCAAATGTTATGACGAGGCCCTAGTTTTCAACAAACACAATGAATGACCTTCTTTTTTTTTAGCAAAAATATCTGTGCCCCCTGGCATAGACAGGCTCTCATGTATCGGCGCCTTTTCGATGAAGCGCCATGTAGGGCCCTCAGAAGCGCGGGGCCCGTAGCATTTGCTACTTCTGGTACGGGGCTTAATCCGGCCCTGTATCTACGCGTCTGAACCATATTATTTCCAAGAAGTGTAGAGACATTGAAACTTTTGGGTTGTAAATTGCGGGGAGCAATCGAGGCAATGCTTTTCGATCTACGGGGGCAATGACGATCCCAGAGATCCCCTGTGATGGATCCTCGCACGTTTTCTATAGCTCGGACTCGGATCGATCGTCCCTCTTTCACGGCTTTCACGTTCGAGTAACGTTTACTTCGGTTTCGTTCTCGTCAGGATCGCGTCGCGTGACTTCGTCCGCTGTTCGCACGGCTGCTCGTCGACGCTGTTCTCCGTCACGTTGACGGACAGTGCTCTCGTTTCTTTTTCCCTATGCTCCGACGAACAAAACGATCACAGGATCGCGGACCTCGCGACATTGGCCTAGCCGTTGCCGATCATCGAAGCTCGTTTTATCCACGTCTCGTCACGGTCTCGTTTTCTCCCCTCTTTCAACCCCTTTTATTTCTCCAACCCCCATTTCTCATCGGAAACGTTCTTCCAATTACTTATGATCCCTTCACGGTGATCCGGGTTATCCTTTGTGTACTCTGGTTAATAGAACGGAATTCGCCGGACGTCGGCCATCGAACGACCCGTTTCAACCCGTCTTCATCGATCCTGCACCGCGATAAAAGAAGCAAGTTTATTTTCAAATCGTGTTGCTCCCGATTCGCGGTACCCACCGGAGAGCACACGGACACAAGGATGTTTCCTCTCGCGGACTTTACGAAGCGACGATTAAGCTTCAAGTTTTTGCAGTCTGGTCTCGAAGAGGGACAAGAGGGGTCAGAATATAGAATACTACTGTTTGAGGATAAAATTATATGTACTGGGTGTAAGAAACGTGGAGTTGGATGGACTATAATACTCGGGGAGGAGGGAGGTGATAGGCTTTCTCATTCAGGGAAGGATTTTTTCTGACGGTGTTTAGGCAAATGTGCTTTTTTGTAGATTAATTTATAAGGTGAAGCAATCAACTGACAATTCTGTTATTGAAGGTGTCTGAAATTACAAACATTTCTTTGAATCGAAAATGTGCAAATATCGAAATTCTTTCAATTCTTCAGTAGACGTTCAACTGCGAATATTTTACCACGCTTTTTTGAACATCATACAGAAAATTCACACGACACTTGTCAATTACATTCTTAATGTCCATTCTGGTACTTCGTTACTCCTCGTTGTTTGTTTAAAAAATTCATTCTTCTGCTTGACAGGTCGCACAATTACGAACATTTTCAGAAGACGCTGGAGTATCGAATTCTACAGAATTTAGTACGATTTTTATTTATTTTGGACCCACAAATATTATTATCAATAAAATGTGGATTTTATTTGGTCCCGCATTCTTATAATTTGTCTACGAAAATTGAAAATTGCATAAACATCCGCAGTCTACTAATAAGTTTTCTACTCTGCAATTGTTCAACAGTGAACGTGTTAAAATTGTGTATCGGAGATTTTCTACCGATGAAGCATCTATGTACATACACTTTCCCAATTCTACTGAAACAATTCATAAAACTGTCCGTTCAGGAAACTCGTGATATTCACTGAAGTGAAAAAACGTAAAATAGTATACGTCAGAGTTTTCCCAGCAATTTCGAAGCGGCCATCGAGACAGTTAAGTGCATAACCGTAGTAGTAGCGGGTCCGCCGCGCCGGGGATTTTGATAAATATTGCAGTCGTTGTTTTCCAATCGACGGAACAAGCTGAGTGCAGTAATCCTTTTCGGGGGATGATGTCAGGAGATAGAGACAGGATTTCCAGCCGGACGGTGGGAAAACGGTGGTGGCAAGCCTTCAACTCAGTTCGGTTCTGCTTGGCGTGCGCGCGCAAGGTCGAACTTGATGAACAAATTCAAGCGAAAAATCCCGGCGCGAGCGGGAGATGGTCCAATTACCCGCGTTGCATCCAACGGCGCGCTTAATTAGTACACTTATCCGCCCGCGTAATTCGGAATTGCAGAAACGCGCCGCCAACGACGACGCCGCTGCCGAGGATCCGCGAGAAGAAAAAAAGCATCGTCCCTTTGCCCGCGGTTCGCAGGACGAATGATTTAATCGTTTCGAGGGCGAGCCCTTTTCAGGCTCGTTTCCTGCGAAAGCGTCCGGGACACCTAATTTAATTTAACAATGAACCCTGCCGATCGTTAACCCCTTGCCTTACCTTTTAATTCCAAGGTTTCGGACTGAAAATAAAATAATGTTGTTACTTTAAAATCAGTATATAAGTGCTCCATAGTGTGTAAATTCATTCAATCTATTTCCATGGTCACTTTTCAAGTTCCTGTCGGCGTGTATTATTTAATACTTACTGTACGTCGAATTCGCGTTTTTTATTGCTATTTATTGCGATTGCTATTCTATTTACCCGTCATTGCTATAGTCGCACCCGTTCAGTGCTTACACTTTCCAAAGTCTGCGGAAGAAGTTATAATTATGTCGCGATTGAACGCACAGTGGGAAATTTAGCCCGAAAACGTGGAAAAAACTATTGTAACGTTATTTATAGACTCAAGGTTATAATATTATATATCGTTAAAATACATTTTCGCATTTGAGAAATCAAATTCACCTCAATTTTCTGTAAAAAAAATTTTTTTTAACTTTCATATATTGAAATTTGTAGATGTCTGAGTACTGTTCCTCTTTTGTTCGAGACATTTTTTCCTCAGATTATCGAGAACCCATGAAAAACCGTGGCGAAAGTGCTCTGTACACCGACCCGAAAAACTTTTGCAATACAAGAATTTACACAATTTTCCTTAAAACACATTCAAATCGCCAATGAACGGACGCTCTTTTAGACACTGTTTAAGAACGCAAAGCGCGCCTTAAAATCTCTCTACTTTCGACGAAGTTTACTACTTCACGGGTGTACAAATAGAAAAGACAACAAAAATTTTATGACATACGCAAACTTTAGAAACCGACTTTTTTCCACGTTTTCGGGCCAAATTTCCCACTGTGCGTCGGTTTCAATAATCGTTACTCATTTTTCTCAAGTGAACAATTAAAACATGGTCGGATGCTTGTAGAGGCTATCTTTGAAAGGATTCCTGCAGATAGAAAAAGATGGCCTCAGTTATAATTTGATTAGATCGCATTATTCTGGCACCGCTCAATCCTGCTGGGCTCATTTTCAGAAACATTTTCCCGGGAACAGATAGCAATAATAACTTTCCTGTATATTTTTAATGTGCCCCGTCGAGCAGGCTATAAGCAGTGCTTCTATCTATAACCACCCCCCCTCCGCACCCCCTTCATCCATCGACCTTTGTCTCTACGTTTCGGGTTATCTTCCGCGTCCATGGGCAACCGGGACGCGAAAAAGTGGCACACCGGTTCGCGAACGGTCAGATTAGCTCCGAGATTACAATTTCTGAAGGAACGCCCGTGCCGGTTTAAGTTCAGCTTTGAAGGCTGGTGATCGAACTGAAGGGTTACATCGGTCTCTGACGAGGTGCAACGTGATTTTTGCAGGCCCTGGAATCTGTATTGTTAAACAATCTTTATTGATCCTACATGGTGAACTGTTTTGATTTTTCATCATTTTTTAGATTTAAAATATGTTCGACACACATCTTCACATTTTTCGTAGGTTTCGGGCACTGTGTGATAGATACACTTTTATTGAATATAACATTTCATTCTTAACATATCAAACATCACACCGGGATCGTTAGGCTATGTGTAGGTATCATTCGGTGACTCTCTCCGCCGCGTTTCTTCCAATTTGATAAATAAAAACGCAACACAGAAACGGCGAACCCCAAAATGAAAAAACTGAAATAAATCGCAACCTAAAGAAAAAGCGAATAAAAGGCGTTTCCCAGGGCACGCTGGCTCCTGGACGCTTTCTGCCGGTGTGATCTCTTCCGGAATCACGATTCCAGCGAAGCGTGTTCTCCAGATAACGAATTCCTCCCCCGCCAACGCGGGGATCGATCGCTATAGCAACCTCTTCCATCCCTTTCGCACAATCAGATCGACCGGGCACGTTGTCCCGCGTTACCCGTCGAAATATTTGCGCGATAAATCATAATTCGGCGTCGGCCAATGCATAAATTAATCGGCCGGCGAAAACTCTATTCGGCCGATTGATTTATGCGCGTTTGCGTTCCGTCCCCGTAAATCCATGGAACGATTGTTTCTTCGCCGAGGTCGCGTAATTAAACGGGGCGATCGCACAAGGAAACGACGGCCGAAATGATTCGGCCGGGAAATTTAATTAAAAGTTGCTAGATGAGAGATAGGGGGGTAAAGGGGCGTCAGTATCTTATTTATCGCGGAATTCAAGGAAGTCGCTTCTCAATTTCTGTACCGAAAGCGGCGACGCTGTTCTCTACGGTTCGCACCGGGATGAAAATTCCATTTAGAGGATCCCGTGGCCGACGCCACTCTCGTCTACAGTCTGCACACGTAACGAGCAACGGGGACCGCTCTCTTATAATTAACTTCGCGGAACTTTCCATATGAACGCGTCCTGGCGTCCGACGCTCGAGGGAACGCACGCGTACGCTAGAGATTTATTGCCGCGAGGGGTTCCTACACGCCGTCACACAACACCGGCGACGATCCTCGATTACAGGACACTGGCAGGATCAACGACAATCGATAACGCCCACGCTGTGCCTTGTTGTTATCGTACTTGGCCCCCCCAATACCCGAAAACCAGGCTGCGATCGGTTGCGTCCGCGAGAAATCGCTCTGACGACTGGAATCTTACTGCAAGCAGGCTTCACACATGGTAAACAATTTTAGGAAGACCAGACAGGGGACCATTATTCGTTCAACATCATTGTGTCGCATCTGTACCCACGCTGTGCTTTGTTATACCATGCCAAATTCAACTTAAAATATCTGCTAAACTAATCATTTCTCGACATACATATAGAATATAGGTCAACACTTTTTTATAGAAAACGTCGAGCTGAAAAAAGCGAAGGTGACGTTGAAATCTTGGAAAATTCTCCAACTGCAACAAAATTATTACCGCCATATTATAGATTTCCCTGACCTTAACAACTTTTGTTAATAAAGTTTCTCGATATCTCTAGAAACAACCGGGATATTCAAGTGCTAGTTGTTACTGGCTACCCTGTATCAATTCAATTAGGGTAAACTATACAATGATTGGCACGTTAAGCCAAAATCTTAGTAAAAATCTTTTTATCTTTTTTTTGAAATGTTTAAACGAGCTTAACTTGCTATTATTATAAGCTGGTAGAGATTTTTCTGCAAAATCAAACAGTTTTACGAGTCATAAATCTTTTATTATAAAATATATTCAGTGAATAACAATCGTAAGACAAATAGTACAGTCATTGGCACATTTGGTACAGTTATTGGCACAGCATGTATCAGTTATTGGCACTGAAGAACTGAATAGGAATTATTAACTTAATAAAGAAAAATAGAGAAAATAGTTTGTACTTAAATTCTGCACAATGTATAATTCACATCTGAACGTATGAATTCGAGCTGAATATCATCAGCTTAATATTAGGTGAAGTAAAAAATTCTGAGCGTTTTTCGCTTTATTTCGACGATGAAAAACGCTCAGAACTTTTTACTTCACCTAATATGTAGAAATAACTTAAGAAACGAAGATAATGCTCAAAGAAAAAACGTAGTAAAAAAAAGAAAAATATTTTAAGGTTTACACGAGTCATCCGATTCAACCCTTCCTTTTGACTTAAATTTTTCTGTATCTGAGATTGTACCTAATTTTTCTCAAAAATCGATAAAATCCGCTAGTTATTGACATACGCGTTAAAACGATTGAATAAGGGAGCCTTGACTCGGTTGCAATACATTGTAATCGACTTGGGATTTGTTTATTTTGCATAGAGATTCGCAGTCTACTTATTAGAAAGGTAAATGTTGTCACTCGAGAGCGTTTAGAGCAGGCCAATTATGGGCGCATAAATTATGAACGGATTTGAAAAAACGCGGTGTGTCACCATTATGGTCACGATTACGTCCAGGCGACAGTCGAACGGGAAAGAATTTTTATTCGAGGTCGAGGAAGATGTATCGCACCGTGGGAGGCTTGTCGCGAACGCTAATTGCTTTATCCAGATCGCGGACTGATAAATCAGCCGGGCGAGCACCGTCACCCCAGAAGCGGTTATACTCTCGTTATTTTTCACGGCACGGCAGTCACGATCCAAGCGAAATTGTCGGAATACCTAGAGAGACCTGTCGCTCGTCCCACCATCGATTATCTCTCCTCTTATCTCGCCTTACCGTTCTGAATCACGCTCTGTCGATCCGTTTCGCCTCTCCGTCGCGACGTTCGCACGATAGTGAAACGCGACCGACGATTGGTTCGCAAATTTTATGGCAAAATCGTGGCACTGTATTCTCTGAGATTGTACAATATATTTATAAAATCAATCTTCTACTGGCTTCTCAAGGAGCTTCGATGTTGCTCAAAAATTCTCAGCTGTGGTTCTTGTCTTTGACGAATTAATACGATCACAGTAACAATGATTATATTGCTTTCACTGCGTGGATTTAATAGATCTATTTAAGAATGACCAGAACAAATATACAGTGAGTGTAAAAAGTATTCGTACGCACTTTAAAATAGAATAACTTTTTTAAATATAATATAATTGTACCAAACAACCTGATTTTTTATAATAAATTATAAGCATTGGTTTACGAAATGATATATGCAAAAAAGATTTCCCAAAAATTATAATTTACAAGGCTACATGCAAAAATAAAAAAGGCATTTTTAAAAATTTCTTTATATTTTAAAAGGCGTACGAATACTTTTCACACTCACTGTAAATATCCTTTAAAAAAGGAAGAGTGCAAAAAATAGTATATGTATGAAAGTAATCAAGAAAACCAGTGGAATTACAGCTACGTCTATATTTAATTCTAAATACTCACTTTTGCAGTTGTTTAAGCTTGTTGTTATATCAAACACATATACAGTCTTTTTTAATACTAATCGGGGTAGCCCATGCTACGTTAGAGTAGAGGAGGGGATATTCGTTTCTCTTCGGTCGAATATTTACTGTAATTGAGATTTGTTCGGGGAAAGCAAGAGTAGCTGAAAACAAATTTTCCAACCCAGAGACTATAAACAAATGTACACGCATTTTAAATTTGACGTGCTGTCCGAGTTAACGATATCAGAATATTTACTAGCAATTCCTATAAACGCACGAATTCGTGTTAACGGCTGATACTTTTGAAAATTCTGCAAAATCTTGCAAAATGGTTCCAAATTTCGCACAGATGGGCGAGTCGATCAAAGCCGATGCGACGCGACGGTTCGCACGCTGTCATTGCCGAGTTAATATCATCGTAGCGGGTGCCGAAAACGCTGTCAATTGAACGCAACGTCGAGGGCGTGAAATATAATTCTCTCATTGGCACTGATTAGCGAAAACGGAACGCTGACACGCTAATGACTGCATAATTGTGTGCAGATAGAGTACGCCGATTGGAATTAACGAGCGAGCGCGCACAGTCATCCCGGTTTAATTTCGTTACATGTTTTGTGTGTTGTCTTTGGAATCAGCGTTTGCGGAAACAACGAACGCTCCGTTCGTTTGTTCGCCGCCAAACTTTTCTCGAACAATTTTATGCCGCGTTTTCAATGCTCTGGGGCTTCATTGAGATTGCGGTTCCGCGTGTGGAAAAGTTTCAATTAAATTATTTGTTGCTAGGCAACTATTTTATTTGATCGAAATAGTTTTCGTTGTCTGGCTCGAGTGCTTTCAGAACCACTATTAATTAGTTCATCCTGCCCCTAGAGTAATTGATGGCTGGACTTGCGGATCTTTATGCGAAATAAAAGTTACGTGCATCAATCCTCTTAATAATTTTGATAGGTTACAAATAGTGTACCCCAGTGACACGAAATTCATCTAATGTTTCTTCCATTTTGTGTTCCGTCTACTAATTTCTGCCATAAATATTGATGGCTCATTGCGAACAAAATTTTTAGAGTACAGTTTGTAAGTTCATTTTTGAACTTTATTTTTCAGTTTATTGAAAAAGTTGTTAAAAATTTGGGATATTATTCCGAAAGGCACCGGTGGCCGATCGATATGAAAGGAGTATGTTATGAAGAATGTGGAAGGAGCCCAAATATAAAATTTTAACTTCGGGATATTTTTAGTTTTTGAGATATTTGCGAAAAACTGCAGCTACTAATACATTAAATTTTGCCTATACGTGCAACTGTTTCTACAGATGTATCACTACGATCGTGGACCGATCTATATACCGCGTGAACTTTTTAAAACATGATGATATAGAGATCAGAAAGAAAACAGGGTCTTACTCTGGTCATAGATATACTTTTTTTGCCCTCTCCCACAACCTAACCAAGACTCACTCTGATCGCATAATCTTCCCATTGTAGACGTCATCCAGAATTTGCTGATTGTTTACACCTAACCCAGATCTATACAGGGTGAGTCACCTAATGTTTGCACCTCAAATATCTTTGTTGTTTCTAAAGATACGTAAAATATGGTAAGGACAAAGTTGAATGGTACAATGAGGCTGACACGATGCCAAAAAATTTTGTTTTTATGTCATTTGTTTAGATATCAAGGTCACCTTGACTGTTTTAAATGGAATGTCCTATTTTTTATACTATAGATCGATAGAGTATCAAAGTCTGAGTATAAAAGTGTTGACCTTCATATGACCTAAACCTAATTGTTAACGAGATAATATCCGAAGAATATACAGGGTGTCCCAAAATTCCTTCAACAGCCGGAAATGGGAGGTTCCTAACGTCATTTGAAGCGACATTTTCCTTTGCAAAAATGTTATCTGCGGCTTTGTTTAGGAGTTATTAACGAAAAACACGGACCAATCAGAGCGCGACCTAGACGCGAGTTGGCACAGCCGGCCCGGCGCGCCAGCTGTCTATTGGCCGGCTGTGCCAACTCGCGTCTAGGTCGCGCTCTGATTGGTCCGTGTTTTTCGTTAATAACTCCTAAACAAAGCCGCGGATAATATTTTTGCATAGGAAAATGTTGCTTCAAATGATCTCAGGAACCTCCCATTTCCGGCTGTTGAAGGAATTTTGGGACACCCTGTATAGAAAATTGCTTGGATAATATCTCGTAAACTATTAGATTTAGGACATATGGAGGTCAATACATTTTTACTCAGAATTCGACAGTCATGATACAGATTCATGATACAGAAAGCAGGTGTTTCCATTAAAAAAATTAAGGTGACCTTGAAATCTCCTCTATGCCTCCACTTTTGCGTCAATCTTCTTCTACAAAATGTCCACCAATCCACAGGTGTAGATTCACCCCTGGGACGGATAACCATTACTTTTCATACACTCTGTACGGAGTTCAACAATTCATTACGCAATAGTATCGCGACCTTAGTTTTGCGAAAGTTTGTTGACCTCTTCAACTTTTCTGTGTCCCGGTCTCTGTCAGTCCGGCGATTCAACGTTGCCAATTGTTATTGCAGAACTCTAAACGAAGGAACTTTTACGTTCCACGTGGCTCGACGATAAATTTTTCAGCCGATCAGTGCTCGCACATTTAAATCGTGGATGTCGGCAGTGTTGGCGTACGAAAGTCGCACGCTGTGTTTACTTAGGACAGGACAGTGGATATACCGGTAGTTCTGGAGTTTGTTTAGACAACGATGTCCTTTCGATCGTGATTCTTGGTGTGGACATTGTCGCAGCAGTCACGGTTTCCGTTCTAAGCCTTTGGATCATCCGCAATGTACAGGGTGTCTACTACCGGTGGTTCAACAGTATGTTCAACAAAAACTATTGCTGTCGACTCAGGACACAAGTCCTGGTAATTATTGCGAAAGGGTCACTATCCTCCGATCTTTTAAGACAACTTTCTACTGTACCCTAATGACGGAGATATTATAGAATTGTATGTTAAAAAATATTTAGAATCCAAATTTCTTTCTCCTTGCAGCGAACAGATATTTATAGAAGTAGTTATTGAATCTTCTGTGCAAATCAATGCGATAATTTGTATTTACTCGATTTTGTTGCCTCGATGTTTCGGTCTTCCAAATCAATTTATAGAGTAATTCCAAACTTTCGGTTGATAGTGTAATCCTATTGTGATGGCCTAATCGGGCTTTCGGAGTAGGTCATTCGGTAATGTTGTCTCGATTTACCTTGATATCATTATCTGCGCGAGAAAGCGGATTATGTTAGTCGAACGAAGAAACAATATGTATTTCTACATTAAAACATTTTAAAGTCTTAAAGACGATCATGCACTTCTAAAATAATATGCATTCTTGCCTTGCACTGTAGTAGTTACTAGAGGTGCAATAGTGAGTAGCCTTTAGTAAATCTTAGAGATGCTTCGGAGATTCGAAGATCATTTTTATAAGTCACTGCACTTGTATTCTTCATGGGAAGATTTTAGAACATCGTCTTTTCGGTGCAATTATTGGTCCGGTGCTAATGACCGATCTTTGATGAGAGGAAAATTGCGAGGACAATCTTCAAGAAATTCCTCGGCGAATCTCGAGACCACTTTCACTGGAAACCATTTTTCTCGAGGGATAATATTGACGTAAATCCCCGTCGATAGTATCAACTGACCGAGGCGCGCGCCGCAACGAAAACGATTATTGCTCGCCTCGTTAAAAGGAAATCCGTGTTTCAAAGGGTTAATATTCGAGCGTGCCAGCCCCAAAGGATCGTGTCTGCTGCGAGAGAGCTCGTCTCCCTTTAAAGAGAACGGTGTCATCCGGCGATCACGTATTCGAATTGTCACGCGATTCCCAGGCGATATCTTGGGAACAAAGAATAGTGCCCCCCCCCCCCCAGGATGTTCGCTTCGAGAATTAGCTAAGTAAACGGGCCGTTGTTGATTCGAGCTTGATTACCGCTGTTGGTGCTCGACTAACCATCGCGTTAAAGTGCTTGTCCACCCTATCTTGGCTGCACGAAACGCGGTTAGTTATTTCTGTGACTCCGGACTGTCGCAATACATGTCCTCCCATTACCCGAAATCATACGATATTAATTGGTGCGGCTTCACCCACCTAAATTGGATGCTTTTAATTAGTCCATGAGAACCCCGGCTGGGTTAGGTTCAAGTTCGGACGTAGGCATTCTTGTATTTTTAAACATAATTTTTTGACATCGACATGACTCCTAACTCGCTAACAAGGACAGTTGAAAAAATCTTTAAAAACAGTTTGTTACATAAAATGGACAATTTTCACCCTCGAATGAAATTCTATCTCACGCTGTAGAATAAGAAAAATGTTTTCATCATATTAAAAGATGAAAATATTTTAATTTGAACAAAAAAATAACAGTTATTCTAAAATTTTGTACGATAAAAATCATTAATAAAAAGTTGATTATTATAAAAATTTAAGATAATCTACACAAAATATGAAGAAAAAAAATTCGAAGAACAAAATGATAAAAAAATATCCATTTTTATACTTTTTGGTTACAAGTAGCATTAATTAGTGTCCAAAAAATTGGATCCTCTTCGATAAATGTTATCGATGAAGAACTGTTTCGATTGCTCAGAGCAGTTATCGATGAGGGAAATTTATTTCGATCGCTCATTACAGTTATCGATAATCAAATAAGTTATCAATTACTAAACATTTAAGTATTGTGCGAGGTATTATGATATATCAATTTCATATTCATACAAAGAAAGAAATTAATATAGAATGGAATTATTCTAGGTCGGCAGAAATGTTTAATTTTCGAGTTAAAATGTTAAAATATAATAGCTCCGAATGTAAAGGGTTAAGATTTGTGTGCCACGCGTTCAGAAACGAATTTCGTCTGGTTATTAATTGACGGTTCAGTGATTAGGAACGGTCTTTCCGCATTTCTGATTGGCGTAGGAAGGGCCCCCTGGGGCTGCCAGGTCCTCGGCAACATTGGGAACATTACGATCGAGAACAGCTCTAATACGCCGGACAATATCGCGATTAGTAGGCAGGCTGGTGTCCTAATCACAGAGTCAATATCCCCCCTGTGTTTCTGTTGAAATTGGTGAAGCGGTGTGCCGTGTGTCGCCGCGGTAACTCTTGTTGGCCGCACACGGCCAAGAAACTCCACCCCTCGACAGGTTAATCATATTATTAGCATCACCGGTACCTAGGCCGGGACTCTCGAAACGTGTTTCAAGCTGTTTCAGGTCCAGTCAATCGGCTTTTCGTTGGCAAGTCGAGCGTGCACCTGTGTTTTTCTACCAGGTGTCCCTGTAATCGGCCCGGACAGCCCTGACGGTGAACTCCCCTGTGAAGCTATTGCATGAATAAATCCCCCGGGAACTTTTAACACTTTGACTGCCGACCCAGCAACCTCGAAAACTGCCGTAAAAATACTTTGCTTAACCCTCGCGCGCCGAGGTGTTTTTCGAAATGTGAAATTCCAAGGCTGGGACATTTTCAGCTGGCCTCCGAGAAAAATATTTATGTTGGCCGTTTCAATGTTGACTGGACGATAAAGTAATCAATAAACTGCGGATATTTACGCAAAATAAAAAATGTCTTCATTAATCGCAGGAAATGTTTTTACTATTTCATATTTTGATGTACTCATTTTTTAAATTGTACTGATATATTACTTCCAACCTACCAAAATTATTAGACAAAAATAGACATTTCTAAGTTGCTCATGTTATTGCAACGGATGCAGAACATTTTTATAACTGCATATTATATCAGTGCAAATGTTCACTTTTGGATTTATATAAGTAATGCGGTCCCGGTTAAGCTATACAGTCGCCTGCGCCTGCTCGAGTAAATTCCAGTGAACTATTTTACTATGGTGATGGATTCTTGTAAGATAAAAGGTGCCCGGAGCCATGTGAAACAGTCCAAACAACGTTATATGATTTATTTCCTCCATGTGGGTAAATATTTTGTTCACTAGCGTGTACACGATTCAATATACTTGTTTGCGACGAGCAAGCTAAATAAATTGCATTTATTTGCTACGGATATTTTCGCATCTGGCTTTGTACACTATCCCTACAAAAAATCGTGGTCCGCGAATTAACTGACGTAAGAAAATTCGGTGAATTTTAAGCATATTGTTGTTTACATTTACAATGCATCACGTCGCGCGTAAGCGTTTTGTGATAATATTCCATTTCGAATTTTAGGGGAGGGTTTGTTGCATTTGATGCAATGATGTAACCGGACCTGCAGCAATTACTTAACGCTTATGTCACTAACGAAAATGTTCTACAACGTTCAATAATTTTTGGTAGTGACATAAGCGTCAACTGAGGGAATGAAACTCGCATTTTTCATCGATTTATCAAAATTGGAAAAATAAAAATTGATCTACGAAGTTATTTGATGAATCTTTTTCTATTTTTAATGATTTTAGTAAGCTGAAGCTGATGCATTGATATTCTTACGATTTGAATTAGACTTCCACTCTTTTTCGTCGCAAGTGCATAAAATCAGCAGTCTACTTACGGGCATCAGACAAATTTTGTCAGTCCCGAATTATAGGTTTTCGAGGCAGAGGCAGATCTGAAGGAACGGTGAGATGCATCTCGGCGCTTCTCGGGTTAATATCAGTGCCGTGAGTTGGAAGCAATCGAAAGATTAAAGGCCTGGTTAATAGGACGAGTATTCGGGCAGGGAGGGACTCTTTAAAATTCGCGTCGTCGCGAGGATTTTCAGGGAAATGCGTCAGGGTATCTAATAAGACGAGAAAAGAAAGAAAGATCCGTCTGTTCGTTCGTTGAACGATGCTCTCTGCAGTCCGGGCGCTTCGCCTCGTTCTTCTCTCTTCTTTCTCGTGCTTCTCTCTGCTTTCTCGTGCTTCTCTCTGCTTCCTCGTGGCTAGTCTCGTATCACCTTTTCCCTCTTTCCCATTCCCATCTTTTTCTGCTCGTCGCCGGCGGTGGTTCCGTCTCGTGATATCTTCCTTCTCGAGGAAGTTACGGCATTGCAGTGTGCACAGGCCCTCCACTCCTCGAATCGATTCGACAGAGGCCCTTGCACGCTTAACCTCCGTCAAGACGATACACAATCTCCTACCGAACCGTCTAAACCCCTCACAACCACGAAATGAACCGAAATTATCGTTCTTCCTGCAAGACAGAATTCATTCAATTCGAAATTATTCTTCCCACTTTAACACGTTCGCAGGTTCACGTATAGTTTAGAGTTATAGTATAATAGGTCGTTGAATTCGTCTCGGCACCAGCTGGAATATTGCGAAATCTAAAATATAATTACATTTAAAAAATTCAGAAAATTCCATTTTCTATGAAACAAATTGTTTTTAAATGCAATACGGAAATATCTTCGGGAAAGAGAAGAGGCCACGTTAACAAATATTCTACGTAGTCGTTTTTCGTACGTCCGTTTTTGTAAACGGTCTTAAAAAATAAAAATATGACCATTTAACGTCTTAGTACGACAGTAATGGAGTTTTAAAGTTATTTAAATTGAAATGAACTCCTGAACTACTAACTTTTCGACACTCACAGGTTAGTACTTTTTTATAACGAATGTCCAGCTGCATCGATTGATGTATTAACAAAATACCTCATTCCATTTGAAAAACAGAGTTGACCTTCATATCTCCTTGACGTCTCCACCTATAAAAAAATTAATGACATCAGATTACGAGCGCCTCGATATCAAGTCAGTTTGGTCGGATGCATTTTCTTCTATCTTCAAAAGCAAGCGAGTTATTCAGCTGACCTGTTTATAGTGACCCACCCTGTACATATATGTATAATACATTTTTCTGAGGCTTACTTACAATTAGAAAAGTGTAGATTGCAAGTATACCTGTAGCCGAGATGAATCTCGTGCAACGTTCAAGCCTAATAAAAAAGAATTCCCGAGATAGAATTTCCTTAACCGCATTAATTCTCCGGGACCAAGCGGAATTAGAGATGATACAGCAAAATCGTCGTTTAACTTTTTACGACGCCATCTCACCGGGACAGGCCGCGACCTCCATTTTCCTATCTCCGCACCGGAAATTCTTGTCCATCCTCGAGAATCGCGGGAAATCGCGTCAACCTTCAAATTGAGAAGCCCGACAGATTGAGACCAAAATGTCTCTGCACCCTTCGTGGTAACAGCAACTGATTTATGGTTGTGCGGGCGAGCGCTAACTAATCTATCATTCGGTCGAATGCGAATGTGCCGATGGCTCGATCACTTACAGGACATTCCGAACGAGACACCTTCTAATTTACGAGAACCAAGCACACCTTAACCCTTTCGAGACTGAAAAAACAATATCTTCAAGTGTACTTTTAAAATATTCCTTCAACTTTAACCTTTAAGTAAATTATTAGGACCTGAGCAGCTTTCCTTAAATTTACCAATTACACTGCAAATTTTTATGTGAAACAAAATTTATCGAGTTAAATTGAAAATTACTGGTTTTACTTTAGAACAGAATTTTAATGAGCTAAAGTGAGAACAATAATTTTACAGTTGACTCGATAAATTTTGTTTCAAAATCTGAATAATAATTTAGGATTCCACTGAATACATTCGGGTATCAAGTGAGAACAGTAATTCTGAAATTGACTCGATAAATTCTGTCCTACAGTTGGAACAATAATTTCGAATTCGACACAATGAATTATATTTTAACGTAACAAATAAGCAGATCGTTACTACAAAATTTGAGAATTTTCTCTAACCCTGATATACTGGGGCCTCTCCTGACCCCAACAAAATTATGTACCGAAAGTTATCTGAGAAAATTGATCAAAATCTGAGTAAACATTGTATCACTTTAGGGTTAAATAGGAAGAAATATTTCCTTATAAAAAATCGAAGGCTTACACAGTAAAAAAATGTTTGAATTCAAAATTAAAAAAGATAGCACACTATTCAATTTTCTAAATTTTCACATAGTTGAATAACTACAGTTCTCGTATTATACAATATGTACACCCCGGGACGAAAAGATAGCACAATTTGAAATTAATGTAATTTCGGTTTATTAAACATTAGATTACTTCGTTCTAAATTCAATATGTTTTTCGATCGTAATTTTGGTAATTAATATGTGACGATATCGGCGCACAAGTTCGATCAGTGATACAAACACAAGCACAATTTTGCAAATTAATTCAAATTACTTCGTTCGTTTAGAACTATATTCCAATTTTAAGTGAAATAATCTCAAAAACATTCGGAATCGATAGAAGGTAATCCTCGACTTTGTTAATTAATAAAAAGAAAATTGCACTGCGGATTTTATCTATTTATGAATCCATTAACTGTAATGGCATTAGCTGATTTTGAAATTAATAGAAAAATAAGTTGTTTAAAAAATTTAATTTCTTCTTCTTGAAATTGACTTATTTTTAATGAATTGTAATGAATTGTTAAAAATAATATTGGAAATATTGAATCAGGAATGCACGCAATGAGACTTATACATAAATTTAACAAATAAAAATGGAATCTTTGGTTCCAAGCTATAATGAATTACAGCAAATAAAAATGCAAGCTTTGGTTATAAATGGCAGCGGTTTTCATGAAATAAAAATGAGAAATCTGGTTACGACGGCCAGTGGTGAGTTTCCAGTTCGGATCGAAGCGGCGCAAGTTCAATTAGAAGAGAAATGGTTGCATGTCAGAGTGCATGGTATCTTTTTCAAGAAAATCAGCTGGAAAGTCGGTCATGCACACGTGCTCCTGACACTGCAACTTCAGACCGCTGTGCTGCGATCCGTTCCGCTTATGTGGACTACTATTACTTCCTCCTTGTCAGTTCCATTAGTTCCGACGCTATTGTAGAAATCGAGTTTTTAAAGCGAATCCGATGCATCTATTTCGACGCGAGATATGCGCTCTTTGTGGCTCTCTCATGATTTTCATCTGGCGTGCTTACCAAATGGGAGCTCAACTTACCCAGCCCCTATCTCCATTAACTCGGTGACTTACATTTGCATTTTGTACGCTCCATCTAAATAAATTATATATCTTTCTTGCCCCATTCTCTTGCTAAAGTAAAACCGAAAGTTAATCAGAATATTTCACAAAATTGTTGCAGCTAGTCTCTCGAATGTTTTTATTTTTTCATTTGTTAAACTATTCAAGAATGGAGGACAGATTTACCATGCGCTGTAATTTTATGTCGTCGTCTAAACACATTAAATTACAAAGTTTCCCCGATTACTTTTCTCGTAAAACAGCGCGAAGTAAATTGGATATTTCATGATAATTTAAGGAATAAAACATTAATGAACATATTATTGAACACTAAGTTTACGGCGTAAACGATCCACATTTTTAGCCATTCTTTTATAATATATGTATACCCAACGAAATGAATTTGTTGAATAATTCCTCGTGAAAAAAATATTAAACGTACACATTGGGAAAGAAATATTTTGGGAAACCGTGATACACGGATTTACCTTCCTATTTGTTGTTCCTCGAGCATTTCTTCCTTATCCGAACGACCCGAACATTTTCGCTGGTACTCGAGCTGGTTTTTCGAACGCCTTGTTAGAGCTCGAGCGGGGTTTTGAAAGGAAAATTGTTCCATTTGCGAGCGTTTTCGTCCGCGGGCGATAATGCGCTGGCCCAGTGGTACTCTTTTGTTGAAATATCGATTCGAGCCTGGAAATTCGTCCCGGTCGCCTTGACCAATGACATTTCCGACGGCACTCTGGAAAAAGAAGGACGCTTGGGTTTTCGGCGCCGATTCGCTACTGCGAAAAGCGTTCTTCAAGGAGCAGGACCGACACAGGCTCGGACTCTCGCACAAAGTGCCCACGCTTTGACGATTTTTCGTTTCGTCTCGGACGGACGCTTTTCCACAAAAATCTTCTGTTGTACCCTAAACGCCGGATACGCCTGCCGCGCGAATATAGACTGTTAATTTTTCGTGGCAACCGCAACAACGAAGGCGGAGCAATTTATTTAATGGGACGGAAACTGTTGGGACTCATTAATCACGCTTTCGACGATTTCGTACTTCGCTGATCGCGACCGCATCTCGAGCAACCTAAAAAGAATTGAAAATAGACATTCATCATGACAGGCATTGTTAAAAATCTCAATCAGAACAAACAATTTCGAAAGGCCAGTATCGGTGATGCGGTAGTTGTATTGTTAAAAGATGCAGCATCCGTGAGCTTTTTAATGGCTTCGGTACGTCACAGTTTTAACATTCATTCTGTTTAGATGAAATTCTAATAACAATTGCTTTCAATAATTTTCAACACTAAACCTACCAAGCACTAAAAGTATCTGGTAAATATTGCCTTATAAAAATGGCAACGCTTTTATTAAGATCGTCTCATTTTGCGATACAATAGATGCTTGGACAGTGAAGTTTATTCCATTGTTTTCCGTAAATGGGTTTTTATAATTTCGATAACTGAAAAACATAAAACCGAATTATTTAAAGATAATTTTTAAAGCAAGAATTATTGCATTATTTTTGTTGCTCGTTGACACATGTATCGAACTCGATGCGTTTGGACATAAATCAAATCGTAATGTAAAATAATAGCGTTATTCATAATTTATTCGATTAAATAAACCCCGTTCGATGAGCCAAAAACATATTGTTTCACGTTTGATTTCGTGATACGCTGCAGTGAAATATATAGTTATTTTTTCTTTCAACAGGTCCGCATGCCATTCGTTGCTCACCTGCATTATTAAAATGTTTTATGGAATGCGACGCCTCTCCTTCATGAAATATTGAAAGAATTCAGCGGGAGAAAGCCATAGAATCTCGAAATATTATGCTGAATACTTTAGCTAACAAAGTATATGAAATTGACTTGACTAACTTTACATATATTCCGGGATTGTGGAAGACACATGCCTGCCTTAACAATAGCGAACGTGTTAATATGTTGAATGGGCTGAAAATAATACGATATCATTTTTAAATTCTTCTAATGTCCTTACTGTCTCAAAATATGTATATGTGCCAATTGTGTGAAACCCGCAGTCATAAAAAGTGGTGCAGAAAATGTCGCTGTGTTCATTAGGTAGTCAATGTTATTGTGAAAGGGGTTAAATTCGACGATACGATCCGGGACCAATGTGATCGAATGATCGGCGTCAAACGGAATGAAAATCGCTGCGGTGGCCGATGGATCCCGGTGAATTAATTCGAACAATAATTCATAAACGCGGGTTCCAGCCGTCCAGTTCGATCAGGCGGACTTATCGCGGTCGGGCGCGGACCTCGCGCGATTAGTTACATCAATTCTGGCAGCAGGACGGGAATCCAGGTCAACTTCCATGCTATTAGTCTTCCCCGCGACCTGTAAGAACTTCCAATGAAAAGATTACGGCAATTAACTCGGAGTCCTTGCTGCCAGGGGCTTACCACTTCTTTCCCGAGAAATCGTTTTCGAGAAAACAACGCGCCCCTCGTCAACACAATTTACTTACACGGAAAATGTCGAGGATTAACTCGTTGACACTCGTGGATGAAATTTTGAGACGCCGAGCCGGGAACAAAAGCATCCTGAAGAGTGTGGAATCCGGATTTTTATAGAAAATAAAAATTGCATTCATTACTACTGCAGTTACATATACACTTATTTCTTTCCGTAATCATTTTAATATGTCAGAAATAACAGTAGTCTTACGTAATAATTTAAGTAATAAGTAATAATTTCATTAAGGTTGAATAACTTTCTTCATGCAGATTCTTCTTAACCAGTTAGCTGTGGATTGACGAGTATATTCGCCAAAATATCACGCGTCACGCGTAAATTTTAGTTGCCATTGGTTATTTAAATTGTAATTTCAGCGAAAACTAAAATATATTCGTAAATTTCAATATGTTCAGAATATTTGGAGGTCGAGACAAGCTAAAACGGACAAATAAAATGCATAAATAATTTGAGATGGATTCATGCATCCTCGTATGCACTGGCGTCATCGCTTTATTTTCGCGACACATATGTATATGTCTCAGATAAACGCATACAGATCCCCCGAGGCTTATGCGTGTATGGCGACAATACTGTACCACCAAAGGAAGCATAACACTAAACGCATAATAAAGCAAAATAATAAATCTCATTACTACAGAGTCTAATTCCACGACGAGCTCTTTCTATTAATCAGAAAGATCCTTTACGAGATTGCGGTTCTAAAAGTTCCGAAAAACTGCTGGCATTTAATTCACACTCCGGTAAAGTTCTTAAGAGGAGAGTAACAGTTTCAGCTCGTGCCCTTTCACTTGGAGGGTAAAAAATCGCAGTAAAGAAGCCAAGTGTAGCAATAAACGTTACTTGCTCACGGAAATATTCGCGCGGGGCTGTCTGGGAAGCACCTGAAACCTCGGCTATCCGTCTGTTCCGTCCAGGCAGAGTTGGTAGTTTATTGAAACGAGTGATCAAATATTTTTGGGCGGTAGTTCCCTCGGAGCACGCAACCACGCTCGTGTCCGTCGGGAAGTTTCCCCGTGTAACAGCGCGAAACTTCCAGTGCAAACGCGAATTCTCGAAAACGGCGTTCGCATTGCGAATGTGGTATGTAGTAATTTGTTCCTCCTTTACAATCGCACGCCCCCCCCCCAGCCCGGGCCTCGATGGGGGCATTCGACGTCGGCCGAGCCCGAGGATCGCGTTTGCAATGGTATTTTAAAACGCATTAATCACCGTGCCATTAAACGTCGTCCGCGGGTTCATTAGTTCGACGTTATTAATAGTCTTATCGATGACCCTCTAATCTCGGAGTCGAGCACGCTTAATGGCGTTAGAAGTTCGTGTCGGTGTGCACGCGAACTGACCTAAAAACGAGGGCGTAGCCAACCAAAGAGAGAGAGAAAGAGAGAGAGAGAGAGGGGGGGGGCAGAGAGAAACATGGAAAGCAAGGGAAGAAAAACCTGCTGGCAGAACAAAAATCAATTTTCCATACAGGCTGTTCCAAAAATCTAATTCCATGAAAGGGGCGATTCTTGAGGTCATTTGGAGTAATCTTTTCCTTTGTCAAAATCTTTCCTGCGGCTTGGTTAAGGAGTTATTGACGAAAAACACGAACCAATCGGAGCGCGGGTGCAGTAGATAGATTTCAACGCCCCGCTCAACAGTACCTGTCGCCCGATTGGTCCGTGTTTGTCGTTAATAACCGCTTAACAAAGCCGCGGAGAATATTTTCGCAAAGTGAAATGTAATTTGGAATGACCTCAAGAATCAGCCCTTTGAAGGAAGTGCAACATTCTTCGGACACTCTGTAGAAGTTTTAATTTGCATATGGCCGCCCGAATGTAAACGGGGTGGAGAAAGGGAGAGACAGAGAGTGAAAAAAGGATAAATATGGAAAGCAAACTGCAGAGCACATAGCCGACAATCAAAATATTCTCCGGTGTTAGTGAAATACGAGCCGCCCACCACGCCGGAATATTGTAATACTTATTTGCCAAGTGCACGGAAAGTTTATTCACCGTTGTTCCGCCCCGCAGAAATCCTCCTCTGGGATTCTCGTTTCCAGCTCCCGGATTCCCAGTCTCTGCGGGTTTGATCGGGAACGAGCGCACAGATTGCTGTTTGCGTTGGCTTTTTCGCGGCTCGCCGAAGAAACTTCGTGTCCCGACAAATGCAGGGGCGGAATTCATCGGCGTCGAAGCCGAGGAAACGCGAACGGGGTGGTTTCCACCCCTGCAGTCCATAAATATCTTAACAAACACGGATAAATAGCGTGTTAATGCCGTGCCGACCTGCGTACCACGAATCTCCAGTCCTCCGAATGCAAACAGTACAATCACGGTGAAGATTTAATTTAGCAGTAGGTAACTGCTAGGTAAATTTAAGTTAGCACTAGGTAACTGTACCATTGTCCGAAACCTCACGTTAACGCCACGTCGATCATATGATCACCCATATATACAGGGTGTCTCAAAATTCCCTCAACAGCCGGAAATGGGAGGTTCCTGACGTCATTCGAAGCGACATTTTCCTTTGCAAAAATGTTATCCGCGGCTTTGTTTAGGAGTTATTAACGAAAAACACGGACCAATCAGAGCGCGACCTTGACGCGAGCTGGCCCAGTCGGCCAATAGACAGTTGGCGCGCCGGGCCGACTGGGCCAGCTCGCGTCAAGGTCGCACTCTGATTGGTCCGTGTTTTTCGTTAATAACTCCTAAACAAAGCCGCGGATAACATTTTTGCAAAGGAAAATGTCGCTTCAAATGACGTTAGGAACCCCCCATTTCCGGCTGTTGAAGAAATTTTGGGACACCCTGTATTTGGGTGAAACTATTCTCTGACCAAGTCTTAGAGAGTAGAAAGGTTAGAGTAAACGGTGTGATAAAATTTGTCTTTCCAACATTTTTAGGATTATGGTCAGGCAGTGAACGCGGTGACTTCTCAATTTTTCTTTCGTTGAATGAGAAGTACTGATTTTACAGAATTTTTGAGGAGCTTCGAATGTTGCGTTCGAAGCGTTGAATTGACCCCCAAAAGCCAGATTGCAGAAACACTTAATCGAACCCGTCCGAAGTGTCCAGAAACTTTGGACAGGTGTACCTATTGTACATACAGTGTACAGGTGGGAGCCGTGCGAGACAGGTAGGCGGGACACGCGCAGAGCAGCGTAATCGCGCCGATCAATTTGTTTTAATTACTCGTCGTCGGGCATTGCGATCGATCCAATCGAACTTGCACCCTTCGGTCTTGCCACCAATCATCGTCATCGTCCCCGTCGTCGTCATCCAGCCCCCGTAATTACTACCGATTGCGACGGCACTTGTTATCGCTCGGCGCGCGTTTCTGCCCATCTCCGCAAGCTTTAGCGAGATGTCGCGCGCAAGAGAGGAAAGAAAAGCACCGAAGAGAGCAAAGACCCGGTTCTTATCAGTCATTACCAAGCATTAAAATTATCTGGTAAATGTTGCCTTATAAAAATGGCAAGACTAAGTTTATTGAGATTGTTGTCCGTAATTTTCAATATAATATATGCTTGGATAAAGACATTTATAATTTCGATAATTGTGAAATATAAAACCGATCATTCGAACGTGGTAGGTTTATGTTAAGATGAGTTGCGATTATAGTACTGCACGGTTAATAGTTCGGCTAACGTGTTGTAATTAAAATGTTTACTTTTTAAAGTGGAGGAAGGGCGTGTGCTAATTTTTCAGACCTATAGTGAGCAATAGCCTTTAAGTCTTCTTGTAAATGTCACGAAGTGTAACGTACACGCCCTTTTTCTAGTCGTGTAAATTTAACCGTGCACTGTATTGGATCGAAATTGACGTCTTCACGAAATTCTTATTGCGTTCTTGCGCTCTTCTTTCCTGCCTCTTCGTATCTTTTCGTTGTTGCTCTTCATTTTCTTGTTCTAGCTCTTCTTCCTTTCTCCGCTTTCTCTTCGTTCGTGAATCGAGCGACCTTCAGCCTGGCTTTCGACTCTGCTGTCGGTGGAACGAATTTACTGACTTTTTCGGTAACACCTCGGGGAGGCAGTGCGATAACCTTTCACGAGCTCACCGAGTTGAACTTGCGGCAAAAAGTTGCGGTTTAATTTGATAATGGTGGGGTTTATTTGGTGGGACCTGTCACGAGATGGTGTTCGCGTTCCCAGTGAAAGTTCAGAGATGAAGATTGAACTTGTGTTTTGTTCTGGCTGAAGGAAATAGATTGCTTCGGTCATGAAGTTTATTAGCGTTGCGATAAATTGTAGTTAGACAGTTCTATGTAT
This sequence comes from Lasioglossum calceatum, assembly GCA_963966675.1. Taxonomy (NCBI): domain Eukaryota; kingdom Metazoa; phylum Arthropoda; class Insecta; order Hymenoptera; family Halictidae; genus Lasioglossum; species Lasioglossum calceatum. Next base: position 4,123,287 of record OZ016541.1, read on the forward strand.
TCACTACTGGATTTAGAGGAAACATTGATTATATGAAGTTGTCTTATGCAAGGCTACATTGTTGATAAGTACTTTTCATTCGATTCGACGATTTTGAACAGTAAATTTTGAGATTGATCGATTCATAGCGTTACCAAATATTTTTCTGCCTTTAAGAAACATTATATTTAAACAAATTTATTTGGACTCCATTAACATCGTTAACACCTCCTTCAGCTTTATTCGTCAAAGATAAATATTGTGAAAGGTACAGTACATTGATCGAAATTAAGTAGTATTACTCCGCAACAAATAAAGGTTTCCCGCTAGCGTCGCTGTGTTTGTTCCACCGACAGTGCATACCGGATGGGACGCGACGCTGGATATCGATGTGCATAATAATCTCTTTCGATGTGAAAACGCTTCTCGCGAGCATCCACATTAGCCATGCTCGACCGTGTATGTATAGTATGTGTGCGTGTGCGTGCGTGGGCGTGCTTCCTAGAAAAATCACTAGCCATCAACAAACAAACAACTACTCAATTGTCGTTACTGTGATTTTGTAACTGGGTGTTTCTTGCTTGCAGCACCAGAGCGCCGCCCAGGCATTGGTGAGTCGCATGTCCCTATCTTTCTTTCTTCTCTTTTCTATTTTTTCCTTTCCTTTCTTCTACAATACATGTACTACTTTACCTCGCGACGGCACACAATCGCTGGTTGCTAGACTTAGGCGTGTCTTGTCGTGTCACAAATCTTTGAAGACATTAGAACCCTTCAGAATATTATTATTTCCTGCTGGGATTGTTGAGAACCACATGTAATTCCTGTTCCCAGTAATATTGGCGGGCGGGGATATACAGGGTGGCGCAAAATGATCTTTATGGTTTGAATTCCTTCCAACTTTTTCATTTCATCATTCTTTCAATTTTTTGTTTCGGAATGTTGTAAACAAGACTTCTAGAATTTAATATGGAAAGATACACAACAGCACAACGAACAAAAATCATCGAGTTTTATTTTGGAAACCAACGTTTTCAAAAAAACCATTGTTTTGACGCAGCGTGCATATCGTCGACATTTCAATGTGCCGGCGGCACCCACAGCGCCAACAATACATCATTTGGTAGCAAATTTTCGGCAAGGAGGGTCAGTAAGAAACCTCCCTAGTACAGGAAGACCTCGTACGGCGCGGCGCACACAAATGATATCGTCGGCACAGTGAAATATCGACGATATGCACGCTGCGTCAAAACTGTTGACCGTTGGTTTTCAAAATAAAATTCGATGATTTTAGTTCGTTGTTCTGTTGTGTGTCTTTCCATATTAAACTCTAGAAGTCTTGTTTACAACATTCTGAAACAAAAAATTGAAAGAATGTTGAAATAAAAAAGTTATAAAGAATTCGAACCATGAAGGTCATTTTGCGCCACCCTGTATAATGTTCTGATACCCGAATGTGATAGATTTTCGGGTTGGGTCGGGTCGGGAGTCCCCGAATATAACTAATTTTCGGGTCCCGACCAAGGTTGCCATTTGCCAGTCCCTCCAGGCCCTTTACCCTTTCGCCCTTCGCCCAGCCGTGCTGCGGAACCCGCCTTTGCTTCCCCCACTCTTCCCACTAACACTGACGCGTACGGTTAGTGGGAAGAGTGGGGGAAGAAGGGGCTTGGCCCGCGCGGAATATGGTAAGGGTCCTTACCCACTAGACCGTACCCTCGGCGCGGCGGAGCGGAGCGGCGCGCTGTTTTGGATTGCCTCCTGTGTATTTCAATGGGAGTGCACCCACTATACCTGATCAGGGTACAAAGAAACAGCGCGCTGCTCCGCTCCGCCGCGCCGAGGGTACGGTCTAGTGGGCAAGGACCTTAACCCTGGTCGGGAGTCCAGTGCTACCATATTTTATCCCCTCCGGCCCCTTACCCTTCCGCCTTCTCGCCCAGTTTCGCAGCGTAGCTCTTCCCATTAACGCTGGCGACAGTGGCGACACGCTGGTGTACGGTACGCATCAGCGACTAGTGGGAAGAGGTACGCTGCGAAACTAGGCCAGAGGCGGAAGGGTAAGGGGCCGGAGGGGATAAAATATGGTAGCACTGGTCGGGACCCGAAAATTAGTTACATTCGGGGACCCGAAGTCAAAGTCGGGTCGGGTTAGGTCTGGGTCGAATCGGGAACCCGAAAATCTGACATTCGGGACTTCGAAGAATATAAATTCTCGGAATCCCGACTCGACCCGATTTCGATTTTAGGTACCCGCCCACACCTACTACTCAGTAATGGACATGAAACACTTGTTTCTCTATTTCGCATAATGGACCCAATCACGATCCACCATTTGTCACACGTAGCTCTAGCAACCCGGAACACGAACTTGCATGATTCTGTGTACTTTGCCACGTCGTGTGCCTTTGATCGATGTTCGCGCCCCTATCTGCTGAAACCGCGAGACGTTCCGAGAGTCCTCATCCTCTTCAGGGTTGCGAGAGTCCTGCATGAAGGATACACGACTCTGGTACACCCTGTAGACGTAGACGTAGACGATGCTGAGGCACATGGATGGCGGACCTCGGAACCAGACACTTTGATCGCCCAGATCTATCCCGCTAGTCAATTTTTAGGGAGAGGTCCTTGGAGAGTCAGCAATGTATACACACACGCGGCGATCAAAGTGTTCTGCTATTCCAGTTGGCCGGTTGCCAACTGACTCAAACACTTAACCGAATTTACACCTTTTCACTTTGGACGATTGTCGGCGATGATTCATCGGGGAACAATGTTTCTGTTCTTCTTAGTCTTTTATCTTTTGCTTTCACTGCGGCTGAAACGTTTGCGACGATCATTCAATGTGGAAAAGTGTGAGCTTAGATTGGTATTGATTATGTTGTAGCTAGAGGTTTGTAATTTGATTGTGTACCTTAGAGTTAGAGCTAAATAATTTTTTGAGAGAACACTAGACAAGTATTCCTCTTTGTACTCTTTTCTGGCCACTGTGGATGAATCGTTTGCGACGAGCATCCAAAGTGGAACATTGTACATTTGGTTCTGCATTGATTATTTTGTATCTAGAAAGTAATTTCATTGTTTCTCCACGTTATACCATACCTAAATCATTTTTCAGGAGATGCCAAAGGAGTGTTCTATTGAGAGAATATAAAGGTGAGACTCTTAAGACAAGCCACCTGAATAACTTCTACATTTTTTGAGATAGGAAATGGTTCAGGAAACCAAACAGGTTTTGTCATTACTTCCTATCTCAAAAAATGTAGAAGTGGCTTGTCTTAGGTGACTCATCCTGTATTTTGGTATTGTAATTTGTAGTGGTCTGAGTAATTCTATGCGGAAATTTTTGAAATTATAAAGTGTTAGTGAATTATTTAGAAAGTACTCCCTTGTAGAAAGTTAGAACTTGCACATTTCAGGTAGCAGTAAAAGATTCTACAGTAATTGATTTCCACGTACCCCTTTAATTAGAGAATTTAATTACTGCCTAAATAATTTCGTAGAGAAAATATCACCATCTCAGCAGAAATTTTAATCACAAATAAGCAAACGCAGTGAGCCAACGCTGTGAAATATTCAAAACAATTGGCCCAATCTGAATTGCAGCTGAAATTAATAACGGAATTGGAAAAAGCACGTCCTATCGTTTGAGAGAATTGTTTTCAATAATTGGAAAAGACAGCGTATTCAAATAACCACAAGTTAAACAACCATACGCTGCACGTGTCGGACTATTAACGGCACATGAAACGAGCAGGAACAAAGAGCGGAAAAAAGCAGAAATGATCCCCGTCAATTAGCTTATTCTAGAACAGTATAATAGCTGGAGGCTATACATATATCCCATGTCAAATGATACCGCTTCATGCACACGTGCTCATGGACTTTTATAAAATTGCATAGCGATTGGGGCACCCGGTGCATGAAGTAAAAATCGATACTCGCAGTTCCTCGATATTGCTTAAAGTTTTCGAGTTACTAGGTCCAAAATTGTATGGTCATGTTTTTCTTCGAAAAATTATAACTCAAACTGCGATTTATACATCGATGCGGAGCAAACTATGGTTTACACGTTGAACTTTGAACTTTAATCAAAAAATGCATCTGTGACCTGTCTTCCTAATATCCTGTAAACTTCATACCGAGACGTGCACCATTACCAAAGTGACACATTTGTGTATTGCCTATGATCAATATCTGCAACATCGTCTGAGTTCTGCTTTCCCTTTAAAATCTCTACAATTGGAAAAACCATAAATAACGTCAAGAAAATGAGTATAAATTTTTAATCGTGCATCAGGCTCCACCGTGTTTATTTTGCAAAAATGATGGATAGCAGACTTACATGAAAATTCGACTGTTGAATTCAAAGAATTGAATCAAAAGTCGTCGAAAGGGGCTGTTTCGTAGAGATAAGGGAGCAACCGGGTTTCTAGAGTCGAATCGCAGAAAGGTACAGTGAGGAGCAAAACTGAGCCAATAACCACAAGTTTTGTATAAATCATTATTTATTGCTAGGAATATAGAAGAATAACAAAAAAATCAACATACTAATTATTTTTATCACAGTTAGAAGTAACTTAAGAAATTTTTTTCAATAATTAATGTCTCCTCGTTTGGCAATGACAACAAAAATAGATTGACTCGGTTTTGCACCGGTCCCTAGAAGAAATATAGAGAAGAAGATAGAGAATCTATGGGGTTTACTAAAAAGACGACTTCGGGATTCATACGACTCCCAACCAGCTTCAATCACAGATTAGTATGATAGAATTCAAGAACAGTGGGAACAAATATCTCCGGATTATTGCAAAAAATTAGTAGAAAGTATGCCAAAGCGAATTAGTGCAGTTTTACAAGCACAGGGGTTGTGCACGAAATATTAAAAATAAATAATACATTAAATATTGCCAAGTATTGGACGTGGTGCAAAACCGAGTTAATCTATTTTTCTTGTCATCGCTAAACGAGGAGACATTAATTATATTACTGAAAAAAAAATTTCTTAAGTCACTTCTAATTATGATAAAAATAATTATAATATTGATTTTTTGTTATTCTTCTATATTCCTAGCAATAAATAATGATTTATACAAAACTTGTGGTTATTGGTTCACTTTTGCTCCTCGCTGTATAAATATTCAAGGGTACAAGTTCGCTTCTGTTTCGCCCCTGTCCCCGCTGGCTCTGATTCTCGACTGCGCCCTCGTTGTCACCTTCGACTTTAGCCGGGGCGCAGCTCTGATCTATCTCTCCTCATCAAGCACCCTTCGTTCGGGGATGCACCGGTGCAGCAGTGCCGAGTCGGTCGCGCGAGCGCGCCCGCGCGAAAGAGAAGTGCCAGCTGCGACAAAAAAGAATCGTTTATCCACATCCTCAACCCCGTTTCCGCATAATAGATACGCGGCACACGTACACACACACGCAGCGCCACCGCACACGCGTCCCTCACCCGGCCAAATAGAGAGGAAAAAAATTCGAGAGTAGGGCTGGTTGCGAATAAGTGCATGTGCGCGAGTCCTCCCCCTATCCCGCTCGATAACAACATCCATCGCGAGTCCCGGTAAGTACGAAACCGTTCGAGACCACTTCGGATCGACGGGAAAATGCCAGTCGCTGACGATCGGTGCCGTTTGCTCGTTTCTTTATCTATGGGGCACTGGGTTACTATTTATGCTAGCTGGACGAAACACATCATTCACATATTGTTCTACAATATTCCTAATTACATTTCCTTATTTGGAAACGATTAGATATTATCTTAAAATTATTAAAGCAAAAACTTCTATAGGCGCGCCGCGTACACAATTGCTGGGCAGTGAATGAGTCTGATCGGGGTGAGGGGAAACGCTATAACGGGTAAACTCAGGGGAGCAGAGTTTAGCCAAGCGACTGAGAAATAGACAGGTGTGTAATCGCCAGTGTTGGGCAATATTTAAATAAATAGTTGTTTAAATAAAAATGTAAATGACAAGTCATTTGTTATTTGGATATTCAAATAAAAAGCAGAAATAATTATTTATTATTTGAGCAAGCTAAATAAATTATTTAAAATAATGAAGTTAATTGTTCTTTGTTCTGACAAATAATAACCGAAATTGTATTTTTATCTATTAATAATGCTAAATTATTATTTATTATTCATAGTCATTAAACAAATTTTCTTGTATTAATGTACCGTCTGTTATGCATTATTTCAGAAGCTTTAGAGCTTATTCAGTTGAAGCGATTTACGCGCGGTTCGAGTAACGCGTTTTGAATAGTATGCCAAAATCGAACAAACTTTCGGACAGTGTGTTTGAAAAAAAGAGTAGGTTTTTAGAAATTTAGTACAAAATATAATTGTATTTATGTAAATTACAGGTAACAACGATGTTAATTTCGCCACATTTTCATAGTATGTACAAAATAGAAGGAATAAGAGAAAACCAAAAACTATTTATTTGATTTCCACCTCAATCCAAATAAGAAATAAGAGAAAACCAAAAACTATTTATTCGATTTTTGGTACCACTGGCCGCCTAAATTATTTCCGGCGTTAATTCAGCCGGAAACATTAGGCGAGAGAGCTGCTTTTTAGTTGCGGCGAGTCAGGCGCAGCGATTAACCCTTCTGTTCTTATGCGAACCGAGAAAAACGCTTTGTGGCTGCCTGGGGATTTGATTGGTTCAAGGATTTTTCTCGGGGAATAAAGGTTTTCGCGTTTGTGCCAGATGGTGTCGAATAAAGGCTTCGCTAAATGATAATTTCTACAGCTGGGCCTATTGTGACACGCTTTTTAAAAAAATGTCGGCTATTTTCTTAACCACTGTTGATTAACTGAAATTTCTTCTAACAAAATAATCAATGTTTCCGAGAAAAGCCGCTGCTGTTTCTACGGGTGCAATTAAGAGACTATATTTGAATTATATATATTTTTCAAAATTCGAAGAATTGTAATGTTAAAATCACTGACAAGATAAATCGGTAAATAAGTGTCCGAACACACTCGAGCAGGTCACTATCAAGTTCTCAGAAAGATCAGTTTTGCAAGGATTAAGATCCTTCATCATCCTTTGCCAACATTTACCGAAGCAGAAAGCTGCTAATTAATTCCTGTTTCTGGTATTTAGTGCTGAACAACTCGTATTTGCATAAAAGCTCGCAGTTTAGTTATTGCTGGAACGTTCATATTTTCTAGCCAAATATTATCCTATTCTAAGAATAATGGTAGTATCGCAAGAAACACGAGTCCCAAGTAAATATAATAGAAAGGACAGGAACAAAAGTAGCATTCGCGTGGACTGGCATAAAAATAGCATTTAATCACCGAAGAGAAACGTGAATTTGCATTCGTACCAAAAGAAGAAAGTCGACGGTATGTTTAAAATTATTATGTGAATTTTTTTTTCGTGTCTCTGTAAAACGTAATACATAAAATCTTTTCACACCGCTGCGAATATTTTCCCTCCCCCGTAGAGAAAATAATGAACCACCCGATAAAGATCTTTGGAAGTTCGCCTTTAAAAATCAGAAAGTCTACTAATTGGAAACTTCAGTACCCCAGATTCGTAGACTATCGTGCCGGAAGGTTTTTCATTGGATCTGATCAATGGTAATACAATTCGACTCCGCATCAGTTCAAGCGAAATATGATATCACCCGGACGCTCATGAATATTCAACTTCTAAAGTAAACAGACATCTACAATGAATGTATAACTTTGCTTGTTACGAAATTATTAACAACAAGGTAACTCTTGCAAGCACGTTCACGAAATAAATCATAAGGCGAGGGGGGCTGGCGGTGCACGTAAAATGATACGTTAAAACTTCGCCGGTGCGCGCGCGAGAGTGTAACATTTTCACAGCGGCTTCGCATTGTCCACTATGCTGACCTTTGAAATATAAGTATAGATACGTGTATGGCCACTGTGCTGGGATTTTCTAGCAAAAGGGTTAACCATCGTGTTACGTTCATATAGGGTCGATACAACCCTGCAACGGATGTTCACTTTTCAACGATAAGCTTTTGAATACAACACATTTCTCACATTTATTGTTTTCACGGTCTACACATCGCTATGCAACTGCAGATCGATCAGAATTGCTCTATTCTTTTTCACACCGTACAGGGCCGCACGAAAGTAATATACAGGGTGATCCATTTACCTTGAAACCAGCCGGAATATGAAAAAATGTTTTATATAAAATATTCTTCATATGAAGGGGCACATTTAATGGCGCTATGCACATTTTTCCATAATGGACCTTTAACCCTCATCCGTCCCTCATTTCACGAACTGAATCTGTCCCTCGGTGTCAAATTGACACAGTGATACAAAAAATCGATAAAATAACAAGTCAAACAGTTACTGTTCGATGTTTTTTTCTTTGAAATTGATGAGTTAACATTTACATTTTCGCATTAAAAAAATAAACGTCACCAAGTTTCGAACGAATTTACCTACGAATAACAGAACAGTGTAACTTATTTCGAGAAAACTGTGTCAAATTGACACGAGGGACGGATGAGGGTTAAGGGTCAGATGAAGGGCAACTTCATTTTTTCACAAATTTTTCACCCATATTTTTTATTTCATATTCGTATTCTGCATCGAAAAATAATAATATTTTTGATTTTTAACGGTCATTGAAGGGTACTAATTCATAATCTTAACAATTCTTTGGCAACAACTTTTGGATAACCACGATTATTATTCAAGTGAGCCCAAGTTTCTAATATCGTTCGTAATTTAAAACTGTCCAATGTATTTTTCGAAGAGAACACTTTAATGGCTTTTTCAATTTAAAAACGAGTTAGATATTAAAGGTACGGGCGCCGTACACTCCACTCGAACTTCCAGCTTGACTCTACACCGAACTTAGAGAACAAGCGCAGCCGGCCGGGGTCGGAGGAATCTCGAAAAAGAAAGTTCGCGGAACAAAAGTCGCTTAGATCATTACTCGGGCGAGAGTTCGATTTAAAATTTCAAGAGGCACGGTAGCCGGGAAGAAGGCCACGGTGCATCCACCCCCAATATACATCAGACTCAGACGTTAACCGTGACATGTTTATGTTCGCGACCCCGAGTCACCCATAGGGCGCGTCCGATGCAGGTCATTTCGCGCGACACGAAGAAATTCACTCTTGTCAGACAGCGTGGAAAATCCAATCGCGCGGATAATCGAATTGTCGAGTCGATGAATCGAGCGAGAAAGCGCGCGCTAGAAAGAGAGAGAGAGAGAGAGAGAGAGAGGGTAAGGGAGGGTTACCGTGGCACCGACAATCGATTTTTCTTTTTATCGACTCGCGTGTCGTCGGCCTTGATTCGTCGTCACGCTGAAGAAATTTAACGACGGGGCTTGTTTCTCGAAAATCGACTATTCGAGAGAGATCCTGGCAATCGGATCGAATTATCGGCGATATTCCTCTTATCCGAAGAAAGGGAGCATCCTGATAAGATTTGCGAGGATCCAGTGCGCGCGGCGGATCCTTTGTCGCTTGTTCTCTATAAGAAAAGTTGCGAACCAATGATTTTCCTCGGCGAACTGGGTCGCTGGCAAAAGTCGCGCAATTGCGTCCCTATCGGTTTCGATAGCCGATTTCGAGCCGGCAGAACTCGCCCGGAGAGTTTCGCCAGCCAAAGTAGCCCGTAGCTGGCGCAAACTTCGCGAACGCAGATCTCGAGTGACTCTCTCCCTCTCTATTTCTCAATCTTCGCTCTTTCTCACTCTATTCGGTCTAAATAATGCTACACGCCTCGCCGCGATAAGCGCCATTATCGTGGCTCGCCGAGACGCCCCGCAGAGAACGGAAATAGTAATCGGTCCCGACCCGAAAAGCTGTCCCGATGTCCGTTTCTCTCTCGATTCTATCTCTCGTTTGCTGGACCACTCGTGCCTCGAGGGACGTCGCCATATTTCGTCCCGTTCCGCTCGAATTTCCGAAAAATTGTTGCGAAATGCTCCGGCGAACATTAACGCAGTTACTGTCACTTTTCGCTCGAATGTACAAGGTGTCTAAAATGTAATGGTAGTCCGTCATAGGGGCGAATATACACCTCTGGATCGGTGGACATTTGTAAAAGAAACGTGCCGCAAGATTGTTTATACCAAAGAAAATTCTTGTTGAAAATTCAAGTTCTTCGAAAACCGTTTGTTTTACGAAAAAAAGTAATACGGCATAAAATACGCAGCCTGTCCGGATCTACAGGTTTTGTCTGAGATATTTTTCGATGCGGAAAATAGTTTAGAAGATATTCGAGAAAAATGATTTTAGGAGCATTCAATTAATTATTTTAATGTTTCAGGGCCAAACTTTCACAGATTCTTTTTAATTGTTTGGAATAATCCTGCGGGATGCTGTAAAAGAAATTTTGGAAAACATTTTCGACAAGAATAAATAAGAGCCACCCTAGTACATATACTATACACCCTGTACGGGGACTTTTGAAAACAGCGATGTTTGCGACATGTTACCTAGCTTTACTAAAGAATGAGTGCAATCACAGTCCATAATTCCTGAAAGAATTAGGGCTCGGAACTAATTTAGGCACATTTTCCAGGTGCAAGCGCCGTCACAGATATTTCACGACGTAGCTTTCCGATCCTCGAGTTTACGGGGTTATTTTCCTCTCGCAAACATCAAGGCTGCTATAAAAATATACGTGTCAAATATTTATCGATGCTCTACTTTTCGCGAAGTTTCCCCGCTCGCAAGTACTATATTACAGTATAGTTTAGCTTATAAACTGGCACGAGTGAAATAGTTTTGTTTCCCAAGTGTAACGAACTGAAGAAAGTTTAGAGTCGTTCGCATAATTATGATTGGCTCGATATTTATTTATCAAAATAGGCTAATAAGGCTCGACATAAATCTATAAATTTCGCTCAGGGACAGACTGATTGTAAATTCGAGTGCACATCCATAATGACGATTAACGCGTTCCTGTTAATTCTGTTACGAGACACTTTGCATAATCGTTAACCACAACTCATTGTATTTACGGCCGTTGTAATTGCTGGTTAGGGACGATTAATGATTGGTGTGCCCGAACTTGTAACGAAATTAATAATGATTAATTATTTCCTGATTGCAGAACCTTCTGCATTTATGTGTGCACACCTTGTGGACGAGCGAGTAGTGTAATTAGTGAGTTAACATTCATGGAGAAAACGGAGCAACACCTTTTTCGTTCGACTGGTTCTACTTGTACTTTTTATAACCTGATGAACTTACAAAATCAATTGGCATTGGCTAAATTCCTTCGGTATCTGATGGATTCTAAATTTTTTAATGTTTTAACAGAAACTGTTTAAGAAGTCAAACCGTGCTATGAAATCTCTTGACTTTCGACGAAGTAGGATACTTCACGGGTGTACAAATAAAAAGGAAACAATACTGAAATCTTATTCTTCAGACCTTTAAGTACATCGGACACCAAAAATGTACGACTCGCGCAAAATTTTGAGATCGACTTTTCGAGTCGAATACCCCACTGTGAGTCGCGAAGGATTAAAGGGTTGCTTGGCTCTGGTCAGTCGACTAAAAATGAATAAAAAAATCGTGTGCGTGATGTCCACGCGCGACAGAAGTGAAACTTCTTGCGTATTATTTTTATTGAACAGAGTCATTATCCGCAGAATTATCAGTGTAAAAAGAAGAAAATATACCTATCCCCCTTTTTTAACAATGAATTTCTCTTTGTTTATTCAAAGAACTGAATATCCTAATACATTTAGATACTAATAACCTAGCCTAAATCTTAATTGAACGATTTTGCCGCAAATAAAAACAGAGAGAGTGGAGGTTGATGCGAACTAATATAGTGGCAATATTACAAAAGAAGTTTCACTTCAAAAGTCCCACTTCAAAAATCGCGAAGAACCCAGGGATCATTGGCAGAATCGCGGGGCATTCACAGCCGGCCCAAGGATCGCCGCAATCCGCCGAAATCACGCCTTCTCGCGTGACCACGGAAGCGCTGCGGCATTATACTAATGCACCGGTTATAAACCATATTAACCGTCAACGGGGACATTAATACCGGCGAACACCGGGGACGCAGTCGCCGCGCAATATCGCTGGTTTCTTTTGTTCCGTCGCGTCGGCCGGTTCATATTCACGAACCACGAACCACGGAAGTCCTAATTAAATGGACAACACGCGATTCGACGGGACAAAGTGTCGGGGACAGTGTCATCGTCACGGCGCTTTGTCATGCTCTGCCACGCTTTGCCACACTTTGCCGGAGCATGAGCGGAGCTGCGGGGCAGCTTGCGCCAGGATAACGCGATTTGCGGTTCGAAACGGCGATATTATACGGCAATAATTCCGACCATGCTACGATCTTTTCGAGCACTATATGCCACGCCTTGCCTCCCTCACTCGATAAAACGATCGGGATGGGAATTATCAAGACGGAAACCGCAACCGGCGAACCAATTCTCGGCTCTGGCGAATTGCTCCCGGACCAATTGTGCCGTAAGAAGCTATAGCGGATCGTCAAATTATTGTGGCTGGCTGGAGAGCAATACACTTTATGGTTCCGGCGTTGTCGGGACTTTTATAGCGCGGAGGAACTCGCTTTGGTTTGTTGTTCGCTGATAAATCTGCCATTTTGCTACGATTTCGGTGAAAATGCGATGGAACTTTATTATGGTGTAAATAACATTTTTATGTTTTTGGTGTTGTTACGACAGGACCGCGAACCTTCATGCAAAATAAGTAAACAGGCAGCTAGAAACGTGTTCCTTTTCTGAAACATTACAATGATTCCAGAATAAAAATTTCCAAAATCTCAATAAGATCTCATTTTTCAATTCCATTAAAGATAAAAGGATTTCCACGACTGTTTCCTCGGCAACAATCAACGTCAAGCGTTTACAAACAACTACATAATTGGTACACAAAGAAACATTTGACGCAGAACATTCTCCCAAAAAAGTCGACGTGAATTTACTACGATATCCACGAAAGTATAAAATTTCGCTGACCGTCACCGTTATCGAATTAGTCTCTGAAGCGACAGTTTCGTAAAATTCCGTGCGTGTCGTGACTACAAACGACTGGAATCTGGAATCGAATGCGCACATGCGAACCGGAATGGCAGCGCCACATGTGACAACGCACGACAGCGGCGGACGTGCATATACATGTGTACTCCTGCGGCGAGGAAGCGCGAGCAACAGTTTCTACAGTCCCATTCTTCTTGAATCACATTTATCGACACGATACCGTCGCGCCGAGCTCGAATAAAACGCGGAGCCGGCCTGGCTACGGTGCGGTGAACCAATAATATGAGCGAGCCGATGCCTAGGCGAAGGTAGCGTAAATTATGAATGGCGGTGCATGTAGGGACGAAGGTATTGCATCGGGGAATGTGTCCACGGTCTATCTATACCTCTATAGCTAAAAAAGAGCATAAGACGGTAGGATAGTCACGTGACTGTTCAGATTTTTGGGTATTTGTGTTACGCGCAACTGCCAGATGAACACGAGATGGAGTTGCTTGCTATTTCCATGTGGGCTCTCTTTATTACCTACACTGGTGACCCCGTATAGATCTTTATCTCCATTTTGAGATACCTGTCCCAAGAACATCTAATATACAGTCCTCGACAAAATAATAAGATATCTAGCATATTTTTAAATTTCTTATATTTAAAGGTAGAAAATTATACACTGTACACTCTGTTGTATCCTGTGTATTACATACTATTTCCAAACTAAACATATAAAATCTTAGGATTGCATCGCGTACCATAGCAAAATTAGAAAAACAGATACAATCCTAAGATTTTGCGTGTTTACGTTGGAGATAGTATGTAGTATTCAGGATATAACGGAGTGTGTGTGTGTGTGTACACTTTCCACCTTTGAATATAAAAAATTTGGAAATCTGCTAGGTGTCTTATTATTTTGTCGAGGACTGTAGACGACGAGAGAGACAGAAGAGCAGCCGGCACGTCTCGGGTACATTGGTAAGGCGTTTCGCTGAGCAAATTGGCAAAAATTTCCAACGGTCGGAGTTGGTGGCATTTTTCGTCGTCCCGCCGCGCCGTTTGCCAGCCAGCACGGTATATCAAGATCAGCTTTGTCGATGTCATCGTCACCGATGCCTCTTACATAGTAAGCTGTTTCCGGCCGTTCATGACTACCAAGGACAACGTGTTGTTGTCTCAGCATCGCGCCTGTGGCCGAGCCGTTTGTTGTTTTGCTGGTCGCTGTTTGCCAAGGACAACATTGTTGTCATCACCTCAGCCCGTGCCTGTTGCCGAGCAAGTTCGTCCTTGAGCTGCTATCATCAGGAAGTACATCGGCACCGGAGCTTTGTGACTCTGTGCGTGCGATAGAAACATTTACGAGTGTAAGGTTACGCGTGACCTGTGCGCGCGTGTGTGCATGTTCCTCGCATATCGCGTATTCGCGGTTTTCTGCTTGAGGTTAAGTTAGGTCGCCGGTTGACAGTTCGTGCGGCTGCGCGGTCATGTTCAATTCGCGTTACCCGCGTACAGTACTATTTAGTGCTCGCGAATTTGTTCAAGTATGTACAGCTGAGAGCTCACAAGATGATCCCTGGCAGGAATGCGGTGACGTAGGCAAGAATGCGCGCCCGATTGGTTAGCTTGGAAGGAGCGCGCCTTCTATTGGCCGAAGCGGTCACACACACACTACTACTGTTATGCAGAACGATAGACCCCTCTTGCCTCTGTGCCCCCTCGGGGATCATCTTGTGAGCTCTCAGCGGTACATTGGCTTCCGTTAGCGGAAAAGAAAGACGAAGTACTTTTCTAACCTCTTATAACTTCGCGAGATCCTGTGAGTGTCATAGTCGCGTCGTCGTGTATGACATTTCCCAGGATTTTTTTCTTAACGAGTACATACATAGTTATTCGATCTTTTAAATGCTTATTTATCGCTTGATTTCGATGGTTGCGATAATTTCTTTAAGGACAAATTGTAACGCGCCTGTGCGCGATAGTAGACAGCTTTGTAATACGCTCGTGCGTAAGGCTAGGTCAGAAATTTAGGTTTCGTATTCTCGGCAGTACGTCGATGTCGGATAACGACAACGGCGCGACGTTGGCGGCAGCAGCTTTCAAAGACGCGCCGCGATCCTTTTCGCCAGATTATTTTGAGATAAATATAATCGCGTAGTCGTTCCGCGTAACCGTGTGGTTCTTCGCGCGAAAAATGTATTGCGAACAGCCGCGCTTGCGTCTTCGTTGAGACGCAGCGCATGCTTGCGTCTTCGTTGAGACGCAGCGCATGCTTGCGCGTTTGATAATTCCGCGTATGTCGCGGTTGATAATTCCGCGTGTGTCGCGTTGGATAATTCTGCGTATGTCGCGTTGGATAATTCTGCGTGTGTCGCGTTCAATAATTCCGCGTATGTCGCGTTGGATAATTTTCTAGGTGAAATTGATTTGTAGATTCGCAATTTTGCGTTATTTTACTGCGAACACATTCGTGTCTTCGCGATTCGATATGTGGTAGTGAACAACCACGCCAGCAGCTCCGTTGAGACGCAGCGCGTGCTTGTGCACATATAAGTCGCGTTAGTCGCGGTTCTCTTTCGTAGGAGAGGAAGACAATGTAATTCGCGTTAATTAAGCTGTTCTCATATACCAATTATTATTACTGCTTGGCACAGTCGGCCAATAGACAGTTGGCGCGCCGGGCCGACTGTGCCAACTCGCGTCTAAGTCGCGCTATGATTGGTCCGTATTTTTCGTTAATAACTCCTAAACAAAGCCGCGGATAATATTTTTGCTAAGGAAAATGTCGCTTCAAATGACGTGAGGAACCCCCCATTTCCGGCTGTTGAAGGAATTTTGGGACACCCTGTATATAGTTACTTAGCCAGGTTCCTACCGCCATAAAGACAGCGCGTGGACGTAACCTAGACGTGTTGGCGATCGTTGAAAGCGACCGTGGGGGTGGAAAAATGAAGGAAACGGTGGGGGTCGCAGACAGTGAATCGAAGCCGGGGCTAAGGCCGGACGATCATTTATTTACGAATATATTCCGGCGAGCCACGGTCTGAGCTCATGCCAGCCCTCGGTGCACTGAAATGCATGCCGTATCCAGCAGAGGCCTTAATATTAGCTGGTGCTCCATTCATGCCGTCGACTACCAACCTCTCCGGCTCATTGGCATCTGATGGACCCCCTCGTTCCATCGAAGACACCACTCGAAACGTTTCCCGATACCTCCCCACGGAAAATTTTCTATCGTAGACACGCTGCAAACATCCGCAATGCTAGTCGCATTAACGCGTTCACTTCACCGGATCGATATCTACGAAAACTCTCCCCACGGGCCAGCCATTAAACGTACGAGCTTGACTCTTCATTCATTCATTCATTCATTCATTCACGGCGAATGAGATTTCGAACCGAACCCGACGAATGCACCCTTTTTTCTTCGACTTAATATTTTACCATCTTTCCATTCGCGATTTAAATTGCATGGATGCTGACGTTCCAGCCCGGAGAGGGATTATCTGTAATTCGATTGCTATGCGAGGCATTCAACTGAAATCTTGAAAAAATTTTGCGAAGTGGAGGGAGCACGTAGCTATCATCTCTCCTTCGATCCATTTGGATATCTTGAGTAGTTGTCGAGATACAGTCGGGGACAAGAATAAGTGGACAGTTAGTGGAAACAGGTAAAAATGAAGTTTAGTTGGATTAACATGATTGTTTTAAACTCAAGTTTTATTTATTATATATCCTTATAGTGTATAGATTATTTAACGGATGTCCACTAACTGTCCACTTATTTCTGTCCCTGACTGTATATGATTGCAAAATTAGAGGTTGTTAGCTCCATGTGAACATTGTCATAGGACGTAGGGATTTAATGATGGACTTAAAATTTTGAAAAAATTATGCGACGCGTGGAGAAAATAGGAACTTACTATTTGGATTCTGATTTATCTGAATATCTGATCGGTTGAATATTTTATTCCCAGATTACTTGGAATAAAAAATATTATTTCGCGAATACCATTAATTTTTTTCCGATAAAAAAATTCGACTGAGATTTCACCGAAAAAATTGAAGTTCCGTTGGAAGAATTGAAAAATGTTGTATCTTTTCGGCTTTATTCCCGCGACACGTGTGATATGTGTGCGTCGCGGGATATCCTGCTCGATATTTTCGGTCGTTCATTCATTATTGAGCGATCGTTTCAAGTTGCGTTTTTAAAATTCATATTTCGTCGATCGATTTCACACACGTCGAGCCGACCAATTTCGGGATTTTTCCTTTCCCGTATTTCGACGTACGCGGAACAGTTCGAAACCAGTTTGTCGACGGTTTAATTGATTCCCCCGTTGGACGGGGTCGTCGAACGCAGCGTATTTTGCGTTGCTCGACCCATTTTACGAACGGCAGTCAAATATTTTAGCGGCTCGTTTGTTCAATTACTTTAATCTCGCATTCGATACAAAGCGTGCTGAGTCCATCACAAACCGTTGTTCGCATAAACAGGGAAGAAAATCTATGAAAGAGGACAGCAGAGACAATTGTTTTCTTTAGTTGGCCATTATTTGCATTTTAGCTCATCTAAATAACCAATGTACGATCTGAATTTCAGATTCAATTTGACTTTCTTAATATCCTGTCTTTTTTTATCTTTCTTCCTGGGGATGATGTTTTATTCTACGCTTGATGCATTTTTTTATAGAATCAATTTCAATCATTAATAAATCGGCGGATTAAAAAAGTAGATGCACTGTAACGAGGTCTCCACTTTGTCTCATAGACTCTTAAGAGAAGAACTAAATTCTTATCGGATCCCAATTCCTGTAAAGTACTACATGATGTACAGAAATTTTCGTTGGCATAAAAATCAGCAATACTTGTTCGAATGCTTATCTATCTTAAAGTTCTATCTTAAATTAGAAAAATATTTAGTCTCATCAGTTGTATCAAATACATACGAATTATGAATTAAGATCCAATATAGAATTTCTCTACATAAAACAATTAATCAGACACAGTAGAATCAGTGACACAAGTCAGTCACAGTAGAAATAATAAAACGAGTCAGACACAGTAGAATCAGTGGAACAAGTCAGACACCGTAGAAATAATAAAACGAGTCAGACACAGTAGAATCAGTGGAACAAGTCAGGACAGTAGAATCAGTGGAACAAGTCAGACACAGTAGAATCAGTGGAACAAGTCAGACACCGTAGAAATAATAAAACAAGTCAGGCACAGTAGAATCAGTGAAACAAGTCAGTCACAGTAGAAATAATAAAACGAGTCAGGCACAGTAGAATCAATGGAACAAGCCAGACACCGTAGAAATAATAAAACGAGTCAGACCCAGTAGTAACGTAGAAATAATCCTCGCCCGTGAATTATGAATTAGGATCCAACGTGGAGCATCTCTGAATAAAATAAAATAGAATGAACGGCGTTTGAAGCCAGAAATAACCAACAAATAACACATCTGGAACGAAGAAAAGGGCTGCAGGTACGCAATGAAAATACAATGACGAATCTACAGAATTCTCGAAATAAGCGATTGCGAATTGTCTTCCGTCGATCCGACGAAGTGGAAACAGGCGCGGAAAGTTTTCCTGGTCGAAACAACATCGTCCTTGGCGATTCTGCATCAAAAGATGTCAGTGACAATCGAGTGCCGGCTCGGCATTGTTCAAATGCGACGAAGAAACGGAGTCCAGATGAATCCGGTCCGCGACTCACTTGGCCTACTCGCCGCGTTTGCCTAACAGTGCGCTCTTGAAATACTGCCAGCGACGATAAACGCCCACGTTCCCGTTCAATGGAACTCTTCTACGGGCCGCGCTCTACCTGGAAAGGAACCGAGGAGCGCAAGGGAAAGAGAGGAATACAGAGGAATAGAGAGAAAAAAAAACAACATGTATGTATCGCGAGAGAACGTCCCTGCTATTTGCTGGAACTCGCCTCTCGAACTGCTTCGCCCGGATCCTTTCACTCGTCGCGGCCGTTTGCTTGTTGACGGGCCGACAATGCGGCACACTCGCCTCCCGTAACTTCTCCCGCGATCGAATTGTTCCGCGGCCTTCGCTTCGCCTCGCTGCAAAAATTCGCGATCTCACTGCGACGCGGTGAGTGATGCTTTGCAAATCCAACGCCTTTTTTCAAGGTCCCTGACGCTGGTACAGCGTCCACGAAAGAGCGCGCTAAGCTTCGAACCGGTGTTATAACGATGCTAGCCGCGGGGAAAGGGTAACATTTCACGCGGGAGACAATGCAATTTTATATTGTACAGTCAAGAATAGAGAATGATACGAGTCAGACACAGGTGAAAGAATAAAACAAGTCAGACATAGTAGAAAGGTTGTAATAAGTCAGACATGGTAGCAAGAATGGAACAAGTCAGACACACTAGAAACAGTAAAACAAGTCGGGCACAGTAGAAAGATTGAGATCAGTCAGACACAGTAGGAAGAATGAAATAAGTGAGACATGGTAGAAAGAATAGAAAAAGTCAGACATAGTAGAAAGAATTAAACAAGTTAGGCACAGCCTGAAAGAATGAAACAAGCCAGACATAGTAGAAAGGATGTAATAAGTCAGACATTGTAGCAAGAATGGAACAAGTCAGGCACACTAGTAACAGTAGAACAAGTCGGGCAAAGTAGAAAGAATGAAATCAGTCAGACACAGTAGAAAGAATGAAATCAGTCAGACACAGTAGGAAGAATGAAATAAGTGAGACATGGTAGAAAGAATGGAAAAAGTCAGACACACTAGAAGTAGTGAAACGAGTCAAACATAATAGGAATAATGAAATGAGTCAGACATAGTAGAAAGAATTAAGCAAGTTAGGCACAGTTGAAAGAATAAAACAAACCAGACATAGTAGAAAGGATGTAATAAGTCAGACACACTAGAAACAGTAAAACAATTCGGGCACAGTAGAAAGAATGAAATCAGTCAGACATAGTAGGAAGAATGAAATAAGTGAGACATGGTAGAAAGAATGGAAAAATTCAGAAACAGTAGGAGGAATGAAATAAGTGAGACACAGTAGAAAGAATGGAACAAGTCAGACACACTAGGTACAGTAAAACAAGTCGGGCACAGTAGAAAGAATGAAATCTGTCAGGCACAGTAGGAAGAATGAAATAAGTCAGACACGGTAGAAACAATGGAACAAGTCAGACACACTAGAAACACTAAAACAAGTCGGGCACAGAAGAAGGAACGAAACCAGTCAGACACAGTAGGTATAATGAAATAAGTGAGACATGGTAGAAAGAATGGAACAAGTCAGACACACTAGAACCAGTAAAACAAGTCACACATAATAGGAATACTGAAATGAGTCAGAGGTAGTAGAAGGAATTAAACAAGTTAGGCACAGTAGAAGGAACGCAGCAAATCGGGCATAGTAGAAAGGATGACACAAGTCAGGCATAGTAGAAACAGGAAAACAAGTCGGGCATAGTAGAAGGAGTAAAGCATTCAGGCACACTAGGAAAAGTGAAATAATCGGATATAGTTGAAACTGTGAAACAATGCACAGTGGAATATAAAATCGCCAGATTCGAAATACGAGTAGTAAAACCGACAGACACGCAATCAATTATTGTTGATACATACGTCTTATATTTGATAGACCCGCACTATGTATTCGGAGAGTATGTTACTTTTCAGACTGTTCTACCTTGTTGGCGTTGTTGCTTTGAAATTCCGATCAGCAGTCCGACTGACAATGAATTAATCAGAACCGGCCGTGGCGGATTCTGTTGCGGGCGTTCCGGCGTGCCCTCGTTGCGTTCCGCGATTACTTTCCATTCGGTTTGAATTATACATATCGGTGGCGCGCGTGCGACCGAGAACAATGAATTGGTAGCTATCTCTCTCTCTCTGACTCCCTTCTTTCTCTCTGAGCCTACTTCATTTCGTACGATGCCATAACGACTCCAGATCGAAAAAGCACAGACCATCGACGCGCTGATTAGATCCGCTCAGGTCTATCAGAGCTGGTTAATCAGAGTTGTTCCCCGGGTAATTGGGCCAAGCCCCGCGGAAACTTTTTATTAAATACGGCCGGGCGATGAATAGAGGATGGAAATTATGGCATCAACGGCAGAGGGCTATATTTCTATTACTTGGCACCGAGCACACGCTCTGCAGCCTTCGTCCTCTTCTCCGCCTTCTGTCTCCCTTTTCTTCCTGGGTTTGTCCCATCTTGCCACGCCGTCTAATGAATGGCCGACTTCGCGTATAATTAACTATAATGCTCCTACCGATAACAGGCCATTAAGTGCTTCTTCGTCTAGCTGCCGACTCTTGTCCAGGAACGATGTCGCCGTCTACAGACAATTTAGCCCGTTATCCTCCCTTTTAAAACTTAGGCTATTCTTTTGAACATCAAGGGCGCTCGATAAGGGCGAAACTTGATGGACGTAGCGAAGGATGAAGGAAGCCGGAATATGGGAAACCATAATTTAATATGTTACTTTCATGTACCTAGAAGACTCAGGTGGAGATGGTGTTAAATGAAGCTACAACCTCCTGCTGATCTGTTCAAGCCGAAGTACCTAACCCGGTTCAAGCTAGACATATTCTGAACGCGATTAAAATCATGTCTATCCTATGTACATTGCATTTTAAACGTAGGGGTAGGTCTAATGGTAATGTCAATGTTAATTACACAAAACCAAGCCAAGATTTAGTTCGGATTTAGCTCAACGATAGTTCAGAGTACTCAAGCAAACCAAAATAACTGATTCAGATTTAGGCCAGACCTGACGAATATTAACTGAATCCATCCCAGACCTAATATGATGTAACTAAAGCAAACTGACTAGACCAAACCTGACGTAAGTCAGCTAATGCAAGCATAACCTGACGTAGGCAATGCAATCTGCCGAACCTAGACCCTCTTCCTGAATTAATTAACCTAGTGATTTAACATAAGCAACGCAAATCAAGTTACCCAGACCCAATCTTGCTTAACTGACGCTAACTTAGTAACCTGCAGCAGCTGCAACCATCATTAATATTGTGTTTGGCACGAAATACAGTAAATGAGCGAATCAAACGCCGTCTTTAGAAGACGGTGATGTAGTGACGCGAGTTTTACGCATTTATGCAATTATTATTATTTTTACCCTTAGCACTCGAGTGATGATTCTGAGCCGCCAACAAAAATTGCTATACCATTATTCGCAATATTGTTCACATGATACAAGATGTATTAATGCTTTCGGCGCACTGGTTCGATCACTTTTTTTACTTCAAAGCGATTTTGCAATTTAAATTAACCTTTCGACGTTTCGATCTCTGTGTAGATCATATTCAAGAAAATGAATAACTGCGTCTGTGAATTATTAAACAAAATAAATAGTATCGACTATTACCATCAGTAAATTAACCATTGAATATCTAATTGTGTACTGTGTTACTCACTTGCTTAATGACATTATTTTAATTAGTCTGAAACGACAACACGTGCTGTTCCCACGCCGTTACACAAGCTACTGAGACAACCGTGATATTCATGATCGAAACGTCGAAAGGTTAATTTAAATTGCAAAATTGCTTCGAACTAAAAAAGTGATCACACCAGTGCCACGAAAGCATTAACACATCTTGTATCAACAATTATGCGATCGATAGAAAGGAATATTTATTGTTCACATGATTGAACATGTTGGTATCTAATCAATTACTACACATTTAAGTAATTTTATGAGGTATTCTAACAATTTCATATGCATAAAATGAAAAAATCATATACAATGGAATTATTCTAGGACGAAAAAAATGTTTAATTTTCAAGTTAAAATAGCTCCGACTGCAAAGGGTTATTAATACTCAACATTAAAAAACAAAGGATTAATATCCACATACAGGAACCTAATATTTTTATAGTTACCTAAGGAATTCGATCCGATGTACAGGGTGTATAAAAAGTAATGGTCATCCGTCCTAGGGGTGAATCTACACCTCTGGATCGGTGGACATTTGTAGGAGAAACTTGCCGCAAAATTGTTTATAACAAAGAAAATTGTTGTTAAAGTTTTTTTTTACATCAACGCCTTCTGCTCATCGAGAAGAGAAAAAGTTTGAAAGGAGCCATATGTCGCAAACAAATAGTTATTGAGATATAAGCTGTTAAAGTTTTTCAAAATTTGATTGTGTGGAATTATACGTATAGACAAAAGCCTACTACTACAGTCCACACGTCCCTGTCGATGAGACAGAACATGATCGTGTGCGTGCTTCAAGACAAACGAAATTTAAAGCGACATTCGTCGCTAGGCCCGTAGCAAGCCATCGTCTCCCTGCCCATTCATATCATCAATTTAATGTTGAGAATTTCAAATTAAGAATGCTAATTCTACATTATTAAATACTAACGTAAAGTTTACTTACAAATTTTTCAGGGTCTTCTATTCCTTCGGGGGATCCACAGCACACTACCATTTACTCACGCGAATAAGCGCGAATAATTGTGCTCGTCTTCCGGGCTCAATGTGGGCATACTTTCCAATACAGTCTCTCACATATATTCACTTTATTTCTAACCACTTCAACTGCGTTGTAATCCTGTCTTTTATATCATCTATTTAAGAATATAAACTTGGAAGAATCGAATGTCCGAACACACAAGAATCGATGTTTCCATATTTTCGCCAGTGCACACGAGGGCGACCTGGCGTCGAAGTAGTAGGCAAAGAAAAATTATTGTTCATTATTGCATCGCTAATGCGATGGTCTAATCTTTGAAATTCGCGACGGTCCGGAATATCTCTTGCACGTACCCGTCCCCCCATATTAGTTAATAATTCGCGATATACTTCACGAGCTTCTGAATAATTTCTATTTGCTTCGTCAATAGCTCGAAGCATCAAACGCACATTACGCAGATTGCAAGTGAAAGGCCGCCGAGGCATGACGAAGCTCGTGAAATAATCGATAAAAAAAGGAAAAATATATTTAATAAACACGAAGCACGAAACACTTCCACACAATTACTACACACTACGTAGCACACTTTCCGAATTCGTAACGTAGGAAACGAGAAGAAACTACTCCGACGCGGAAAGAGTTCAGTGCTCTTCGCGATTTCCGCGCGAAACTGTGCTCTTCCAGCAAACAATGGATTCGGTCAAGGCAGATCGTTTGAAACAAATGAAATCGTTGTCAAGGGGATATTGATTTTTCGAGAATCATCTGGAACTATTGATTTTTCGGGAATCATATGGAAACATCGATTCTTGTGTGTTCGGACATTCGATTCTTCCAAGTTTATATTCTTAAATAGATGATATAAAAGACAGGATTACAACGCAGTTGAAGTGGTTAGAAATAAAGTGAATATATGTGAGAGACTGTATTGGAAAGTATGCCCACATTGAGCCCGGAAGACGAGCACAATTATTCGCGCTTATTCGCGTGAGTAAATGGTAGTGTGCTGTGGATCCCCCGAAGGAATAGAAGACCCTGAAAAATTTGTAAGTAAACTTTACGTTAGTATTTAATAATGTAGAATTAGCATTCTTAATTTGAAATTCTCAACATTAAATTGATGATATGAATGGGCAGGGAGACGATGGCTTGCTACGGGCCTAGCGACGAATGTCGCTTTAAATTTCGTTTGTCTTGAAGCACGCACACGATCATGTTCTGTCTCATCGACAGGGACGTGTGGACTGTAGTAGTAGGCTTTTGTCTATACGTATAATTCCACACAATCAAATTTTGAAAAACTTTAACAGCTTATATCTCAATAACTATTTGTTTGCGACATATGGCTCCTTTCAAACTTTTTCTCTTCTCGATGAGCAGAAGGCGTTGATGTAAAAAAAAACTTTAACAACAATTTTCTTTGTTATAAACAATTTTGCGGCAAGTTTCTCCTACAAATGTCCACCGATCCAGAGGTGTAGATTCACCCCTAGGACGGATGACCATTACTTTTTATACACCCTGTACATAAAATCAATCGGTAACCACTGGCAACTGTATCCGAAACGAGTCGCAGATCGACCATCCTTGTCCGATTAGAGCAATCACTCGGCGTCCTCCGTCCCTTCATCTTCTTTTCGCCCGATCCCTTTGTTCTCGGTTCA
This sequence comes from Lasioglossum calceatum, assembly GCA_963966675.1. Lineage (NCBI taxonomy): Eukaryota > Metazoa > Arthropoda > Insecta > Hymenoptera > Halictidae > Lasioglossum > Lasioglossum calceatum. The sequence continues at coordinate 4,148,341 of OZ016541.1, forward strand.
TACTGACTCGCTCCCCTTTTTTTCTCTTTCCGGACTTATCTCTCCTAGTTGGTAGCTACTCACATATATACAGCCGTCGTTAATTGCGCGGAGATTCAGCTCGATCTTGTCCCGTGCTCATTCACGTCGGCCTTCCCCGGCTATTCTTCTCTTTCAGGTTTCTCGCGAACACGCGCGCGCGCGCGCAAGCTCGGTCAGGCAAGCGAAGCTCTCGCAGTTTCTTTTTTCCGGCGGCAAATCTGGGCTAAGGTCAGGGCTCCGGCACGGTAGCCGACGGTACTGCAGGACACGTGAGAGAGCCACGGATATGCGCCGGTAGCACGAAAACGTTCGAGGAACCTCGTAAAACCGAGCGAGCTGACGTTCGCAAGCTCGAATATGTGGGTTAATCTCCAGAAGACGTGAATTCAGCGATATTTGTTATAGAGCACAGGCCACGGTGAAGGCGCGTTCCCAACGCAGCAGTCGACCTAGGAATGGCGTGGTTTAACGTCCGTCGATTTATTCGCGCCCCAGTCGAGTCGCTAACTGTTAACGATACGCGTCTCCGCGATCGCGGAATTTCGCGAGCATGACGTGTCCCGAATCGAAAGTTTCGCTATTGTTTCCTGCAGGCGGCTCCGCGAAATTCAATTGCCCGATCAGCTTCGAGCAGCTGTCGGCAATAGCCGCTCCAGCTGACGATCTCGCTATCAAACCGCCGCACGATAGTCCCAATCGAAGAATTAGCTGTTCATTTGCTAAAAATTCAACTTTCAGCACTATTGAAAACGATGATTTTTCATTATTTTTTAATGGGACTTTCAGCAACTTATTTGTGGCATTTTTCTGATTAAAATGGCACTAAACACGATATACTATTAACTGTATTTAGTGGTTTAATTGTCGATGAAAGTTTCGTGCGCAAGGAGGACGGCGCGATCCGTGTTTACATGATGTCCTTTTCTACGTTCGGCTTCCTTTGTACTGTACCTGTTAGACTCAGTCATAAATAAAATCAATTGCAGAATTTGTACCGAACAGACAAACAGACAGACAAGAAAAGGAGCTAAAACGTCTGCGTGCAGAACACAGCCGTTTGCAAAATAACGCGACTTTACTGTATTACTTTAAAACGAAAAATGTAAACAAATAATTATAGAATTATTACAAAAAATATATATTTATTACGATAATTATCGGTAGAGAGGAATAAGTTTTTAATTAATTTTAGTAGAAATTTCATCCCGATATCTCTTACGGTTCAAGAGTTATAGTAAAATGTCACCAAATTTCTCGCTCCAGCCCACTGCGCGTCGTTTCACTGGCCGAAAATTTTAGCGGAGCGAGTGGTGCGACTTTCCGAAAATAAAGCTGAGTTGATGTTGATAGAAATTTGATGAAAATTGGTGTAGATGATCTCATTGGCCTTCTGATATACTAGAAAAAAATTGTTATGTGTTCATTAAACTGATTATTCATTATTACCGTTTAAATCGGCACAGATTTGATACAAGTAAAACCTGGAAAGATTGTAATTTTTAACGTTGAGAAAACAGGCTTTTAAGGATGTAAAAATTTGGTACTAGACCGAACCTTCAAGATTGATATAAAAGAGATTCAGTGCCGCGTGGAAAGTAGTTTCCGAGATGCAAAATTCATAAGTACAGAGTGTTTTCAAAGCGATGACTTAAACCCTCCCTCATTTCCTATGCACTATAACGTGTATCAGTTTGAACAAGATCCTCGTTCAGTTTTGTTATTTGACAAGCGTTCTCAAGTACATAAACAATCAAAAATATATAACTTAGCTTGTAACTTTCGCCATCAACAAGTTAATTTCTCAATGAGAATAAACCTCCGTAAAATAAAACGAACCTTCCAGAAGAATACAGAAAAGTTTCCAACTGGATCCAACAGACAATTTCCCCAATAAAAATTCATAACTCCAACCCACCCGTCTTCGAGCAATATAAAAATCTTACGATTCAAAGTTTTGTATCCTGCAAACGGAATCGAAAGTAATGACTAGACAGCGGATTTTATGCATTTATGACAAAAATGAGTAGGTGCAATATAAAAGAGTAAGGACATGAGAACAATTTACAAACACTGTTATGTTATTTTCAACCTATTAAACATATTAAGAATGAAAATAAATTTCTATTTCACTCTAGCTTGTTTCTATTCAGGTAGAACATTTTTATTTTGCATAAAAATCCGCTGTCTAGTCATCACGTGATTTCTACGAATACCCTCAACATAGAAGATAGATTTCTGGCTGATCCAGCACGGGAATGGAGCGGTTTATAATTCACGCGCTTTTCAACGGGCTCTCCCGCCATAAAATATTCCCGGAACACCGAAGACGAAGTTCCAAGATGAAAAAGGAAATCTCATTAAGTGCGGCCGCGTTGTTCGTATTCTTCGGTAAGTTTCGCGGGTCGCACGGGGTCTTTCTCTTCCTCGGCTGTACTTTATCGCGATCGTTATATCCAGCGGCGTTTTCCCGCGAGTCGTCGAGGAAAATCCAGCGTCTTCGAGGTGCATACCGGCGTGTACCTTGGAGAGGACCGTCATGGTTTTCCTGCAATAAACTCGCTCCTGGAGGGTGTTTGTTCGCGAAAATATCGACGTGAACCACGGAACGAGCCCAGCCGCTCGTCCCGACGAAATAAAACGTGGGATCGAACGCGTCGCCGCGCTGTCAGGGGACAAAACGACTCTCGAACGAGAGCATACACGGAGACACATCGGGACAGAAAAGGGAATAATAAATAGAGCGGAATAATATTCGCCGGATGTATCGCGACGCGACGCATTTATTCGGAAACGAAACTCAACCTACACGGAAACGGGCGTGGCGCCATTCTACTCGGCGTGTTCTTTAACCGGAAACAGGCAACAATCCCACGAAAAATTTCTGAATAGAAATGCGAGATACATGGTATTTACCCCGGGAGAATTCTGGTTTCTTCGTGTACTCAAGGGCTGACTTTTATCCGACGTAAATCGGAGACGTCTTCAGCTAGTAATGGGCATTTGCATTTTGTTAGTGTTCTGGGTACTTTCGGGTAAAAATTGTTTACCCGAAGTATACCTGTAGTATATGCAGATATTCGCGTACCTGTTAAAGAAGAAAGTAAACATTTCCACGTATTCAAAATATGAAAATAATAATAGAAACAAATAAAATATTCTTGTTAACTTGTATCCTGTGTATGCTCAAACAGCTCCCACAATTTATCCATTAAAAACACAGCAATGGCTGCTCTAGCTGCCAAATTGCTGTTTCGAACAATAAATCTTGGACAATGCACATTTTCGAAGTCACCGCTGTAATTTCGACGAGGGAATTCATTTAAAATATACAATCGGTAATTGAAACATTCAAAGGATTTTCAGAATGGAAGCGTTGAGATCAGAAGCGGATTTGATTTGGTGGGAAACGACGTCTGGAGTCAAGGAATAAATTTTCCGGGCGAAAAGTAGGCAAAGTAAAATTCCATAAATTTGATAAGGGTAACGGCGCGTCGTTAATCCTCCCGGACACCCCGAGACTTCGCTCGATCGTCCGGTAGAGCGGGTTTTATATTCTGCAGACGCAGGGATATGCACTTCGGGGCGCAGCAAAGAGGCAAGCGCAGGAGTTCCTGCCAGTTTTTGGCGACGATCCCCGAAGCCTCGGGCCGACTTCGACAAGATCCTCCATACCGGCTCTACCCGTCCCTGGGTTACACACTTGCGCCACTCGACCCACTATTCGGTTCCAGGATCCTTTAACATGCCCCGAACTCGCACAATTTTTAACGACGGGAGCAAATACCGGCCGCGGAACAGTCAGCGGAAATTCGCAGGACCTATCTTGGCACGACCGCTTGGTACATCCTCTAATAAATAGCAACGTCGAATAAAACATTCGCTGCGATACTCATCTTTTACAAGAATTGTTCACACAATTTATACTTTGAATTTTACAATCAATCAATATATTCATCCACTAATAAATTTAATTCGGAATAAAACATTCAGTGTTGTACATTTTCATAAGAATGTTTATGCAACTTCAATTTCAAATGACATTCTCATTCGATCGATCATTTATTTTTAAAATCGCGTGCGTATAACAAAATCAGACAATACTTCCGCATCAATTAATAAAGTAACGACTCGGGCGTAGTGGTACAAGAACGACGCAATAGCAGTTCGGCGATTGCAAATCGACCTGAAAAATCAATGGAAGACATGACGAATATCGCGACCAGTTAATTCATCTTCCGTTAATGGGTTAATCGGGCACTCGAATAAATTCCGTTCGAATAAACGGCGCCCCGATAAATGGAGTTCTATTGTTCACCGAATTAGTTCGGATCCGAAAGCAATCTCGTTGTACCGAGTAACGCGTGTTGGTGATCCGCCATTTTTCCAAAGCCCGAAACATTCGATGCGAACCGTCCCGCGCCGCCATGAATCGTGGAGGAAAAATATACGGGAGTCGAGATCTCTGAACCGGCAGAGCCAAGCGCACCTGCATCCAACAAATTCGCCACCGTTTCTCTGTTGTTTTTCGGTTAACGATTTCGCTAAAATCACTTCTCGACGCCTATGTCACTTGTTCATCCATTCAGGTTGCGTTTAGAAAACTCTTCTCCTGTTTTCCTCTCTTGTTCCCTTTCCCTTGCTATACATTTTTAACAGCTCCACTCAATGCACTTTCAGGGAAATGAAACATTTGTGGCTCTCTTTTAGTAGTAGGTTTACGGAGCACTTAACGTTTTACATTACTTTATAAAAATAGCGAGATTGTGTCTATCCAAATTTTTAGCCATTTGTCTATACTGGGTGAGTCGCCTAACGTCTGTACATCAAATATCTTTGTTGTTTTCAAAGATACATTAAATGGGACTTACACGATACCAAAAGTTTTGGTCATTATTTGAAAGATATCAAGGTCACCTTTATCACCAGTAAAACAAGTCAGACACAGTAAAAACAGGAAAACAAGTCGGACATAGTAGAAAGATGGAACTAATCCAATTACAAAACTTCTTTATCTTTCATTATTTTTTATGGGATTTTCACCAACTTATTGGTGGCGTTTTTCTGATTAAAATGACACGAAACACGATACAATTTGAAGCATAACTTAGTTACTCCATACCGTCAATTAAACCACTAAATACAATTGAAATTATATCGCGTTTAGCGCGATTTTAATCAGAAAAATGCCACAAATAAGTTGCCGGAAGTCGCATAAAAAATAATTAAAAATAGAGAAGTTTTGTAATTGGATTAGTAGTGGTTCACACCGTCATACCCGAGCCGAGATCAGATTGCGCGGCATCTTTGCACTGCTCGGAGACCGAGGCAGCTCGAGCTTCGAGGCCTCTGCGGCGTTGCCCCTCAGTGGAGTGAGTAGGCACTTGACAAATTCTGGGTAGGCGGTCGATGAGAAATAACGCGACTTTGCTGTAGTAAAACGAGCCGAAGTAGAAGGATGAAAGATATCAGACCGGTGGAGCCAAAAATGCAAATCTAGTGGGAGGTTAAGCTCCACTCATCAGCCACCGACGGAATCGAGGTGGACAGCTAGACAATGTCTAGTTCGAAAGATGGTGGTCCGCTCGATAAAAGGGAACGAAGAAAGAGAAAAGGAGAGGGGGAGGAAGAGAGAAAGAGAGGTCGACAGTGAACGAGTCGCAGTTCTCGGTATCCGAGAGCCAACTAAGAAGACTCTCCGGGTGGGTACTTTACCAAAACTCCTCCGATAAAGTACACTCCAGAGAATGAGAAATTCGAAACAGTAGAAGGCATTACGCCGGGCCGTGCTTCGTTTCCAGATTAACGTCGAACTTGGAGGGAGTTTTCGTTAGCGAAGCAAAAATTCGACGGGGGGAGGAGGAGGAACGATGACGGTTCCTCGTTAACGAGTTCCCTTGAGCATAGCCCGAGCCCGTTTAAAGGGAACTTCCGGTGTCCGATGACGCATTGAAATTTACGAGCGAGAGGAATACCCACCCACCCGATGATCGACCCTGGTACTCGATCAGCACGAAGTTTATCGGCGACGATATTTCTTCCATGATTCGAATTCTTACTGCGAGAGAACCAGAGTGTTGGATACGGTGTGTATCCGTGTGAAAACTTCAGGGCCAATATGTCACTTGTATCTGGTAGAGACACTGCAATCGTAAACGAAACGTCGACAGTGAGACGTTACTGAAACAGTGACGAAACAACGTTGTTTCTCATCATTTCTTTATGAAAGTTTTATTGGTGTATTCGCGACGTTTTTCTGGTTAAATGGAGTCCAAACATAATGCCGGTTGGATTGGATTTACTCGTTTAATCCCCGATTTAGTAGAACCTCTATTATCCGAACGAATTAGTGACTACGATTAGATCGTTACTAACTTGAATAGTGAATCGTATTGTGTATAATGAATATACAGGGTGGCCCACATAACTCTGAACAGCTCAATATCTCGAAAACTATGCCAAATAAAATTTTTTTTTATTTTTTTGCTATTTCCGAGCGCTTCAAGTACCTACAACTCGAAACTTCAAACTGTTATATCTCATCATGGAAGTATCTGACAAAAAAATGTTCCAGACAAAATTGACTTGTTTTTCCTGTAGAATCTAAATATGTAACATTTTATAGGGGGTTTCATTTAAAATTACAAAGGTACCTCCCCTCCCCCGTTAAAGGGGAAGGGAGGCCACTTCACGTTTATGTAGTCAGAAAGGCCCTTCAGTTCCATGCAATTTAAGACTAAGAACTTCAAAATCGATGGCATAGTTTTCGAGATATTGAGCTGTTCAGAGTTATGTGGACCACCCTGTATAATCGGATAATCGAGGTTCTACGCTATATCATGGATTGAACAAGCATAATCCAAACTGGATGGTGGTTGGACTCATTTTACTTGAATGAAAGTCACGAATGCGTACAACAAAGTTCCGTTATTACAATTGTTACATTTTTCAGGAATTCTGAGCCCTTCAAATGATTCCCATCTTGAATTTTTTTAATCGTTCCACTGTTTCGAACTCTGCTCAGCAATTTCCACCGTAATTGCCTGAAATTCGCGGTCTAATTATGGCAGTACCTCGACTGCAGCATGTCATCGTTCCAGTAAACATTTGAACAAGCATCTTGTCGGCCCCGCGGAAGATCGAATATTAATTCCCGCGCGTTGTCCGTGGGCAACAGATAAATTTCGAAATCGCGAGCTCATTGGGGAGCGTAACAGTAATGAGAGAACTATGTTTCGCGTGTACTCCGTGGAAATTCTATCGTATCCGTTCGCATAGTTGGCTCGCCCCTGCACCTCCCTGTAGGCGTTCGCTTGCCGTATCGCGAGCGCTCTCTCGTATTAACCGAACTTTCCGCGGCTGTTACGCCGCCGGCACACGATACCACCAGCTGTTTACGAATTCGCGAGGGGTTCGGTCCGCGAATTTGCATCATTTGCATAGAATCGGCAAGACGGGGAGGGACACACACACACACGAGATAATGACAGTGTACCTGACGCCAGAAATCTGACTTCAGCCTTGTAATTCCGCGGCCTCCAAACGCACTGCATTTCCTAATTATTCCTCAGAATAACACGGTGGTCGAAAACGCGAAATAAAACCAAGAAAGAAAAACTTAAAAGACATGTTTATAATATGAAGAATAAATGTTACGAAATACAAAGAAATTTAGAAACAACGACATCGGTGATTTAAATTGTCTGGAGAAATACTAAATACGTAACGAATGAACAATTTTAAATACAGTAAAGTCGCGTTATTTCGCAGCGACCGCCTACCCAGAACTTGTCAAATGCCTACCCCCTCCACTGAGGGGCAACGCCGCAGGGGCCGCGAGGCTCAAGCTGCCTCGGTCTCTGGGCCAGGGTTGCCATACGCACGCCCCACCAGGCCCCTTACGTCTCCGTCCCTCACCTAGATGGTGCCTCCGCTATCCCCACTCTTATCACTACCGCTGGCGCGACCGAGTCGGTAGCATGCTACCGCTGTCATGCTAGCACTCGGTCGCGGCAGCGGTAGTGGTAAGAGTGGGGATAGCGGAGGCAGCATCTAGGCGAGGGACGGAAACGTAAGGGGCGTCATATGACAACCCTGCTCTGGGCAGTGTAATCATGCCGCGTAATCTGATGTCGGCTCGGGTATATCGGTGTGAACCACTACTAATCCAATTACAAAACTTCTTTATTTTTCATTATTTTTTAATGGCACTTTCAGCAACTTATTTGTGGCAGTTTTCTGATTAAAATCACACTAAACACGATCTAATTTCAACTGTATTTAGTGGTTTAATTGACGATGTTTCCACTATGAGCTCGTGAAAGCTCATTTTCATCGGTTTCTTAGTTCTGGTCTTATAATTTAATGAAGAAAGGTTGACGCTTTTCTTTACACTTTCTGTAAAACAAACAATTTTTAAGACATCGAAAGATTCTTTGTGAGAGTCATTCATAGGTCACTGAAGACTACAACATGTTCAAGTTTGAACAAAATCCGACATGATCTCATTTCTGACCAGGTGTGACCTTGAAAGTCATTATGTCATGTACGAATAAATTCGTTTTGGCATTCGTATGGTATAAAACAATGCACAGCATTCTATTTAACAAAATTGAGAGTCACCTCCATTTCTAAACAAATAGTGCAATATTTCCTAAACAATTTTAGTAAGTTGGAAGTAAGATATCAATCTCCTCGAATCTTTCTCATCATAAGTGTCTAAAGATTCGAACTCTAGTAATGACTGACAGCTGACGGAGATATAGATTTTGTGTACGATTAGATTTTGTGCAAACTGGCGACCGCGTGCCGGCGGGATCGTTCGGGACAAGTCCAGACTGTCTGTGATTGCCATTGCCGGGAAATCCAATCGAGAGAATGTCGATCGAATTGGGAACCGACGCTGCTCGTCCGGGGTCCTCGATTTTACGCTCCCGGCGCAGCGTGCAACGTTTAACGTATCTGCTTGCTCCGTATCCATCGTCACGCATTGTCGATCGTGAACCCGCCACTCCGAACGCTTCCATAAGTGAATGTGAAAGTGAAAACTTGCAATTTGTTTTCCCGAACGGGAAAATTTAGAACACCGGTATGTACTGCCCATTCGTTGAACATGCTGTTCGCCAAATTATTCTCTAACCCCCTGGCGTTGGCACACTGCGATTTTTACAGGATGTATAAATATAGTCGAACAATCAGTTGTTGACGTACATTGTAAATATACAGTGTCGCGGAAAAATCATTGGACGCTGTAGAAAGTTGGATAACTTTTTTAATATTGTACTATACGATTTGAACTTTTTGAGAAGCTAGAGCAATTAGTTTATTACAGGATGTGACAAATTTTTTCGAAAATAGCAACTGATCGGAATTTTAGAAAAAATACTAAAACTTGCATTTTACAACTTCTTTATGTGGGCTTATATTGAAAACTTACAAAATACGTTTTGTAGATCTGTGTCAATTAAACACATTCTGAAAATTTCGTCAAAATCGGTCGACGTTGCAATGAGCTTCAAACGTTTAACGATGGTAAAAATTGCTGATTTTCACGATTTTCGGCCTGCATAAAACAAAAATCGATATCGAACACAACCAAACGAATTTATACCGAATAAAAGAAACGAGAAAGCAACACTTATAATTTTGCAATTCCCCAAGCACATCTTCCGCACCGAATGCAAAAGCTCGAGTGTTTACAATTGAAAGAAAAGCCAGCGTAAGAGATCAGCAACGTGAAAGAGAAAGAGGTTTCGTCTGAGGGGCGTACAAAAGGCGAAACAGTGGACTGATTTCTCGGATTTCTCGGATCCGGCGGCGACATAATTCGCGAGTAATTGAATGCAAAACGGGGTCGTCGGAGCGCAATCGGCTCGGCTAGACTCGTTCGTTGCTTGACGATTGTCTCGCGCGGCTTTGGTCGGGCCTCCTTTCAGGCCCGATTCATCCGTATCCGAACGAACAAAAGGTGAGAGGGCTTCGACGTGCTCGCGGGGCAGAGAGGCGCGTCCCGTGATCCGTGACCAAAGCTGTTGCTCAGTTATCCGGAAGCGACCTGGATACTCGTGGAGACGGTCCGCGCGCGTGGGCGTACCGACGGCTACCTTAGCGTTTCATGCATAGCTGATGAGACGGCTCATCTTCCTTCCCATTTGTTACCTGGCCGCCGTCGAACGGCGGATAGTAGGGGAAAGGAAACGATCGGAGGGATCGTCTCTTCGAAAGCGAGTGTCCGGACGAAGAGGACGTTCATTCTCGAGCAAATCCTCCGCTTCCGGTTTCGCCAGTGTCTTCGATTGGCCCGTGACATAAATTCGTTTGGTTACCCTCGACATCTTTTTTCCGTTTTTTAAGAAAGTGGACAACAGATTAACTCTACTACGGTATTTTTTCCCCAATGAGATTAAAACACGCGATAATAAATATATCAAAATACGAAATATTATTATTTTTCGATGTAGAATAAGAGTATAAAATAATAAATATGGGTTTCCATTTGAAAAAATGAAGTTTCCCTTCATCTGGCCCTTAAAGGGCCATTATCGAAAAATGTGCATGGCGCCATTAAATGTGCCCCTTCATATGGAGAATATTTTATATAAAACATTTTTTCATATTCCTGCTGGTTTCCGTAATAATTGACTGTCTTAAGATAAATGGACCACCCTGTGTATCCTGTATATCACACAACTTATATCTTTATCGAAATGGTACCTTCGGACGATTCCTCGAGCCGGTGCGGTTTGCGTTGGCTGAGGAGCGTGTCGGGTGCACCGCGTGTAGTATAAAGATCGTATACAGGGTGTCCCAAAACTCCTTCAAGTCCGAGAAATAGGAGGTTCCTTAGGTCATTTGAAGCGCCATTTTCCTTTGCAAAAATGGCCGCAGCGACTTTGTTTAGGAGTTATTAGCGAAAAACACAGACCGATCTCATCAATCAGAGCGCGACCTAGACGCGAGCTGGAACTGTGCCAAGTCGCGCTCTCATTGGTCCGTGTTTTCCGTTAACAACTCCTAAACAAAGCCGCGGCGGTAATTTTCACAAAGGAAAATGTCGCCTCAAATGACCTAAGGAACCTCCCATTTCCCGGACTTGAAGGAGTTTTGGGACACCCTGTAGAAGGAGGATGAGGAGGACGAGGAGGATGAGGAGTTGAGATTGTACGTTTGTATTGAGAGACGAAATGACGTGTGTGTTCCAGCAGCATCCGAACGCGACGAACAGTAGCGAGACGAGCGTGGGCGGCGCTTCGGGTGCATGCGGAAGCAGTGGCATACCGGCGGGCGTCGAGGCCGGGTGCAGCAGCAGGGGTGGCAGCAGCAGCGGTGCCGGTGGTACAGCCGGGCATGGCCAGGGCTGCGAGCAGGGAGCTCACGGTGGCTCGTCTCATTCCAAGGAGAGCCACGCCAAGTTCAGGCACGGCCTGCTACAACTTATGATCCACACGATCGATCCGCTCCACGACGGTCAGTCCCGCGCCGGTATACCAACTCCACACTCTATCACTCTCGCTTGCCGCTTTGCCTTAGCGCTAACAGCACGCTCTTAGATGTCCTAGTGACGTTCACCTGTTAACTGGCTCCACTTCGCCACAAACTACAATAACACACAATATATATCCGATCTATTACCATTCCGCTCTACTACACGTGATTCATTCCCTGATCGAGTATTCAAAATGCAGAAACATTGTTACAGACGAAAATTGTTTTCTCTCGAGAAGGACATGTCGCGATGATATGCAATGGGTGTGCAAATTAATTCGTGTCATCCCAAATCCCGATGACATTCGGTTCAATTATTATGAAGAAAATTCAGTTGTTAAAGTACATTAATCAGTTGTAACGCTGCGTCGTCTTGACTTGAAAACTTTCAACCACTATACAGGGTGGCAATTATGAAGCGTTACAGATGAATATCTTCCAATATATGTTTATACGCAAAAATGTTTCAGATGACAGTTGTTCAGTACTGAGGGGGGGCATCGTGTGGTGGGACTTTTATTTTTGCCGGTGGACACTTCAAGGTGAGGTGAAGGTCAACTTTCTTTTTTTAAATAGAAGGATATGTTTTTTCATCCACCATCAAATAGTGCGTTTTAAGATGAGTTCAATGACCTATGACTCAATGTTATTCAAGGACAAACTTGCAGGGAAATGCAGAAAAGGTGTGATCGTTTTATTTGTACTTTAGTTTAATATTATGTGTTCACAAAATGATTAACTCTTAACAATTCTGTGTGTTAAATGAGTCCCTAACTTTGCTCAACATTTAGCACAAATAGTAATGAAACTAAACTTCCTGCAGAAGACCACAGTAATACATAAATACGGTTGTTTGCATTTCATTGCCAATGACTTTGACGTTGTTCCGAGTAATGCTGATGTTGAACACATATTATTGTTTTGGTGTGAAAGTTCGAAGGTACGAACTAAACTACGAATAAAACGATCACATCTTTTCTGCATTTCCCTGCAAATTTGACCATGAATGACCTTGAGTCATAGGTCATTGAACTCATCTGAAAACGCACTATTTGATGGTGGATAAAAAAACATATCATTCCATTTAAAAGAAGAGAGTTGACCTTCACCTCACCCTGAAGTGTCCACCGGGAAAAATAAAAGTCCCACCACATGATGCTCCCCTCAGTACTGAACAATGAGATATTCGTCTGTAACGCTTTATAATTGCCACCCTGTATGTGGAGTATATGCATAGAAAATTATGGAGATTGTTTTGAGGAGCAGATTGTGTTCGAGTTGTTTGTAAATAATCGACAAAGAATGTGACCTTGATAGAACTCTCCAAGGTGAAGGCAAGGTCACATCATGATCATTACGATATGTTCTCCTGGATACTGTACCACTTTCGTCTGAACTTTTTCCTGCATTTTTACCTAGTTGAGGAAATAATCACAAAGCTTTCAACCCTTTGCCTCATGATACCGAGTCGCAGTGGGGAGATATCGAACAGATTTAAGAATCTGCTAAATATTTATATTATTCATTTATCTAAAATTGGAATACAATTATCCTTTCTTTGTTATTAATATTTAGCCATTAGAGTAAGACGCTAACTATACATAAGGCAAAGGGTTAACTGCTTGTCGACCAGAAATTACAATAATGTAGAGACATTCTACTTGGTCTTGTTGCACAGAAATATAAAGTAACCCGTTTTCGCTACCAGGTCATAGGTCTTGAGAACCATAGTTTAGCATTTAGTGGAAAGACGAAAGGAAATGAGCTTTATGCAAGTTGTTGCTTGACACGTTGACTATCGAATTAGTGGCAAAAGTACTGTGAACTCAAATTTATTTGATGAAACGAAAATTCTAATGTTAATTCTTTCAAATACCATTTCAAGCTTTGAACATTTTTTCAATGCTATAAGTCTGCAGTCTAATTATTACTGTCTTTGTTTCCTCGAGCAATAATATATTTTGTTTAAGTCGTTAGTCAATGTGGTAAAGTCAAAAGTAGCTTGATCGAATAGCCCTCAAAAACGCAAATAAAAGAGTACGGAACAAATTGCTTAATTTGCAATCCAGGTATGACGCGCAGCATGCTATTCAGGAAATCTGTAACGTTCCTACGTGAAATTTTAGTACGCAATAGAAGTTTGCAAGTCTGCTAGAAACAAATTTCGGTAGCGAACGTGTCAAGGGAGATCTCTACAGTGACAATTTCGAAAAATCAATCTCAGACTCACAAGTAACACTACCCAACTGATACTCACTGATTTGAATGAAATTTAACGTAATTATTCGAGTCACCATTAAAAATTGCTGACTATTAAATATGTTGACACATTTAACTTGAGGAAATATATCAATTTCAAATCCATAAAATGAAAAAAATCATATACAGTGGAATTATTCTAGGTCCGAAGAAATGTTTAATTTACAAGTTAAAATAGTTCCGACTGAAAAGGGTTAAAAATACAATTGCAGAGTAGTGCCAACAGGTTTGAGAAATAGGCACCTTCGACTATACAAAGTCACTTGTGTTATCCAGCGTCACAATAGAGAACCTCCTCAACTGCTATGTCAATAAGAATTCATATCGATTTACATTTGAGTCACGAAAATATGCCATATGCTTGTTGACACGAGAGTTACTTTACAATTGGTGAGGGGCAATGTTCGATGTATCCAAAGTCTTACGGTACACACCAACACCGACATTTTCTGCAAAAGAGAACATCTGCCCTAGCGAGCATAATACTGTCGAAATTTTCTTTGCAATGAATACAGCCAGGAGATAGAATGCCTCCAACATCAAACACAATTAGATCGTTCGTTTGGAATATTTTGACAACAGAAAAATTGTTCAAAATTCTTGGAAAGGCGAGCATGATCGTGTAGCCCGGTTAACAGGTTGACAATAACAGCGTAGCTTTCTTTGGAACGTTCTATGTACGCGATCGGCTCCCGATTGTCTCGCGATCTCGTCTCGACGCCGTTTCAGAACGCGAACGCGATTCGAGGATGCTAAAATAGCATATCGCTGGATTCATGCGTCGGCTGCGTTTCACTGCTCCCCAAACCATCGAATATTCGATTCGAAGACACGAAAAGGGTCGGCGCTCTAGATCGCCTAGATCGAAGTCTTTAGATAGCATTGTTCCAGAAGTTCTGCGCGACCAACTAGTTTCCGGTCGCCTAAATCCCGTTCTATAACCTAAATCGCAAGATTTCGATCTATCGGGACAGATCGACGACGATGGACTCGAAATTCGATTCGGTGCAGAAAACGAGTTTCAATCGCTGTCGTAATAGATCGCAGTCGTAGTCTATAGATAGCATTGTTTCAAATCTTCCGCGCGACCGACTCGCTTCCGGTGCACAGCGGGGTATTTGACCCCGAAAGTCGGAAAAACTATTTTAGCGTTATTTATGGGCTCATGGTCATAATATAGTAGGCCGTTAAATTTGTCTTTAAACAAATCAAAATGATTTTTATTTTTTGTTGGAAAAAATTTTTTTTCGACATTTTATATATAGAAGTTTGTAAATGTTTAAATTCTGTTCAACTATTGTTGCAAACATTTTGCCTCAGGAAAGGTGGAAAATATTATTTTTGCATGTAAATTATGTTGAAATGATGTAATTTATTATTTTAACACTAAATATGTAGATCACGAAACTTTTTGATTTGTAAATGTATACAGGGTGGAAATTATAGAGCGTTACAGACGAATATCTCCAAAAATATTGATATACGCAAAAATGTTTCAGGTGAAAGGTGTTCAGTACCGAGGGGGACATCATGTGGTGTGACTTTTATTTTTCCCGGTGGACACTCCAAGGTTAGGTGAAGGTCAACTTTCTTTTTTTATATAGAATGCTCAATTGTTTATACCATAGATCGATGGAGTACCAAATTCTGAGTATAAAAGTGTTGACCTCCATATGTCCTAAATCTAATAGTAAACGAGATATTATCGAAACAATTGTCTTTCTTCTTTGGATAATATCTCGTTAACTATTAGGTTTAGGACATATGAAGGTCAATACACTTTTACTCAGAATTCGATAGTCTATCGATTCATGATACAGAAAGTAGGTCTTTCCATTAAAAAAAATCAAGGTGACCTTCTCCTCACCTTGGAGTGTCCATCGGGAGAAATAAAACTCCCACCACATGATGTCCCCCTCGGTACTGAACAACTTACATCTGAAACATTCTTGCGTACAATCAATATTTTTGGAGATATTCGTCTGTAACTCTTTATAATTTCCACCCTGTATACTTCAAGAAATTTTTTAATTCTCAAATTATTAATTTTCATCGGCGAACACCCGTTGCGACCACTGTGCGTCGTACAGGATTAAAGGGTTACTTGGCTCTTCTCAGTCGACCAAAAATGAATAAAAAATCGCGACGGACCAAGAGGTGTCATTCGTAGAATAACGGAGCAATCACAGCTGGCCCGAGGTATTGCAAGATATCGATGATAATCACTCGAGACTCGATTCGCAGCACAAAAAAAACAGCGCATGATCGTTGTCCTCTAGCTAAGGAATTATGAAACTAGCACGGATCGACAGGATCCTAGCGACATGCGGCACCGTCACAAAAAGTCGCGGACCGGAAGTAATCGATCGTCTTCCGATCCCGTGGATTTCCAAGACCGTCAATCAGCGTCCCGTGTAACTCGCAAACCTGGTTAACATTCTTGGCACGATGTCGCGTCGCTCTCGCTTCCGGTCGCCGTATCCGCAGAGCGAGAGAGAGAGAGAGAGAGAGAGAGAGAGGAGCACATGCCCTCTTTCTCCATCTGATTCTCTTTCTCTCTTCCGAGATGCGCCGAACCGCCCCCGACGAACCGCAAAACTTTCGAAAGCTCTATCGTATAAAGTGCTTTTAAATGTAGAGTCGCGGGAACACTTATTACGGCCGCGGAGGCGTGGCGGAGGGTAGGGGCGGGTCCGGGGCGGGTACAGAGCGGGTTTGGCCTCTCTATCGACAGCCGGGTCAAGCCGGAGACTCTTAACCCGGTGAAACATATCGGGGAACGTTCTTCTCGGTCGCGGAACCTTGGGTTGTGGCTTGCTCGCGTGCATACCCGGTGGGCCCGAAGTACCCGCCTGCTAATCGATGAACAACCTCCCTACCAAGTGCTATAGCTCCATTCTTGCATGTCTTTCTTCGTCTATTCGAGTGGAAAATAATTTGTCTACGATATTGACCGGGTTTCTCGTTATGGAAACACTTCCGGTGTAAAGATTCTCCCCGATTTCCTTGTTGTTTTTACAAGAACGTAGAAGGCTTGTACTGGGTACTGAGAAATTGTGTACCTATTTAATCCTTAGCACTCGAGTGCTGACTCAGAGTCAATTGTTGCACCATTATTCACAATATTGTCTACATTGTTAAATACGTTGGTATCTAACCTATTACTAAACATTTAAGTATTGTATGAGGTTTTATATCCATAAAACGAAAGAAATCATACAGAATGGAATTATTCTAGGTCGAAAGAAACGATTAACTTTCGAGTTAAAATAGTTCCGACTGCGAACGGCGAAAAGATTGTGTTTTGAACAGTATTCAAATTAAAATTGGATTAAAGGGTGCAGAGAAATACACTGAAAAATTAAAGCATTCTATTCGCAGTGCCTAACTCTATATTACAATGTAAAGCGAGAGGTTAATCAAAATTGACATTCTTTTAAGAAATAGAACATCATTTGGTATTAATCTAGCGGACGCGGAAAGATCGACCGAGAATATTTAAAATCTAGACTTCCTCGGAAATATAGGATACCCGGCGACCCCGTTGAAAAATCGTCAAACAAAATCCTGGCCAACCGTGTAAAAAAGAAAGTCACGTTCCATTGAGCGTTTGGTTCCAGCAGAGGGTAGCCACAACGCGTTAATAACTGTACCGTGGTCCGTCGAAACTGGCTTCGTTAATATTCCCGGCTCGGTCGGCCGAGCACGGTCTACTCGATCGAATTTAAAATTCCGATTGAAATCCGTCCGTCTCGCAACAGTTCCGAAGGCCACGGATTATAACCCAATTAACCTACATATTAAGCGGCCTAAGGACGATCCGACGTACAACACGTATTCTCGGTGCGCGTTCTCGGGAACGTCTTCGGGTCGATCCGCGAAATTTCAGCGACGACGGCAAATTGGGTGTGCGCGGATCGTCGTCTCGCGCTGCTTTGCGCTCGTGTTGTTGCATGGCCGATATGACTGTGCGCGTCTTTGTGCTTGTGTACATACGTCGAAGTAATTAAACGTTGCGAGCACTCGACGATAACGAGCCAGAAGTTCAATGTCGTGCACGTCGCGCCTCGCTGGCTGCGTTTTCGCCTAGCGCGCGCAGTTTTGCCGCTCGCGCGGCGCATACGTAGAACATACGAATCAGTAGAACAGATCGGCCTGCGGTCGGACCAGGGAACGCGCGGGCGCGGACATCGCGGCCCGAAAACGTGGAAAAAATTATTGTAGCGTTATTTGTAGGCTCAAGGTTATAATATTATATATCGTTGGATTCGTCAAAATACATTTCAGCATTTAAAAAATCAAGTTCACCTCAATTTTTTGTGAAAAGAAATTTTTTTTTTACTTTCATATATTGAAATTCGTAGATGTCTGAATACTGTTCCTCTTCTGTTCGAATCATTTTTTCCTCAGGTTATCGAGAACCCACGAAAAACCGTGGCGATAGTGGAATATTTACACTATTATAACTTGAAAAATATTTAAGAAACAAATATTTTATTATAGTGTTTTGGAAAGCTCTCAAAACAAGCTACAAGAATATGCAATAAAAAATAGCGAGTTCTATTTAAGAAATTGAAGATGACCTTCACGTGATTTTCAAACGACTATCCAAGGTCAAATCAATGACACCATTCTATGTCCTCCTTGGAACCATACAACTTTTGTCTGAAACATTTTTCCGAGATACACGTCTGTTTCACTTTAAATGACTCACCCGGTATATTATAAGAACATTTTAAAATTATTTGTACCATTAATTTTCATCCGAAAATACATAAGAAATTTCTTCCTCAGATAATGTTTCTTCTTGATTTGAGGCCAAGCGTAACCGAACGTACTTAATACTAAAGTAGCTATTAAATTTGAAAGCAGACATTGTTGAAATCAAATTTTGTTGTCTTATAATCACAAATCTTTACCGAATTTAATGAAACCACTAGAAGCACACAGACTCACACAGAACTATAACAAAATCGTCGATAAAGTTTTGTAATCGTAAAAAATCTTACAGAATTATTGGTAATGTTCAAATATTAATAACTATACTAATTTAGATGATGACAAAATGAAATCTGTGCGAAAGTGCTCTGTACACCTACCTGAAAAACTTTTGTACTACAAGAATTTACACAATTTTCCTTAAAACACTTGAAAATCGTCAATGAACGGAGGCTGTTTTAGAGACTATTTAAGAACGCAAAGCGCGCCTTAAAATCTCTCGACTTTCGATGAAATTTACTACTTCACGGGTGTACAAATAGAAAAAACAACATTGAAGCCTTATTCTTCAGACCTTTAACTACAACGGACAACAAAAAGTTTATGATATACGCAATATTTAGAAATCGACTTTTTTCCACGTTTTCGGGTCTTTCCCACTGTGCGTCGCGTCGTCGCAACTTTTCGAACCCTGCGAGAACTTTAAAGGGCTCCCGCTGACGTTTCTGGGACGCCCTTGGGAACTTTCGGGGACCTTCTAACCCTCAACGATGAGGGACATTTATATTTTGAGAATTGAATTGGGTCGCGATCGATGGTCAATTTTCGACGAGATCTAATACTCAACTTCCCACGTCGCATACAGCTTGTTTATATTGTATTAATTTATATATTCCATTTGTTTTTGGGCCGAATTGATTGTTTTTAATACCAAATTTAAATGATTGGAGGTACGGAAGTGTTTTCGAGAAAATTTGTTCGGAAGTAAGTATGTTTGTGGTTACACAGAAAAACAGGTCAATTGAAATCACTGGGGGTTGCAAGACAAATTTTCGGCGGAATAGGTCGCGTTATTGTCAGACAAGGGTGTTCGTTCAAGAATGAGGTTGAAACTGTTTCGAAACTCTTATTAGACTTTCAAAGAGGCACCGGTTAATGTTGCTGGAACGCTTTCAAGAACTTTAGAGGACTTTTTAAACAATTTCTTGTAAGCCGTGCTAATTCTTTGTAACGCTGGATCTACTTAGCACTAATCTTACAATAATTAGAGGCACGAAAGTGTATTTACGAAGGTTTATTAGGTAGGTCGATTCACGTGTATGTATACGAAAATAGAAGTTAATTGAAATGTCAGTGAGAATAAATTTTGTATTTGCGTAAGACAGTGCAAATGAAGTTCACAGTTGAGTGGTATGGATCGTGTTACAGTCAGACAACTGTACTTATTGAACAATGAAATCGAAACTGGTTCGAAACCCTTACGAAACTTCTAAAAGACTATGATTAAGTTCAGTATATCTTCTATGACATTTGAAAATTTTCTAATGATATTTGGCTATCAAAATTAATCATTTTTTGCATGGATTCATTTAATAAAAACAAATGTAAATACTGATATAATGATAAATTAAAATGTCAGTAAACAGAATTGTGTAATTCGTTCAACAAAAAGCAATAAATAAAATTGATAATTCAGTGGAAGAGGACACGCTATAGTCGGACAAGCGTATGCGTTGAAGAACCAGGTTGAAACTGCTTCAAAACCCTTATTAGACTATCAAAGGACCCTGGTTAATGTTGCTAGAATGCTTTCGAGGACCGTTAAGGACTTTTTAAACAACTTTTTGCAAGCTGTGCTAATTCTCGGTGAAGATTGAGTCAAACGGCGACACGCCACCGAGATCGATACACGTGAAATTTAGAATACAGGGGAATAGGTCGGGCTATAGTCGGACGTGCGTGTTCACCGAGGAAGACAAGCTCTTAAGATGTTTCAAGATCGCTTCTAGACCTATAAGGGGATCAGATTTACTTTTCTAAAGCGTCCTCGAACTTGTTCAACCTTGTAAGAATACTTTAAACATTGAAACCTACCCATTTTTTTACAATAGACTCGAAATCTTTTATACAAAAGAACACGTTCAAGAATTTTATATTTTTAATTTAATTTATTATCCACACTACTTTTTTTGTTGCCAGTAAACCAACAAAATTCTCTTCATGTCGCAGAGCATAACTTAAGAAGCCTTTTTAAATGAAGTACCCTAAAGTTCTGACTTTAGTTTCTGCTCCATAAACCTACATATTTTTTTTATATCCACATTTTGGAGGATGTCGAGCCGATTTCGACGAGGATCGTAAAACGTACATTTTTCTTCGCAAAAATTCAGCGACCTCGAAACTCTGTGCTCCAAGAAGACTTATCAAATAACAAAACCAAAGATACCGTTCGCGCACAACAGATCGAAGGTGGCCGAACATTTTTATAAACTTAATAAACCCGAATGAGCACTTTCATTTCCTCTTCGGCGCCAACAACCGCCCGGCAACTCTTCCCCCAATTTTCCGAAAACAATCTCTGAAAATGGGTTTCCGCGAGAAAAGACCAGAGCGTTAGGCGATTCTCACAATATAAAGATCGCCGGGGATCTCAGCAGCCCTCTGGCGTCGAGCGCCCAACCTGTGGTTCTTCGATTGCATCTGCGTCGACCTTATCTCGACCAATTTTTTGATAGAGATCGAATCGATCGCGCGGAACTCGAACAATATACTCGGGGCTCGCAAAGGCCGTCCCGCATCCGATTAATCGGCAGCGATACGAGTCCGACGTGACTGCTAAATGAATGCGAGCACGCGGTTGTTTCTCCACTCCCCCCCCCCCTCTCTCTCTCTCTCTATACTACTCCCTCTTCCTCTCTCTTTCGCGGCTCGTTTGCCTCGCTGTCCTCTCCGTGTATTTATAGATCGAGCCGCGCGCGGCCTCATCCTAGAAAGAAAAAAGCTCCCGGAACGTTATTTTTCATCGGCCGAGCGCAAGGTCTGTACTGTTTGCCAGCGGATAATAACGCGGGAGGAAGAATGACAGAAAGAGAGAGAGAGAGAGAGAGAGAGAAACGCGGAGTTTGATAAGCGATAACCTTCCCCAACAGCAATCGGCCTCTATTGTTCCGCTGATAGATCGAAATTATATTCTCTGGATCGCGCGGCCGGAACGATCCGCGGCAATTACTGTTTCACGAAGGGAAAGGTGGCCGCGCGATTTTACCACGTTTCCCACCGAGTCCCCTCCGTCCCCTCCGAACGTCGCTCGATCCAATGGCGGAGGACCCTGTACAATAATATTACAGCCGGTCGATCGGTGCTGGAAATTTACGACGGTGACGTGCCCCATTCGCCGGAAACACGTTCGCCGGCCTCGAAAGAACACGTTCTCCCCTCTCCTGCACCTCTCCTCATTCTCCCGTGAAACTGCAGTTATACTGTGCCCTCCGAAACACATACCCCCGCACACTCTTTTACGGCGCAGCTCGAAATTTCGATCCGCCTATCAACAGCCTCGCTGAAATAAGGAAACTCGCTTTCCGAATACCACTGCGGACAAGTACTGTACACCAGGGGCCTATCGGCCTTTTGGCACTCTCGATCATTCCTACAGCACGACACCCAGCATGAACCGGCTTCAAACCAGCCTGCAGGCCTTATTTCTGGGACTACTCCTGGTTTTAGGGGCCCTAAAATTTTTGGTAGTACAGGAAAGTCGTGATATTTATCCCTAAGGGTCTCCACGAAAACTCTCCCTTGCCTATCCACTCCACTGAGGGCAACGCGCGTAATCTGATCTCGGCTCGGGTATATCGGTGTGAACCACTACTAATCCAATTACAAAACTTCTTTATGTTCCATAATTTTTTTATAGGACTTTCACCAACTAATTTGTGACATTTTTCTGATTAAAATGACACTAAACACGATATAATTTCGACTGTATTTAGTGGTTTAATTGACGATGAAAGTTTCGGGCGCAAGAAGGACAGCGTATGGGAAAGAAAGTTCGCATTTTTTGACCAACTCTCGTGATTTTGCTGTATTTATAATTCTTTCGAAGAACACGAAATGTTTTCGAAGTACCTACCATTTTTCCAGCCATCTTATAACCTTTTGGGAGACCCCACAATTTTTTTGTGGGCTCCAGAATCTTTTTAAGACTCCTTTTATAGTTTCTAGTATTTCTTCGTGACTTTCTACATTTTGTTGGAAATATTGATTCCATAAATTATTATGTAGATCCTGTAATGTATTCGTAAGGTCTCATCATTTTTTTATGGGCCTCACAATTCTTTTGGAGATCCCATTATTTCTTGTAGGCACTGGACTCTGGTCCCAAAAAGTGCCTACTTTCACATATTCTTCAAACAAATTAAAAAACTGTTCTTATCACACAAAAAATTAAAGTTACCTTAATTTTTTAATTGCCGCGACACGTTTGTTACTTGATAATGTTACAGCCGACGTCAAGACGAATCCAATGACGTACTTTTTGAAAAAATGCTAAAATCATTATGAACAGCTAATTCGAAATCGAACATTATAAAATCCGTACACGTGAGTGGTCAAGCAGTGAATGTTTGCTAACCCAGACCCGTTGAACACGCGTTGGGATCGCTGGGTAGCGTGATCGATAGGAATCTTAATCCAGAAGGTAACCCGGCAATCTCGACGTTGAAATTGATTTCGGGGCCTATGCACGTACGGTGCACTGTTCTCTCGGTTATATAAATGGGTCAGGTCACGCGCGCCGTTGCAAAGAAAAGGGCGATCATCAATTAGACGACTGTTTCGCGCTCTTGGATGGCCCGGTTCGATTTTCCACCAAAGAAAAGCTCCACTCTCACGGGAGAATTTTATTTCACTGCCTCGCCGAAAGGGATTGGCCTGCAAGATACGATGTCCTGGATCCATTCCTTTCACATATTATTTGAGCCTTTCTCCTTTCTTTATCCTGCTTTCGTTGACATTTATTTGTTTGCTTCCATTGCAATGTTTGCGTGTTTGATATTTGATCTTGAAGTGGACTATTCGGGTTGTTTTATGGTCGTAATTGTTTAATGTGTATTCAGTTTGCTATTTGCGCTACTGATGCTCCAGAAAAGAATTGATTTTTGTTTAAGAATTCAATGTAGAAATGATTGTTAATTGCACTGGCTGTTAATAGGGTTGTTGCACTTACCTACTGATGGCCCTTTTTTTTTGTTTAAGGGCGGTGGGGAAATGCTCTTATGCACACCCTCCCCTACGATGATAGTTAGAGAGGGTAGTGTGGGGCTCAGCTCCCCCCTCAGAAGGTGTTTGGGGGGATTATACAGGGTGTCCCAAAATTCCTTCAACAGCCGGAAATGGGAGGCTCCTGACTTCATTTGAAGCAACATTTTCCTTTGCAAAAATGTTGCTTCAAATAACGTCAGGAATCTCCCATTTCCGGCTGTTGAAGGAATTTTGGGACACCCTGTATGGCCAATTTTGCCAATGCCATACCCACGAAAACCCCACCGCCCAAGGGTTTCACCAGACCCTATTCTCTTCTTATCCCGACACGGTAACACCCGGGGTCCCACTTTTCATATTGCACCCAGGTATTGCCTGACTCGTCCGTCGGTTCACATTTGGCCGCGCGGGCATATCCTATTCCATTACCTACTGATGGCCTGCTAATAGCATCCTCGACGACAGTATTTTTCAGAAAGAAAATATTACAGAAAAGAAAATCAAAAATTAAAAAAAGAATCGTAAACATATTCTTTTTCCTATATCATCTCCTGTTTAATTCTGTTCTGTATATCGTACGATTATTCGTAACCTAACTAGGATAGATAGAATAGTTACAACTATGTGAAAAAAATTCTTAATATCAACACCCATGAAATGAAAACGGTGCAGCTTAAAATGTATAAAAACGACGAAAGAAAAAAATTCCACAGAAAAATTAAAAAACAACTCTATTACTCTACAATTGCATAATCGAGGCTATACTATCGAACCAATACGTCGCGCGTCTAAATTTTCCAGAAGCCCGGATATTTGTGGAGCAAATATCGGACACGATGCACGAAATATATCGCACACCCATAATGAAGTGGTAGCACGCTGTGCCCCGTGCAGTCCCGACTATCTCTCGACCGAGTTTCCCCAAAAATCGCATCGATCGTGTACGCTGGTTCGGCCAGTCTTCCCCTCGGAACGGTTTCTCTTTTTCTTTTTCCGGTTGAATCCGTTCGCGAAAGCACTCCATTAATCTCGATCGAGCTCGGGAAACGTTCAATACGCGATTTCGAAAGAGCGCGTCACGGCAGCATATGTGTTTGCGTCGCCGGTGCTCCCTCTGAAAAGGAGAGGAAACCTTTTTGTCTGTCGCAAGCGAGAGAGCCAGCCACCTTTTTTTTTCGTTCTGCGAGATATCCGGTCACGGTTCTCTATTTCTCTGTCGATTTTCGGATACGGTGTTCGCGGTATCGTATTAGCGGAAAAGAGGAGAGTGAACGGATAAAAAGTGTGTGGCCGGAACAATTGCTACCGCGATTTTATTGTGAGTTCTTCAATACTTCCATTAGCCACATCATTTTTTACAGGGACCTCGCAATCCTTTCGGAGACTCTAGGATTTCTGGTACACACTGGACACTATTTCAAAGATAGCCTTTGTCGTGGATCTTGACATTTTCCCACCGACTTCAATATTTTTACGTAGCAACGGTTCACACAATTCTTTTCTCGGTCTCACAACTCTTCTATCAGATCCACAATTTGTTTCAGGGACCCTGATATTTATTTGTAGGCTCCAGAATTTTTGGTAGGCACTGTAAACTCTACCTTGGATACCTATTTCGAGATGTTAACATTTCTTGGCGAATTGTAATATTTTTCCAAAACATTTGTTTCCACAATGCTTTCCTGTACCCGTTCATTGTCTTCAGGAATCCCACAATATTTTGGCGCCGCAATTTTTTTTACACACGAATGTCGGAAATGAATGAAATTGTACGAAAAATGAGAGGCTCGATGGATCCCGTAATTTCTTCGCAGCACTGACGGTTTTTCAAAAAGGACGAAACATTTTTCCGTCGCGCGAGATATCTTTTTGTTTCCGGGGCTCTCGGTTCTCTCTTTCTGTTGTCTCTTGCTCTCTCTCTCATTTCTCTCCGTCTCCCTCGATTTTCTGGTACACCGTGGCCGTATTAGTGGGACGGAAAAAGTAGAGTGAGAAATAAAGAGGGTGCGGGTGGAGGACCGAGTTAGGGGGATGAAACGAGGCGGGGGGCAGGGGGGAGGAGTCCGCCGTCTGTTCTGTGGGAACCGGAGTGGCTGGATGGTTGGCTTCGAATGAATTTGCGGGACGCGTTTTGAGCACATATCCCCGAGTAGCGGTGAGTGGCGAGTATGTATCGGGACCCTGACCTAGAAACCGCCTTGTTATCGATCGATAGTAACTAGCGAATCCACACTTGGGGCTCGGGCTCGCCTTCCTTTTCCATTCCTTTAACTCCTCGGGTGCCTCGAACGTCACACCGGGACACACCACCTTGCCGTACCACTCGAGATAATATTGAGGACGAGCCCAGCCCGAGAACCCGTTCCTCGCGGTTCGAAACGCCGCTCGCCCCGCGCCCCACGCCGCGTTCCAAACGGAAATGCGACAAAGTTCCCGGGTCTCCATGAATTTTAAAACGTTCCTTGAACTGATCCAGGAGCAACGCTTCCTTTATTAGCTCCCTGCCTATCGTCCTTTCGAAGTTCCCGGCCCGTGAACGCCGCCTCCCGGAAAATCGGAACCGCTGCTGGGACAATGACGGAACGGTCGAACGACCACCTGGAAACTAAAGGATTGCAAGTCGGCCCTGGATAAGCACGGGCAATCGGCCTCCGAGTTACCGCTTTTAATATCTCTTTTTACAGACTTCTGTATCTTTAAAATACTTCCAGTAAGCTTGAAATATTTCGGAGAAGCTGAGGATCGCCACTATCCTCTTTCAGCCAGTTCCACGAGATCCTCTGAGTTTCTACACCGTTCTCCCGAAAATTCTGCGAGCCATGCGGATCAATCCAAGTGCAAATACACGCTGTGAGTTTGCAGTTCTTGGTTGAATTTTTCCAAATTTCTTCGACATTTGCGGGGTGGCACAAATTCGAAGGTCCTTCAACTCGTATGCCTCCTTCCCGAAAACTATTTAAGATATTCGGATGAATCTAATAGTGAATGGTAGATGCAGGTTTGCTTTGTTCTGTGTATTTTTTCGAAATTTTTGTATCACTCCTTAAGGGTTGAGAAAATAGAGCGGTCTTTAACTCTCATCCGTCCCTCATTTCACGAACTGAATCTGTCCCTCGGTGTCAAATTGACACTGTGATACAAAAAATCGAGACAATAACAAGTCAAACCGTTACTTCTCGATGTTTTTTTCCTTGAACTTGATGAGTTAACATTTACATTTTAGGTTTTTCCAGTAATATGTTTCGCAGTAGAAAAATAAAAGTCACCAAGTTTCGAACGAATTTACCTACAAATAACAGAACAGTGTAACTTATTTCGGGAAAACTGTGTCAAATTGACACGAGGGACGGATGAGGGTTAAAGGTAAACGTAAGAACATTAACCCGACATAGTTTATACAATATCGGATACTAGGTCACAATTACGTGAAAGAGTTATTCATTGAATTAACCAATTAACCTGCCATCCTCGTTTAAAAGGCGTTGGAAGATCCCTGCACGCAATAATCAATTCCGAATCATCGTATTAATTTGGAGAAGCGAGGGGCCGTGATTTCCATTGATCGTTTCGAAACGAGCTCGGACAGCAGAGAGCTTGAAAAATCACTGTCGAGAGTTGCATCGACTTCTAAAACAGTAGGACGAGGAACAGGAAGCTTGCGACGGAGGGAAGAAGGAAGCGCTTGTTCCCGAAGCCGCGTTTGCGCGTCACACGTCGTCGAATCGTCCGAATCGAACGCGTTATTTATAATGAACGGGGATGCACCAGTTCGCTAGGTTTTTTAATAACCTGCAGAGAATACGAGGCAGACGAGTGGCATTGTGGCGAAAGGCCAATCGAAATCCCCGGTGACGTTCGCTATACCTATAGTCAACTGGAGAGCGGCAGAGTGAGACAGAGCGAGAGAGGCCAGCTGAGAGAGAGAGAGAGAGAAAGAGAGAGGGGGGAGCAAGAGAAAGATAGAGGGACTGATTTTATCGAAAATCCGCGTCCCGTGACTTACAGTTACGATTACTTGGCGCTCCGTTGGGGATGATATTAACAAATTGAACCGCGCTGCTGTAATTTTCTAGTCTTCGCACTCGAGAGCTCGTCCGGTCGCTGGTTAACGGCCCGTCATACTTTTACTTAATTCCCGGCGCCTAGTTCGCGAGCCTCGTTCTATTTACAGTGGAACAGTCGAAGTTTGTCCTAAATGTCACTGCCTCCGCTCGATCCCGCCCCGGAGCCTCTTCTTTGTCGTTCGAAACGGCTACACCTGGATGGACCAATGCATTTCGTTATCTCGTCGAGTCGCTGACATCCAACCGTCCAATGAGACTGGCTTTCGTTTCGTTCACAGTCGACATTCTGCCCGGCAAACTAGAGAATTATTATTATTAGCGAGGGCTCGACAGTTTTTTAAATTTCAGTCGTTCTCTCGAAGTTAACATTTTTCAACGTAATCTTCTAGGGATCGTCATTAGGGAGATCGTCATTGAGCACTCTTCTCGATGAGAAGCAAGCTTTGTTAGGCTGTCGAAGGAGTTGCTTCGTCTTTTGTAAATTATTCTGCATCCACTAATTCCATCTTCGATCATTATTATGAATTTGTCCATTTTTTCAATAGACATACACACTATTATACTACTAGGTAATTTTCAATTACTAAACTGCGAGTTTTTATCAATATAAAATAAAAATTATAAACAAACAGGAGCTACATACAGATTGATTTTTTCCTTATTAACTTTATACAGTTCGGAACACTACAAGACTATTTTTAAATTCTTCAAATATTTTTATTTCTTTCCAATTTGATCGCATTTTTGTCATAAATAAAAATCGCAGTTCGCACAACCGCGGTCTAGCTATTTCCAGACACGTATAAATCACACAGTACTTGTTTATATCTATTTATTGTTTGTTACACAATGTCCGTTTTTAATGTCTGCTTATTCTGATCTTATTTTCGTTTCTTTTAATCTTCGTTCATTTTTATCTCATCATCTTCATATTTTCCTCTACAGTGCTGTCATATTATTACAATAATTGCTTCTCTTTACACGTCAGGAAGCAACAGTCATTACATTTTCTTTATCCGGGCGGTGTAATAATAAATCTTCATCACACGAGCAATCTTGTTACGTCTCCGATTGAGTAATGTTCCATGTGTTTACTCGTCTTCTTTGTTGCCTAAGTCGTTGCAGTCTGATTTATCTTTTAAGAGGGAGCCAGGTTCTTGTTTAATTATATTTATTCTTGAGATTATGTAGTACGCTCTCTCGTTGTCACGTTATTCTTAGGGATGTTTCGCAATGTACCCTATTCCTGTTAGTACTCTACAACGTTCTATTACGTGTTCCATTGTTCCGAGGGTTATACAATTTTCTGCATAGATCATCATTGTATCGTCTTTGATAATGTACATACATATATTGTATTTGTGATAGCTTTTTGCAGCTGTTACTCTGCTGCGCTGTGTGTTATTACGACGATGCCTTCTGTTTCCGTAATTAGGTGTCCTGGTTCTGGTTATTTATACGTCTCATAAAAATTTATTTAGAGGTGCATCATTTTCAAGCAAATTCTAATAAATAAATAATTTTTTCGTTATTATGTTCAGAAATGTAACATCAATTATTGGTGCAAAGAAAAAGATGTTACATACATTTGTTAACAAATAAACGAACGCAAATTACGAGCATAACAATAATGAGGTCAAAAAGTCTGCGTACAGAAACTGTGAGCGTAGTTCATTAACGTTTTAGTTGAATGTTTACAAACAACCCTCAAAGAAACACTGCATGGTCAAGTACAATTTAGTTGCTTGGCTGTTAGTAAATAATTTTTTTTTATTTCACACGATGAAGTTTTCATACATGTGTACAGATAACATAGATCCACATAAGATATATTTCAAATTTTCGTTAAGATCCCAAATTAAAAGGTTTAAAAAATGCCTTTTTTATTTATGCACGTAACCTTGAATATTATAATTTTTGGAAAATCTTTTTTGCATATCATATCGTAAACAAATGCTTCTGATTGATTGTAAAAAATCATGGTGCAATTATAAAAAAGTTATTTTGTTTTAAAGGGCGTTCGAATACTTTCGTTACCCACTGTATGTAGGTTTCTTAGATAATAACTGGGAGTTACAGCGACGTTCGTGTTTGACGATCGTTCCTCAAATTCTCCCATAACTCCACATTCAAATGAACAAATTTAGTGGACAACAAAACGTATTGGATTAAAATTAACGTTTTTAATGTCCAAAAAATAGATAGCCTGAAAAATAAGTGAACATATTCAACGACAAAAAAGTATCGAACAGAAAGTGAATGTATTGGAAGACAGCGAAAAAAAGCTGAGTGAAAGTGAACTTTTCAAATGTTTAGACATTAGATTAGAATAGGACATAGAAGGCCTAAGAACAACAGCAGGAAACAAACAAAAAATTTTAGAGACGTCTGTCGACAAAGTCTTAACCACAGCCCACGCAACAAACGATAAAGGAGCAGCGTAGCGTTTTGGCGTTTTATTGCCATCGACTAAATAGCAGGAAGGTGTAAAGGACTAATGCACTAATCGCCCCGTAATTTCCCTATATATCAAGAGGGATAATACTCCGCGGCGGAATAGTTGATCGAAGATAAGGCGATATTCATTTGCCGGAAATGCCTGGGGGAGGGGGCAATAATAATCGTGGCTGGGGAGTTTCGAAATTCGTAAATGTACGTAATTTTATTAATAAATGCAGATAAATCATTCTTAATTAGTTGTGTGTACTCACTTTTGATTCATACTTTTACAGATCCTCAACTATTTTATGTTGCATCTCAAATACTATTTATTAGATTGAATTACGTTTTCTACATTTAATTACCATCAATCTACACTTTATGTTTTTCATATATCTTTTCCATTAATTTAACATATATCCAATAATTGTTAAATAAATGCCGTGTTCTCGAGGTGTATCCTCACTTTTGACTCTCACTGTATCTCTAAGCATTACAACTACAACGGCGCAACATCGAGGCGTGACGGTCGATATCCTCTCTCTCTCCCTCTCTTTATCTATCTATCTCGTGTCAATGATTAGACGCGGTTGCCAGCTAATTCTAATGCAAAAGCACGTGAATGATTGCTCCAGCGAAGGTCGCCGAAGCACTGGCACTTCTCGCCTTCGATGCTTCGCGTTTTCGCTCGCGAATCCTCGTACTCGAAGCACGTTTCGACACTGGATCCCCAGGGAATTCCGGTCGACCTAGAATTCTCATTCCCGCGATTTTACACACGGTTTTCGGACCTTCACGTATTTGTGTTTCCCCCGCGATCTTCTTCGCGAATTATTTCTGTAGTCTCCAATCAGTTGCCGAGACACGTAGAAAATTTATAATCATGGAATTTTTTCCTGGGATCGAAAATTTTTCATATTGTTAATCATTTTCTATAGATATATTTTAACCCTCATCCGTCCCTCATTTCACGAACTGAATCTGTCCCTCGGTGTCAAATTGACACAGTGATACAAAAAATCGATAAAATAACAAGTCGAACAAGTTACTTTTCGATGTTTTTTTCTTGAAATTGATGAGTTAACATTTACATTTTAGGTTTTCGCAGTTATACGTTTCGCATTAAAAAAATAAAAGTCACCAAGTTTCGAACGAATTTACCTACAAATAACAGAACAGTGTAACTTGTTTCGGGAAAACTGTGTCAAATTGACACGAGGAACGGATGAGGGTTAATATGTATTACAATTTTGTATTACAATTTTGTAATACAATTTTAATATATATTGTATGGTTAAGTTTCATTAGGTAAATGTTTAGTTATTATAATTTTTCAATGTTATTAGTGAATTTTCATACAATATTGTTAATTTGAGAAGCATTGGCAAGGTTTGAACAGTGAATTGTCTTTCAACTGGATTTGAAGTTTAACCGAGAAGAGGAGGGACGGACCAGTGTTAAATATTAATAATAAGAGAACAAACATTTATTTCGACCAAAAAGAAATTCGCCGACATCCGGTAAAATTTATTGCTCGAGTGCAAATTTTCTTAGAAGTTCATTCAGATTGTCCATGAACTTTCATTCGCGCTCTCATCGGCGTTTCAACCGGCTGCCACTTGGTCTAACCGAGTTAGCCTTGCTCGCGTCAGGACAACGGGGAGGGACACGAAAAATGGAATGAAACTTTTCTGTTCGGCTAGATGAAATTGTCGCCGAGATAACGGAAATGTAAACATGCTAGTATGTGTGTGTATAAAAGCGAACAGTTCACCTTGCTAGCGCGACTTACCGCATTCGACAAACACAAAAATATTTACCCTATTAACGAGGCGGTGTTTATGGCCGTGGACGAAGGACGCGTGTCGATCTGTATCTCTGTTCTTAACGATTGCCTCGCCTGTTGTCCTCCCTCCTCCCTCCTCCCCATGCGTGTGCTGTACATGGTGTCCTAATAGTCCCGCTGCAACCTGAATCAGGACGAGGATTCCTCGAAACGAGCCGAGGCTTTTAAGAGAATTGAGTTTGAACGTTTGATACGCACGGAATCCTGATTGCGATAAGTAGTATTGTCAAACAATGGTCAGACGTGCTAACCGAGAACTAGTCTCAGCCGTGCAATTATCCAATTAATATTTAACACCGCCACTGTCACGCAACCCTTTCCGCGTTCCACGAGATCGAACGTTCGCCGGGATTTGTAGCAAGTTTGTAAACATACCTTTAAGTTTGTTTTAGGTATTTTCAGAACATCTGACATCTCCTCGACTGATAAACAAACCATATCCTTCTTCCAGAAATCTAGTGATTTGTTTTTAAACAAAATATCAATGGAGATAGCAAGGTGAATGCTTTAAATCAACGGTGATAACGCCTACAGCAAAACATGGTGGCGGAGCAGTATGGGTTTGGGGTTGTTTTTCTGCAAATGGTGTTGGAAATTTACATTTTATAGACGGGATATTAACAGTAGCAGGGTATGTAAATATTTTGCAACAGAATTTACAAGATTCAATGATAATGAACATTGATGAATATCCACGGTGATTATATCTTCCAGCAATATAACGTCCCCAAACAAAAATGCAAAGATATTCAATGGCTACCATGGCCCCCTCAAAGTCCCGATTTGAATTTAATCGATCACCTGTGGGATCACTTAGATCGAAGTGTAAGTGAAAAATTTCGGAATAATATAATAAATCAGTCTTTAAACAAACACAACTGAGTGCTTGGAATAGACATGCAGGGTTCTTCCTGACAATCGCAGATATATTCTTTTAGATCCTGACTATTTTTTTGTATGTCTGGAATTTTTCGAGAACGCAATTTTGAGCTCGTTTAACATTTTTTTCGCATGGAAAAAATTTTGTCGATATCTTAACACTATTTTCTGGTCCATTAAAATCTTTTTTCACAACAAAAAATTTTTCGTGCACCTAACAATTTTTACCGGAGATAACACTTTCTGCTAGTCCTTAAAATATTTCCTCGAATCCTGACAATGTTTTCGCACGTCGTAGAATTTTCTCTCGAGAATCAAAGACCATCTTGAGGTTCGTTTCCATTTGTTTTACACGGAAATCATTTTTTCGTATGCCCTGAAAATTGATTTAGGACTTTCAGAGTAAATAAACGATCTCGCGCAGTCAATGTAAAGGGTAACACCGTCTGGGGAAGCCGAGAGTGAAGAAGGATAGGAAAACAAAGGCGAGAGGAGCATCTGATTAATTAGGATCGCTGGCTGGACCGAGCGTTTAAAGAAGGGCCGCGTAAAAAGTCAACAACTCGAAGCTTTAGTAGATTACCAGCTAAGTGGAATGTTACGGAGATTCCGTTGAAAGAGAGAAGCATCCTCGACGACGAGACGGAGTTCACCACCGCACCGCACCGGCGCGAGCGATAAATGTAATTGGATCAGGCGCGACGAGTGATTTAGCCATAGTCGATTTCCGATAGGGGCACAGGTGAACCGACAAAACCTGTGGGGATCCTCTCCCCCTCTCGTCCTCCACCTCCTCCTACGGATGCTGATCGAGTGCTCAGGAATAGAAAATATTGACGATCGATCGAGTGTGTCGAGCAGGAATCTGTGCCCGATTCGGTGATCGCTTCCGTTACGAATACCGGCTTATTCCTGCGGTCGCCTATTAACCTACAAAGCCCGATCAGCCGGTGTTTATTCACGGCTGGGGTGCTCCGGTTTCGCGAACGATCAAAGTGCACCCGCTCGAAATCATAGTTGTCGTTCAGGTGCAAATAGAGGCGACGATTTTCGGCTGCCTGATAAAATGCCCTCTCGATCCCCGGGAAAACGGGATCTGTCTCGAGCACCGAGCTTGTTCCGTATAATGGTTGCCCGAGACGGTGTCTGGAAATAACCAAAACATTTCCATATTCGTGAGAACATGGTCTAGACGAAAGACTAACCCTTTAATTTAGGACCGAATTTAATTAGCATTCCATTCATTGTAGGGGTATATAAACCCTTAGATTCTTACTCTCGGGGGCTAGTACTTCGGTAGACGCGAATCGCCTCAAGTCGTCCTGCATTTCGGAAAGTTAACTGTTAGTGAGATCGGGCTAGAGTACGTTTTGTATCAGAGTTAACCATATACAGTAATCGCTCCTTCCTTGTCCTGAACAGGGATGCCAGATGCGAGTCTCGCGGCTGCGAGTCTCGCCAGGCCCCTTACGTCTCCGTCCCTCGCCTAGATCCCCACTCTTACCACTACCGCTGGCGCGACCGAGTCGGTAGCATGCTACCGCTCTCATTCTAGCACTCGGTCGCGCCAGCGGTAGTGGTAAGAGTGGGGATAGCGGAGGCATGCATCTAGGCGAGGGACGGAGACGTAAGGGGCCACTTGAGCCGTTGAGCCGCACCGTCTGGCTTCCCTGGTCCTGAATCGTGGGCACGATCGTTGTCCAGTGCCTACCCACTCCACTGCCTGTCAACGAGAGGATTAGGCCTGCGTGGATCTGGTCGCCAGATGTGTCCCAGGACTGTCTAGACCCGCGCAGAACGGAGAACAATAGGAAAGGAATATGGCAAGGAAATAAGGAGTTTTTTAAAGCCAGACAGTTGACCGCTTTTGACTGCGAATGATTTTCTTTGTCATTTAACTAGCCGTTTCACTAAAGACCCAGTCATAAATCAAAAATAGTGTCCGGACACGGTCGTTGTCCGCTCAAACCCCCGGCCTTTGGACAACGAAGGAGCTTTTACTGTAGATTCCGCGAGTCCGGTGTAAAATCTATTGGGCAGTGATTGAACTGATTTCTTTCAAACCCTCATTGGATTTAAATATGTCGAATGACCACAATGAGAGTACAACGAAATATGGAACTACAATTAACGGCGGTTTTTTAGATATTTAGAGAGTTTTCAATCGCCATAGAAGTTGAGTGTTTCATCCACTGACTGGTTTCACCCTTTTTACGTGGATGCTGGCTAATAAGAAAACATGAAAATGTTTTTTCTAATAAATTAGAGATGCTGCACCATACATTATTATATATATTCACTGCTAAATCAAATTCAAAGAGTTCGTATGTATTTTTAGAAATAACACATGCGTGACCAGAATTCTTGTAAGGCATTGTCTTTTATTCAAAAACGTTTAACAACATTTCCAAAAGAATGAAATACGATTGCATCCGGCACATATAATTTTTTTAACAAGTGTCATAATGAGGGGTGGGGGTTAAAGCAGAAAAATATACGCTGGCCAATAAGAAAACATGAAAATGTTTTATCTAATAAATTAGAGATGCTGCACCATACATTATTATATGTATTCACTTCTAAATCAAATTCAAAGAGTTCGTATGTATTTTTAGAAATAACACATGCGTGAACAGAATTCTTGTAAGGCATTGTCTTTTATTCAAAAACGTTCAACAACATTTCCAAAAGAATGAAATACGATTGCATCCGGCACATATAATTTTTTTAACAAGTGTCATAATGAGGGGTGGGGGTTAAAGCAGAAAAATATAAAATGAGATTTCTAACCGTACAGCTAAGGCCCAGTCCACAGGTGTCGGAGTTCCGCGTGTATTCACGCCACCATTATCAGTTGCAGCATTATCGTTGAACTGAGCCCCCGAAGTGGCCCTTACGTGTTACCGGTGCTACCTCGATCGCGTGCCGGTCCACGATCACTTCGACCTTTTTCATGTTCCCCGACGATTATTTCCTCCCGGCCGTTCAGCCGCGGATGCTAAAACAACGCGGGACACGTCGTCGACGGTGAAAAACAAGGAGTACGTCGTCGGGAATCGGGGAATCACTTTTGAAAACGGTCGCGGCCGGGTAAACTTTTTCTATGGCACAATGGCGGTGCCGCGCTCCAGAAACATACAACTTCCCCATCGACCAGCCTTCTTTGTGCGCTGAAATGCTGTTAAGCTGGCGAATTAGAATGATACCGAAGTCGAAACTGTGCTGCCGTCGCGAACCCTTGATCTCGAATACGTTCCAACGCTCTTGGATTTTTTAACCAGCATTTATAGGTCAAGACTTTTTAGCTTACAATTGCACGTTGAACTTACAAAGACCCTGCTCCTTTCGAACATCGTTAAATGCAATTCTTTTACTTTATATGTAAATGATAAAAATGGCAAAGCATTATGCCGTGGTACAGTAAATATTAGTACAGCAAGTCCTCTATAAACGCGAGAAGGCTGTACACGATAAACGCAGAAAAAATATTCCTTCCACTGTAGTAATCTGATCTCGTCTCGGGTATATCGGTGTGAACCACTACTAATGCGACGCGGAGAGTCGCAGTCGTCGGCACAGTTCAAAGGCCCGTGCGTCCTCGCAATGTAACACCAATATTAAATCTTTTTTATTATTACTTATTTTTTTATGAAACTTTCACCAATATATTTTTGGCATTTTTCTGATTAAAATAAGACCAAACACGATATAATTTCAACTGTATTTTGTGGTTTAATTGACGATGAACGTTTCGAGGGCAAGGAAGGACAGCGTATGGGAAAAAAAGAGACGTGGACAGTCGCAGAGGCCGCGCGCGGTCTCTCTTTGAAGCTCAAAGAGATAGTGTCCCGTGCACGATAAATGCAAACGAATCCCCCCGAGGCTTTTGCGTCTATACAGGATTTACTCTGTACATATACAGTGGATAACAGAAGTAAGTAAATACAGGTACTCATATTTTGGCGAAATTTTCAAACGGTGATTTCACAAGATAAAGATCCGAAGATAAAAATCCTCGAGAAAAAAATAAGAATACGATTATACAGGGCGTTCGCTGACAGTTTAGTTAATTATGACGAATAAACCATCTGAAGAGCCTGGTGTAAAAAAATTTTATTCTGCATTTTCGACTTATATTTTCACGCAGAATCACCCCTTGTTGCAGTATCAGTTACCGCGATCACCCTGTACAATTGGAGCAGATAAAACAATTAGAACATTCCAGAAGGGGACACGTGTATAAAGCGTCCGAGGGATAACAAGAATAGTAAATCCCGCGGGATTATGGGACAGCGAGTAAAGTTCGCGTCCCGGTTGTAGGAACGCGGGGTGCCCAAATATTTTGCCGAGTTACTCGAAACTGGATTCCAAGGGTTGTTTCGTTCACGGTACATCTTCCCCGACGGTACCACCGTAATTCAACCTCGAGACGCTCAACCTTGTAACTGTCATCTCGAAGAGCGGCGTGGCAATTCCGCTTCACAATCCTTCCTTCTCGCGGAACAGCCGTAAGACTCTCGGAATTCGCGACCCGCGACTCTCCTCCCGCAACTTCCACCGATTCCGCACTTATTCTCGCGATAGTAGGTCAAAGAGGAAAACTAGACGGGGAAGAATGGCGAGAAGAACACTGAAAGTCGCTGCAGCGATACGAAAGTATCCGTCTAGCCGGGGGCTACCTCATTTCCTATTTATCTCGTTGGCTCCCGCTCACCCCGTTCCCTTCCTCTCTATCTTCTTCCTTTTAATACACCGTAAATGTACCTAATAGTGTATACACCGTCGTCGTTCGCGGTGTCTCGCGGAAAAACCACGACGTCGCACAGTCGGCCGTTTTTATTATACAAGATAGGTGGAATTAATTAGAAAGTTGTCAAGAAGTAGGTTAAAACGCGGACTTCTCGTAAGCTAATAGGGGAGACCGGGGCTGACAGTTCCGATGTTGAAGAAACATTTAAAATTACGTAGAAATAGTATAGATGTTCACATCTTTGGCGAGTAATTTGTCGTTAAATTGATTATAGTTTAAAGTTCGAACCTTAAAATTGAAATGTTGTAATAGATTTTTTATATTTTCTCATTTATTTGTCGTTGGGCGAAGCGGAACTTTTTGCCCCGATCTGCCCTACTTGTTTGAGATAGTCTCAAAAGGACACAGGCTTAGGTTTGGTTTAATTTGCTAAATAAATAATAGTAATGTTCGATTCTCTTGAAACAATTATTGATCAGAGTCAGTTTTCTTCGCATCTCGAGGGTTAATGTTCTGTTTCCGAGCGAACATTTTCTCGCCAATTAAGAATGAATTTTTAATAAACGAACAAAGTTTCAATTCCTCAGATTGAAAAACACCCTATGAGGGTAGTTTTATATTCTAGGTTTCCCATTCTGGCAAATAATTAATAATTAGATTCTGCGAGCCCGAAAACTCCTAACACCGTCCCGTTTGTAATTAATAAAGTACAATTAACAGAGACTGAATTTTGTGCAGCTTTTGGCGATTCTGCTTCACCGTGCGTCGCTGCGACAAACTGGTCTCGTCATTAAAATAAAGCTACAGAGAAGGTGCGGTGGATTACACACCGTGAAGGACGCTTAATTAATCTTTGCGGTTCGTTACGAATTGGTGGGCTTGTTTTTGGAGAATTGGCGGTTGAAGATGGCGTCTGAGAGAGTAAGGCGCTCGCTTTGCATTGGATCACGATTTATACCGGGTGTTCGGAAAGGGGATGATTTTAAAAGAAAAAGCTGAATCTTGAACAAAATTTAATTTTTTTCTAAATTCGCCATAAACATCCACAGTCTAACGACCAGATTTCCGGAACCCGTCATTTTAACGAATTCAGCAAGATACATCCACGAGGAATCATAAAAAAATTGATTAACAATGGAAACGTCCAAAAACCTGAATACATGCATTCTTGTTATTTTTATGAAATAAATACTTTTAATGTTCCATAAACCTAGTGTTAATATCGATCGACACGTTATAAAAAAAGAAAATGGTTACCCAGACAAATCGAGGACGAGCTGAAAAGAGCAGAGTGAAAATACGCGAATCTTGTCAACCTGATAATAGTAATAAAGTTGAATAATAGCGTGACGCATTCGTGGCCGTTTCAGACGAAAACCGATAGTAGGATATTCCCGGGAAACCCGATAGAGAAGGAATCTCGAGAGTGACAAATGGGCGGACAAAAAGGGGGCGAGAAAGAGAAAGTGTAGAAAATATTACCGAAGCTTAACAGCTTAAAACACGGTGGCCCGTTTCCTCACTGTCTTTGTTCGTTCGGTTATGTTCTCTTGTTCCTGCTCTACCATTTGCACGTCTCTTCCTTATGCCATTCCATCCGGCTCGAGGCGGCTTAGGGGGTCGATACTTTCATCGCGGTCCGACTTCTCGCCGCGGGCTGTTCGCCTTTCTTTTTCCGCCTCGTTTCCACCTTCGCGAATGAAGGCCACTCACCACGGCCTTTTCTCTTTGACCTAACAGCGGTGGAAGAGCGCGGCCCCGCGATTGGTCGAAGCTAATCGCCGAATTACGTCTTCTCTTTCCCCGCCTCTTCTTCACATATGAGACCCACGCTATATCCTCCGCTATCCGCCAACCAACTGCCCGAAACGCGATCCCGTTCCGCAATATTTCATGCGTTCATTCCGAAACCGTTTCCAGCGAAGATCTCCATTCGGCGACCTGTCATCGAACAACGCACAGTGGGCTCGAAACCCGTTCTAGGTAGTCAACATTTTCAGAATGTATATGTGCAGGGTGAGTCACCTAAGACAAGCACACCTGAATAACTCCTACATCTTTCGAGATAGGAAGAAATGTTTCAGACAAAACCATTACGTGGTGTACATAACTGTTTTTCAGGTGAAGCTTCTTAGGAGATTTAAAGTAAATTGTTCTAAACTCTTCTAAAAAAAATATCCAAGTCGTACGGTCGATATTAAAGAAGCTATCATCTTTTGAAGAGTGTCCGAACATTGTTCCGAGTGACAGAAATTATGTGTGCGGGGACGTCACGCGGATGATAAAATTCAGAAATTCAAAGTGAAACCAATTATTCTAAGAACTGTCAATTGGAACATTTAAATATTTCGTAAACTTTAAGGACGGCTTTTAAAATATGAATGAAAGTGTTATAAATGAATTATATTATCACTTTTATGCGAATATTGCAGTAACCGCGCGTTTACTGTCAGGGGTCGCCTGTGCGATCACTGTCAAGTGCCTACCCATTCCGCTGCCGGCGATTGTCTCGGCTCGGGTATATCGGTGTGAACACCACTATATTGACTCGAATGAATCGAATGTTCAAACTTCTTAATTTTCATTATTTTTTTATAGGACTTTCACTAACTTATTTCTGGCATTCTTCTGATTAATATAACACCAAACAAGATACAATTTGGCCCATATTTACTGTACATGTGAAGCATCACTTAGTTACTCCATACCGTCAATTAAACCACTAAATACAATTGAAATTATATCGTATTTAGTGTCAATTTAATAAGAAAAATGCCACAAATAAGTTGGCGAAAGTTCTAGAAAAAAATAAGTAATAACAAAAAAGTTTTTCATTGGCATTACATTGTGAGGACACGCGGGCCTTTGAACTGCGCCAGCGACGGCGACTGTCCGCGTCTCTATCTTTCCCATACGCTGTTCTTCGTTGCGTTCGAAACTTTCATCGTCGATTAAACCACTAAATACAGTTGAAATTATATCGTGTTTGGTGACATTTTAATCAGAAAAATGCCAGAAATAAGTTAGTGAGAATCCCATAAAAAAATATGTAATGAAAAAGAAAGTATTTTTAACTGGCACTACATTGTGAGAACACGCGGGCCTTTAAAACTGTGCCGGCGACGGCGGCATGCTTCGGCCACGCGATCCGTATTTCATTCTGTCCTTCTCTATGTTCGGCTTCCGATTGAAGTCTCGGCGCAGTCATAAAAAAATAGTATCCCTACGCGATTTACAATTCACATTGACTCGGCAGAAAACTGATAAAATTGATCAAACAGAAATTTTCTCAGGCTCAACGTGAATATAAAATAGTTTTACAACAAGGCTCGTTCCAAAGTGTACGATTCGAAAGTGCAATAGGAATCGATTTTCAAAGCCGACAGGATACACTCTTATGGGTTTGCCAGGTGCCAGCAATTTTACGGCGATCGACGGACGATCTCGCAGTTGATCCTGACAGCAAATATTTGCTCTAGTTGTCGGTGAACGCGGCCGGACACTCTAAATATTTAAAGGAGCACGTTAACTGAAGCAAGTGCTTTTTTCACGTTCTCGCTTGCGGCGAGCAAGCTAATCGATAAAACGGACTAATGATGGGCGTTGAGAGTGGCCGTGTTGCAACTGGATGGTACATGTGTGAGGGGGTCTACCTAACAGGGTCTACCATGATTTAAGTCCTTCACATCGAGGAGTAATTAATATTTGCCTGCCTCATAAAAATGTACGTCTAAAAAGAGAGAGCTTGTATTTTTTTTTTACTTTTTTCAATATGTTGATATGGAGACATTTTTATTGATAATGTTACATATCGGAAAGATTCAACAGTCTCTGGAGACATTATACATTTTTGCGGTGTTAAATCTATCATGGATTGGATGATTGGAGCTTCTTCTTTGCAAAAAGATTTTATGTAAAATTATTCTTGTCGAATTTTTTAAAGCTCTCACGTTGTAAATACACTGTCCACGCAAAACTTAATAAAACGACTAAAGAAAAAACGTACACCAATCTTTGAAGTGCCATCTCGAGTCTTAAAATCTATGGTAAATTCAGTACCTGAAAATATTTTTTATTTTTTACAGACTTTTCAATTCGCAGCATTTTCTAGCAGAACATGTATTCAGTTTCCCAGCTGTGAGCACCATGCAAAGATATCTTCAGTAAAAGTGAACGATGGATTGTAAACGAATTTTTTACGAAATTAGAACAGTTTTCCTGAACCCGGAAATTTAGTGTTTAAACCCTTTTCAGAAGCACTGTATTATGTTAATGGAACGGAAGTCTCGGCTGAATCACGGACTAGCTCCGTTCTATTCGGTATTAATTAAGGCCATCTCGGGACAGGGAAAATCGCCGACGAGAAATTAGTTCGCGCCAAAGAATAGGGGCGGTTAGGCACGCGGTGGATTCTTAAAGTATGCGATTCTTACGGAAATGGACCACGTAAATAAGCGTCGAAGGTTTCTCGTGGAAACCGACGGGAATAAGTACTGGGTTAGTCGTGGATCGATTGATACGTTCCAGATGATTGTAGAGGATTAGTTCTTCAGATATATTTACACGTTTCTTCAGAATTGATCTTCTTTTTATCGTATTCACTTGTTCAAAAAATTTGGAAATATTTAAACAAAGCTTACACCATGGTCCTAAATATATGACAGTACAATAATTGTACCCAATATATAAAAATCCCATTACTACAGATTTTATTTCTTGAAAATTTATCTTCTCTTCAACAATTTCCAGCATACAGAGTAT
This sequence comes from Lasioglossum calceatum, assembly GCA_963966675.1. NCBI lineage: Eukaryota > Metazoa > Arthropoda > Insecta > Hymenoptera > Halictidae > Lasioglossum > Lasioglossum calceatum. The sequence goes on from OZ016541.1 coordinate 4,190,822, forward strand.
AAATTCGACACGTTCGGGAATTTTCACGGGATCCATGCACAAGAACAATAAAACTGATACAGTGAAGTCGCGTTATTTTGCAAACGGCTGTGTTCCGCACGCAGAAATATCGTGTAGGGACACTATTTTTTTATGACTGAGTCTACCGCGCCGACCGCGCCGGAAGTGCAAAGGAAGCCGACCGTAGAAAAGGACAGCATGTGAACACGGATCGCGCTGTCCTTCCTTGCGCTCGAAACTTTCAACGTCAATTAAACCACTAAATACAGTTGGAATTATATCGTGTTTGGTGCCATTTTGATAAGAAAAATGCCACAAATAAGTTCGTGAGTGTCTCATAAAAAAATAATGACAAATAAAGAAGTTTTGTAATTGGATTAGTAGTGGTTCATATCGATATACCCGAGCCGAGATCAGATTTCGCGGCATTTAAGGTGGGATCTCCTTTGCGCTTCTGGACGCAGCGTTTTTTTATTATTTATTTATTTGCTTCATGTTGTGTTGCTTCAACATCAAAGGTCATTAGCAACACGGTACATTTTCTTACAATATTTTATACATATTTGTATCTTTGATATACTGGGCAAGACCGGCGATATACTCCTCAGAACCTAACAGAATGGGTAAGGATCCAAGCAACTTAGCATTTTTCTTTCATTCTCATATTTTTTGCATTCTATTATTAGATGATTCATGTTAACTGGTACTTTACATATATCGCAGATCGTGTTTTCTTTTTCATTTAACAAAAATGAATGGGTTATTTCTGAGTGCCCAATTCTGATTCTAGAAATTGAAGTTTGAATTTGACGATCTACTGGACTTGGAAGTTTTCATTTGTGTGTGTGGATGCTTGTAGATGAAACCGTCGCTATTACTATACATTGTACTATTAACTATAATCAGCTTCGATCCACTTCAAAGGGTTCGTTAAATTTGTTGTCGCAGCCGACACGAGTCATAAGCGGCGCAGAGACTAACAGGATCGTGCTCGTTCGAACGTTAATCGGCTCGTCGTAATTTTCTTAAACACGATCAGCACGATGATCTCCGTCCACGCGTGATGCCATTCGACTCTTGTAGTCCAATTAGCCGAGCAATCGTGACGGCTAAAGTCGTTGAGAGCAACAAACAGCTCGGTGAATCGTCCGCAAATACTTTTTGCAATATTTTTCTAACTCCTGCAAGTTTTCAAATATTCTATCAAAAGTGTTGTCAACCCCCAGCCTTGGGATTATAGTAATAAAGAGATACTTGCATAATAATTTTGCGATGACTACCTTCTACCGAAGTGTACATATAAACGCGGTTGACAGTTGTCAATGGAACGTTTTCAAGGAAGGGACGACAGTCATCGATATTGGATGAGTAGTGCTCCTGAATGACTCACGTCAGTGCTAAGACCGTGTCCCTAGCAGATGCTAAGCCTTGCTACAGGGCTCAGAGACATGTCTCCACTGTAACGCGCACTGTCAAGTGGCTCCGCTGGCCTTTACAGTCGTGTATAGGGATTAATAGATGACACTAATCTAAACGGAAGGTTAATTATTCATCGACTAACATCCATTGAATATATTTGCTAAATTTAGACTCCGAGGCACCAAGGTCGTAGCAATTAAACCGATCACGGTTCCTTCGAAACAACCTTCATAACTTCACTGCTGTGAAATACAATCTCATAACAATTTCCAAAATAAAATGTCGCCACAATGAATTTGAAAAATGAATTTGCAAATGTATTAGATCGTCACACTATAAGACGTCCAACCATATTACTTGGAATAATGTTCGCAATAAATTCTGTGAATAATGTCTTTAATAATAATTTTAAACCTATATGTTTTGGAGTTAGTATTCTGATTAAGTATGCGCAGAGATATTCCTCAGTTAATTAAAAATTGAATAAACAAACTTTTGCAACCATCCGATGCTTTGATCTCGTTAAATTTTCTGCGGGTTGCAATTTAGCAATGGACTTAGCAGAATGAAGCAGACATATTAAATAAAATATTCTAATTTTAACCATACGGAGTCTTGTTCGAACGAAAGAAGCTCTTACACGATTTCGATCTCACAAAACGGCGAATGGGGATTGGTGAACATGCAAGTTAATTAAAAAGCTCCCAGGTAGCATTAAATTAAATCGAACGACTTCTGGGGCGGGGTGGGGTGAAAAATAGGAGGTTTGGAAGGTATTCGCACGTCGTTAGCAGCCCGAGATCGACGGGTTCGCAAAATAGACCGGAAAATGGTCGCTGTTACGTAACGCAAGGTTGTTCGAGGCAATCGTGCGAAGTGGAACGTGGCAATGGGCGCGCGCTAGGGAGGCTTTGAATGACCCTTGCTCATAATTATTTCGTAGTTTCAGCTTTAGCCAGATCTTTAAGTGCACGCTTAAATGGAACGACGATGCATCCGGCGGTCTTGCGCGCGTTCTCTCTCTCTCTCTCTCTCTCTCTCTTACTGTGCTTGCGAAACTTGCCTGCTGTACGCTCGAAAGACAAGGACACTGATCCTTGGCGCTTACTTGCTCGTCCACGGTGGTCCCGAATCAGGATTTAGCTGTTCAGAACGAATAACAATAAGCCTTTCAAATATGCTTGAGGTCGGATGAATCTTCGTAACCGATCAAAAAATGTGCAAACCTGTGGACCACTGTGGGATCGAGGACATTTTGCTTCCGCAGGCTTAAAAATGCAACTTAGCAAATAATAGTGCTTCAATAATCGTGGACGTCGACCGATTGTTCGAGCCCCGATAAAATGTTCTTCGATGAACCTCCTGTGGAGGTTGTCTGTCCAAATCTGTAAAAATTCGTCATTGACATACTATAAAAAATTCGCGAGTATTATAAAGGGTTATCCAAAATAGACTATAGGAAGTTTTTTTTAAATAAAGAACATAATATTTTTTATTTTATTGGTTTTTTTATTTAATTATCGGGTGTCATCTGTGACAATTATGTGTGAAAAACGATATCTGTCAAATGACCACCACAATCAGGTTTACAGACATCAATTCGAAGAAATGCTCAATTCTTGACAACGACGTGGAATTGATGTTGATGGGTCATTAGCAACACTTTCACGAACAGCAGCAATGTTTTCATTCGAACGAGCTGTTTTTGGTCTGCCAGCCATTGGTTTATCATGAACAGATCCAGTTTCATCAAATTTTTTAACCAAATTTCGAATTGTCTGCTCCGATGGACGATTATCCGATATATTACGACGAGTATTTTTTATTGAACACGGATTTGCAAAATAAATTTTAATAACTTTAACACGCTCTTCAATCGCATACGACTCCATTGTCTAAATTGTCTATCATTGTAGGTTAGAAATACAAGAAAGTGACGAGAAACAAACATGGCGTTTGACAGATATTCTCATTGAACATCCTAAAGGTACTTTTGGATAACCCTATATGATAATGACAACACTTACAGGATGATCTTTTCGGGAATCATGTTCATTAAAGCAGACAGCTTCCGTGCAGCTTCATCTTGCTTCGATCGGTGTCCAAAGAGCCTGGATCCGTCTAAAAATCTGCAGTCTGACGACAAGCACCGAGAATAACTCGTTAGCGCCGTTGCGAGGACATAAAAATACATACCGTTTTTATAACAATAGTTCGCCCCTCTAACGCGGGAGGCAAGTAGGTGATTCGATCTATTCCGAGCCGGACTATAAATAATCTCGCGTGAAAATACATACAATCCGCGGAATTGTTGTTCGCGATCGCTCGAACAAAATCAATGTCCACGACTCTGGTCCGGAACGAACATTTACCTGTTCGTCCACTAAATTAAACAATACTGTGCGCATAAGATCGCACGGCCGAAGTGAAAACTTCTATGGCAATTGTTCGCCTGTCTGTTTCTCGCTGGCTCGGCTGAACTCGACACCCCCGAGTTTACCCGACTAGCGTTTCACCTCGGAGCGTGACGGATCAGACTTATTCACTGCCCAACAATTATGTACGCCAGGGATGGGCACGGGTGGGGCCCCTCAAACGCCTGCTTCCCCCACCAAGCTTCCTTTCCGTGGCGCTCCTCGCGGCTCCGATGCACGAGGCCTGCGCACTGCTTGCGACGGACGAGCCGCGTCTTTCTTTCATAGTGACGCAGTGATGCCATATGGGTACCGATCGGTACCCAAATTCTCGGAAATACTCTCCTCCATTTCCCCTTCCACTATTCACCTTCCCTATTCCACCGACACGTTGCGTATGCCCCGTCGCGCTCTGGTCATCAGAGAGGGGGTACATCATATATCTATCACTTCCCCCCGTATGGCATCACTGTAGTGACGACGGAAGCTGGTGGGGGACAGTACGTGCTACGGTGGGGACGGCTTTGCCTCAGTTGAGGCAAAAATGCCCATCCCTGGTGTACGCGGTGAAGCCTAAAGAAGTTTTCATTTCAAACATCGAATAAACCAATCTTTCGGGAGTATTGCGCGTATACAGACTGAAACATGCGATGGTAAAAATGAACTAACGCAATTCGAAAGAATAACAAGATTAGAATCCTCCTGATGCCTCGTGTGCGTATCCAGCCAGTTTCGGTTCCGGACCGCGGCGCGACCAGGGTAGAGCCGATCGTGGGACGTAGTCTGGTTAGAATGAAGGAAAAGCGTTTGTCGGTTCGCAATACGATTCACCCAGGTCCCATTAACCTTCTGTTCTGCTACTGTTCAGGCAAAGTGGACGAGAAAGCGACGCAACTGCACGCGATAGCCTCACTGAAGGTGTTGCTGGACGCGACAAGGCCGCACAACGGTGCAGCGACGTCGACGGCGGCACAGTACTCCGGTGCAGCATCGAAAGAGACCACGCTGCAGTTGCAGCAGGGCTCGCAGGGCACCACCACGACCACCACGACGACGACAACCACCGCCGGCACCACCGCCGGCATCCAGGAACTTCCCAACGGCGGTATAGCCGCCGGCCTCGACGCCGGCCTCGAATCGGTAATTGTCGGATTCGACGAATGCCTCGGAACCCCCCGACCTCCGAAGGACCCATTCGATTATTGCGGTCGCATCACCAGCCCGTGGTTTCCGGTATCCCCTCCGACGCGCCTTCGATCGCGGAAATTCCGTGTTTGAAATGTTCGTTCGGTCAAACTGTCCTGGTGTCTCAAGATCACCTGGTGGTCGAAAGTTTGCTTTTTCACGGCCTGAGAGGGCGCCGGTTACGCCAAGGATGGCGCAGAGACTTCCGGGACGGCCATCTTGGTTAGTTCGAATAGTCTTCGGGGTCAGAAATCTTGCTCGATGTCCATTCTACTTGTACAGATTGGTAGATAGACTACGGATCTGTATGCATTTGTGGCTGCTGAAAATTGTCAGAAAATGGTATTGTAGATAAACGAAAATACTTTTCACGTGAAACGGAACACGTTTTAATGCTCGCAGAAAATGTAAGGGTCCTCAAGTCGAGAATTGAAATAATAGGATGCTTTGATAACTAGAATTTCCAAAATTTCAAGTAAAAGTGGGGATTTATTTTAAATGTAGATGTTTTCTGAGGAAGTAGAGAATCATTGGAACAAGAGCTCAAATAGTGGGATATTTCGATAGCTAGGATTATCAAAAAAACAATTTGATCATCTTTAATAATAGATTCGTGAACATCGATCCTACCGCCTGCATTTATATTTGCGGAACTAACTACGGGAAGCCACGGTATGTAAAAATATTCTGCTTCGCTTCGAGGTTTAGCTAATGGCTGACCTTTTCTTCCGTCGAGTTCAAGCTCTGCAGTCGGCGTCGGTAGTCATTTCCGGTGGCCACGCGTGCCTGTGTCCGAGGGAGTTCATTGGTGCAACCGCAATTCGCTTTACAGCAGCTCCGTTTGGTCGCGATAAGTACAGCTCTCTCTCTTCTTGTTGTTAAATCTCTCAAGGCCTCTAATCAGCCGTCTCGAACAAAGCTACCGCTGCCACCTTGGGAGTTAGAGCCTTTCGGCTGCGAAAGATCAAGGAGCTGCAGGAAAGGATCGAGAACCGACTCGGATTTCAAGTTTTCTGGACTTCTGATAAAGCGAAAATAAACCGATCAATATCGCAGACTATTTCTTTAACAAAATGAAACGTTCCAAGAGTGGTGAGACAGGGGATTGGGACTTGTGAAGTTAGGTCGTTGGATACTTGGAGACGATTCTTGGCAGATTATTCTATTATTCAATTTTCTAGTGTACAGGTAAACAATTTTTAGTCTTAACTCCTGGCAAAAGACGACGGAGAAAATATTAAACAAGATCGATGAGGAACTTCAAAGAAAAGAAGCTGTTTCTTCTCGATAACAATGCTATTTTTATAGTGTCCTGAATAGACATTAACTGTTCATTAATGTTCAGAAATATTCTTCATTCGTTCGGCCTTGAAATCAATGTTTATTTACGAGACAATGCGGAATCAGTAGCCGTCGATAGAAATACGTTCATTTTTGGCTGTCTTCAAAATTACCGGATATTAATGGTTAAGAATTATATTATACAATTTTCCTTAAACGTTTTTTATTCCGTCACCCTCGAAGTCAATGTCAATCTGTTCATTTTCAGTAGCAGCTTTTAAAAATGGTTAAAAATTAATGGTTCAGAGGACACATTAGACAGGAATCGAAGGACAGCGATTTCTGACGTCGCCGATCCCTTTCGATGGAACAAACATACACTTTCTTAGGACCCTCTCAAGTGGCCAGTGTAAGCGATACGCTTCGTAGTAGGTGAAAACCACCGAAATTGCTTTTCGCAGCTTTTAGGGGCGCGAGAAGCCGGTCTCTGCCACCCCAATCTCGATTCTGCTTGCTATCAGATTACCTGGCTGCCCGAGGTGCTCCCGCCTAAGAGCTAGTGTCCGATAAACCCTGGTCCGTTGAGTCGAAGCTCTTCGAAGTGCCTGGGAAGTGTTTTTGTTTACACATCTGTTTCTCGCGACAGTTTTCGCAACAGAGGCTTTTTAGGCAACTTCGTTAATACAGAAGAGTGTTCTTCACTCTGCATTTGATTTGTACTTTGCTCAAAAGCTTCTTCACAGTTGTTTGAGAATTGATAACAGTGGAGCGGGTAGGCAGTGGATAAATTCTGGGTAGAGGGTCGCAGAAAAATATCGCGACTTTACTGTAAGTGCTTACAATTCGTTTAATGTGGAAAATTCTGTGTAACGATACATGCTGTAATAACTAACATGGTTCAATCGATCTATTTTATTAATAGATATCGTTGTTCCTTCCGCCATTTTTCCAATTATTCTTCTCTGTTCTAATATTGGTTGGCTACATATTTCGGTTAACCTCTTCTGACCACGTGTTGCGTCTAATTATAATAATTACAGACCGTCCGTACAGAATGTCTTGCTAAAAATGAACATCGACATCCACTTAACTTGCATTGTGTCATAAATACACATCGATTTAGGGATTGGACGAATATAGAGCGTTTAATGAAAATTTAATAATTCTGAACCATTAATTTTGAGGGGATCCCGCCAAAAATGAACAAGCCCCGGCGATAGCTATTGAACTTACACTGCTTCATAAATAAACATGAATGTCGAGAACGTTGCATGCAACCTTGTAAATTGTAATGGTTGGAAAATCTGTTTTGCAGATCATTTGGTGAACATCGGGTCGTTTGGTACAATTATAAAAAAAAGTTATACTGCTTTAAAGTGCGTTCAAATACTTTCGTGGCTCACTGTACACTGCACAGGGTGTAAAAGAAATTATATGTCGTGGCTACCATAGGATCATTCTACACCCTCGATTTGGTTGAAATTGAACTAAACAAGGTGCCACAAAATTGACCTTGACCTCGAATTTTAAAGTCAAAAGGTCAACAATTTTTTATTAATTCTATCGTATTTTACTCGTCGAGATTGAGTTGCGAGCCATGGTTCCTTTGCACTTCTGCCCTCGCGACGTGTAGAATAAGATTCGGTGAAAAAGAAATTGTTGACCTTTTGACCTTAAAATTCAAGGTGAAGGTCAATTTTACGGCACTTTCCTTTGTTCAATTTCAACCAAATCGAGGGTGTAGAATCATCCTATGGTAGCCGCGACATATAATTTATTTACACCCTTTACATACTTTCGAACGATAGCAATAGCGTTCGCCGAAGAGGGATCCGTGGGAAAGTGGAGGCAGATCGTTTGTCATTGGTCGACCTTTCGGGAAATAAGGAGTTCCTTCGCCCGTTTTTCCTATCGGCGAGGCACGTCCAAACGAATCATCAAATATCTATCTCTGTCCGCGGGCAGACGGACGGAATTTCAGATAGGACACGTTTCGCACGCCGGGGAAACGACGATATGGCTCGTTACATTTTCAGGTTGAGCGACAACCAGTCGACCCCGACGAGTCTCGTCACGATTCCTCGGGGACTTGCAGCAAGAACCGTTTACAGACCGGCCTCGGCTCGGTGTTTTCGACATTTCCGCGGAAAAATTTATCGATCCCCTCTCCTCCATGGCTCATGCATAATAGTTGCACGCCCACCAAGCCTGGAATCCAATAGAATTTTTTTTGGCCGGTGACCGAACGAAAATAGGAACAATGAGGCACGGCGAATCGAATAATTTCGTGCCGTTTTGACATTTGAACAATTTTCTTTAGTATATTGATCATTATAAATGAGTAGACTGAGTATTTTATGCATTTATGACAAAAACGAATGTAATTTGAAACAGTGGAAGAGTTTAAATCAGGGACCAAAAATAACAGTTCTTGTAAAATTTTCTACGATAAAAATCATTAATAAAAAGTTGATTATTATTGAAATTTAAGATAATCTACACACAATATATGAAGAAAAAAATTCGAAGAACAAAATGATTAAAAAATATCGATTTTTATACGTTTTGGTTACAAGTCACATTTATTAGTGTTCGAAAAATTGGATCCTCTTCGATAAGTGTTATCGATGAAGAAAAACTGTTTCGATTGCTCAAAGCAGTTATCGATGAGAGAAGTTTATTTCGATCGTTCATAACAGTTATCAATGAGAGAAGTTCATTTCGTTCACTTATCAATGATAACTGATATAAGCGATCAAAATAAATTTCTCTCATCGATAATTGTTATGAGCGATCGAAATAAACTTCTCCTATCGATAACTGTTATGAGCGATCGAAATAAGTTTCTCTCATTGATAACTATTACAATATAAGTGATCGAAATGAATTTCTCTCAACCATAACATTTACCAACAAGAGAACAAAATTTCGGTTACTTATAATCCTTATTTGTAACCAATACGATTTTAGTCGATGAAATAAATACTTGTTATTCCATGACTTTTTTTCTTTTTGTTATAATAGTTAGGGTCCCTGGTTTAAATAGTCTATTACATACTATCTTCAGTCTAAACTACAATTAGTGTTATCGGCGCACTGGTTCGATCAATTGGAACATCTGCTTGTGTGAAAACACGTTTGCCTAACAATTAAAAATGTCTTTGATTAATTCTTACAGACGCAATACTGAAATTTCCTATTCTTGAAAATGGTCTAAATTGAGACCGAAACGTTGAATTAAACTTCATGTGACATTTTTGCAAATTTGCTTATGTTCCAATTGATCGAACCAGTGCGCCGATAACACTAATTGTATTATAGTTTAAACAATTGCCGATCGAGATTCAGAGAACTGTTATCTTCAGTTTGTTCAAACTATTCGAGGAAGCATAAAACTTGCCGCTTGCAATGAACACAAATTTTATTTTGCATAAACATCTATCAATGTATGAGAAACGTAGCTCTTGAGAACATTTTCGAAGAATTTCTAAATTTTGCTTCGTTTGCCCTCATAAATCCGTAACATAATACCACGATCGAAACGAAGGGAAACGCCAATAGAGATTCCTGTACGCGCACTCGACGAATAAAACTCCGGGGCGTCCATCATCGAAACCCAATGATCATTAAGTCGCCCATTCTCTCGACAGTGGCCCATATCAGGCAGCTCGGTTATCTCGAGCAGAGTTTCATTATTTCAACGCGTCGAGATTCGCTCTCGAAATTACGCCGACGCGACGGGACGCGGCGCACAATACACTCGGCGCGAGCAGTGTCCATTCGCCGTCGCATCGGGGAAGAAACAGGGGAAGCGCGATATAAGGTTGATTGGTTGCGATCGATAGACGATAATTGAGCCAGGGAGTACGGCGAGCGCCGATGGCCGAGCTGCCGGTGGTTATTTTAGGTGGAAACGAAAGAGGAGGGCTGGCTTCGTGACAGGAAGCGAATTCAAATTGCGATCCGTGGGATCGTGCTCGAAGAAACTCCTCGGCGTTCTCCCTTCGTCGAAAATAGGATCAGAGAACGCTGGAATGCGGGCTCCCGTTTCGTTCCTTCCCCATTGTCCTCGACGATGGTCCAGGCTTCTGTAATTAATACAACAACCTCGACGGAATGAGCAACGTGTCAACAAAAACGGGGAACTCGAGTCAGAAAAATCGTGGGATAATCTATTTGAGCTTGGACCGTTTTCATTGTTTATAACCAGAACTTATAATTAAAAAATGGGAAAAAATTCTACAATGTGTGTCTCGACAGCTGCTACATTCTAGAATTTTTTCAAAATTTTTAGTACCATAATCAGTGGATAGCTCAGCTCGGAAGAGCATCTTGTGTAAAGTTTCAACCCCCCTCCAGCTTGACCGAGTATGGTTGCTTGTTTGCATTCAGGATTCTACTACAACCAAAAAATTGGGAAAAATTCTGTAGTGTAGATTCTTTTCAGAATTTTTACATGTACAGTTAGGCAAGGAAAATTAATTAAAAAATGGATGATCATTAGTTCTTGTGGAACTACCCCCTTGATCAAGATAAAAGTTCGCTCTTTACGAACTATTATAAAATGTATAAGTGGTGGGACGTCTTGTTCCATGGATGGTCTGGAGAAATATTTGTTCTCATAATGGCCAATTCAGTTTGAAATGCACAGCTACGACTGTTGGAGAAGAGAAATTGGAGAGAAGAAATTGGAATGCATTGAGAGCCACCCTTTCAGTTAGGGGTTAGTAGGTTCTCGATCGGTGGAGTGTCCTCCTTGGTCCTGGAATAGGATCAGCGAAGAACAGTGGAATTCGGTTCGCGTTTCGTTCCTTGCCCTATTGTTCTCGGCGCTGGCCCGCACTCCGAGGACAACGCCGAAATTCACACGGACGCGTTTCAGCCGCGTTGCGGCTCCTACGAAGGGTGAGAGATCTGGCTACCATTGGCTGGGCGCCGCTAACTATAATACATTCGCCGCTCATCGCCGCTGTCGATATTGAAATACTTTAGGGCTTTCAGCGGATCCAGCTCGGGATTTACTTCGCGCGAGGCTTTCAGGCCGAAGCATGGCTTAGCAAGTTTCCGCGCCGCCGAGATACTTTTAACGAAGCTGCTGGTACGTTTAGACGCGGGGTCTGACAGCAGACTGCTAGTCAGTTAGGCTACTCATACGTAGTTACGGAGGAAACTCTGATAGTTGGTTCATCCTCCTTCCTCAACCATAAACGGAAAAATTCTGAAAAAAATCTGACAAGGAGAGGGTAAGCTCGATGAGTCTCAGATTTGATTGAAACTTTGTACAGTTATAGATTTCGTTCTTCTGTTAACGTGTATACCCCATTATAGACGCAGAAACTCATTAGATTTTACGATATTTATAATTAAAAGTTTTCATTGCCATGAATATATGTACATACAGGGTGAACATTATAAAGCGTTACAGACAAATATCTCCACAAATATTGATTGTACGCAAAAATGTTTCAGATAAAAGTTGTTCAGTACCGAGGGGAACATCATGTGGTGGGACTTTTATTTTTACCGGTGGGCACTCCAAGGTGAGGTGAAGGTCATCTTTATTTTTTTAAATGGAACACCTACTTTCTGTATCACGAATCGATAGACTACCGAGTTCTGAGTAAAAATGTATTGACCTCCATATGTCCTAAATCTAATAGCTAACGAGATCTAATAGTTAACTGTTAGGTTTAGGACATATAAAGGTCAACACTTCCCATTTAAAAAAAGAAAGTTGACCTTCACCTCACCTTGGAGCGTCCACTGGTAAAAATAAAAGCCCCACCGCATGATGTCCCCCTCGGTACTCAACAACTTCCATCTGAAACATTTTTGCGTATAATATTTTCGGAGATATTCGCCTGTAACGCTTTATAAATGTTCATCCTGTATATTCATGGTAATGTGTGAAAACCTTTAATTACAAATATTAACAGGAGTTAACAGGAGAACGAGATCTGTAACTGTACAAAGTTTCAATCAAATCTGAGACTCATCGACCTTGCGCTCTTCTTGTGAGACAAAGCCGTCATCGAGCCGCACGTCACAGAATTATTTCCAATTTTTCGGTTGAAAATCCTGGTTGTAAACACCGAAAATTCCGAGTCGGTCCTCTGTATCGCTCGCGCAAACTATGAAATTTTTCGGGGAATCGCATCGTTTCGAAACCATGGCATGATCGACTCGCAAACACGCCTTGTACACTCGACGGGAGCAGACAAGCCGGCATTGTGTTCGATAATGGCAGGACGATCGGAAATTGGGTCGTTCTCCAGCCGCAAAGATATCAACCTGGAAACAAGGCAATCGGAAAGAGTGGCTCGGTCGCCCAGCCGGGATAGGACTTTCGCTTTTGAATGGTCGTCGGAGCTTTCGCCTTAATATCTTCCATTGGTGTCGTCTGTCTCACCGTTCCGGCCTCTTATTGGCCCTCGCCAGTGACAGTGATCGCGTTCTCGAAATATCGCGGAAGAAAAGATTTCGCGCGAGCCGTTTGTCCCGGGAAATCTGACGACTTCCACGAATTCTCGATAGGGCACAACCGTGGATCGCCGCCGACGGATTCAAGGAACACGACGGACGTCCGCGCGATGTCGGACGGGTCCTCGGAAACGGTGGAATTACCCTCGGCATTTTTCCGACCGATATTAGCCGCCCGTCGCTGCTTAAAAAGCGCTCTGCCGCGCGCGCGGATCGCGGCGGATTCTCGAACCCCGCTTTGTCCTAAATGAGTGAGAAGGCCTTTTCATTTTGAATGCGCCGCGAATCTGGGTCAATTCTGCCTGCACCCGGCGTGCACCGCGCGCATTGACTATTTCAATCCAGCCTCCGTCGCCGCCTCGGATAATCAAAGCGAAGTAGCCAGCCGATATCATACCCCCGGTTCTACTCTACGCGCTTCCCACTTCTGCGTTCTCCCAAGGTTATCTGTTCTTCAACCGCGATCTTGATCTCGACGTTCTTCGTCCCTCGGAATTTCCAAAGTGCCGGTGATATCGCTTTTACTCCTGCCAGGCAACTCAAAGAGAGGAATTTTGGATTTAGTCAGTCGGAAGAGATGCTCTGATTTCTTCTGGGTTGGCGAATTTTTTTACCACGTTCAGAATAGGCGGAAAATTCTAAAAATATTTGTCCCTGCACTGTCAAGTATGTAGTGTAGGGCTATAAATTTGAATGCTTCGAAAAGATTGAAGCAATTGAGGAATTTATTCTGCAATACGGCAGGGAGAAACGGTGTACCACTGCGAGGTAAATTGTTCTTTTTAGTTCGACATAGTTCTCCCAGGGTTACGGTATGTGGAAAAATCTGCAAATATTTGCTCGAATTCTTTCGGGAACATAGTTGAAGGCTGTAGAATTTCAATGGCCAAAAAGTCAGACGAATACAACACCCGCGCGGTAGATGGCTCTTTTTGGTTTCGAGCACGTTGATAAATCTGCAAAAAGGTCTTCGAATACTTCTCAAAACAAACCACGAGCGTCTCGAGTTGCCTCCGCAGTGGAAAAGTCGACGCATGGTCAGCCACTCGAGCAAACCTCTCGCCCCGAGCGTCTAGGCTACGGTAGGAGCAGGCTCAGCCAAGATATGATCGGTGCATTTGTCGGGCATTACTCGTCGGCCTTATGTTGGCAACAATTACGGCGTCGGGGCGATTTTCAGCTGTAAAATCCGAACACCTCTCGTGGGCCATTGTGCCGCGGTTAGCCGAGGATGAATAAGGACATGCTTTGTGCCTTTGCCGTGCGGGCTCGTGGTTTTTCGAGGTGTGTCTTTGCCGAGGCTCTGTATTCGACTTGGCAACAGTACACGAGTGTGTCGCGGATGATAAAACGAGCCCGCGGTTAATCCCATTCGACCATGCTCGTTGGACGGATTTTCCCGGACGTGTTAAACCTCGAGAGCGAGAGAAAACAGTGGCCGGCTACTTTTACCTCTTTGCTAACGAACGATCCGCTTTTCAGGGAGAGGAGGATGAACCTCCGGAGGCGTTGGACATGGGCTGGCCCAGCAGTTCCAGAAAGAGGCTAACGTACATCCTGGTCGCGCCCATTTTGTTCCCTCTGTGGCTCACGTTGCCAGACACGAGGACACCCAAAGGTAAGCTGAAAAATCTCGTCGAACATCTCTTAACCCTCATCCGTCCCTCATTTCACGAACTGAATCTGTCCCTCGGTGTCAAATTGACACAGTGATACAAAAAATCGATAAAATAACAAGTCAAACAGTTACTTTTCGATGTCTTTTTCCTTGAAATTGAGGAGTTAACATTTACATTTTAGGTTTTTGCAGTTATATGTTTCGCATTAAAAAAATGAAAGTCACCAAGTTTCGAACGAATTTACCTACAAATAACAGAACAGTGTAACTTATTTCGGGAAAACTGTGTCAAATTGACACGAGGGATGGATGAGGGTTAACCTTCGAAGCTAAATGGGTAGGCAAGGGCAACCAAGGTCGATTATGTCCCAAGTGAAATTTCTCTTTTCTTCTTTTTTTCAAATTTTTATTTTAAACGAGATCCGCGACGTTAAAGAATGAAAGACGAAGATCAATCTTCAAAGAATGAATTCGAATAATTTACGTTCTATTACCAAGATTTCTACGAACGTGTCCCGCACGGTGTGTCGCAACATTTGCAACAATCCACGAACTAAAATGATTAGAATGTAGAGGCGTAATCTTCGCAGGCGAAAACGTTCGTCGGTCGAGTCACCGCACCGCACGGGCTCGCCAAATTGCGCTGAAAATCGTTGGTGGCGCGCGGAAGGTAAAAGCGTTCAGTCAACGTACGGTCCATCCCTTTTGTTCGCGCGTTTCCGAGCCCCCGTGTTCCCTGTCAAGTGAGCGTCCGCAAAGGACGTCGAACGCGAACCGTTCCGCGAACGCGATCAAATTTTCCGTAAATAGCCGGTGAACCTTTCTGAACCTTCCCTCCTTCCGTGTACCAACCACCGTAATCGACGACGAATCATCGGGACTGGTTATTCTTGGACGAGTCCTGCAATATTTAGCGTGATCGCTACATCAAACGCTGGTATTACCGAAACCAGTGGCTCTCAAGCGTTTTTAAACCGCCATCTTCTCGAATCCCGGCGATGTCACTTGGATCAGTGGCTCCCAAGTTGTTTTCAATAATGAAAATGAAAATTTCGTTTCATCGGATTTTTTCTGTTGAAAATTAATCTCTGGAGAACGGGTATACCTTCATTGTATCTTCTCTGAATTTATTCTTGCAATAAATGATACAGGTCTCTTATATTTTATATGCTCACATTTCTATAAATAGAAAATACAGTTTTTTATGGAGATAGTGTTAGTAAGAGATTCTTCTGATTTCGCGAATTCCTTTTGAGAATCACTGATCTAAATTGTACAGAACCTATACTACAAACATTCCCTGTCATTAGTCTTGCTCTTTAAGAACTCTTTGAGAAAAATGAGAATTGCTGTTATTCCTTCGTTAGCTGTACAAATTAATTTGTGGCTTTCTCAATTAATCAGCAGTTATTTTATCTAATGAATTCTCAATAAAATATATTCTCTACTCAATATATTTGTTTGCGACACGTGGCTTCTTTCAAACTTTTTCTCTTCTCGATGATTAGAAGGTGTTGATGTAAAAACAAACTTTAACAACAATTTTCTTTGTTATAAACAATCTTGCCGCAAGTTTCTCTTACAAATGTCCACCGATCCAAAGATGTAGATTCACTTCTAGAACGGATGACCATTACTTTTTATACACCCTGTACATTCTACAATTTGATTGAGCGAGTATACGCTGCCGCAAAATAGTGAAAAATTGTAAAAAATCAGGACGCGCGTTGATCGCAAAACAACTGTAAGATGGACTGGCACACAGGCGGCGCCGATGTCTGTTATTCGAAACTGATTCCCGGTTGCCATCAATCACGTTACGAGCTGCATTATCTAGGCCTATTAACGGGCCTGTATTTCAACCGGGCACAATGCCTGCCAACGAAAGATGATATTGACACGCTAATTTCGAATCGACGACTGATTGTTGCCGGCTGGCGCAGCGAGGCATTCACAGCTTGCCCGCCGCTTTTCATTGTTGCAGAAAATTGCGATGCGGCCTCTCTCTCTCTCTCTCTCTCTCTCTTTCTCTCGCATTCTCTCTCACTCTCTTGTACCCCGACCCTTCTGTCTCTGTTTTTCCCTGTCTCTCTCTCTCGATTTCAACACGCGGCAACAGTAAAAATTCGTTTCCCCGCGGAAAATCGAACTGACGAATCGCATACCGGAACTGCAGAGTCCCGTTTAGTTAGAACGATTAAGCAAACTTTGTTCTGTTTTGCCGGTGAGAATCGTTTCACGTCACGGTATCATCCTCTAATATTCTCCATGTTCTTTATCACTCCATACCTTCCACCATAACGCTGAAACATTCCCGGAGAAATACTGAGTTAGAGCGATTTTTTCAGTGAAAACTTCTTTAGGCGCACCGCGTGCACGATTGCTAGGCATTGAATGAGTCTGATCCGTGAGGTGGAATAAGGTTAAAAGAACTTCGAGGTTAAAAATACCTTGCACTGTAACACTTTCACTTCCACCACGAATTATTGTATTTAACCCTCATCCGTCCCTCATTTCACGAACTGAATCTGTCCCTCGGTGTCAAATTGACACAGCGATACAAAAAATCAATAAAATAACAAGTCAAACAGTTACTTTTCGATGTTTTTTTCCTTGAAATTGATGAGTTAACATTTACGTTTTAGGTTTTTGCAGTTACATGTTTCGCATTAAACAAATAAAAGTCGCCAAGTTCCGAACGAATTTATCTACAAATAACAGAAGAGTGTAACTTATTTCGGGATAACTGTGTCAAATTGACACGAGGGACGGATGAGGGTTAAATAATAATTGTTAACCCTTTGCAGTCGGAGTTATTTTGTTTTATCATTTTATGGATATGATATAATACCTCATGCAATATTCAAATGTTTAGTAATTTATTAGATGCCAACATATTTAATAATGTAAACGATACTTTGAATAACGGTACAGCAATTTTTAGTGGTGACTCTCTCTCTCTCTCTCTCTCTCGCTAAGGGTTATAAATTCAAATCAGTACAAACATTTAAGAAATTTAGAATTCAACATCTTGAAATCATTAAGAAAAGAATGTAACGTTTGCAGTTACTTATTAAGAATCCAACTGCTGATAAATCACATCGCTGATATAATTCTCCTTGGGAAAAGACCCCAAGAAATTTTTATTCTCCGTCGTCGTGATGCATATTTTTGCGGGAGCGGCGCGCATGCGGCAAGCAAATGATTAATCGGATTTCCAATATGCCTTCAGCATGATAACTGACGGGCGTTTCACGTGCTCCGACGAAGTCTGCCTATTCCTAGAGGCAAATTTCTTTCTTCCCCAGCCGGAAGGGAGAGAATTAAAGCAGACCGAACGAGAAGCACGGACGATCGAGAAAGAACTTCGCGAAAACCGCGGGCTCTATTCTTCGCAATAGTACATCTCTCGCGGTTCCGCGAGCCAGCTAGGTCGCCGATCATTTTCCTCCCTGATCGTTCGTTCATTTTTTTCTATCCCTGTTTCTCCGCTCTTCCCGTCCCCTTTAATCGTATTCTCCGCCCCGGAAATCGCTCTTGAAATAACGACCCGCGTCGCGATCGAACGGAAGCCTTCCCGCTTTGTCTGCGAAACTGTGGACCTCGATATCGGGCCGATAGCACAGCTCAGATCCTTATCGAGACGCTCGATACACGTATAATCGCAGATACTCGACCTTTTGAATTAGATTATATTCGGTGCCTTGGGCGGCGTCCCTACAATCCAATGGGTGTCTGCGACATTCCGCACTGCGAAGTTCTCTGTTGGAATTTTTTCGTTACAAAATCATAACAATTGTATAGGTTTATTCAAAAGTACCTTTAGGATGTGTTGAATGAGAATATCTGTCAAACGCCATGTTTGTTTCTCGTCACTTTCTTGTATTTCTAACCTACAATGATAGACAATTTTAACAATGGAGTCGTATACGATTGAAGAGCGTGTTAAAGTTATTAAAATTTATTTTGCAAATCAGTGTTCAATAAAATATACCCATCGTAATATATTAGATCATGGTCCATCGGAGAAAACAATTCGAAATTTGGTTAAAAAATTCGATGGCACTGGATCTGTTCATGATAAACCAATGTCTGCTGTTCGTGAAAGTGTTGCTAATGACCCATCAACAACAATTCCACGTCGTTGTCAAGAATTGAGCATTTCTTCGAATTGATGTCTGCAAACATGGTCGTGGTGGTCATTTGACAGATATCGTCTTTCACACATAATTGTCACAGATGACACCTGATAATTAAGTAAAAAAACCAATAAAAGAAACAATATGTTCTTTATTTAAAAAACACTTCCTATAGTCTATTTTGGATAACTCTTTACAAGTGACAGCCTCTACCCTAGAAATCGATTTCCCAGAGACACCGCTCATTCAGCACGATTTCTCAAAGCTGAATCGTGTTTGAAGTCTCTGATTTTGCTCGACTTTTAATAATTAAAAAAAATCTGGAACCGGTCATTTAACTGGTGCGGGTAGGTTGAGGAATACATAAAACAGAGGCAGAAATTTCTATGGAGACCCCCGTATGCATGATCCCTTCTTAGCACACTCTCCAAGAGGAAATAAAAGCATGACAACACAGCTCGAGGAAAAGAGAAAGATCGGAACAGGGTACGAAAGAGAGACGAAAGAATAGAAATGTTACGGGTGGGTGTCCTGTTCAATCTCCCAGCGTCCGCGTATCCGTCTTACCTTTCATTCACCCGGATAGCAGAACCAGCATTCAAATCTCGGAAATTCAAATGCATCGAATTTCGGTCCTCGAGAATTCACGGGTCCCCAGGCAAACACTGATCCTCTTCACCCCTCGGAAAACGCGAGAAAGATGAACAATTCCGTGGGGTAGTCTAGGGGAATCGAATTCAAAGGAAATCCTGGTCGAAGACCTTTCCGCGTTTCGCCACAGCGCCACCTCGGTCCTGTGGTCCGACAAAAGAGACGCGTTTTCGATGGGGGACACTGAGAGATCCGATCCATTTGTCTTCCAGGGAAGAAGCTGTTCGCGGTGACGTTCATCGGGTCGATCTTCTGGATAGCGGCGTACTCGTACTTGATGGTGTGGTGGGCGAACGTGGCCGGCGACACGGTTCGCATACCGCCGGAAGTGATGGGCCTGACTTTCCTAGCAGCCGGCACTAGCATTCCCGACCTGATCACCAGCGTGATCGTCGCCAGGAAAGGATTCGGCGATATGGCAGTCTCCAGCTCCGTGGGAAGCAACATTTTCGACGTCACCGTCGGGTAAGCTTGCCAATTGCTACCCTAACCATTGAGAATATTCGAGCAAGAACACCTACGCTAAAGCTAGATTCAGGGCGTTCATTTGAACCATCAGCTTTCAGGACAGTCTATAAGTACGTCAATAAAGTCAAATTAACCCTTGCGAGGTGGATCAAGTTAGTCTAATTTGGACCAACACCTAGATTGAACCAACGTTAAGGAAATTCATTTGGACCATCAGCTATCAGGGCAGTCTATAAGTTCGTCAATCAAATCAAATTAACCCTTGCGAGGTGGATCAAGTTAGTCTAATTTGGACCAACACCTAGATTGAACCAACGTTAAGGAAATTCATTTGGACCATCAGCTATCAGGACAGTCTATAAGTTCGTCAATCAAATCAAATTAACCCTTGCGAGGTGGACCAAGTTAGTGTAATTTGGACCAACACCTACATTGAACCTAGATTCCCGACACTAGGTTGGAGCATCAGTTATCAAAACAGCCTATAAGTTCGTCAATCAAGTCAAATTAACCCTTGCGAGGTGGATCAAGTTAGTGTAATTTGCACCAACACCTAGATTGAACCTAGATTCAGGACACTAGGTTGGAATATCAGCTATCAAAACAGTCTATAAGTTCGTCAATAAAGTCAAATTAACCCTTGCGAGGTGGATCAAGTTAGTGTAATTTGCACCAACACCTAGATTGAACCTAGATTCAGGACACTAGGTTGGAATATCAGCTATCAAAACAGTCTATAAGTTCGTCAATCAAGTCAAATTAACCCTTGCGAGGTGGATCAAGTTAGTGTAATTTGCACCAACACCTAGATTGAACCTAGATTGAGGACACTAGGTTCGAATATCAGCTATCAAAACAGTCTATAAGTTCGTCAATAAAGTCAAATTAACCCTTGCGAGGTGGATCAAGTTAGTGTAATTTGCACCAACACCTAGATTGAACCTAGATTCAGGACACTAGGTTGGAATATCAGCTATCAAAACAGTCTATAAGTTCGTCAATCAAGTCAAATTAACCCTTGCGAGGTGGATCAAGTTAGTGTAATTTGCACCAACACCTAGATTGAACCTAGATTCAGGACACTAGGTTGGAATATCAGCTATCAAAACAGTCTATAAGTTCGTCAATAAAGTCAAATTAACCCTTGCGAGGTGGATCAAGTTAGTGTAATTTGGACCAACACCTAGATTGAACCTAGATTCACGACACTAGGTTGGTGCATCAGCTATCAAAACAGTCTATAAGTTCGTCAATCAAATCGAATTAACCCTTGCGAGGTGGATCAAGTTAGTCCAATTCGGACCAACACCTAGATTGAACCAAGGTTCAGGAAATTCATTTGGAGCATCAGCTATCAGAACAGTCTATAAGTTCGTCAATCAAGTCAAATTAACCCTTGCGAGGTGGATCAAGTTAGTCTAATTCGGACCAACACCTAGATTGAACCTAGATTCAGGACACTAGGTTGGAATATCAGCTATCAGGTTAATCCGTAAGATCGTTCAGATTTGAGTCTCTCCTATACTTTGAATCAAGTCATATTGAATCTTATGATGGCGCACTCGATCAGAAAATACAGCATTAACTCAGCGGTACAGTTACTTTATTTTTAAATAGCTTTTTTATGAGACTATCTCCTACAAAAAAGAACTGGGTTAGTTCAGCTTTAAAAATGAATTTTCACGCTGATATATCGGCTGTATTGAAGGTGGGCTCTGCAGATTTTATTTCGTTAGACAAATTACGTACTTCGGTTTCATGACATTTTCGAGGTTTCTAGGTTGCCAGTCAAAATGTTCACAAAAGTGTTAATGACCCCGCATAATCTGCTGCGCGGAATCTAGATTTGCGGCTGAAAAAAGACCAGAACATTGGGTAGGCGGGTGAAGAGAGGGGTTGGTAACATGAGGGTGGTTCTCTAGTGGGGGATGATTGCAAAAGTGTCTAGAGGCTGCGAGAGTGCCACGACGCGTCTCTCTCTCTCTCTCTGGGGCGGGGCGGGGCGAAAATGCGTAAAAGCGGGACACGTGGGGGCCGCGTCGCGTCAATCGGACTTTTTCCACGCAATAAAAAGCAAGAGAGTTCGCTGTCTCATCCAACCAACTACCCCCGCCCCTCCTCTCACACCCCCTGAGGGCGAGATAATTTATCGATATTTGTTTTCTCCGCAGTCGAATGTAGGTCGCGTATGGATTTACGCGGCTCCGGTTATAAGCGGCCATCGCGCTGCGTTATCGAGGGCATCGGTTATGGCGATTTTCACGCGAGACACACAATCCACCCCCGTCGTACCCCTGCACCCCCGAACAACGTGCATGAGCCGCGGCGACCTAGCTAATGCCCGCGAAATAAGATACGTTTGGAAAAAGCCGCTTTCCTCCGGGAAACGAGATCGATTCCGCCCCTGGAACGGCTTTTTTGTTTCGGCCGTCTCTGTCGAAGACGAGAGATAGATGTGCTCCGACCATGAGAGGGCGCACGGGTGATTCCGAAATCATAGTTTCATAGAAAAAGAGGGTTGGAGATGGGTAGAAGTCATTTGACACTGGATAATAATTCTGTTTCTTTGGTCCACTTTGTTTCAGAGCCTTGTTGACACAAAACAATTACTGATTACCTTTTTCTCAAATATTTACAAAACAATTATTTCTCTCAATCGATGGTAAGAATCCCCTTGAAACCGACCAATTAATATCGTACATTCAGAAGAAAAGTAACAAATCAAAAAAAGGAAATTTCTCAGCAGAGCCGGTTGAAAGTTACCGAAAATTAACTTAAAATTTTTTTCATTGTATACAACCGACTTAGAAATGTATAATAACTTGACGTTATTTAGACACTATGTTAATTGTCATATACATCTTCTTCTTCTTCGAATATATAAAGTAGAATTTGTTTTCACGGGACCACCCCGGGGACATACTCTACAAGATGCAAAAGGTTTCGTTCCGATTGGTCCATCCATCTCGGCGTAATCGGTGTACATAGATAAAAATAAGGGCACACACAGATCGGATTGAGTAACCTCCTCCTTTTTCGAAGTCGGTTAATAACTCAGAAAATTTCGTACAAGCGAGATTTTATCGACAATCCGCCCGGGAGGCCTGGTTTGTCATACAGTACACCACAATTTATATATTTATTATTATACTTGCCTTAGAAATATATTTTCAGTTGTGTCACTTTTCTTGTGAAATTATGAATGAACGATACAACAAGGGATCTTCTAGGTCTAACCGTCGCGTTCAGTAATCGAATCACACGGATTGCAAGGACTTGAGTAGTTCAAATCGACCATTATCGCGCTCTACGGGCCAAAAATGATTCCTCTCCTCAAACAACAGTAAAAATCCCCCTTTTCAACCCTTTGTTGCGAGCAATACTTATTTATTGATTTCCATCGCTCATAGAATGAAGCAGTAGGACCTTATCGTGCGCAGAGACAAGCTCGAGCTCAAGGGACTGCTTTAAGTCGCGATTCTTAATATCGGCGAGCTGGTTCAAAGGAAACCGCGACTCGGGAAGAAGCTCGAGTGCGTTCGTTGCTATCTAATGACAACTCGAAGCGAAGGCAAATAGTCGGCCGTTGTTTACCTGGATTGTTGTTTAGCTGGATGGAATCTCGCCGCGTATACACGGCTCCCCGAGACTTTTCCTTTCGCGTGTCAGGAAAACAAGCAAAGTTTCCTTAAGGTTATCAATCGATCCGCCGCGCAACGGAGAAAGGGGTTGTCTTCGTCGAACGGAAATTGCTCGACGTCACGTCGGAACGATTACTCCTTGAAAGGAACTAAAGAAACGATCTACCCGACGATAGATTCGAAATACATAGGTCGCTATTGGAAATATCGGAAACGTGTATACGCGGGGATAATGAATTTCTTTGGATAATATTAGGCGACCGCTTAACGGGTCAGGCTTTTTGTTTTGATTGTTTTACGTCGCTTCTTCAACTGCTATTAAGCGACGGGACGTACAGTTTAAGATGGGTTCCAAACCACCATAACGGGTCCGGTCTAGTTAAAGAGCTTTTACGGCGGGCCTCCGCGGCCCGGGCCGCGAGGGCCTTTTCTCGTAAATTTTCGTGCGGGTCGACAGGCCCGCTGTTCCCCGCTCTGCGTGGCAAAAAAAATGTCTCGTCTCTTCACGTTTCGTTTAGGTAAACATTAGCTTCCCTCTAAGGCGGTAGGATACCTTCATTTTGTAAGTAACCGTGGAGAGACGAGACCTTTTTTTTCTGCCACGCACAGCGGGGAACAGCGGGCCTGTCGACCCGCACGAAAATTTACGAGAAAAGGCCCTCGCGGCCCAAGCCGCGGAGGCCCGCCGTAAAAGCTCCTTTAACCGTCCAAAGACCTTTTTTTCAGGGCGGTGGGTATATACCTTTACGTACACCCCCCTACGATGAAGTTTGGGGGGTAGTGTGGGGCTCGACCCCTCCTTAGATGGAAATTGGGGGCACGGGACTCATATCCCTACCACTACCCACTAAAACCCTTTTCCTCTAAACCCGATAACCCACCACCCGAGGTCCTACTCTTCGTATTTACTCCCGTTGTGGTCCTCTGTCCTCATAGGGCATATCCTTTTCCATTAACCGTCCAAATATCTAGGACCTTCCGGAATTACTCCTGCAATAAAGTATCCTTCACACGAGTTGCCTATTTAACTCTAGATATACAGACAATCGACCTGAATAACTCCGACATTTGTTGAGGCAGGAAGAAATGTTTCAGAAAAAAGTTGTTTGGTCTTGATGCACCTTCAGTTCAAGGTGCTTAGGAGATTTGAAGATAACCTAACCTAGTTTTCTCCAATGGAACTGTATTCTTGAATTCCTACGTTTGCAGAGCTTGCATTCGAAAATGAAACATTGCAACAACGTAACAAGAAGAAACTGTCGCCGTAGAAGCAACCAAGAGACTACGATCGTTCAGGTGTTGCGACGTCGGCCTACGTCAGGGATGGGCACGGGTAGGGCCCCTCAAACGCCTGCTTCCCCCACCAAGCTTCCTTTCCGTGCCACTCCTCGCGGTTCCGATGCACGAGGCCTGCGCACTGCTTGCGATGGACGAAGCGCGTCTTTCTTTCATAGTAACGACGGAAGCTGGTGGGGGACAGTAGGCGCTACGGTGGGGTCGGCTTTGCCTCAATTCAGGCAAAAATGCCCATCCCTGTAGGGCCTACGTACTCGACGAAGATGGGTGACCACGCACAGTGAAAACCAAACGAAATGTTTGATACGAATGAAAAACACATAGCTGTCTATCCGACAATAAAAACACTTTCCGGGAAAGAGATTACCAAAATTCAGAATATCGAAAGCAATGAACCGAAAAGCAGTTCAGCAACATAGCGAGACAGTAAACTATCGAAGCAGCCGACGCATCCAGCTAGCCCAGAAATTCAATAGTTAATGTATCGCGCGCTATTGGCTCTCCAGGCCCCTAAACGGCGATACCGGCAAGAACCGCAATTGGTCGGCGGGCTCATTAAAAAGTTAGCGTGACACTCTCCGGGAGTTCACTCGGCTGGTCGGTCAAATACAGATCTGGAATCTCGCAGAATCTGGGACACGGGATGAAGTTTCGGCCCGAAACGTCCAGAAACGCCTGAAGAAAAATGAAGCTTGGCCCGCGGGATGCCCGCAAAGGCCTTGCGGAGCTAGTCCGTTGCCAGTAATTAGGCTAATTGACTTAATTAATTTAATCGGCTTCCTATTCCGTGTGGCGTCTCGATAAATCTTGCAGCCGCCGCCGCCGCGCCGGAGGAGAACGGCGCGGAGGCTCGTTTGGAAATGGGACGGCAGTAAACTCTCCGGCCGGTAATCGCGGCTCCCGTAAAAATGTGAAAAAAGTGGCTCGCGAGAGTTGTGCAACAGCGAGAGGGAGAGAAAGATGTCCGTGGGATTATTGCGATGCGAAATTGAAGGTGATTCAGAAGTGACGCACGATGAATTCGCAGCTAATGAGCACGCGCGCGCGACACTCGATATCGTAAAGCGAACGCAAGGACGAAGATAAGAGCTTGATGGAACACAGAACGACGACGGGGATATTACTACGAACACCGTTAACGTCTTTATTATTCGCTGTGTAGGAAGCGTAACGATCTACACTGAGTCCAGCAATGAAAGACTCACGCACAGACGACCGGATGTTGTCGGGAAACCTGACCGTCATTACCGCGTTCCAGGACTTTATGAACATTTTCCTAGATCGTTCCGGAATCCTCGTTGCAAACGAGATTTCATAAATTGTGTACGAATGTGCTGTTAAATCATCAGAAAGTAACACGTTCACCGTCATGCCTGTTTAATACACTCACCGAAATTTCTAGAGAAAGTATTTTGTAATGAATTCTTATAATTATACCATACCAATGAAAAATTTGTATTTGCTAGCATTTCGGGATTACATCAAAAAAGCAAACACACCGATACATAAGTGTAACATAAGTATAACATTTATTGATAAAAGAAAACAAAAATATAATGTTGCACAGAAATAAAAAAAACTGCGAAATGTCTATGTCATTTTCGTTTTACACGGATAAAGTTGAAATTAACAATTGCTCTTTTATTATTTCTATTTTAATATTTAGTGTAACCTCGATTTCTTTTTTAATTATATTAAAAATACGATTGGGCATTGACGAAACTAACTTTTTAGTTCGCTAATAGAGTTGTATTGTTTGCAGTTTTTATAAACTTCTCGCGCAATTATACCCCAAACATTATCGATACGGTTTATATCGGGGGAACAAGCAGGCCATGGCAAAACATTGATATTTCTTTCAAGAAGCCACTGCTTCTTGTAAAATATCAAAGATAAAGGTTCGACGGTGAATCTCGGTGTAACTGTTCTTTCGCTTCGTAAACGAACATTATAGTATAATAATACGTAGTAACTTTGTAAACACCGCACGGAGCTCGAGCGCACACCGATCTCCTTCGGTGCGAAGCGGGTCAGTGGAGTGGGGATGAGTCAGAGTGGGAACACGTAATAGAGTGGGGACGCTGAACGCGATGACGTACTACGTCACGCGGCGGGGGGGAGGTGTAACGGTAAAATTTAATAGTTTATATCTCCTAAACGCATAGGCTTTCTAAAAAGTTTTTTTTAAATATTGCATTGTCATCCAGTTCTGAGCTATGTTTACGATTTCAAGTCTCCAGCTTATCGGGAAGTTAGTTTAAAATCAATTGCAAAATTAGTACCGAACAGACAAACAGACAGAAAACGAGATAATAAAAACGTGGTAAAATATCTATGAAAATAAAGACTTATAGAAATTTCGACCACTGTATACGAGCGCGATTATTTATCCAGATCTGGAAACAAGTTTCTGTGCTAATACAGGGTGTTTCCGAAATCGCGGTGCAAGCGGTGGTAATTCTTCTTGTCTCTGCGCGTATAATCGCCGTGCATTTCGGAAACACACTGCGTGAAAGTTTCTGTTGTGTCCTGCACTTTGCAAGCGCAATTAACAACGGACAAATCAATACAGTAACGGAATGCCATTAAAATTAGCCACGTTCTATAATATCGTCGACTAACACTGGTCAAAGCTAAGGGAATCCTAGTCGATTGAAGTATCCCCTTAGCGATTTCCCCGTAACTCGCTGAAGTATCTCGTGAAATTTCGGGTTCCCATCAAACGCAAAATGCCCCATGCGCTCCGTGCAATCCGCTCACGGCGACTGACTTCGTCGGTTGATTAAATAGATTCGCGAGATGGTACGCCCTGTTTCGCTGGATTTCCGAGTCTCTGCTGGCTGCCGGGATTCTTCCGGGAGACTGGGTCCCCGCTACTTGTTCTATCCCGCATTGAGGAGATACATTTAAATCGCTGGTTCCATAAAACTCGTTCGAACTTGAGAACCAGGTCAAGCGGCGCGTATATTTGCAGGTGAGTTACGGGACAACCGATGTATATTCGCGCCGTCTACAATTTCCCTGCGTTCCACGACCGAGGGTGCTGAGAAACTTATTTAAGGGCTCGTGTGTAATTAACAATCCCGGGG
Source organism: Lasioglossum calceatum (assembly GCA_963966675.1). Taxonomy (NCBI): domain Eukaryota; kingdom Metazoa; phylum Arthropoda; class Insecta; order Hymenoptera; family Halictidae; genus Lasioglossum; species Lasioglossum calceatum. The sequence goes on from OZ016541.1 coordinate 4,218,503, forward strand.
AAGCGCAATGTTTGGGAATTTTTTCGGAGAAAAATTGCCGAAACTTTTCTAGTACATTTCTAGGACATTGTTTGGTTGAAGGTAGTTTATCCAAAGGCAGGAAAATCAACATCATCGAAGTGCAAAGAGATAAAGGCAACGTTACATTGTCTTCTATTTATTTGAGTAATATTCCCCTTTCAAAAATGGATAGAAATCTTTGATGCAACTATTTCTGAGTGTACGAGAGTTGAGACCATTTTCTAAAATAATAGAAACCGAAAAATGTGATTCTCCCAAGAGCCCGTCCAATTCCGAGGAATTAAATGAACGTTCGTAGAACGTTCGAAATTGTTTCCGAGTTTCGTACGCCGGGAAGACGAGCGTGTGGAAATTCTGCTGACTGTGTGTCTTCGTTGCAGCGTCATTGAAGTGCGAAGAGTTAATATCTAGCATTAGCCACTCGGCCCTGAAAGAAGCATGCAGCGTGCTCGTGTGCACGAGAGTTGCAATCTGTCAGGGGCTCGTTAGAACGTCGGCGCAGCACTCGGGGGCCCCTCCTCGCGGGACTCCACGGTCTCGTGAACGTTCTGCGCCGTTGTGGTGGTGGCGGGGACGTCTATACGAGGGGTCGTGACCGTAGGGATTCGCGAATATTTCGAGGCGACGCGCGACGCGTCCGACATCGCGAAACTGTATGCAACTGTGCAAAACGGTGGCAGAGCTGTGCGGAGATGCGCGGAGCAGATCTACGCGACGTTTCTTGGCTCGGGGATCGATCTCGCGGATAAACGAGTCCCGTCTGGCACGGTATTTCCGGTATTTCGCGCGACGATGATATAATAACACAGGAAGGAGGACGCCATTACGGGGGGAGCTGGAGGGGAATAGCGAGAATAGTTGAATGGGCTGGCGCAACGACCAATTCCGCGCGCATCTCCCGCCGGCTTCGCCCGATCGTCGGTGAAATTCCAATTTATAGGTTCCATGGCAGCTCAAATACCCCTTCTCTACAGATCTTCTCTCCTCCTATCTCACACACTCGTATAATAACTGGCGACGGGCCAGTGATTGATTCGGGTGGCCCTCTCGCATCTCGCGACTTCCACGGTCCGAGGCGATATTCGGGTCGAGGGGCTGCCGGAAATCACCCGGGAGATCCCCAAAGGCTTAACTCTTTCCTCTCGAACCTTCTTTTTAATCGGAACCATCCGCCGGAACTGAGCCGTTCGAAAATTTATCAAAATTTTCATCCGTTCGCTTCAGTCCCTCGAGAACAAGCAATTTTGACGTGGCTTGCGACGAGGACGCACAGTGGTGCCAAATAGCCAAATGGCGACAAAGAATCCGGAAAAACGAAAATATCCAAGAAAATTTGTTTGAAAATTTTAAGATAGATTGCCACTGGTACAACGCTTATTTGGTAAAAAAATTGTTTTAAGTCGTTACACATTAAGTAATATGGGCTAATCGGAAATCTCTGTTTTCTGCTCATTATTTGTTTATGGAAGCAAATCTTTTTGTTAAGAAGTTTCGGTCTGGCACTGATCGTTTTGGCATGGTGTAATATTTAACGTATGGTGAATTTGTTTAGGAATATTTATAAATAATAAAGAGAAATATGAAATGCATATGATTTATTAATCCTTCATGTATAAAAAAATATTTAATAACAACTTTATGTTACATAAATTATTTTTACAGTTACACATAAACCACCGCCAGAAAAATGCCTGTTGAATTTTTCCGACAGAGGTCCAGTGAACGAAAACTTTTTATAATTGGGATAATATCAGGGATAATTGTCCCGGAGCAGACCCGTGTAGGGGACAATTATCGAGATAAAATACTGTATTCGATTTCACTTTCCTAAAATCATCTACAAAACTTGAAAATTGCATAAACATCCGAACTCTAATGATAACATAACCCTAGAAAAAAGTTCCTGTGCTAATAAAACAGCGTAGCCTGGTTTTCCAGGGCCGCTCGGTGTTTGCGACGACAGGGCGTGTTCGCGGCCGCGACTTCCGCCAGTTTGTTCGTCGAATCCGGATCACCTCGATCCCTTGCTGGAACGCATACGTCTGTGCGCATGCACACGCACGATTTCCCGAAGCGTCCCCGTATTCGGCAATCGACTCGATCGAAGATCGATTCGGTTCCACGCATCCGTTGTCCGGCTGCCAGCTGGCAGCCTGCCCGGGAAGGAAACCGGCGAAACGCTCGCTTCGAACCCACCCTCAAACCCTTTCTACATCCACCCTCTGCCATGACTTCTCGCGGCTCTGCGGCTGCCAGCCGAGACAAAAAAAACCGCATACATCTCCGCATAAGACGCGATTGCACCTCGGAGATTGCGATTAGAATGCGTCCGAGGGGAAAATAACGCGCGATGGACGGCAATAACGCAACGACCATGTCCGCCGAATGCGATTTATAGGATCCGGTTCGCCAACCTCGTCCCAGTTCTCCTGGCGAGTCACGGGAAATCCACAAGCTGAAGACTCGTCCGATTGTGGGGGATGAAACACGGAGAGGAATGTGGACTGTACTTTCCGATGATTTCCCCGAGAGAGGAGAATTAAATCGAGAGCGTCACACGTTTCTCAGGAAGAAAATTTAGGTTCTTATTTTGTGTCACTTTGACTGGCAACCTCAGAGATTCTGTAGGGTTATACTGGTTTATTTCATCATTCTTTGTCCCTAGTGGCATTTATGGTTGGCCAACGGTTGGGAGTTGGTTGGGAGTATACAATGTAGTATTATCATGCGTAAATTTCTTGTTAATTAACCATGTATTATATACAGGGTGTCCCAAAATTCCTTCAACAGCCGGAAATGGGAGGTTCCTGACGTCATTTGAAGCAACATTTTCCTTTGCAAAAATGTTATCCGCGGCTTTCTTTAGGAGTTATTAATGAAAAACACGGACCAATCACAGCGCGACCTAGACGCGAGTTAACACAGTCGGCCAATAGACAGTTGATGCGCCGGGCCGGCTGTGCCAACTCGCGCCTAGATCGCGCTCTGATTGGTCCGTGTTTTTCGTGAATAACTCCTAAACAAAGCCGCGGATAACATTTTTGCAAAGGAAAATGTTGCTCCAAATGATCTCAGGAACCTCCCATTTCCGGCTGTTGAAGGAATTTTGGGACACTCTGTATATAACAATAATTGTAGGACCAACGATGGATATTCGTTGGCAGATCGTTATAAATTTTCGTCGTGGGTCCTATGTTGGTTATTTGTAGACAAAACCACCAACCATTGGCCTCCGTTGGCCAACCATAAATGCTGCTATGGTAGGGTACTCTACATAAGGGTGAATTTGCACGGTCTGCATAAACTTCGTGCACCATTCGTGGTGCACACGCGATGTGACGTTGCACAGAGAGTGCGAGAGAAGAGAAGCGTTCGTAACGCTAATGTAGCCGTACCAGCAATGCAAAACACCAACGAACCCGTAACGTTTCTGTTTCAGGCTTCCGGTGCCCTGGCTGCTGTACGGGCTGATCTACGGCAAGCCGGTGGAGGTGAACTCGGTGGGGATGGTGTGCAGCATAGCGATCCTGTTCTGCATGCTGTTGTTCGTGATCATGAGCATCGCGTGCTTCAAGTGGCGTATGAACAAGGGTCTCGGTTTCACGATGTTCCTGCTGTACTTCGTGTTCGTGGCGGTCTCGTTGATGTTCGAGTACGAGATCCTGGTCTGTCCGGTTTAGGATCGAGCCAGAGCCGGGAGGAAGAAAGAAGAGGAGCACCAGCAGCAGCAGCAGCAGCGCGGAGCGGCACACGCGATCAAACGCGAACACGGAGGCGAGCCAGGTCCGCGAGGTCGCGGAACGACGCACACATACGGGTCTCGTCATCACGTCATCGTCATCATCGTCGTCGTGGTCGCGGCGGCGACTTGAACCGCGCGCGCGGAGGCGGCGTCGTCTCCTCTCCTCGAATCGATCGGAAGAGGAACGCGCGCGACGGACACACAGCCTTTCCCGGGATACAACTCTCGAAACTGTTGACACAACTCCCCACCCCCCCAACCCCTACGCCCTCCCTCTCCCCTCGTTCTCCGAGATACCCGAGCAGGAAAATCCCCCAGAGAACAACAAAAAGAGCCCTCGGAGATGATCCCTGCGACACGGGGCCGGTGACCGACAACAAAATTGCGCCTCGTCGAGCGTCGGCTTCCCCTTCGCCGTTGTTACTACCCCCATTTTGCTTTCCGTTCTGCGTTTTCCGTTCGACCTAAATAGTTCCGGGGACTGGATACACACGCGTTGTACATATTGTATAAACCTTGAAATACCTGAAACAAAATACTCATCTCCTTAAGAACCGTGACACCGCGCGGTGCCGCGTTCCCGAACGACGGGGACCGGCGTCGGTTTGTTTCTTTAGCCGCAGCGAGCGGGTCCGGCCGATCGTGCCAACGTTCGTGCGCGCGCGACCATCAAACCGATAAACGACGAACCTATTAACACCGTTTGTAGAATCTGGGAGAAGGGTGAGGGGGCAGAGAGGCACACCCCCTACTCAGTCCCAAGTCCCCCCTTTTTATCTCCTCTACTGTTCTCACTGTTCTCGTTGTATTCTATAATTCGATTTCTTCTCTGGTCTACTAACTACTTCTACCTCTTCTTCTTCTACTTCTTCTTCCACTACTACTACTACTACTTCTTCGACTACTTCTATACGATTTCCTCTACGATCTCCTACGATAAACTTGTCCTAGCTCTAGCTAGTCTCGACTCGGACGAACCGATCGTCTACGCCTCTCGTTGGCCACCGGCGAACAAGGATACAATCGACTGGAATGATCGATCGAATCACTGTGTTCGTCGAATATTCAACGGGGGCCGACCAAACCCGTCGATCTCCGCTTCGATCCCGTTTAAGGCGGCGTCGCGTCGGTCGAACTGCCAAATTCTCTCGCGACAAGGACAATGAATCTCTCGATGAAAAGCGTTCTCATTTATGGCTCCGGCCCGCTAACGCGGGAGAAGAACTGTTTCGATGATCGAGCTGGCCCCATTTCGATCACCGGTCCGGCCGCGATCGACCCTCTACTTTTTTGGCACGATCCCATCGTTCCGGCACGATAGACGCTCTCGTTAGACGATGGATGGGCCCGACCGCTCGCTGGATTTCTCTCTCTGAGACAACAATCTCTTCTCGCCTGTAAAACGTAGCGTCTAGACACTTTATTCGGACTGGGACCGGCTGCGACGATCGACCAATCGATCCTCGACGATTCAGGGAAACGACCATACAGTCCGCGCCTCGAACGATACTCTCCGCGACCGCTTTGCACGGTTTAATCGGTTTCCAGGTTAATTGGAACGTCAGAGAGGAATATTTTCCTCCGATTTATTTATTTGCTTGCTCGGCTGAACAGCTTTGTTCAGATTAAAGACACGGCGGCTTTTCCAATAGTAATTATACGTTTTGTGAATTTCGGACCTCTTTGTTGCATTTGCTTTTGACATTCCACTGTTTGCCTCGGCAAACAAATCGTTTGTGAACGATTCGGTATTGTCACCACGATAGAGACCTGTAGCAAGAAAGATTTCACGAGGTATTGCCGGTAATTTAGTGTTAATTCTTTTCTTACGAGTACCTCTTAGTTTATCCGAAGCAGCAAAATGAGATAAATTTTCCTTCGGCAGTATTCGTTTCATTTTATTATTGTTTCAAACAGTTCAGAGACAAAGTTGTTGTTTCTGATTATAATATTCCGTCTGGATGAGAGTCTATTTTATCCGTAAATAGCCATTTCACAACTTTTACATTAACAAATGCTATAAAAGCGTCCGCAGTCTGTTTATTAATAAACGATTGAACAAAAAGGAATTTATTCAATCACAAATTCTTGCTCATTGCTTATTGTACTCATCCACTTTCGATTTAAAAAAGAAGAGAATATTTTCTTTTACGAAAAGAAATATTCTTTTTTACCGAAAGACGACTGTCAACATCTGAACAGCAGTAGCTCACAAAAAAAGCATTTTAATGTCGCCAGTCCCGAGCGAAGCTCAGTTCGTATGTCCCGATCAAATCAAATTACACCGTTTTACGTAACCATTATAAACGAAGATCCTTTTACCTCCACCATTATCTCCACGTACGTCTCTATCTTTTATTCAAAACGAAAATATAACTAGCTGCTCGCCCATCCGATCCAGCACTCGCGATCCTATAATTGCACCGTGGAATAGACCGCGGATTGTGCGCTTTCATAGCGTTCACACGAGCACAAAATGCGACAAAAGGAGCCGTTCAATCGTCAACCTACGAAGACTTTACTTTCAATTCAACACCTGGTCTGAAACCTCAAATTTCAACTCTAAAACTCTTGCACTCGAATGGCGTTTCTAAAAAAGCAGTACTAATAAAAATTACCATTTACAATACAATCTTTACATTAATAAATTCGCTTGTATTCAATAATTTATGAAAAATCTTCTTTCCGTCACTTATACAATGTCTGTTGGAATAAAATGTCTACCTATGACAAATCTTCAGAGTTCTGGAGTAGGGCTGTTACTTTCCTTCGAAGGTCGAAGATTTCGAAGCTTCGATTTCAGAAACTTCGAAGATGATCAGAATCGAAGTTTCGAAGCTTCGAAATTTATTTGCCAACCCAATAGAAAACGAAAAAGAAATGAACCGACGCGATGCACATAAACCGGCCGTTATAAAAAAATACGTGTCAAATATTTTTGTGAGTTTTATATCATACCAAAATTTCATTAAAATCGGCGTCCTTCCCGTCGCGAAATAACCCTGGCAGTTAACAAAGCGACGTAAAAATTGAAAAAAAAAAATCGGCGTCTTACGGTTGGGTAACTTCCCTTGTAAGTACATTCCTGATACGATCCCGAAATTTATTAATAGAATGCAATTTTTTAAATTTAGTTTAATTGCGGAAAGTCCAAAAGGAAAGTTCAGTGTCAATACCGGTGACTGACATGGCGCTTAACGTGTTCATAGTTTTATTTATCAAAAATCGTGACATGGTAATAAACTCATACGTTACAACTTCATGCGTTTCGAAGACTGAAATTTCGTTCAATTTCGAAGCTTCGAAACATCGAAGTTCCCTTCGTTCCTTCGAATCCTTCGAATCTTCGAAGAGTCGAAGCTTCGAAAAAGTAACAGTCCTATTCTGGAGTTGGAACAGCTGCGAGTGCAAATGGCTAACAGCGTAGAGAAATTGGTTTTTCGTCAACGTCGTCATTTATTCAGAGGACGATTAAAAGTATGGCAACTCTGTCTGAAGGAACGACAAGCTACGATCGGACTTCATCATACGAAGCTTCGTTCCGAGACAATTCAAAATTATTTGAAAAAGATTATTGTTCAAAAGCTACGAAAATCTTCTTCATTCCGTGGATGATTAAAAACAATTTTCCATGGAAGAGAATCGTTCGAGGCAAACACAGCGTCCGAAAAGTCCACGATTTTCTGCAGATTCGGACATCTAACCGTAACAAGTTGATCCTGATCCGTACGAACAGATCGGCCCTCAATCGTCGGATCCAATCCGAGGCGTCGGATTACGAATGCGCGAAACGGATCGAATCGTGCGCTTCCGGTCCGGGTCGCGCTCGTTTTTAAACCTCAATTACATACTCTACTATTCAGCAGAATCTAGTCTACGTAAGCGGCGTGCGAGCTGATCGAGCCTTCCTAAAAAGCGCGTATAGATCCCGAGGGGTCGCATTCCCACGGAAGATGGCCGCGCGAGCAGCTCGGCGACCATTCAAATCGAGCACCGCGACGCTTGCTCTGCACCTACCGATGATAAATCGCGTTTCTGCCGAGCCTAATTGCGCGGCTCTCCACGCGGATACACCTAAACGCGATCTGTCCAGCGACTAGGCTAAAACTCCCTGAAATTCGATTTTCTCTCGTCCCGAAAGGAAATATTTTTTCTGCAAAATGTGGACTTTCAAAACTCCGGCTTGGACGCGGTTCGATCGTGTTTGAGGCAATTTGATTTTACAGTATTTGGATAAATTGGATCGTGTCAATTTTCTTGGAACTTCATTGGACGACCGCATTTTAATAAATTCTCCAACATTTTTACAACTCAGTGTCTACACTGTTTTCGAATAAACAATGACAAGCTGAACAAATTGGCTAGTCGCTGACGGGTTGTATCTTCGAACTAAGAAAGCACGGCCGTGCGGGCACCGTGGAAAGATAAAGTCACTATGAAATGACGCCATAAGCGTCGAGATTAACAACACAAGGAAAGAACGTTGATAGTTCCACGGTCTCCACTCGTCGCCGCTACTCGCCGAGCTATTTTTTCGCTAACATTCTTTCGAGTTCTCGATGTCACGCTATGACACGCTATGGTGATACCGTTTAGACGACGTTGAATTATTCTTACGACGATGATTATTACCGTTACCATGATTACCATCACGACGACCGGCATCGCCATCCTCGCGACCATTTTCACCGTTGCCACCCTGCATGATCATCATCCTCAAAATCATCCTTATCGTCATTACACTCATCGCGAACCATTATCATCGTTGTCGTCGTCATCGTCATCATCGTCATCGTCATCGTTGTTGTTACATGTACACGCGAAGAGAAACAGAGAGTACGGGAGAGCGGGAGAGAACGGGAACGGTGTACAGATTGAAAAATGTAGTGCGAAAGTTGTGAGCGCGAAAGGGAGAGCGAGAGAGAGAAAGAGAGATAGTCGGGCGAAGATTTTTAATTAACCGTTAAACAGATTCTGTATTATATGAAATGTTTCAAAGTACGTTTTAAACGCCGTAGAATTAACGATAGTTGTAACGTGATATCGATTAAGTTTAAGAATACGGTTCGAAGATTTTTTGCGGAAAGTGACTGTTGTTTGAAGCGATGCAAAGAGAGTGAGAGTGAGAGTGAGAGTGAGAGAGAGAGAGCGCGCGCAAGAACAAGAGAGAGAGGGAGGGGAGAGTGGGAGGAGCGTTACGCATCGGGAACCGCCCTGAACGCCTAACAGCGGCCTAGCTTTTTACTAAAGAAGAAACAGAAAACAGCCAAAAAAATGAGAACGCGAGGAAAGCCGACGCGGGGAACGGAATCGGCAAAGAAGACAATGTCAGCAGGGGTTGAACACAGGACGACGTGAAACAGCGAGAGTGTTCTCTCTCGCGAGACATGACAGAGAGGGAGAGCGTGACTGAGCTGATTCAACGGCAATGTTCGCTTCAAGACGCACTTTTGTACATCCTCGGCAACGAACGAACATCCGGCTCGCGAGTCAGCTGCTAACACGCTCCGGCTCTCTTTACCGACCGCGTTCTTACCACCGTAATTACAGCCATAATATCACCACGAGCTGCTGTCGCTGACTCGCACGAGAAACAACAAACTCGCTGAGCACGAACACGACATTGCTCGGGAGACCGTTCAGAGCAGCGGTGGGCAGAAATTGCCCCGTAGAGCGCTGTCCTGGCTCCGTCCGGGCAGCGAGACCACGCCCTCTTGGAGCAGGCCACGCCTACCGTACACGTAGAGAAAGATAGGTAATCTTCCATCGCAAGGTTGAATATTTCTTCTTTCTCTGTTATCGCTTGCCTTGAAGAGTTGCCCGGGGGCAATTCAGATTGCTCTCGGAGATGGAGAGTGTTCATTGCCCATGCCTGACTTAGGAGATCGGGAAGGAAGAGAAGAAATCGCGCGCGTCGCGTCTGTCAGCCTTATTATCTACCGATTCGTTCTACTGGTTCGTGGCTCATCTTGGTATCGATCTAGCTCAGGCATGGCCGCAGAATGCTCTGTGGGACACAGTTCCGGCTCCTGGGAGAGCAACGAGACCACGCCCACTCGGGACAGGCCACGCCTACTTACACAGAACGACGGAGGGAGCGTGAGCAGGGTAGACCACAAGAATCTTCAATCGCAAGATTCGCAGTTTCTGCTCTCTCCGATGTTATCGGCCTCGAACGCGTTGCTCCGGCAGCAATTCAAGGCGCTCTATGCTCATGCCGGATCCAGTAATTCGCGATGGCCACGACCAATCAACAGCGACACTGTTCTTCAGGGCCGGCTAGCTCGCGTTCGTTCAACGTAGAGCGATCGAGACCGAAGAATCACAAAGATAAAACAGACGCGAATCGGTCCCGAACAGGTGCGACGAAAATGCAAAGCGTGTGGACACGCGTAACGAACCAAAGTGCGAAGGGAAGAAAGCATTTAGCGAGACGTAGCCGATAGGACGTAGCGTTTCTTAATAGTTCTTGTAAATGATAAAACCGTGAAGCAAGTAGCGAATGATGCACAATACGATCTTCCCGAGGTATCGATCACCGATCAACAAATCGTTCGAACGAGAGCAGACAAGAGAATTCGAAACGGCAGCGCCATTTCTTGCGGTCCGTAGCAGTGTTACGATATCGTCCGGGATTTTTCGTGCGATGGATGGTGGCTGGGGGCGCTGCGCGGCCGAAACAGTAACGTATCTATGATGACGAGGTAGAGGATGACGAGAGACGCGACGTGGAACGAGACAAGTGACGAGTGCCCTGCGAGTTTCTGGTAAGTTATTGTTAATATTTTATTATACAACGGCAACTAATAGTGGAGAAAGAGGTGCACAAAATTAGTGTTAAAAAAGCACATGTGATAGCAATTAACTCAATATTTTTTTTGTTTTATGTATTTTATTCATTTTGTTTTTATTAGCTATGGAGCCGATGTGCAATGTTTTGTTTATTCTTACTTTTTATTTATCTTGCTTTTATTTTTTCAGAAAATGAGCCAAATGTGCAATATTTTGCTTGGTTTTATGTATTCAATTTATGTTGTTTTTATTACCTAAGGCCTAAAGAGCGGATGTGCAATGTTTTGTCTATTTTTACGTTTCATTTATGTTGTTATATCAAATGTTATATATTTTTTCCTTTTATGTATTTATTACCTGCGTAAGTTTTTTTTTAGTTCTAATCCATTTTCTAATGATACAATGTAATTTTTGTTTTGTGAATACTGGTAAGGTTTTAGCAGTTTTCCTTACCCTAGCAACAAATGTTGGTATTTTCTAATTGTTTCTGCCAAATAAAATATTTTATTGTTTTATTATGTATTTTACTTAGTTATTTTAGCACTACTCCTTTTTTCCATCTTCAAAATAAAGAACAAGTGTAAATATTATTATTTTATATACATATATATACATATATAAATGTATATTAAATTTTAAAATTTCATATGTATATACAGACATACATACAAATAAACATGTTATACATTCATTTTTCAGAATCAAATCATACAAATCTTTTAAAATTCTGCGGGGTGCTCAAGGTACCCTATTTTATCGAGAGTCTTACGTTACTGAGGCTGAAAGCGCCACCAGCGGCCATCCATCCCACGAAAAATCCCGGACGATATCGGAACATCACGCCGTGGATACGAACGGAACAAACATTGCGTCAATGTGTGTGCGTGTGCGTGTGTGTGTGCGCACGCGCGTCTGCGATCATTCGTGGTGGCGAATTTAATCGACCCGCGATCCTAATCGACTCCCGCGATCGATAATTATTTCTCGCAAAATTATTCGAGGTGTTCCTATTTTTAATTCACTTAGCAGTGATTGGCTATTGAAGATCATCAAAAACACGGAAAAAATTAGACTGCCGATTTTTATGCGCTATGAAAATTTTCCATCTGAATTACAACGAAATCCAGTGAATTAAAAATTGATTTTCTCTCTTAATGTGGTTAATGGGTTAAAAATATATAGTATAATAGCCTTCTTTAACACTAAACCTACCGAGTCCTAAAAACGATTAAAATGTTTTAGCTTACAATTGGGGATACACTGAAAGAAGGCAGTACTTTTTGATCAAACGATTCAAAAATCTAAATAATCAATGTGTGATGCGGGTATTTGTATGTTTCAGCATAAGCAAGTCATATTAAAAAATCATTTTAGTCTTGCCTGGTTGGTGGTGGTTTATATTTTCATTTATTTTGTAACAGGTCTGTAGACGTTCATGTAGATTCCCATTTATACCTGGAAAATTCTACGCAAAATGGAATGTAGGTCTATTGTTCCTCGTGTAGGCAACGAAACTGTCTAAACAAATGCAAAAGCTGTAGTAATTAAACAGTTTTACATAAACGAGAAAATTTTGAAGATGCGAGTCGACGTAGCAGGGTTCGTAAACAGGGACCTCGTGCAATTTTGTGACATTTTTACAAGTTCAGGTAAAAATGATTAGAAAAAGCATAGAACTAGATGTCCGGGTAGCTTGTTGTCTACAGAAGGGTCTCCACCGAAGCCACATCAGATGTGTTTTTTGAAAATTTTACAAACATATCAATTGCCATACTGTCATTCTATTAAAAAATGGGAAATTTTTATTGGCGAACGTTGCGAAGAAAAATCGATGGAGTCGATGGGGAACGGTTCGATTTTGCAATGCTGAAGAGCACGAAGCACGAGTTGGCAAATCAGCCTTAGGAGTCGTTCATAGGTACATAGTACGGAGCGGGTCGCTTCGAGTGAAACGAGATCCATAGCCCGCGTTTAGCGAATTTAGGGTCGCGAATCAGGGCGAGCAACCCTTCGAGCCTCGAAAATTGCCTCTCGGCCTCTCGGAGTGTTCAGGTTTTCGCTCGATAGCAATCGCGGGACGAGAAGGGGGCGGCCCCCCTGGAGCCATAGAAACTCTAACGAGATACGAACGAAGAGACCAACAATAGATTTTGTTACGTTGTTCTCGTTGGGAAGGTGACGCACGGAAATGATAAGCCGGCAGGCAGGCAGGCACGGATGAACGAGGGATCGCGTGATAAGCCGAAGGTCGGCCGAGAGAAAAGGTTCGGCGGTCGCGGTCTGCTATCGCGCCTCATAATTTCTACTTTATAATACTTTAGGATATACATCGCCGAGGCCGAACACGGGGACACATCGAGTTACGATTCTGTTCGCGACGCTGCCCGATACGTAGACTTGTGGCCAGCGGCTCCAGAATCATTTTTATATATAATAATCGCGCGGGTGGCGGACCGTTTACACGCGACCCGACGCCGGACATGATTAGGGCTTGCCACGTGCAACCATAAGCGCAGCTTTGCTGCTTCGGGAGGCTGATTCGCCAACTTTATGCATTGCGCATCAATTCCTATTTTTTTCAAGTGAAAACTTCTCTAGGCGCACCGCGTACATAATTTCGGCGCAGTGAATGAGTCTGATCCGTCACACTCCGAGGTGAAACGCTATTCGGTTCCCCCGAGTTTAGTCGAGCGAACGAGAAACAGACAGGTGTGCAGTCGCCATAGAAGTTTTCACTTCGGTTGTGCGATCCCATCCGCACAGAATTGGTCTGTTTTTAGTCGGACGTTCCATTCAGTTTCAGTTCGATTCGCTTTATGGGATCGTGCTTAACTCTGCTGCATTCTTTTGGTTCTTCACAAAAATATATTGCGGATCTCTAAGCAGAATTGAAATTTTCTAGACCCACTGTAACGAACAGAAATTACAATGAAAGGGTACTTTTTCTTTTAATAACCCTTTCTGGGCCTACGTCGAGTCCGATATTAACCCTTTGCAGTCGGAGCTATTTTAACTCGAAAATTGAACATTTCTTCCGACCTAGAATAATTCCATTGTAGATTTTTTTCATTTTATGACCGGTTGATTCGTTAGTTGCGTTGTATCTTTGTAGCATCATTGACCGAAAGTGTGAATTGCATGATTTTTCATTCAATTATAAAGCAATCAATCTTCCAGAGAGGAATAGACCTGGAGGAATAGGTTGTTTTCTCATTTCCGTATTTGCGGGGTGAACTATTGTTATTTTTAGATTTCATGATGCGGAACGCATCGGCATCTTCACTTTCAGTCTACTAGTATTATGCAACGTCGTCTATTTCCATTTTTACCGATTCGCAGAAAGATTACAAACTTTCGGTCGATTGTGTGCATACAAAATATACAAATATTTATCGATCAGCAGTATTGGTTTTCCAATGGACCGAGTGAAACATTCCATCATTGTTTCGTGAACACTAGACTGTGCAATTTTATGCAAATTTTCGTATCCATGGCGGACTTTAGGAAAAACAGAGTAAGGGAACATTTGTTTTTGACGATCGAATGATTGAATAATCCAGTAAAAATATTAGCAATATACATGTTTCTATGTTCTCTACACAATTCGCCAATTTTCGTGAAGCATTTCACGAAAATCCGAATTCACTGATAATTTTGTTCGTCGACTGAAAAACTCCGTGTGTCATGAATTTGTTCAAGATTTGTTGCCTTGAATTGTATTACCATTTGGTCACACCAACATTCGCGAACTATTTCACTAACCATTTAAAAGGTAACATAAATTTTCAGGGGAAACCCGCTGCAACAAGCATATACGCATTAAACATTGCATAAAACTCGCCGGTCTAGTGATCCAACATGATCTCGTTCATCAACAAAATAAACCAACCACGAAGTAGAAAACCATGGTGTCGTGTACGCGCGTGCTGTGTGCGTGGGCAGGTGTGTAACGGCGCGCGTGAATGTATGTGAACGTGTATGCGTGAGAAAGCAAGAGAGAAAGAACGAAGGAAAGAAAGAAAGAATGAGAGAAGAAAGAAATAGAAGGTACGCAGCGACGAGGAAACGAAATTCCGCTTAAAGGCTTAAACATATTCTCTTGGCAAACGAGAAGGCGCGAACGCACATATCAAAGACAAAGAGACGTTGACTATTATAAAGGTAACTGATCACTTTAGCGGTATTATTAGAGTTACGTAATTCGTAAGGGTACTTAGGTGAACAAGAGAGAAAAGAAAACAGAGAATACAAACGCGTTTCAGAGTAATATAATATATATGATTAAAGATTATTATATATGTATATTAAATACGTATATATATATGTATATATGTATATATAATACTATATTATATATATTATATTATATACATATATATATATATTTACTGTTGTCGGATCTCGATCAGAAACCGTCGGACGAGATCCGGTCGCGTGCAATGATCGTTGTTGAGGAAAGCGCGCGCGCGCGCACACACACTGGACGCGCACACACCACTGTATTACAATAAGGACGTGTGTGCGCGCGTGCGACAAACAAATGCGCGCGTGATAGACAAACTGGGGCCGGGCAATTATCGATCTTCGGCGTATGCCATTGTTTCTTGTGATTAGTTACAATATAAAAAACAAACAAACGAACACAACACACAAACACATTCGAAACGGGAGAAGATAGAAGCACCCGCGTACAGAGGAGTGCGCGTGCGCACGAACGGTTACACATATATACATATATATACGTGCGATCTCGTTTGTTCCGATTCTTTTTTCACGTATATGTATATACAGACACGCAACCAGCACACGACACACAGGAACACACGCGGACACATATATTTTATGATTGTCGTTGTTGAATTCGTCGCATTACCATAGGGTTCTACCCCCGTCCATCGCCACAGTATAGTAGACGTATACCGGAGATACGATCGTAGTTGAAGAGATCCGGATTTTACGAGGTACATACACAGAGAAAGAGAGAAAAACGACACCTAGGTTTACGCAGATACCTTAGCGGGAACGGACACGGAGCAAGCGAAACAAAACATATTAACAGAAAGAGAAAGAGAGAGAGAGGGGGGCGAGAGAGAGAGAAAGAGAGAGAGAGGATGGATATTATAAATAATACAACTATTATATACATATATACATATACATATATACAATGCAACAGCGCATATAAATATGTAAAGGTTCTAACGTTGTATACGTTCGGGGTGAGAGGGTGTGTGTGTGTGTGTGAGAGAGAGAGAGATAGAGAGAGACCGAGGATGATTTTATTACGGTAAAACGCTTTCTTTCGCTCGTGCGTACGAAAACACGTCGTTGTCGGACACGTTTCAACTCTTTCTGTGCCACCCAGTATCTGATCGCCTCTTTTCTTGTTGACTTTGCAGTTTCTAATTGTTTCTCGTATTTCTTTGTGATTGATCAAGGAATTTCCTACTTGGGAGTCGGTGACAATGGTGTTTCGGAGGTTCAATGGGAACAGGACCGGGGCGAATAGAGGGTGTATCATGGGAGGATTGTGGCAGCAGGGCCAGCTGGACGAAGCAGCCTCTTTCGAAATTAGTTCCTCTCTTAGACCAGCTCTGGAAATTTTTGAAATGCTCAAAACCGCCGTAAACAAGTGGACCCGTAACAAGTCCAGATCTGAGAGAAGCTTCCGGTTCGTGGTCCCATTGGATTCTCCAGTTTATTGCATCGTTCTGACCAAGTACCCAGTGGTCTAAATCTTAAGCGTGCAATAATTAATCATTTCTTCGTTCTTTGAAAACTGTTTGGTTCGAAGTGGTGCGAATCGAAAACCGATCGGTTTTAATCGAGACATTTGTGTTGAAGTATTTTGAAAAAGGGAAACATTTTGCGATCGTTCGATTGCAAAATTGTCGTTTGAGATGGTGCACGATTAGTCGATTTTTATTGTAAAACTTGTTCGAAAATATTGTAGCTATTCATCTCGCAGAGGACAAGTTATACGATATTTCAACCCTCGGATGAACTATTGCGGATGGTTGGGTTGTTAATTATTTATTGTGTGGCGATATCACTGTTCAAACAGTAGATTAAAATTAATCCTCTATTGTCCCGCTTCGCTTCAATGCTGCGAGGCAAAATTGATTATCATTTATCAAAGGTAAATATTAAATAAATTAAATGTTCGCGACTTTAACCCTCGATTAGCCACATTTTCATTTGCAAATATTATGAAAATTTCTATGATTCTATACAAAATTGCTTCTGTTATATGTCTGAAAAATCTGGAAAATTTTACTAATTGCTCATTCTTCTACTTGTTCAAAAGGAAATATCAAAAAAATTAGGGGTTGAAGTCCGAGGGTTGAAATGATTGAAAATTTCACCAGCCGTGAAAGCTTCTGTGTAGACGATCGAGGAGATTTCACTACACAGTAATTATATCCAGGTTTTTCACAAATTGTTTATTGTGAAAGGAGAGTGCATTATTAATGGACGGCAATGAGAGGGTTGAATCCAGCCGCGCGACGGCCGATTCTGTTTCTCGCGGACATTTAGGGTACATGCGATTAGCCTGAGTGGAAAAAAGTGAACCCGCGTAGCACGTACATTATTAACTATACATAAACGATAAAAATATTTATGAATTTTACTACGGATTGCAGCGTGCACGTGCAATTTGCTCGCGAAACAACGAGAGGTCTCGACAAGCGATTTGACGATTTTTGTGATACCCGTCGAAATATGTAAACGGCAAATCGATCTTCTCGACGGACGACCGACCACGCTTTTTCGTTTGTCTCGATATACATTTAACAGAAAAAAAAACAATATATCACGATTAGTAAGGGGAAAAAGAGAAAACTAACCAAAGGAGTAAAAAAAAGAACCCAATCTTTCGTACAGAACAACGCCCGTGTGAAACGAACAAAAAAAAGAGCGTGATAGACCGAAGAACCCCCTCGGTCGCGAAAAAACGAGAAAGGGTCGCGATAAAATGGCGGACATTATTACATGCTGCAGCACCAACGACCACGCGTTTTACTCACGCCTCACGCGGGATGAGATTTCGGGCTTAATTATCCTTAGGGCAAGATCGCTGAAATTTGCGAGCGCGAAGCAAAGCGAGAGCATTAAAGAAACGCGCGAGCGGAAATAGCTGAACAAACAAAAGCATGAATAAAGAATCGTAGTGGAACAGTAACAAGTGTCTCGCGACGAACAAACAAACCAACAAAAAAAGGCAAAAAAAAAACAGAAAAAGTGGGAAACGTAACAGGATAATGTTTAAAAAAGAGAACAACGTTCGCCGCGACGGAATCGGTGAATCGAAACCGGCGACGGGCGGAATTCCCGTCCCGGCGAAGTCTCGGCGGGAAATTAGAAAATCGAACGTCGACGAAATCGACGTCGACTGGCGCCGTCGCGGTCCGCGTCCGCGTGCAATAATACAGAATATATAAACAATATTAATATCATTATATACAACATTTTTACGACATATACGAAATACGATGTAGAGAAAAAAAAACAAGCAGGTGAGAACAAGTTTAGGATAACATTACTTGTTGTTGTCTACCATAGCGTTGTAGTTATATACAATTACAAGATAGATCATTAACTATAGGCAAGCTGAAGCGTGTACGAGAGACAAACGGAGAGAGAGAGAGAGAGAGAGAGAGAGAGAGAGAGAGAAGAAAGAGATAGAGGCAAAGAGATAGCGAGAGAGAGAGAGAGAGAGAGAGAGAGAGAGAAAAAGAGAGCGTGTGCGTGAGTATGTGCCTATGCGAGAGAGAGAGAGAGAGAGAGAGAGAGAGAGAGAGAGAGAATGTCTATACAAACGAGAGGGAGAATGGGAGAGAGAGAGAGAGAGAGAGCGAGAAAGGTGTCAGCGCAATTGTCGAGCGTATATGTTATTATTATAGCGATTATATATATTCACATATATATGTACTGTACATATACTTATGTGTATATATATACATAATCGAGGAGGCTAATTACTCGAAGCAACCAGCAAAAACAACAGGAAGAAACAAGGGAGGAAATCAATGATTAACAATTATATGCAGAAGTCTATACATATAAAGTTTATTTAAAAAACGTGTGTGCCTATGTGCGCACGTGCGTACGCGCGCGTACGTGCGGACACACTTCGACAGTCCCGAATTCGCCTGGTTCCGACCCTAAACTCCGACCCGCCCTGTTTCTCAGAAACCCGATGTTCTCTCTTCTAACCTTTGAACGCTACTACCATGTCCTCATCTTCTTACTTGCGCGTTTGTGTCCCTTTCTCTGTCTCTCTCTCTCTCTCTCTCTCTCTCGCTCTCGCTGTGTTTCTCTCTTTATCTCACTGTCTATCTATCTATCTATCTATCTATCAATCTATCTATCTATCTACCTATCTATCTATCTATCCATCTATCTCTCTCTCTCTCTCCCTCCCTCCTCCTCCTCCCTCCCCCTATATTCTTCACACGCACTTGCGCACATATCCATGACGCATTACCGTAGCCGTGTTGTGTAGGGAATGTCTTTAACGAATAAGAATACGATTTCTCATGTTACATGTTATACGAAGAAAAAAACTTGCAGCAAAAGCGACACACAAAAAAAAATAAAATAAATAAATAAAATAAATAAAACTACTAATGGTATTATAAACGAAGAAAAAAGATGATAAAACGAGAGACGAGTCTCTTCTCCGGTCAGTTGCAGGATGGCTACACAGAACGTCGTCGAATCAATAAATTCCTGTTGTGCAACAAAAATGGAGACAAGAAACGAACGAACTGTGGAGAGAGAGAGAGAGAGAGGGGAGGGGTGGTTTCGGGGGAGAATAAGAGACAAAAATATAATACACGTATATAGAGAGAAGACGAGAAAGAAAGAGGGAAAGGTGTGACACACGAGGCGACGAAGGAAAAAGGTGTTTTGTTAAAACGAACGCGTATCGTCGGTGGAAGAGTCGCGAGATTCGACGCCGCAAATGTTAATGTACCCGTCGAGCGAGATTTATTTCGTGATCTTTTGCTTGCGTTTACGGTCCATTCTCGTGTTCATAGATCCGCAGTAGAGCTCGAGGACTCCGACGGTCTCCCATCCTGTTTCTTCCATCGACTATACGGCTCGGTCTGTACATTACAACGTTGTTCGTGTTACTTGTTGGTGGACCATGGATCTTCTCGCGATCCTCACCTGGGAGATCGTTGTACTAACCTTGGAAAGACTGCAGGAAACTTCTGGGAAGCTCGACGATTCCAAGATATATTCGCACTTTACCTACCGGAAAACTATAACTACTTAAGCCTAAAAGTATACCCTTAAATAATAATCCTTAAAGATGTTACTGGATTATCTTCCTGGGAGTGACTCCTTGGTACGCTTCTTGGATACATTTGTTAATTGGTTTACAGTAAAGCCTGCATCTAAAAAAAAACTCCCGGGTCCGTGGTGTTTCTTAGATCCTGTGATTCTACAATTTATACATGCCGTCAATTAAACCACTAAGTACAGTTCAAATTATATCGTGTTTAGTGTAATTTGAAACAGAGAAAGCCTCGGATAAGTTGGCTGAATTCCCATGAATATATAATGAAAAATATAGAAGTTTTGTAATTGGATTAGTAGTGGTTCACACCGATATACCTGACCCCGTATCGGAATACATGGCGTGTTCACAGTGGAGGGGATACTCTGTTCTCGTGGATGGTATGGTTTCCGTTTTCTTAGATCAAGGCTTTACTGTACCTAGTTGGAAACGAGAGACTTTTAGAAATTGTAAAATTCACTCCGCTAGGTAATGTGTTGAAAGTATGTTGTTTATATTGTCTACGATATTTGTGTGTAAAAAATGATTCGTCGTTGCTTGTGTCTTCAAGATCGAACGATCATCTTCAACCACCATACGTTCTTCGCGTACAAGTTCACCTGTTTTCTATTTCTGCATACAGTAAAATCTTTGATTTCTCTACGATTTTTACATCTACGGTTTTGGAACGAAATATCATTGATTAACTTAAACTAACGAGAAAAAAAATGCGATAACCATTTGAGCGACTATTTCCGAAGAACGTATGAGGATTGAATCAAAATAAATATCCCTAAACAAACTGCTAGGTCTTTCTAGGGTTAATAAATTCTTTGTTGAAACTATGTAAAATGAAAAGATGCAAATTCTGGTAAATTACTTCACAAGGTCGTCGATTAGCGTGAACGTCCCCGGTCCACCGCTTATTATTACGGCTACTAGCATTCTAATTATTGTTACTATTATTGCTATCGGTATGTGTGTACATCTATACATGTATAGCAGTGTGTATGTATGTACATATAGACACGTATGTTTGGCAGCGGCGGCGTTCCTTTATTCGTGGCTCAATTTCTTTCCCTCATTTCACCCCGCCACCCGTTTGCTGTGCCAGCCAGAATCACCGATCAAGCCTCTCCTCGTCTGTGGCAAAAACTACGAACCCCCTGAAAAACCAATGGGTATGCTGACGCGCTCGATCGTTCATCATCCCCTGTCCGACTTGTTAGTCTCCCTTCTAAACTGTTGCAAACAGTCCATTTGTTTCTCCATTCCGATACAAGAGAATGCTTTCGTGAGCTTTATCAATCGGAATTCTAATCTCTAAAACACACGCAAATTAATCCGCAATAAATTAAAAGGCTATTTGTACGCGAGGATCAACGGTAAATCAGATGATTGTGCGAACTTAACTTGCATCCCTGCAGAAAATCGCTTAGTCAATGAAATTGTGCAAATCTCTCGAAGACGAGGCTCTTCAACCCCTTATAATGTCGAGTCAGATGAATCTCAAACAAAGGAATATTCTATTTCTCTGTTGTATAGATACTCGGTCTCAACTTTCTCTCATTATTAACAGCAATGAAGTCCTAATAGCTACTTCTAGTAAAATAAATCGTGCGACAAGGGGTTGAAGCTACTCGAATAAAGCAATTTCTTCCCTTTGTGTCGCGGATTACATTAGATCAGTGGAAAAGTTCGTACCCGATTTTTTGTATTAAAGTACTACAATAAGGAATCGAACACGAACTTCTGCACTAACCGAATATACAACAAGAATTTTGCGTTGCAACGTGTCAGAACAGCTTCCGGGTGCACAGAATCGAATTCTTTCCGATTGATCGAGTCACGCGCTCGTAGTAAAACGGCATTTGTTCGTTCGTTTTGATGGGTTTGAAAGTATCCTGTCGAGGAACAAATTATTCTCCGGTTGCCTCGAGAATTAATTAAATCGCCGAGTGTCGTGTAAGGTTCAAGAGGTCGGGGTAGTTTTGAGGCAATGCTCAAAATTGGATTCCCGAAGAACGCGATCGAAGCGTCAGCGTGTTGCACGAAGGGTAGAAAGAGATCCAAGGGGTGGAGACGAGGGGATGCGCGATCTCGGAAACAATACATCGGACATACGGGTCAACGATGCCCAATGTTGTGTTTCCTTTTTTCGTCGTTGTCTTTCTTTCCCAATTTTTTTCTGCCCTTCTCTTAACAAGTTAACTTTGACCGAGAGAGTCCTCAAGGCACGGCGTAGATGGGAAAAGTCGGGCGGTGGGTTTTATCGATCATTAAGAAGCAGAAGACACGTATATATGCATTATTCCGTACCAAGTACGGCTAGAGGCTACCGAGTAATTTAATATAGAATTATAAAACAGTCAACTGTATCGCGATTAACGGAGCACGAACGAAGAAAGGCCTGCATCGACCATGTTTCCTCTTCACAAACTTTTAAACCCCCCGTTTCCCTCCCAGCCCCTCCTTCCCACACCGAGAATTTCCCTTTTTTCCCCGTTATTCTAATAAAAAATTCCTGCCTCCCTCTAACCCTCAACAAGAAACAAGACAACATATTGTAATCTATTGTAGATTGTTGTAGATAAATTATACGGTTTGACCGTACATTGTTACTTTTTGTCGACAATATAAAATACACAGATATATAAGTAAGCCTCTTTGTTGTTTGCACCCCCCCCCCCCCCGCTCAATCTAATAACAATCTAAGTTATGTCCTTTCTTTCATTGTTTGCCATTAATCTTGCCGTAGTCTTTCCTATTTAATCTCAATAAGTCCAAGAACTTTTTTAAAGTAGCAGCAAGTCTAAAATTGTTCTCAATTCAACTGGTTTTGTTGCCAAAATATTTCTCAAGCATTTCTATTACAAAATAAATGAAAAATTAGTTTGCTATTGATACTCCCGTAACGCTAGTCGACTGACGACCTCCGGGTGACTAACAACAACTTCAACATCCGTCAAATTGCGTTTAATCATTATCCGACACAATATAAAAACTGGTACAGTAAGTATAACACATGAAACAAGCTTACCAAATATCGAATACCGTGCATCGACGCTTATAAAATAATTATATACAGCTAGGAGAAGCAACTGGTTCATTTCAGAGCGAAGTAATCGTTGGCATGCTCGGAGATCCCACCACGTCTATTATATCCGCTTTCACTTCCGGTTCGGTTTTTGGTAGCAGCGCTGGAGGTATCGTCAGCGTCTGAAAATTGTATTTTATTATATATATTTTGAACTAGAATTTAATTTTAAAAATACAATCCTACAGTATTATAGACGGTAAAACCGCCTGTCGGCTCTAAAATGTTACCTTCCCGGGAGCAAGAGCTTCGTACTGATGCCTCAACGATTGCAACTCGTAATCACAAGTTGACAGAGCACTTCTGAGCTCGTAATGTAAAACAATGTCGCTTCTAAGCTCATTAAATTGTTGGCAAATCTGTTCCGTGGGCGGTGGATTCAATTCTAAAAGAGAAACGGCATCAGTATCCACAATCGAAAATAATTAAAATACATTAAACAGAAAAATTGTAAACTACCTAATCTCAGTTCATTGAGCATTTGCTCGATACCCTTCATTTTCTTCTGACCTAAGCTACTTGGCAACTTTATTCTCTGAGAACGAAGCGAAACACCGCTATTCTTAAAATCTGGGAATTTGATGCCAGCCGATTCGACAGTCTGAAAATAAAGATACAAGTTGTATTATCCGCGTGAATCGTTCTTACAATAAATTATTTACATGAGATGTATCAGTCTTGTTTGGTCTATTTCTAGAGGAAGCCCCGCTCTTCTTTGTAGGTTTCCGTTCATTCTTCCTTGGATCGGCTTGATGATCAGCAGCAGTTATCAGCTTCTGTAAATCTTGCGTTTTTCTGTCCCTTTCCTTCTTTCGCTGCTCAATCTTCCTTAATTCAGCCAGTAACATTTGCTCCTCTTCTACTTGTTCCGGTGTTCTTTCAAACAATTTCTTTAACTGTTCTTTCCTACGCTTCTCATGCTCTGCATCAAATACATACACCTTATCACTATGAGACTTTGCTTTTGTTAGAGCAGCACATACTTGATAATACCTAAACAATTAAAAAGAAATATATATATATATTAGTAAGTGTACAACAAACATGAATAAAAACAGATATAGAATATTTCCTTGCCTCTCTTTTAAATCCTCCACAGATCTAGCAGGGAACTTGGTACGATCCCATCTGTCTTTTATTATTATAAACCTCAGATCGAATCTTCTGCATAGATCGAAGAGGTGATCTGTTTCTGCTCTGGTCCACCCATTTGTTACTAAATGTTGAACGTATTCTGCGTTAGTGTAACTAGGAATAGGAACCTTTTTATTGAATTTAGCAAAGGGATATTCCTTTCCAGCGTCTGCAACTCGTCTCCAATGGTGGAAGACTGCGCCATCGGTCCTCGCAGGATTAGTAAAAGGTGTCCACTTCCATGGTCTAACCTTTTTCATACCGAGCTTGGCTCTGACCTGTTTGTATCCTTTCGCTGTGTCCGTAGGAAATAACGGTGGCACATCGTTGTTGTCCTTGCACAACAATGCAAACACCTCACGGTGCATACCTTCTGGTCGTTTGGGTACTTTGTACTCATATTTCTTCCGGTTCTTTTTCTCGGCTCCGATAATCGACTCTTTCGTCAGCTCACTGGTTGTGGGCACTTCGATGTCCAATATATCGCGTACATCGGCCATTCTGCCTAATATTCACTTTCTCCGTTTTTCGTTCGTCTACATCTGTTGTTTTGAGGTTATGAGTGGTACACAGTGCTTGACAAGTACATTAATCAAAACAGCACAAAGCGCCACTTGGCGGTGAAACTTGAAAATTCGATAACAGAAAATCTTACATAATTCGGAAACTACGAGGCTAAAATTAGGGTTATTGGCCTCAAAATGTTCACAATGATTCTGTGCATCGAGCCTATATCATAGATATTGTCATAATTACGGCCAATTACGATTTTCTCGAAAATTACTACAGACGGGCACAGAACACTATAGCCATCTACCGGTAGATGCCTGAATTAAACATATATGCACAGATAAAGAGGATACGAGAGTGCTCACGCCCAGAATTTCGGAGCCTCCGGTCACCGACGAGATAGCTCGTCTGTGATTCTATAAATTATAAATTATGTATGAAAGAGTATCTCTGTACATACCTTCATAAGCGATAACAGGCGACGACATTGTCCAGATGCCTTCGAGCCAATGTGATTTAATATAAACAAAAGATTTTGAAAATCATCCTATTAAATTTTTTATTAGTACCGCAACGCGGCAACTATTTAAATAGCTTTTCGTTGCGTTGGCCTTGTGTGCGCATGCGCACTCGGAAATCTGAAGCTGGTCAAAGATTACAACAATCGATTATTCGAGCCAGAGATCATTGCTGTTCGAGCGTTCTATTCCGTTTTCAAAGAAACAAACGCGACAAACCGTGTGACGATTCGAATTTGACCCCATTGTTACATTTCATTTGTATATTAATACGAGTATTACTCTTGAGATGTTTTACGACCGAAATCTTCTTTCTATTCGAAAAAAGGGAAAACTGGCCCGATGCTGGTTAGCTGCGACTCTCAGTAAGGCAATGTTTAAGAAGACTATCAAACCAAGAACACTTGAACGTATTAAAATAACTGACCTCTGGTAAAATAATCATTTTATATTTATCCATACGTTTGTTTTCTACACGTCGTCTGGCGTAACGGCCATAACGTTTTTATACACTACCGATACAATACCGTTTGACAAAAAAATATTATTTCTAAGCCAAAATAAAAATTGCAAGAGTGCTAATTTTTCAATTAAAAGTCGAAGTCTCATTTACATACTCTGTTAATAATAGCACTACCGTGTAATTTTTCTATACCACGTTGCATATGGCATTGAAACAAATGCAATATTATGTATGTATTACCCTGCCAGCCAGGCAGTCTCGAGCAGAGCCTGCCGAGCAGATGGCGGGCATCCCAGTCAGCCAGGCTGCCTCGAGCACAGCCTGACGAGCAGATGGCGGGCATCATGCTGTCAGACGACGCTCGAAGCTGAGGATGCTCGGAATCTGCTCGATTTTGGACAGTGCAGAAAGCGATACTAATGCGCACGCAGATGCCTGTCCAAAATCGAGCATTTGGCTTACAATTACAAGCTGTTTTCTCGGAATCTAATGAAGATATGGATTTCATTTTTTTTTTAATTAAATGGTTAAGGAGGGCTAATACAATATTTTAGTATGTATTAAATTTTTTTGGAGTAATTTTTTGGGAGAGAAAGGGGGGTCCCTAACATTTTGTAAATGGAAAGTATTATTGATTTTTTGTGATTGTGATACTTCTCATTAGCTAAATTGCATTTACTTGAATATTTTAAAATTAAATTAAAATAAACGGTGAAATGAACATTTAAAAAATCCTATTTTTTCTATCCTATCTGAAAGAAAAGTATGAGATTCGACAATTATGATCACATAGGAAGCCCTCTCAGGATTAATTGAAGATACAAATATGCTAATTCGTTTTTGTTTCATTTTTTCTCCGAATCTTATTATTTATTTCATTTTCAGTGAAGAAATATTAAGAAAGGTTTGTGGACATGAAAGTAACATGACTCATAATAGATTCAGTCTGTACCTTTCTTCGCAATTACTATACGGTACTGCGAAAATATTACTTTATCAGACAGAGCTTCTTCAAGGTAATTTCATTATATATTATAAAGAATCATGAAATGTTATTTTCCACAAATGTCATCATGAAATTTCGATATTTTAGCGATAATATTTGTAACTATTATTCTTTATGCATTTCCATGATAAGTAGTAAATCCTTTTTTTATTATAGATAATCTGTTTTCAAGCTATTGGCTATTGCATATCGTGTCGAACAGGTAATAATAACACGAGAAGGCGCACATTCTCAAATACTACATATGTATATTGCAACGATTAATACAATGATATACAGGCCTTGTATCCAATTGGTCTGAAGTTATTCGGACTAAAATATGCAATAAAATTCAGGACATTTTTCTATTTCTTGCGTTCGCAGAAACTATTATAGAAAATATTATTTTTTAGCAAGGAACAGGAGTTGGATGCACCATTGGCGTTAAGAGAACAAGAAATTTCAGAAAATTTGTATGAAATATTGAGCGAAAGAGTAGCAGCGCCAGACTTAAATTTAATCACGGACGACGATTTCGTATTTGAGAATATGGTAATTATAATTATTTAATCCACATTAAATAGCTTGGTTTGCATTTATTTAAATTTTTAATAATCTTGTTATACGTATAGGAGCAATATGAATTGAATTTTGGAGCACTAACCAATGATGAAATGGACCGTTTCCTCTTACCCCAAACAGACGAACAATTGCTGTTAGTTCTCCACATTTCCATCTTCATTCCATTTCTTTCCGTTTCCATGATTTGCAAATATTGAACTCCAACTAACAAAATTTAAGTTTTGCATTTTCTGTTGAAAAGTAAGAAAGAGAGAATGAATGTGCTTTGATACATTATTAATATATGTATGTTTGTATGTAAAAAATCTTCGGGATGTGTGAGAATATTTAATGTGTAATGTGTTCTTATATATTTAAAGAATAATTTGTCTGATTAATTTTTTCTCCCTTTATGTTCTCTGTATTATCTAGAAACGAAATACGGATATTTCTTTGCGATGAACCGCAGGAAATTATTGGAGAAACTGTGCAAGTACCTCCCATAGATCTGAATGATCTTGACGTTGAAACAATTCAAATTAGAACGAAAACGGCAGATAATCAAGGTCATTACATCATAATATTCTTTAAACGACGATTCAAAATATACAGGATGGTTCACGCAACTTGCGCACCTATATAACTTCCAAAGTATGCGTTGCACGAAAAAGTTCTGTATACAGAAGTTGCATGGTCTGAAGGGGTACATTATGTAGTGTATTTATTTTTTTACAGGTGGAAGCGTTTCGGAGATATGAAGGTCGACTTTGTTTTTTAAATGGAATACTATATTTTTTGTACCAAAATATGGAAGACTGTCGAACTCTGAGTAAAAAAGTATTGACCTTCATTAGCCCTAAACCTAATAATTAACGAGTAAAATTTTCAGAAAATAAAGTACTTGTTAATTATTAGGTTTAGGGCTAATGAAGTTCAATACTTTTTTACTCAGAATTCGACGTTCTTCCATATTTTGGTATAAAAATATAGTATTCCATTTAAAAAAAACAAAGTCGACCTTCAAATCTCTGAAACGCTTCCACCTGTAAAAAAATAAATACACTACATAATGTGCCCCTTCAGACCATGCAACTTCTGTATACAAAACTTTTTCGTGCAACCCATACTTTGGTAGTTATATGGGTGTGCAAGTTGCGTGAACCACCCTATATATAAATACATACGTATACACACGTACACACGTATTTATATTTATAATTGATTAATTTTATCGGTAAAATTTTTTAGATATCCCTTTCAAAATACCTGTAAAGCCCACGGA
Organism: Lasioglossum calceatum; assembly: GCA_963966675.1. NCBI lineage: Eukaryota > Metazoa > Arthropoda > Insecta > Hymenoptera > Halictidae > Lasioglossum > Lasioglossum calceatum. The sequence continues at coordinate 4,246,897 of OZ016541.1, forward strand.
GGAAACTACGATGTCACTTCACGAAATTCCTATGAAAAGAAGGAAGGTATGTAGCATGTATATCGGAGGAAATTATTGGAAACTTTTCAGGACGTTATCATCATGTTTATAGAACATTTAAAAACCTGTGTTCGAAATGTTTTCCTAATGCTTAAAACTAGTAAACACTAAACACCGTTCATATATACCCAGTAAGCAAACATGCTCGATTTTTTGGACGGTATTTATATAGATTATTTAAGTTCCACGGACGTCCCAGGGACGCCAGCAACGGACGTAGGACATATGGACATACATTGGACATAAAACGAACGTCCTACGGACGTACGGTGCTATCTGGGATTGTCATTTTCAAAGCAATACATCTACAATAACACAGTTACTTATTCTTACTTCCCTATTATACAGATAAGCACAGAAGAAGTACGATGCACTGAGGCACCATCTTCTGTAGACGTGTCGTTATTAGCCGAAGAGCCACAACTGAAAGAGCCAATTGTGCCAGAATCTATAGCGGAACCTGCAGAAGTTTCAATCCAGGAATTTGTTGCTCTCGTTCAGAAGCGACAAGTTCAGATTATTGAGGAGGAAGAATTCATACTTGAATCGCGAAGAGGAGGAATAAAAGTTGTTGATAAGAATATTTCATTATCTGGTATTGAGATGCAAAGATGGATCACAAATGTTCATGCGCATACTAAGGTAGGTATTTGTAAGCTAAATATTGTAAACGTACCTAAAACTTCGGATGGTATATTAATGCAGATTTATATGGGAAGACAATACATACTTTCTTAAATTAGTGCAAAGACCTCTAATTACGATGATTATTATTATTACTATTTATTGTTATTGTTATACGAAAGAATGTATAAGAAAACATTATCACTTAACATAAATCTATTTTGTAGAGTCGTCGTTTACATAATAGACACTTTCATTCTGCGAAATATTATTTCCGACAACCTTGTTCGAAGATTTCACACGGAGTATTGGGAGAACGGTTGGCTAAGCTATTCTCCAAGCACATGATCACTCGACCTGTAACAAATAATGAATTTACAGACATAGATATTGATTCACCTTTACCTGTTCTACGCCGTAATATTCTCCTTTTTATGCTGCTGTATAGCTAGATATGTAATTGCTCTCAAGAACCTTTCTATCTGAATTATACAGACGATGACACAGTGCGAGCAGAAGCGACAAGCGATGTACACGAAAGAACATTCGATATATCTAGTCAAATTCCACCTACTACCGAAATAAACAATAATTTAACGACGGCAGAAACAATTCCTTTACATGAAGTCTTACTATCACAATTGACTGAAGCACAAATAGGAATGTCAAGACAAGAAATCGGTAAAACTTTGCCAGCTCTACCGAAAATTGTTGAGTTCGAAGAGAACATCGGGTACGAAGAATTTGAATATGTTACCTTACACATACAGGGTGTTCATTTGAAAACTTTCCAGCCGAATATCTCGAGAAGTATGAAAGATATTAAAAAAGTGTAAAACACTTGTCCAAGAATTTCGAGGGGGGAAGAGGGAGGCAGTATCAGTTTTTTATTTAGTTGGCGATTTTAAGGTCATTTGAAGATTTTCGTAGGATACTTTTTCTTATCCGCGCACTAGTTTCAGAGTTTTCATTCTCTCTAATTATAAATTTTGTATTTCTCTCATTGATTCTTTTGTGTAGGGTATCTTTTACTTTATTTCAATTACAGACCTGTTCATCATCAATTACAACCCACAATTGAAACCGAACTAGACAGATTATTACAGGACCATTGGGGCGATAAAACATTTGCCAAATTTCACGAAATAATTCCTCCAGATACTAATACTAAGCTTGATGCTGTACGTGCGTTTAAATGCTTATTAGGTAAATTTAATTGATTTATTAACTTGAACGTCGGAAACACATTTTGTTATAATTTTCAAAATATTTTGTTTCTATAATAGATATCTTAAAATTCTATTTTCCTTCGATTAACTGCTTCTATAAATTTTTAGATTTTCACGCAAAGAAACGTGTGACCTTGAAACAAGCTAAGCCTTTTGACACTATCTGGATTGAAAAACCTATGGAAAGTAGTGACGAAAGCAAGGAAAGTAATGAAGAAACTCTTTAACGCTTGAAAATATCACTAGAGTTCTAAGAATAAAAAGTGTTACTTATATGCACTGCATTATTTATATAAAATGTTTTTGAGAAAGATATTAGTGCAGCAATAAAGCACATCTCTCTCTTAAGTTTATTTCCTAACTTCCATATGATAGACAATGTAAGTCCTGAAATTATTTTAAATAAAGACGTAATATCATAATTAAGTTTTTCGGAAATGTCTGAAATTCTCAAATCCCTCTAAACCCTTTCATTAAGAAGCCGGCTATATGTGGCATGCACACCATGACCTGTAGGTACGTACGCGGACTATGGTATAGTCGGCATCCATTCAACTATCTGTGGATAAGTTAATGATTACAATTCTGCAGGTAGACATTATTGAAACAATTGATCTTAATTTTTTCAGAATTTTTTATAAATTGCATTTCTTTTAATTGTAACAAAAATCAAAATCAATTTCTTCGATGCCTCTTTACCTTTTTGTGGGTGTATTATGTAACATTAAACATTTTTATATTTGGAGAAATAATTTACAAACTTACCCCTTTGCTACCTCTATATCCTAGAGAGCGTAAGAAAACACCGAATTATATTTGAGTCTTTAACAGTATTTGGTCGATGGTTTAAATATTGTTATTTCCAGGTTCCAGGTTCTACCGCTAAGTGGCAGCACCAATTTCGATTTTATTTTGTTTGTTGGTAATTTTTGTTTACCAATTTGAGCGTTTTGCCACTACGTGGAATGGCGCTACTTTCGCCTTTTAAAAAGCAAATTATTTCTCGCAGTATACGTAATATGTAAACATTGCGAATTATGACAAAAACGGTAAGAATCAATCGTACTATGCATAAAAACTATGTATAGGAATTCCATGTGAATTAAATTATATTATTATATGATTATTTTACCTGATACTTAGTGAAGGAAAGTTTCAATGAAAGCGAATCTCTCGTCAATCTCAAGATATACAACATCTGTAATTTATTCTCTTACGTCTTTTTACAATTTTTATACACAGCGTTCCCTATTAACTTTGCTAACAAAAAGTTCGCCGTTACATGAATTGTTTTAATATTTCGTACCCTCCGAGTTCATAACAGAGAAACATAATGCTCCGTGAATGTAATGGGAGATTGTTTTTGCTATCGTAAATGGGTCAACGACCTATATTCAACCCTAGAATCTCTCTCCCTTCAGCCTTCGACCCCCTGTTGGAATTGAAACAATCTGGACTTTACAGCTTCCCTCTCGGAAACGCCAACACACCCCAATAAATAAAATAGTATTCCCAAATAGTGTTTGCTTGTGGAAATGTCTCAGTTTTCGATATTTCATCCCAAAACTATTCCACATTTTCCCCGTTGCATATGAAATGTTCAATTCATCTGAAACAGCTCTCTACCTTCAAATGATATATGTATAAGAAACCTGTAGATAACAATGCAGCATTTCTTGATTAAAACACGTACATTCTGAAATCCGTCATTTTATATGCAACGACCTGATATAAGACATCGTTTACACATTTGCTTAAATTCACATTCGAAATCAGCTATCACAGACTCCTACAAAAGCATCAGAGTACAATTCAGTCTGGCTAGCTTTCTATTCAAATAAATAAAGCAAAGTTTCCTAGAAAACTTCTCATGGCAACGCGTGTGTTCCTCCAACAATTCCAACGGAAGAAAAATCAGGAATAAGTCGTTTAGATAGTCGGCAAAAGCCAGAGGTAACGGTATGAAATACAATACAAGGGCACCGTTCGGTCGATGTAACTTGTACGTTTCCGGTGTGTGTCTCAGCCAGGGGAATTAGTTAAAATGATTAAAACAAGATGGATAAATCGGTGTGCGCCGTCGGGGCTGTTCTCGGCGAGTGTGGTGCCGGCCACGTGGATCAATACCGAAGAGGGTGAAGGCAGCCGCCTCCACCGTCCGCGAGTAGCAGTATGCTCGCGCCGCGGGTACGCGCCGCACGCTCTACGCCCGAGACCTCGTATTCAGTTCGCCAGGGAACAGGAATTCGAACGGAAGCGGCGGTATCGTTCGCGCGTTCCTCCCTAGTTCGGCCTGATCTCCGGTTTTCGAGCGGTTGGTCCTCGTGCTCCTTCCGGTTCGCCAGGACTCACCCTCCCCGATCGCGAAAGGATGTCACCTGCCCGCGATCCGCACCGAATCTTCGAGGTCTCTCTCTCTCTCTCGCTCGCGCGTTCAACTTTCTCGGTGTTTGACCCTCGTTCGCCACCACCCTCTAACCCTTTCTCCTTCTCTGACACCTGTCACGATCTTCCCACGGAGGAACGCACCGGACCCTTCGCCCCCTGCTCGTTCCCACCTCATCTGTTGCTCCGGAGTTATGCTAATTCATAGGCTGGGAACGTCTTAGCAACAGTCTCTCTCTCTCTCTCTCTCTCTCTCTCTCTCTCTCTCTCTCTCTCTCTCTTTCTCTCTCTCTCTCTCTCTCTCTCTGTTTACGAACTCCGATTTGCTTTCGTTGTTCCCGGCTCCTTTCTTCGCTAGTTCGAGCAATGAGGGCAGGGGAATTGGCGTGTCTTGATTCAGACTCGTGCGGGGTCGTCGGCTGTTTGATAGCGCGACGACGCCTGAACGGCATCAGGATCGCGTCGGTCTGTATTGTTTTGCATTATGCGTGTCCTAACATGTTCGCTGCCACTGTCGCGTACATGTGACGTCCACAATTTCACTCTTGAGATGGCCAAATTAATTTTATACTCGGTTTATACTCATAGCAATAGGATATATCTAAAGAGTTTGCGACTTTCTTATACGGAATCGTATTTCATAGAAGTGGTACGTTGCGTTTCATAATATATTCCAACACTGGTGATAATCAGCGGAACAAATGGCGGTAGCGAACCTGTCAAATAGATGATCTTGAACAGAAGATGCTCCTCTCGAACAGAACGTACTCCTCTTCTTTTTTATTTCCTCCTTTCGATGGTGGGAACGTTGGCCGTCAGAACATAGAGAAAATTGATAAGATTGTTTACATTCGGTTTCAATTTTGTGTTGTTGATAAGTGGAATGAAGGAAATTTATGTTGAATGTATGAAGTCGAGCATTAGTCAAGTGTACCGGTGTGAGAATGTCACAACGGTGATCAATCGTTTTGGATTCTGAATGGTTGGTACGTCGATGCTGGTTTCGATGTTGTTCAGGTGTTGTGTTGTCGAATGGGCGGCGACCTTTTTATTCTAAAAATTGAAAGGGTTGCCGTAATGAAAAGACTGCTCCACTTTCAGATGGTTTCAATACACCGACGGAAAACAATTGAAGATCAAGTACCGTTTCAAACGTGCGTGTATGGTCAACTAATTAGTCATGTTCGTAAATAGTTCAATTAAATATGGACCTTGAACCTCTCTCAATTTACCAATAATTGCAATGTAAATATTGAAGCTGCTTCCTTTTTTTATACAGTACATAATATTAAATAGAAGAAAAAAGTAAGTACTCGTTAAAAAGGAGAAAATATCGCAATTAACACTAGTATAATGAATAATACATAGAAATAATAATATTGTAGTAACATGAAGGGGAGTTACCTGCAGGGTCTTTATTGTATCAAACATATTAATCATTTGTTGCAAAACCACCATATACTAATTACTCGAAACCGACTCCTTTTTACACCAAATGAGAGATCAGAATTTTTCAAATCAACTAAAATATATACATATGTTGAAAAAGTGGTCTTGTCATTACTCAAACTCAGTCTAAAATATGAGGAGCAGATCAGGATAAAAATCTCCGAGTATATTCATCTGACCACAGGGGCGAGGTTGATCGCGTTTAACCAGAACCAACAAAATCGATCTCCCAACAATTCCCAGTCCAAATTCCAACCCTCGAAACAAAGTCGAGCAATTGTAGCTGCGAAAAAAAATTCCAGCCAGTCCCAGCCCCGTTGCCAGCTCTCGCATGCGTTTCAACCCTCTCGTTTCTTGTTGGTTTTCATGCAGCCGAGGATTCTGTGTTTGTGGGGAAGGTGAATGGTCGTTCGCGCGACTTAGAACGTTGGAGGTCCCGGTGGCCAGTGATCAAGATCCGTCGCCGTTGTTTCGATCAGTGCACCGAACCAGGAACGATGCAGGCCGCCTGATCGAGGATCGCGACCCCGAATTGCGAGAGCCATAGGAACGCGGCCGTGGAACGTTCGAGTTTGACATTCTGTGAATCATAGGGTGAGTATCGGCCTTTTTATCCCGCTCGGCAAATTAGGCGAAATTCCGGCGGACGTTGCGTTCAGCGGCAAACAAATCCGAAGACCATGCGAATCGTCGTTGACAATCGGTTTTTTAGCGGAACGACGCACAGTGATCCCAATCGAGGAATTAGCTGTTCATAATGATTTTAGCATTATGTAAAGTACGCCATTGGATTCCCCATGACGTCAACTATATCATTATTAACACTAAACCTCCAGATTTTTTATTTTACAATTATTGAAATAATAAAAATGATTTCATAAGGCATGGTTGTATAAATATCTTTAGTAGTGCAGATATTACAATAGGAGCCGCACAAAGTCTAAATAAAATCAATCTTGTCATTTTTATAAGGGAACATGTGCCAGTTACTTTTAGGGCTCGGTAGGTTAAGTGTTAAGTAAAAAATATATGGTGACAATTAAAAAATCGAGGTGACTTTAATTTTTTATTTAATAAAACGAATTTTCTTAATTTTTCATATTGAATTTTATAGGAACACGATTCCTGATTAATTTTTGTAGCAAACATTTTCTTGTCACAGCACCGGAAATGCCCGAAAATGTGCGATAACGTGTGAATAATGAATGATATTGAATATGTAATATTATTTAAACAAATGGTAATACTTGAAATCTGTCTCCGCAGGTGTATTCCTTATAAAAAGACACAACTTTGCCACGTATACTTAGCTTCTACCTATAGTAGTGTCCAAGATATTCGTGGAAAATGTTTCTTATTCTCAACTTTCACTTCTCGAGGCTGTCAATAAGAAGACGAGTCGTTTTCACGGTGAAAAATGGTGCTTATGAAATGTTTTGGCTACAATTTTTAAAGAGTTCAATTGATCTCATCGATTCCAAAAATGCTGAACATTTACAAAATAATATACATTTGTGTGTACACTGTACACAAAGTAATATACACTGTGCAACGTGCTTTTGAATTAAAGTATGCGAAATTCGAAACGCAGAGTACATAAAATTGTTTTATTTCCAATGGATGAAATTCGGAAGGTGATGAATTAATTTTTACTTGCCTCCTGTTTTGTGGAGTTGCTTCAGACACTGTCGATGTGATAAAAAGATCCACGGTATTTATTTCCAATCAGTAATACTCGGAAGATAATTAATTAATCTTTACCACAATCCTGTTTTGTGGAGTAGCTTCAGACAGCGTTGATTTGACAAAAAGATCCATGGTATTTATTTCCAATTAGTAAAACTCTGAAGGTAACGAATTAGTTTCTACATAGTACGTCTTGTTCTTCTTGAGTCTACCGAGGACTTGGACCTTTTATTTTAGTTAAAAGTTTTCGAGTTTCTCGACTTGTTCCTTATTTGCGATCGTCGATTCGATTTGTCTGTGGGTCTCCGCTCGTTCTTCAGAAAAATTTGAAGAACAGTGAAAGTTCCTCGTAGAAGTTAAATTGAAAACACACAAGACCGGAGTCGCAGACTCTTGAGATGACAACGTTGTACAGAAAAATGGAGCACTTGGGACTGCTTGTTAACGCGTTTTGCAGTTCCGTGTCTCGTATATGGGTCATGGAGCTCTTAAATTGAAAGTTAATAAGTTTCACAAGGTATACAAGTACAAGTAAAATGTGAACCTGGAAAGTTTCTTGAAACTGGTTGAATATCACGATGCAGATACTCGCTTTTATCTTTTTCGAACGTGTTAAGGATGTTTATATCAGGTATATGTTGCAGAGAAAAATGATGCTCTCGAGAATGCTGATTAGCTCTGTACTGTATATGGGTCATGGTGGTTTTTAATTGAAAGTTAACTTGTTATAAGTGGAAGTAAAATTAGCCTGAAAAGTTGTTCGAAACTGGTGTAATCATGGTCACCGTGTTGCTCGAAAATGTGGTCATAGTTCCATCATTGTTAATGATGCTTTCAAGCGGACACGCCTGGTTAACATCTTGAAAACAATGAATTTTCCCAGAAAAAACTAATGGCTTTTAAACGAGTATCTTATTTGAGAGTACGTATATTGCGCAACTTGTAGCAATTCTCTCGTTGCAAAATCTTTATAAATGACTGCTTCTCTCGAAGGAGTTGCTTTTCTAAAGGAGCCGCACGGTAAACACGAGTTGTAAGAGATGGATTGTTTGGGTTAAAAAATTCTATGTGATAAAATATATATTATCTAGAAAGGTACGGTCGTAGAAGTTGAAATCTTTCGTGTTCACCCCCCGTACAACGTTTTTGGAGAAACAACTCTTTCAAGACCTTGCAATTAAAAGATCACTGTAGGTCGTTCGATATATGTACAGTAGGGAACAAAACTGAACCAATAACCACAAGTTTTGTATAAATCGTTATTTATTGCTAGGAATATAGAAGGAATGTAGAATATAGAATTTCTTCTAGGGACCGGTGCAAAACCGAGTCAATCTATTTTTGTTGTCATTGCTAAACGAGGAGACATTAATTATTGAAAAAAATTCTTAAGTTACTTCTAACTATGATAAAAATAATTATAACGTTGATTTTTGGTTATTCTTCTATATTCCTAGCAATAAATAATGATTTATACAAAACTTGTGGTTATTGGTTCAGTTTTGCTCATCACTGTATTTACTTTCAAATAGGGTAGTTGGTCAAAAGAAAAGTCCATCAGTTTCTTCAGAAAAAATGTCTGAAGATCATATTTTTGGTGGTAGTTATCCTCCAGGGAAACAACATCTGGGACAGAGGCTGTTGCCGAGACAATTTTCATGATCTTGCAATAAAAAATCACTGCAAGTCGTGCGAAACATGCACTTTTAAATAAGGTAATTGTTGAAAAGAAAAGTCGGCTAGTTTTGAAAATAAAAATTCGTAAAAGTCACATGTCTTGAGACAGTAATCTCAGCAATTTGTCACGTTTCCTTGAAGGCCACTGCAGCTCGAGTTTAATGGATGCACAAAGTGGCATACTCTATTACTATGCGTGTATTTGAACGGAAGGCATTAAGGGTAGGTGGATAGAGCGGGCGCTCGTCCACGAGAACACTCGAATTAACAAGATCAAATGATCTCCTCGCGACAGTTTGTCATAGTTGCGCGTCGCGCTCCATGAATCGCGAATTACGCTGCTTCAGACAACGATCTCGACCGGCTACCTCGATCATTAAAAGAGGTCGCACACCTTGCGAGAAATCGTCGCGTCGGCGCGAGCGTTAATCGCGGCTCTTCCACACGTTCTCTCCGTGTCTCGCCAACCGTGGGGTAGCCGGTTGCCACTGGTTTCGAGCAGTTCCAACCCGTTGTTCGGTATCTGATGATCATCGCGCGAGTGTTTTCATCGATGAATCCAAGATTTTTCGCGACGTGACTCTCCGCGATTGCGACACCCCGTGACTTCTGATCGTCGGCTGGCGATAACGCGTCGGCTCGCAGTCTGCGAGAACGTTGATAAAACGTAACTACAGCACGTTGTTTCAGGAAACGTAAGAGAACACAAACGGTATGCGTAGAAATATTTGCGGACTATCGATTAATCTATTTGCTTAGCACGCGTGTCGCTGTTTGCAGATTTCTTTCGCAAGACGCTAGAAGAGTTTGGGGGAAGCTAGGGGCCAACTCTCGCGAATTGTTCTCGATTTCTCGCGAGTGGACACTGTGTTGAAAGTCACTCTCAACAAGCTTTAGTCTTCTAAATTCTTCTATCGTGTTGCGAAAGAAGTTAGGGGCGGCAAACCGTGACAGGCGTGCCCGGCAAACGGATTGTTTAGTACCGATTACTGCAAAGGAAATTTAAAAGTCGAAAATGAGAGCCACCCTAAGGTACATTTACGCTAGCTGAAGCTTTGACCTTTCGGATTTCTTAACCCAGAACTCGGCCACGTCAATTGAAATCCGCGATTCCGAGATCCGATCTCCGAGCTGTATACCATAATGTATCGCAATTCCAAATGTTGGCGGGATACCAGCAAAATCTACCACAGCCGCGAGAAGCGCTCCTAGGCCCGAGAGTATTTTCGATTGCCCCTGGGAGCAATGATTCAGAGTGGGCGACGTTAAAATCGGACACGGTAAAATGAGGAGTTACCGGAGTTCTGCGACACGGACACTTATTTGCGTTCGTCGTAGATATGGGTATAATTTAGATCAGGCAGTTCCAACGAGTAGCTCCGGAGCCATTCGAGGCACCTTCCTCGCTTAGGTTCTTCCCCTACTCTTAGACTTCATGGCTATAATGTATAGTACAAGTGGGAAGCTCCCACCACGAGAGCGACGCACGACGCGATGCACACGCATACATTGTAAAGAGGTTCGATGGTGGGGGACCTTGCAGTTGTCGGAGGGGAATAGGTTGGAACTGCCTGATTTAGATAACAAACGTTCCCGTTCCTTTGGAATTGCTCTGAAGAGCAATGGTTCGGGAAGGGGGACATCAAAGTTGTACGAAACAATGGAGAACTCTTTGAGTTCGGCAAAAAAATGGAGGTGGATACAGACATGGAAAACGAGGGCTCTTGGCTCGGGGAATACACGAAATTGCCCCTGAGAGCAACGGTTCAGCGAGTGGACAAAATGGTGACGACAGACGACCATGCAGAGCTCTCTTTTCTTTCGATTGTGGAGGGCTCTTTGGAGACTTGGTTCTATTTTTCCAGATTTTGGAGCTGGAACATGCTTGGCTTATGGTTCATCATCCAGTTGGGGGTAACAATATAGTGTTTATTATAATTGTTATACACAAACTTGAATATGATCGATCAGAAAGAACTGACCAATGTTTCAGAGAATGATACAGCTGATGTGAACACTACATCATCCAGTTGGCTGCGATCATAAAAAGACTCGGGCTAACATTAAAATACTTGTTTTGGTTGATATACGACACATTCTAAAATGACTGATTAGAAAGAACTGACTGTTCAACATTAAAAAAAAAATAAAATTTTGCTGGCAACAATAAAATATGACTTGTATTTGGCGCAAAGCATATTGTTATGTGATTGATTAGGAAGAACTAAGGACTCGATGGCTTTCAAAAATAACGTAGCCGATGGCAACGAACTTCCGAATTAATTGCTCGCAGAGAATGGATCGCCCAACTTGTTCCAAAAACACAAAATCCACCGTGTCCATCTCACCTGTCACGCCCACGCTCATAAATCAATCCCACCCACCAGATCCTCATTAACAATTCCTAAACAACGCCGACGTAGCCTCCGTCAACCGTAAACGCAACAATTAGACTGTCCGCCGCCATCAACGTAACCGTCTTTACACGATATTTATATTATGAGGTAACAGCAGTACATCGAAGATCGTCGAACAACAAACCCGGGATGACTATCGGACGAGAACCAGCTATCGTAGATAAACCGTCACGTGTCCGGCGGATCTGTCAGCACGATAATGATAATACAGATCATCGATCATCGTTAACGCAACCGCGCGATTATTGTGGAGTACATAACGCCGGAACCACACGGTCGCTGAAGATTGCGTTCTCCGAAATTTCCACTTCCAACTGGAAAGCTTCTGCGCGGCAGCTGAAAACTTTTCGGAGCGGTTCGACAGCATTGGCGGGGGTCCAGGCCGGCAGAAGGCAAACGAAAAAGAAGGAAACAAACAAGAAGTAGAAGAAACTGAGAAGTCGTTGCGGTACCCGTAGATTATCTGGTTACCAGCGCGTTCTTGAGATTATCTCGATCAGGAAATGAGGAGAATACGATGGTTAAAGATCGATTGACGAAAAAATAAGGAATTTCGATTTTTGAATTCGCCGAACGCCTCGAACCTCACTCCTTTTGTTTTCAATCGCTATAACATAATCTAAAGAGTCACACCTATATACAATGTTAATAATATTTCTGTAAGTATTGTATAATATACTTATTATAATAAATAAAGTATTTCACATGATAAACATAAAATATTTCCTGCCTATTTGAAAAAAATATTCTATTTCTAATATTAAATAAAGATTGATTTTATAATGAGAAAAAATATTTTATATCTAATATTAAATAAAGATTCATTTTTTAATGAGAAAAAATATTCTTTTTTCACAATAGGAAATAAGTATCTGTTCATTAGGAAAAAATCTTCTATATCTGATATGAGATAAAGATTCATTGTATATTTCGAAAAAAATATTTTTCTCGTAACATGAAATGAATAGTAGTAAATAGGTTTATTTTTTGCCTTCCGGCCTCAAAATGGGGTTACACGTGTTTTGTGAACATGAAATAGATATTTCCTGCATATTAAAAAAGAAATATTTATTACTTGATGTAAAATAAATATTGTACGTATATTTGGATATTAAAAACAGATTGAATCTCTTTTTTAATATCATATGAATGTGTATACAATATTTTGTGCTACCTGGGTGGTAAGTGCTCAAATACTTCCGTGAGTGCTGTATTTACAAGTGACATTTTTTGCAGTCGCACATGTGCAGTTGTGAACGGAACTTTCAAGCTCAGTCGATCTCCATGTCTAAACAGAAGATAAGTGGCCACCAATACCAACGCGCGCGCTGCCACGGGCGCGCAAGTATAGGCAGAATCCATTGTAGTGGTAGCGACAGTTTTTCGCGAATATCTCACAGTCCATGCGAGACTGCCATTGTTGTGCAAAGAAAAAGTAATTAAAACCATTGAGATTTATAACATCGAAATATCGGAGGGGCGATAGCAGGTCTGTTCACCGTCGGCTTGCTTCATTTCCTTCGTTCACTCGGTGCGCAGCGCAGCGTTTCGAGCGTTTGACAGCACTCGCTGAGCGCACCGTGCGCGTCCAGCAGCGCTGATCGACTGCCACCGATCACGAAGACCTTCGGATAACAAACACGCCAGTGTCAGCCGGTGGTAAACAGTCGATCGGCGATCATCGCGCTGCTTAGACGTTCGCGAATAACCGCGCGACCCGTGTCACCTTCGATACAACAGTGCTGCGCTGACCGTGTTTGCGCTGCGCGTGTGTCTGCCAGGTTGCTTGTCAGTTAGCCCAACGACTGCAAGTGTTATTGTTTAGAAGACACGGCTCTTGGTTTCACCATGGGGGCCATTCCGTAGACCTTCGCCGACGAAAACTACCCTGCGCTTTGACGTCGAGATTTTCAGTGACCACGGGGACCAAGGAACGACCACATGATCAAGTACGATAGCTATATTCTATTCAGCATTTTGTTGAATTCTTGTTGGTATCAGTGCGAGGAGTTCGATTGTGATCTTGGCTGGACACCAGGCTTTCATCGGTTTTCGGATATGTTGATCTGATGGGCTTAGTGGGCTTTGATGCTTGTTCACGGAAGATTAAAGTGACTATTTTATGTTGTTTTATGAGAGGAATGAGAGTGTGTCTATTCACGTTTTTAAGAATTTTCTGTTTGAAAATTTGAAGATTTTCTTGGAAGAAAATTGCGTTACTCTGCAGAAATTCATTCTTATAATTTCAGTAGTTGTAAATTGAAGAATACTATGCTCGTCGTTTCGACGAGTTCTGTAGTTCCAGTGTTGAAAGTTGGTTTATTGTGATTCTATAATAATAATAAATAAATAAGAGAGATTAATTATAAATAAGATGAATTCAGGATAGGGGTGGAAGGCGTGACACGAAAGTCTTTAGAAAATGGATGCAACGATTTTGAAATGTTTTTATTTATAACCAGGGAGTGGATTTTTCTTTGTATTGACTCGTAGAAAGAGGACAGATTATATTTTCTTCATTACTGAATAAATTCATGACAGGACTGTGGAGTTTATACATTCAGAGATGAGTGGATGAAATATGAAACAGTGGTCGAAGAACGTGCTTCATAGTTACGAAAATAAAAATTGTTTAAATGTCAACTGGTAGAACTTTTAGGCCGGAAAATTCAACTCGCCGTCTGCTTCATAAAACAAATTCGAACAATTGTAAGTTTGCGTCGAAATTAACAAATCGATCTCTCTTTACTTGCCTGATCAATGTGATCTACTAATATTCTTAGTTTTCTTTACAGAAAATATATATAAAAACCGACAATTATTAATCAGGAATTATTACTTAACTGTAACTTATAAAGACAGTAAATACTCAAGTGAGTCACGGTATATACCATATACGGTGCTCAAACGATTTGTAGTCACCGATTAAATCGATATCGCCGATAAATACAGCAGACCTATTTTCTTTACACCCACAATCTTCAAGGATAAAAGAATACTCGTGGTTACAGCGATAGTCATCGACTGACAATGCGTACAAGTTCAGTATCTAGTCGTCGTTTAAGGTTATTGAAGCGCGGGGCACAGATAATTAATGCAAACACACGGGTCCCTAGCTGCAGCTATGATTCACAGTTGCTGCATTTTTCCGTAGATAGCAGACGTCATGGTACAGTCAAATCTTGACGCAAATCGTCAACCACCGACAAAGATAACTCTCCAAAACGTCGGACTCGTTTTAAAGCTAGATATGCACGTTGCAACAGCGATTTTCATATTTTTATTTCACGATTGCTGATCTCGCAATCGCAGAGATGCTTCTGTACACGCAAATTAATGTATAGCCATTTCACTTTGACTAGAAATTGACAAAACAAATGTGTCTTTCGTTTCATTGATTTCAGATTTTTGTGTCATGGTTTTTTATGGTATATTTCGGAGATGCTTTCATTTAGGAACTTTCAAATCGATGGAGTATACAGGTTGGTCCATTTATCTTGAGACAGTCAATTATTACGGAAACCAGCGGGAATATGAAAAAATGTTTTATATAAAATATTCTTCATATGAAGGGGCACATGTAATGGCGCTATGCACATTTTTCCATAATGGCCCTTTAAGGGTCAGATGAAGGGCAACTTCAATTTTTCAAATGGAAATCCATATTTTTTATTTTATATTCTTATTCTACATCGAAAAATAACAATATTTCGTATAAAACATTTTTTTCCTGAATATCTATTTTTTTCTATCTAATTGACTGTCTCAAGATAAATGGACCGCCCTGTACATGTCATAAATTTTCTACAAGGCCTAGCGCGAAATTAATTTCACTCGCCGACGTGTAATATAAAAATTGGAGTCCTAACCAGGGCTACCATATTTTTCTCTCGCCAGGCCCCTTACCCTTCCGCCTCTCGCCTTGCCGCGCACCGTACCTCGTCTTTGCACTCTTCCCACTAACGCTGGCGACAGCGGCGACACGCTTGCGTACGGTCGCGTCAGCAACTAGTGGGAAGAGTGGGAGGCTCCCAGCAAGCGTGTCGCCGCTGTCGCCAGCGTTAGTGGGAAGAGTGCAAAGACGAGGTACGGTGCACGGCATGGCGAGAGGCGGAAGGGAAAGGGGCCTGGCGAGAGAAAAATATGGTAGCCCTGGTCCTAACACGAAAACTAGCAATCTAATACAACCGTTACCCTTTGTAATGCATTTTCTCACAAAATATTAACAAAGCACAACCACACAAAGTCACAAACTCCTCGGACATGTATGTTGCAATTCGCGTAACGTCGAGCGGAAGATTAATTTGACGTAGTTCGCGTAAAAGCAGAATTATGATATTCGCGTGTATGTAACGAGCAGCGAACGTATTAATTATAATTGGAAGACCATTTCGTGATTAGAGACAAGCGGAGCAGAAATCGAGCAGCGTGACACGTCCCAGACTGCCCGCGATTTGCATAGAACGCGACACGCATAAGTGCGATGCAAATTTTCTGCGACCCTGACGTGCAGCACACGCGGTTTACCTCTCCTCCCCTCGATTTTGCATCCGTTCAGAAAAATCCCACTATGCGAGAACGATCCAAACTTATTCCTCGGAACGTCTTTGTCGCCGAAAGAAGGAATCCAGATACGACACGGTTAGCCGAATGGATTACAAACGGAGAATCGATAAAATTGATTTGTTGGCGATACGGTTCATGCTATCGGTGAACTTTATTCTGTTGCGCAACACGCGGTACATAAAACTTCTTATCGTTATTCGTCCGCGTCTTATCTTTGTCGTCGCTGTATCAGCTATGGAACTTATGCTCCCTTTTGCTCCACGCACAACCGGAAGTTCTTCGGTGCATCGGCAATCTTCTCGTCGTTTGAATTTCACGGGAATTTGCCCGATTCTTCGGGATGCACAATGGAAGTGGAAGATAGAGAACAAAGTGAAAAGTTGCAAGAGATACGAGAACGAGGAACGAAACACAATGCAGAGTTGAAATGTTTTTCTGGCGAAGGAAATATGTTGATTAATGAATGGGGATGAGATTGTTGGCAACAGAGTGATACGGTTGAGCGACCCATATACATTTGTACAATATGGTAATGAGGGTAAGATGCGTTTGCGAAGTTGAAGAACGCTCGAGTTCTTCTTGAAATTCTGGAAGTGCAGGATTTACCTCGTTTTCTATAATCCCTGTGTTGAATTAGAAATGTTCGTGGAGTAGAAATATACGAGATAGTAAAACTGCGATATTTCCAACTTACTGAATGTAAGGATAAGTTGCAAGGAAAAGCGGATAACCAAATGTTAACGACCGACGTGTTCGTCGCGGGCGCTTGTAATTTTACAATTCTTCTGGTATTTATGATTCTGTTTTTCTATAAAAACTATATATGGGGTTGTCTGTTAATGTACACACACACACATACATACACCATCCGTACTTCAACTCTACAGGGTGTCCCAAAATTCCTTCAACAGCCGGAAATGGGAGTATCCTGACGTCATTTGAAGCAACATTTTCCTTTGCAAAAATGTTATCCGCGGCTTTGTTTAGGAGTTATTAACGAAAAACACGGACCAATCAGAGTGCGACCTAGACGCGAGTTGGCACAGTCTAATCGGCGCGCCAACTGTCTATTGGCTGGCTGTGCCAATTCACGTCTAGGTCGCGCTCTGATTGGTCCGTGTTTTTCGTTAATAACTCCTAAACAAAGCCGCGGATAACATTTTTGCAAAGGAAAATGTTGCTTCAAATGACGTCAGGTACTTCTCATTTCCGGCTGTTGAAGGAATTTTGGGACACCCTGTATATGAAAGTATTAAAGAACAAGCTAAATTTTTATTCTCGTAAATAGTGCAGAATTGATTTTATATGTGTCATAGTCGTAGAGAATCGTATTTTAATAAAACCGCGAGAAGAGTTGAGAAACACTATTGTATTAATATTATTTTCAATTTATTGAAAGTATTGAAATAAACTTTTATTCTTGCAAATAGTGTAGAAAAGAAGATTTAGATATTACAATTTAATGGAGTTTAGTAGAACAATGTATAGTGTATAATTTTCACAATATAATTTTTTTTTGATTGTTGAATTTAGTAAAGTTTGGTAGAATGCACTGAGTTTGTCCATTAACATGGAAGTCCTCGACGATAACAAAGAATAAGCCAAGACTGAAGAGTACGCTAATTGCGATTGCATTGCATCCTTATGCATATTTACGTTTCTAAGGAATTACTGATGAGACCGGAAATTGTTCAGAAGTTACCTCGATAAACGACGTTACCCAGCAGAGAAAACAATTAAGTGCTCGGCAGATCTTCACAAGAATATTCCTCTTGGATTTTCTCTGGCGATATTCAGTGTAAAGTTAGACGGAAGAAACTGTAGCTTTCGAATGTCGAACAATTGTTCAATTATACCAGAGTAGATAATGCCTAAACCTCGGACGCTATTACAAGCTGATAAGAGTAGCCGTGCATCAAGTTATTTCCTTTGCGACTAAATCTAATTACACTTCGTTTGCTCGAGTTGAGAGATCATTTGATAACGAATACGATTACACCTGACTGCAGTCGCGATTTAGCCACTCGATGCAAAAATGCTGCGAGTCGGAACGGTTCAATGTTGGACAATGAGGAATTTAGTAAAAGTTCTACAAAACGCGATAGTAGTCGAAAGATGTCGCGTTTGTGTCATGTAGGCCACGCTAAGATTACATTATATCTAATTATTTTATTTAATGGCGATTAGAATAAACACAAACGATTTATTTATTTGTAAGTTGGAACGAAAGTCCGTAGCGTTTTTAAATCAAAATTTGAAGATAAAATTAAGATATTTGTTCATAGGTTCATTGAATAACATGATAAAAGAATGGCAAAAAGTAGTACAATGGAAGAGAATGGAAAATATGTTATTGAACAAATGTATGTGTAAGTCTTTGAGTTTTAGTTTAAAAACGCTACGAACGTTTTAGTAAATAGTACATAATTATTTTACATATATCGTTCATTCAGAAGAAAATTGACACAAGTGGAAAAAAGAAAAGTTTACAAGACAGCCATTCGAAAATTATCTAAAATTGCCATTTTTTTATTGTATATAACCAACATAGGAATGTAAAATAATTTGTTGTTACTTAGATACTGGGTAAATATGTATATTTATTATAATACTAGTTTTAAAAATATATTTCCAGTTGTGTCACTTTTCTTATGAATGATCGATATATGAACTATTATAGTATTCTAATTGTCTACATTGGGCAATTAATTTTTAATGCATCAGCTATGCAGTATTCAATTGCATTCTATAAAAAAATCTCTCTAATTCACGAGATAAATTATTTCCATTTTGCTGTCGTTTCATGTATCCTATAATGACCATACTCCGCATAAAAATCGTAATGACCCATCATTAGCAGATGGCCAGATTTTATGCGGAATTTTCTCCAAACAAGCATGATCAGCCAGGAAAATCCGGGAACTGGTTATAATATCCATAGACATGTAGACACGAAGAAGCATGAGCATACTTGATCCCGAATAATGATCGCCGCGGGCTGTTCTCGTGCGACACAGAAATTTTCAACGGATTCATGGATCATTACGAAACCGGCTGCCTCGCGCGCATGGAAACAATTGATCCATCGATTAATCCCGCCATGAATCACGCGCCGCAATTACGCGCGCGTTGATAAGTATGCTAATGCGATTCCGTGGTCGCAGCTGACTGAGAGCTGGCACGACTCTTACCATATCCAGACCCTGGGAAATCATTCTTCTAGGCGTTCTCGATCGAACACGCAAAGGAGATTAGCGTGGTCGCGGCCGTGAAGCATAATCCAGAGCATCCGAGAACCTAATCAACTGGAGGATCGATGGATCCTCCTTGACAAGTGAACACCGGAAGCGTGTCGAGGTCAGCTCGATTCCGCGGGGTTCGCGAAACTTGATCCACCGGCAAAAATTTAATTGACGATTGAATTTCTAGTTAATTGCGCTCAATCATTACACGCGCCGGTGATTACCAAAGACAAAATTTCGAGCAATTCATCTCTGGGTTTATTACGGAGATTGATTTTTATTGTAATTATCTCTGGAAAATGTGAAATTGCAAGCAGGCGGAGCCAGAAATTCTTTTCTCGTTTTAGTGATTTTAATGGGCGGTAACTGATACGTTAATATTCAAGCAAAAATACTTTTATTATAAATCTGCAATTTAACGATTGCATACAATTATAGTGTACAATTACACGAAGCTTCAATGCGATGGATAAAAGATTTTGATCTGAAATAATGTTATTAGTAATAACTGCGGATGTTCATGCACGTGAAATATCCAAAAAGCATATGTAAATATGCACGAAAAATATGATCAGAACTAATACAAAGAGATATTTATCAGTTACGTTTTAGCTAACAATTTATTTATACGGAAACACCATAATTTGCGTACCTATTTAGAGAAATAAAATAAAGATTGTGAATTAAGGATTTTACTGTTTTCGGATATTAAGAGACAAGAATAGTCTAGCTTCTTCAGTTTTATCAAAATACAACATCAAAATATAGTAGAATTACATAATAAATGAAATACGTAATATACATATACAGGGTGGTCCATTTATCTTGAGACAGTCAATTATTACGGAAACCAGCAGGAATATGGAAAAATGTTTTACATAAAATATTCTTCATATGAAGGGGCACATTTTTCAATACGAAATATTATTTATCGATGTAGAATAAGAATATAAAATAAAAAATATGTATTTCCATTTGAAAAAATGAAGTTGCTCTTCATCTGAGCCTTAAAGGGCCATTATGGAAAAATGTGCACAGCGCCATTACATGTGCCCCTTCATATGAAGAATATTTTATACAAAATATTTTTTCATATTCCTGCTGGTTTCCGTAATAATTGACTGTTTCAAGATAAATGAACCACCCTGTATGTATGTGCATATGCACATGGTAGAAAACATGCAATATACAAAATAATATTTGCATATCGAAATACGTATTTACATAAACATCCGCAGTCTAATTATGTATTACTGATTGATTGTGAGAGCCACGAATTTAATCACCCACTAATTTCTGTTATAAGTGTATAAAATCTACAGTCTACATATAATGATGAATAACAACCACTTTAAATCAGACAAATAATTCTGATTCTACTTGTTTCATTTCAGTTGCAGCATTTACGATCTCTGATTTTTAACAATCGTCTGATAGCGCCTCTGCGCCTGGTATAAATATCATTTTGCAGGAGTCTTGTGCAAACATATTCTCGATGAATTATCGAAACCGATAAATCATCAAAAACCGATAAAGCCTTGGTATCGCCGAGTAAACCAATAAATCACCAATCTCCGACGATTAATCTTTATAATCGTTAATCGACCGATTACCAAGATAAAAATTTGAACTCGACCCGACGCGACCCAACACGGCCAATTTGAAAATCGCGGATTCCAGCACCGTGGGGAACGATTTGCGTAACCGGTTGCGAAATTCCACTCGCGGCTCGCCAACGCGAGAATAATTCCGTCGCTGGCGTCCGCTTTTCCTCGAGAATGTCGTTTGCGAAATTATGTTAAGTAACCTAAAGCTAGCTAGATAGTCCTGCAGCGGCCGATTACGGTTAACTCGCCGATCTTCCGTCCTCGTGGAAACCTCGCAGATCTTCGCCATCAGCCGCTTCCGCGCCGCGAAACTGTCCCTCCTAAACGGAACGAACGAGATTTTTCGAGTTGGAAACAGTCATCGATCATCGTTGGACGCTATGCAACGAGAGACTAATACCGCAATGGAACACGGGGACGCGCAGTCGTCGTTTCATTCATTATACTTTTACGTTTCAATTAGCAGCGCCGCGCGCTGCGTCGATGTCCGAGGGGCAGTCGCTCGAACTGCAAAAAATTCAGTGACACAAGGACTTTTTCATTGCACATTGTTGTCGCTCGTTAGACCACGTTGGCTGACCTCCGACATCGTTGATGTCGAATTTCGCTCGTGGAAATTCGCTGGTTCGTCTGAACTTGCGTGCACCCGGATACAGTTATGGAAGAGAAGGAGAGTTTCCCATTTGGTTGCTTTGAACAGAAGAGTTTAGGGTCCCAGAATACTCCCGACTAGACTCAGGATTATGCAAAATGAATACAAGATTCTTTCTGCCTACAATACTCTTGGAGCAATAAGTTGGAAGTAATACATAACATTGAAAATAATATAACAATTTTCTTCCTGCCTAAATACTCTCAAAAAGTTGGAAATAGTATACAGTCAAACCTGTTCTTATGCGATAGATGGGGACCACAGAAAAAAACCGCACAAAAAAAATATTCACAAACTTCATAAATAGCTATAACAAATAATTTTTAACAACCTATTATTAAATAAAATTTTTTTTATGCGGTGGAGAGGGACCGCATAAAAAAAGTCTCACTTAGAAAATATGTCAAAGCTTTACGAAATAGCGAGAAAGTGCTTTCTCTCAGGATTTGTAGAAACATTCTACGTAAAAGGTGGGAATAATGCTACGCATAATCCCTTAAGTCGGGGATCTTTTAACCTTCGCAAGGTAATGTGGGGTCTCAGAGACCCCAGCTTCAGACTTTTGAAAAGAAGTTTTATATGAATAAAATTAAATCTGTTTGTTTACTTTTTAGTCTGTGTTATAATTTATCCCAAATTGATTAAAAACGAGGCTGTTTATGAAATTCATTTGTCAGGGTCTAGGAGACCCCACCTTACTATTTATGTGTTATTAGACCTTACCATGCGAGGGTTAATCGTCTTCTAAGGTTATTGAAACGTGAATTATTAAATCTCGGTCTGGATGCAAATAAATGAGATCACCGAGTGAATAACAGGTTTCTCACAAGGATACGGCTGTCACCGTTGTTCGTCGCAAAAAAAAAAACATTATTGTCCGCATCTTTTCGTATCGGCGGACGCCCGGTGACCTCCGACAATTAAACAATTATCGTCTGTCTTCCCCTCACTTATTACACCAGGCTGCACTTCGTGGACAGCTAACAAGCGGACCGTTCATTATGTAAAACCGCGCACGTAGGGAGCACACGGATAATCATAGCCGGTTAATTATCCAATTGACGGCTGGTAATCATCGGCCGAGTCTGTTCGACGTAATATCACGGTCTTGACATTCCAACGATAAGACCTTCGTTCACTGTTTTTGTTTGTATAACACCTGGATTTCTTAACAAAACAGTTTCCCGTTGCTGAAGTATGCTAAACGTTAAACATGTGCCGAGGTACCTCCGCTTCCGCACACGCTACACCGTGTAAATATTTTTTTGCAAAAAAATTAATTCGAGCTCGTGAAAGCTGAGTTTTCAGGCTTTAAAATCAGCCTAAGGAGGTAGCCGTACTATTTTTATTCGCGGAGCTACGACAATCTGAATATCGACAACCCAGTGAGTGTGTATATTCCACAATGAATGCCATGCGCATGCATCAGATAAGAAAATGCTGGTTAAATAATCTGCCGCATTTACAATCAGCTAAACTCCCAGATAAAAAGCATAAATATCCAATTACCTTTGGTTGGTGAAAAATGGGCTCGACACGGTTCTGTTTGCGCGGAAATTAATTTATCAGCTCACGAAATCGTTGCAATATCGACTGGAAGATCACTGAGTGCGAGAGAGAACAAAGCCAACATTTTGCAAGTTCGAAGACTGTCGTCCGGATCGAGGAACCGGTCTCTGTCGTATTCGCGTACGATTCGCTCGTAAATTGATCGAGCTTCCGAAGTTTTTCGAGTGAGATCGTCACGAGCTACAGCTCTCGCGGAGCTTTGTTCGCATCTGTGGCGCACACCTCGCGAATCTAGCACCAATAATTCGCTCGTCGATCACACGTGGCGATATAAATCGCGGCCTCTCGCGTCGATCCGCGCTCGAAACGATTATAAATTAGCTTTGAATTCGACGGAACGCCGCGCGTTGTTCAGCTCCCTTGCTAATTGTTTCCTCGTTAGCGGCGTCAACTCGGCTATAAGCGTTTCTTTGTGCCTGCGGATGTCGCACGGTTCCACGTCGCCCCGTTGTTCCGCGATAATCGTCCGCCCGTTTCGCGTATCTCGAGAAATACGACAAAAAAACCCTCGAAGATTTTCCCGAGCAGCTCCAGACGGAGTTGACTCTCATCAGAACGGTTTGCTACCTCGAGACGAATCGAACGATTCGATTGCACTCGACGACGCGACATGGCGAGCATGAGTCGCGGGAACCTGGTCGAGCTGGGTGACACCTCGTGAGTATGCTTTTTTTGAGCTCCTTTCTTGTAGCCTCTTTTCGGAATCTATTTCAATATCTCACCTGTTTGAACTGCTCCTCAATCGTAAACACAACCCTCCCTACAATATTAATTTTTTTCTAAGCGTACGAGACATTAAAACGTTAATGTTTATTTTTAACTTTCTCAAAAAATGTAAGATCAGAATTTAGCGCTTACCGTTATATTACATAATTCCACTTTATACATATTACATATTACGTTATATACTTCTCTAATTTTTTGTAAAGTGTTATTTCTATGTATGCTATATAAACCAAACTAGGATTATGGCATCAATAAATAAATAATTAATTAATTAATTATTTCAATATCTGAATCCTTTTTACATATAATATTATGTCTTTCTGGGAGGTCCAAGTGTTTTTTTGGGATCAACGAATTGGGCTCCTGGTTTGGAATCTAAATCCTTTTATTAATACGACTCGGTTCTGGAATATATAGCTTCTTTTTGAAACATAGTTCCTCTGTTGGCAATGTTCCCTTCGAAATATAATTATATAACTAATATAATCTCGTTTATAAAATATCTGATTTAATTCGGAAATATTTGGTTTCTTTTTTTGAATCTATGTAGTTCGTTCTTCAGTATTGTTTCGGTTCAGCAGTGAGAATAAAAAGGCCACTAGAGCCACATTATAGCGTTCGCAAGCTCTAGACAGTCTTATAATTAAACACTACGCGCACTTTGTTGCAATTTACTATCCTTGTTATTTACAATGTGGTACTAAATCGTTTCCAGCGAGCTCTCTTCTCCTGTTCGTCGTTTTGTTTGCTGTTAATCCTGTTCTCGACGACCCCTAACATTTTGCGGTTCGAAGCATTGCCGATAGATTCTAAAACCAGCAGAAACGTCATGTATAGTTTCATGCGTGTTGTAATCTCTTCATGCCTGAAGTGAAATATCAATATACTAGAGGTGTGCGAGATCCCGGAACACGCGTATCAGGTCGGGACGGGATTCCGAAAATGTTCGGATTTTCTGAGATTATTCGAGATTCCCGGGAGTGTTCGGGTTTCCCTTGAATTTTTTCGGGACTTCTGATACTGTACGAAGTCTTTTAATATTGTTTTTTAGTAAAATCCCGAACATTTTCGGGAAACCCGAACATTCTCAGGAATCCCGAAAGGTTCAAGATCTCGTCCCGATCTCGAAAATCGTTCCCGTTCCCGTCCCAATCCGATCTCGCACACCACTACAATACAGGGTGTCCCAAAATTCCTTCAACAGCCGGAAATGGGAGGTTTCTGACGTCATTTGAAGCGACATTTTCCTTACCAAAAATGTTATCCGCGGCTTTGTTTAGGAGTTATTAATGAAAAACACGGGACCAATCAGAGCGCGACCTAGACGCGAGTTGGCACAGTCGGCCAATGGACAGTTGGCGCGCCGGGCCGACTGTGCCAACTCGCGTCTAGGTCGCGCTCTGATTGGTCCGTGTTTTGCGTTAATAACTCCTAAACAAAGCCGCGGATAACATTTTTGCAAAGGAAAATGTGGCTTCAAATGATCTCAGGAACCTCCCATTTCCGAATGTTGAAGGAATTTTGGGACACCCTGTATACCCTAAGATGATGCTGGGCTAGGAGTGTCATCCCATCCGGTTTTCCCCGGATTTGTCCTACTTTTCAACCGACTTCGAAAAAGGAGAAGGTTACAATTCGATCTATATCGGGATGAAATTTCCACTATAATCCATTAAAAAATTATTCCTATCTACTGATAATTATCGTAATAAATATAAAGATCTTGCCCGAAACTTTTCTTTATGGCATCATATCTAACTTAAAAAGTAGTTAAAAGTGTCCAGATTTCGGACGGAAAAGTTCGGGGTTTTTATAGTTAGACCTGGGTTCGCGTTTTTACAGTTAGCAATCCTATCCTGGGCCCCTAAAACGTTGATAGGTCGGGTTCTTACACTTTGAAAGTCCTAGGACATTACCACTGGAACCTTCGAAAGTCTCTAAACTGGCATGTCCCGAATTGTTCGTAAACGCGCAACCTGACCATGGACTTCAAGACACTCGGAGTCCTCTGGAACATCGTTAGACTCGCCTATCAAAGTGGCGAGCCAGTCTAACAGCTAAACGGGTCCGGGGGCGACGGTAGTTAACGCGGCGGCCACACGCGGCTCGAACAAAGCGCTTCCTGCCGAGGAAGTTTAATTATAATAAAATCGCGTGCGCGTCGCCGCGCCGGGCGATCGCGAACGGCCGTGCCGCGAATTATCTCGTGATCCCACGCGCGTTGCATCGCGTCGCCTCTTTCTCGCGCGAAAGACGACGATTCGAGGAAGTCGTTTACGTTATCAGCCGAGTTCGGCCGGAATCGCAGATTCCTCGAGATTTCGCGATCACTGCGAATAAAGTCCGCGACGCGGCAACAGCCAAGCGAAAGAAATCGCGGGAGAGGCCGCGATAGGACCCCGCCGCAGGGACGGAGAGAGAAAACACCCGCCAAGAGAAGAACGATAAACAAAAAAAGGAAAAATCGTTGAAACCTGTGAAAGTTGATCGTACCGAGACGGGCTGTTCCGGCGGTATTGAATTCTGCGCTTTTCGAGAACCAGACCTGTGTCACCTTTTCAATTCGCCACGTTTCACCTGCTCGTTCGATTTATTTTTTAGACCGTGGATGCAGCCGGGTATTGGAGGCGGAGGTGGCGCGGCCCACGCAGGTGGGACAGGTGACGACGAGGCTCCGAAAGATCCCGGGGTTCGGATCACCCATCAGTCTTACACCGAGAAAGATTACGAAGGTACCGATGTTTCTTGAGCTTGCTTCGTTCCGGCAAATCGATCGGCTATCGAACCGCTCCGACGAAACTGCAACACTCGCTTTCCGTGCAACGCGATCAGAAGATTCTTTAAAATGACTGTATGCCTACTAGGGTGGCTTTTATTTACTTTTGCCGAACATTTCTCGCAAAATTTCCTTTACCGCACCCCCAGGTTTGCTCCAGATAATTAAAACAATAGCTGTGCAAAGTTTGTGCTCGGTCAGATAAATGGAAAACGTGCCCCGTAGCTCTTAAACATTAAAATAGTTAATTTAATGCTCATAAAATCGTTTTTCCCGAATATCTTCTACTTATTTACCGCATCGAAAAATATGTTGGACAAAGACTAATAGGGATCTGGACAGGCTGCGCCTTTTATGTTCTATTACTTTTTTTCGTAAAAGAAACGGTTGTTTTTTAATTATTCGGAACAAACCTAGGGGTAAAAGTAAGAGAATTTCGAAAGTCGAAAATAAGAGCCACCCTAGTACTCACTGATGCTGGAAGAAAGGCTAGTGGTACGGCACAGGGGAAAGAGAGTGCGGATTTTCATTCAAAATACAAATTTTCTACATTGCAAAATGCAGGAAGTTGGAAGTTGTATTACATTGTATGTATTATGAAAAGTACGCGCCGTCTCACTAGTCTCCCTCCCAGCAACTGTCAATATGTATCTTCTGCGGCAGTAAATATGCAGCCTCTTACACAATTTGTCCTACATTTATTGCACATTTACTGCCACATAAAGTACATATGTACAGTCTTTTTAAACAAAAATTTTTTATAGTGTTGTACGTGAGTCTACCGTACTCGCTTAATTATCTAATCGGATCCGCGCGGAAGCGTCACACCATCTCGGCAGTCTAGACACGGTATACTCAGAACATTTTTTTCTTTTTTTTTTTTTCGAGAAAATGAAAGCTACGAGAAAGAAGGTTTTGCTGGGGCTTTGTCGCGCGAACCTCAAAGAGTACGAGGATATTTCTGCGTTCTTTTTATTTTACATAATGGCGACGCGGCCGCAGCGGCATGGCGCAGAGGAGTGTCGTGTTCTCCGGCTAATCTCTTTGCACTTGTGTGCATAACTTTCTCGTTTCCTATTCAATTTGCTTGAAATTTCGAGTGGACAGTCTGTTATGTGTACTCTGAAGAAGTACATAACATTTTCGTGATACATTAAGAACTTTTTCCGAGAGTCAAAATATTTCTGAATGGGCCCGAGTATTTCTTTCGAGACAATGTCCACAGTTTTAATCGAATGTAATATCAGTAGATTGTGGATTTCTACGTACAATACAAATTTTGCTACATTTATTTCAAGTACGGTAGATACTTGATTAGCCGGCTTGATCGGAACGACCAACAGCCCGGATAAATCAAGTCCCGATGGATGATCAAGACCCGAGGGAAATAATTAAAATGTACATTTCGTTCCAAAACAAATTTTTTATTTTTGAAAATTCATTTTCCTTCATAATATAATCATATTTCAACGCATATTTGTTTATAATCGGGATCCGGTTAATCGAGGTCCTACTGTAAATTCGTAACACCCGGAGTCTATTAATGAGAAATGTGAAAGTTCTGCACTGTGAAGAGAAGTCGAAGGAACGTTCTTTCTGACAAATTTTCTTTCGTTCGTTTCTTCGTTCTCTCGTTCTTTCTGACGTAATTTCTGTTTTGTTAAACAGGACGACCGTCTATGTTATCAACACATTCCTGAAAATTTTCTGATTGAAATGACACCAAACACGATACAATTATGATTGAATATCCGAACCGATGATAGAGTACAATCTAAAGTCTAAAGCGAAGTACATACATACAGGGTACAAATTATAAAGCGTTACAGACGAATATCTCTAAAAATATTGATTATTGATTATACGCAAAAATATTTCAGATGAAAGTTGTTCAGTACCGAGGAGGACATCATGTGCTGTTACTTTTATTTTTTCCGGTGGACACTCCAAGGTGAGGTGAAGGTCAACTTTCTTTTTTTAAATGTAATGTCCTATTTTTTATACCATAGATCGATACAGTATCAAATTCTGAGTATAAAAGTGTTGACCTTCATATGTGCTGAACCTAATAGTTAACGAGATATTATCCAAAGAAGAATGACATTTTCCTCGATAATATCTCGTTGACTATTAGATTTAGGACATATGAAGGTCAATACATTTTTACTCAGAATTCGATAGTCTATCGATTCATGATACAGAAAGTAGGTCTTTCCATTAAAAAAAATTAAGGTGACCTTCTCCTCACCTTGAAGTGTCCATCGGGAAAAATAAAAATCCCACCACATGATGTCCCCCTCGGTACTGAACAAATTTCATCTGAAACATTTTTGCGTTTGATCAATATTTTTGGAGATATTCGTCTGTAACGCTTGATAATTTCCACCCTGTATTACACGATTAGTATAAATCAGTAACAATTTAATCTATCACTGTAACTATGTAACTATTCTATTAACAATTCGTTTCAGTGATCGGTTCGGATAATGGAGGTCCTACTGAATCGTGGATTAAACAAATAAATGTGCTCCGAATTACGCTATATTTGGGCTTATATCAATCAGAAATATGTCGATAGTATTTCTTTGTGGATTCAGACAATACATATAGAATTCAGGTTTTACTTTATTTGCACGTTCTTCAAGGTTCGCCCGACGAGGTCCAATTTCCTGTGACTCTCTCTCGAGAAAAATTGAAGCTACTTTTACGCCGTCTGGCCTAACCCCTTAATGCTTGTGCGCGTGTAGGTCAATCGGATGGGAACACGGATCGGGCTTCAATGTTTGCTCACAGAAGGCAGACGGTCGGTCCGCACCGCGCCGGTGCTTCGAAAATCATTATTCCGTCGAAGTCGCGATGATTCTCGTCTCGGCCGAGCTGGTTCCGAGGTCACCTGTCCCGCCGCGATCTTGAAAACCGCCCAGCGAAGCGAATCGATTCCACCTGAGCACCAGGTAGATCGGAAAGTGATCTCAATGCACGTCGGTTACCTTCGCTCGAACTCTGAAGAGAGACCCTTGAAAATCTACAGTGGTCGTCCATAGCATTCGCACACCCCTTAAAAAGGAATAACTTCTTTGAAACTGTATCAAACGACTCGAATTTTTCTGAATTCGCGATTTCTATCGGTAGCAATTTTTTAAAAATTTGTTTACACAACATTTAGTCAACTGACTCTTCTAATATCAGAAAGAACTTGAAAAGGTTTGGTCGAATTCTGAAGAAGTTACTCTTTTGTAACACTTTAAGAGTGCCACGACTCTCAACATTGAAAGACTCATTTGTCCAGGCTTGTAAATGAATTTCTGCATTAATGTATCGCCTGTAGCAGATTTAGTTAGAACGTACAAAATGCTAGAAGGGTGAAAGAATATTGTCGTTATCATACATCTTCTCATTTCATTGATCTGGGACTGCGGATTTTATGGACTCTTGACGGAAATCGGTAGATGAAATGTAGAACGTAAGACAGATTAAAAGGATTCTAAACTTATTAGATTTATTCGAGCGACAAACAAATTTTTATTTCGCTGTTGTCTCTCCTGTTAAAATCCGCAGTCTGTTCGTCATCTTGTCAGCAAAGCGTCAAAGGGTGTGCGAATATTGTTCACCACTGTTCACGTTTGTTGCCGCATCTCGGTTGCCAATTCTCGCGACCGAGGTGTTAACGAGATTTTGCCCTGTAATATCTGCGAATAATTACGATGTACGAAACGAGCACCGCAATCGCTCAACGTCCTGTTTGACGATCAAACACCGGAAAACGCCCGCCTAGAGTTCTAGATTAACGGCCGGAAAATCGTGGCTTAGCGATCCGCCGTGAAAGGATTCCTATTATCGAGGATCGTAGGAACCGATGGAACTTTGAGTCACTCACGCGAGCCCTCTTTCATCTGCTTCCAGGTCACAGGGCGCACACCGTGTACGTGGGCGTGCATCTGCCTGGCGAGAGGAGACACCGTCGTCATCACAAGCATCATCATTCCCAGCGACAGTCGTACAACGCCGATAAGGAGAATGTCGACGAGAGGCCCGGTAAGTTCTTCTCCGACTACCGGTCTTCAACATTTTGATCTGTCCTCTTTGTAGTCTTCGACGTTCTGATCAGTTTCCTTTGTAACCTTCATCATCTGTCTTCATACTTTACTTCTTGGTCCTCCGTGTGATCACTTTTCCTTCGACCTTTGCTCCTACGTCTTTTCATGTCTTCCTCTTCTTTCCATTGATTTTCTTAAAAGTTTAGGTTGTTGTTGCTTGTGTGCATTGATCCTCCATCTTCATTATAGTCTCCATCACTGTTCCTCGGATTTTCCTCGTGGTCTGCTTCCTCGATTTTCTTTCTATTCTCTTCGTTGACCTGCCGGCATTATTTTAATCACACGTCCTCTTTCATTCATAGTTCTTTTCATGTCTTCCTCTTCTTTCCATTGATTTTCTTAAAAGTTTAGGTTGTTGTTGCTTGTGTGCTTTGTTCCTCCATCTTCATTATAGTCTCCATCACTGTTCCTCGGATTTTCCTCATAGTCTGCTTCCTCGATTTTCTTTCTATTCTCTTCGTTGACCTTCCGGCATCATTTTAATCACACGTCCTATTTCGTTCGTAGTTCTTTTTATGTCTTCCTCTTCTTTCCATTGATTTTCTTAAAAGGTTTGGTTGTTGTTGCTTGTGTGCTTTGTTCCTCCATCTTCATTATAGTCTCCATCACTGTTCCTCGGATTTTCCTCGTGGTCTGCTTCCTCGATTTTCTTTCTATTCTCTTCGTTGACCTCCCGGCATCATTTTAATCACACGTCCTATTTCATTCGTAGTTCTTTTCATGTCTTCCTCTTCTTTCCATTGATTTTCTTAAAAGGTTTGGTTGTTGTTGCTTGTGTGCATTGATCCTCCATCTTCATTATAGTCTCCATCACTGTTCCTCGGATTTTCCTCATGATCTGCTTCCTCGATTTTCTTTCTATTCTCTTCGTTGACCTTCCGGCATCATTTTAATCACACGTCCTATTTCGTTCGTAGTTCTTTTCATGTCTTCCTCTTCTTTCCATTGATTTTCTTAAAAGTTTAGGTTGTTGTTGCTTGTGTGCATTGATCCTCCATCTTCATTATAGTCTCCATCACTGTTCCTCGAATTTTCCTCATGATCTGCTTCCTCGATTTTCTTTCTATTCTCTTCGTTGACCTGCCGGCATCATTTTAATCACACGTCCTATTTCGTTCGTAGTTCTTTTCATGTCTTCCTCTTCTTTCCATTGATTTTCTTCAAAGTTTAGGTTATTGTTGCTTGTGTGCATTGATCCTCCATCTTCATTATAGTCTCCATCACTGTTCCTCGGATTTTCCTCGTGGTCTACTTCCTCGATTTTCTTTCTATTATCTCCGTTGACCTTCCGGCATCATTTTAATCACACGTCCTATTTCGTTCGTAGTTCTTTTCATGTCTTCCTCTTCTTTCCATTGATTTTCTTCAAAGTTTAGGTTATTGTTGCTTGTGTGTATTGATCCTCCATCTTCATTATAGTCTCCATCACTGTTCCTCGGATTTTCCTCGTGGTCTGCTTCCTCGATTTTCTTTCTATTCTCTTCGTTGACCTTCCGGCATCATTTTAATCACACGTCCTATTTCGTTCGTAGTTCTTTTCATGTCTTCCTCTTCTTTCCATTGATTTTCTTCAAAGTTTAAGTTGTTGTTGCTTGTGTGCATTGATCCTCCATCTTCATTATAGTCTCCATCACTGTTCCTCGGATTTTCCTCGTGGTCTACTTCCTCGATTTTCTTTCTATTCTCTTCGTTGACCTTCCCGCATCATTTTAATCACACGTCCTATTTCGTTCATAGTTCTTTTCATGTCTTCCTCTTCTTTCCATTGATTTTCTTTAAAGTTTAGGTTGTTGTTGCTTGTGTGCATTGATCCTCCATCTTCATTATAGTCTCCATCACTGTTCCTCGGATTTTCCTCGTGGTCTGCTTCCTCGATTTTCTTTCTATTCTCTTCGTTGACCTTCCGGCATCATTTTAATCACACGTCCTATTTCGTTCATAGTTCTTTTCATGTCTTCCTCTTCTTTCCATTGATTTTCTTTAAAGTTCAGGTTGTTGTTGCTTGTGTGCTTTGTTCCTCCATCTTCATTATAGCCATCGGTCTTCTTTGCAGTCTTGATCACTGTTCCTCGGATTTTCCCTTCTTTCTCGTCTTCA
Source organism: Lasioglossum calceatum (assembly GCA_963966675.1). Lineage (NCBI taxonomy): Eukaryota > Metazoa > Arthropoda > Insecta > Hymenoptera > Halictidae > Lasioglossum > Lasioglossum calceatum. The sequence goes on from OZ016541.1 coordinate 4,279,756, forward strand.
TGGTTCTCGATGACTTTTCTTACTACAGTTCATCGGCCTCCACCATCGAAGTCCACCAGATTTCGCCTTATTTCATTCAGATTTTATACGTTTTCCTTTTTTGTTTCTTGGTTCGATTAGTTATTAGTTGCTTGTATTTTGTTCTTCGATCTTCCTCATCCAATCTAGAAGAAATTTCTCTCCATTCCAGTTATTGATTTTCTTCGCAGCCCTATTTTTCTTCCTCTTTTGTGCTCCACGTTCTTCATATCTTTGATAATATTTTACCCTACCTCGATTTTCCGTATAGTCCTCGTGATGTGTCCTCCTGATTCGCTATTCTTTCGATTTTCTCGATTCTTCCATATTGAGTTTCTCTTGACGGTCCCCACGATTTTTTCTCCTGCTTCGTTCGATCTTCCATACCGCTAGAGACATTGCTTCTAGCCCCTTGGTCCTCCCCCATCGTCTCGCAACCCTTCATTCTTTAGGATCCCTTATCGAACTCAGCCCTCCACTTCTTGCTTCGAAAGGGTCGCATTTTTCATCCAGCTGAGGTTCTGCTTCTACAGTCCTTCCTGAAAACACAAACTTGTAACGCTGACTTTTACGTGGCTAATATTTGACATTATTGTATTTGCGCATCCTCATGCGAAATAAATAAACTTCTTCTAAGTCGTGAGAAACAGAAATGAAACAAAAATGTATTTCCTCTTTAACAGTATTAATAAGCATAACAATATTTTCAAGTTCTTCCGAAGTCTCCAAAATGTTGAATTTGATCTATTCATTTTTGCCAAGAATGCATAAAATTATACTAGTTAGTCAACCCTGTAAAAATTCGAGAAAATTCTCATTCGTTAATTGGAGGATTGTCGCAGCAAATGCATAAAGATCCGCAGTGGTACTGTTCTATTATTACAAGTACATAAGGCGGTCACGTTAATAACTTCTAAACAAAGCCGCGGACGCCATTCTTGCAAACGAAAATGTGGCTTCAAATGATCTCGGGAACCTCCCATTTCCGAATGTTGAAGGAATTTTGAGGCACCCTGTATTATATGTTTAAAATATCCAGCACAACTTACATAAATGATCGGAAAAGGAATTCTCAAATCTTGACAACTACATATTGAAGCTAGATAAGAATGTCTACCACAAAATTAGTTACCGAATCAGTTATTTCTATGAGAATAACTGAATATTCCAGCGAAATCCGAATATACCGAAAGGTCGTCCAATAAAAATTTCAAGCAGCACCTTCGGAGAGATGATTGGTGAATTATTACCGCAGGAATTCGAAACGCGAGGTTCGAGGAATTCCGGAGATAACTTCTATATTTCTGGCGTAAGAGCTATCATAAATTTTTATCGAACGATCGATTCAATGTAGATCAGACACGCGAAAGTTCGTCCATTCGGGGAACGCAGCATTTCTGAACGACGACGCGACGTTCACCGCGAATCGATTGCCATCCACGAATAGACAGGGGAGACTGTGAACGTCTTTAGTAGGTCACGAGTTTTCGAGGTTTCGAATAGAAGTTAATCGGCGTCGCGACGTCGTCGCTCGGAGACGCTTTGTGCTCCAAGGGGACATGCAACTGTGGCAAAGTGTCTTCTAATCCGAGCTGCGAGGCGAGAGAACACGAATTCGAAACGTGATAAAAATGTTGAACCTTCCATCCGCTATAAAATAATGGGTAACGTGATCCCGTGATGTCGCTGAAGGATTGCAAGTACCGTAACAATTCATTTAATTGAAAAGTATCCGAAGGAAAAATTCTTGTCTGTCGAAAAACGTCTCTGCTTCAGCAACGTACAGTGTTAGAAAGATTTCATTCTTCTTTTCGCTATCAAATAATGAGTAACATGATCCTCTGGTGGTGCTAGAGGATTGCAGAGCTATTAACAAGCTCGAATGACCCATTTAATTGAGAAGTGTGCTAAAGAAAAATTCTCCTCTATTATAAAATATCTCTGCCTCAGCAGAAGTACCGAGGAGGGTCGAATGAACTGATCTCAAGCCGACAGAGCAATTTTTTTGTTCGTCCGCCCCTGGCAGTACTTCCACCCAATTCATTTCTTATTAGAGACATAATCTAGAGCCTGAGGTGCTCCGCAAAGTGCTATTCAAGCCAGGATGGCGCTAAATACCGCGATGGGAATACAGGTCCTTCCGATGGATTCAGATAATCGAAGTACCCAAGAGAAAAATTCTTTGGTGTCAAAAAGAAAAAACTTTGTCTCAGCAGTCTGACTGTATCAGTCTTTACCACAGCCATTTACTGTTGGAAACATAATCTATAGAGCCTGAGGGCTACTGTGTAAACCGCTATTCAATCTGAAACGAGGTTGAATTTCACAATGGGGGTAGGCTAGTTCCCTCTGATAAGTCCAGAAAATGAACTGAGGCATTCCGAAGAGAAAATTATTTCTCAGATGGACGAGTCGAATTTATTTCAGCACTGCAGCCAAACGAGCGAATTTCTGGTTAAAACAACTCTTCTACTGGGAACATAAACTGAAGTCCGGAGAGCTTCAGAAATTGCTATTCGAGCCAGAAAAATTCCCTGCTCGGAGAATCTCTGCGTCGCGTCGCCTCGGTTCCCTAGCCGGACGAACAACTTTTCTGATGATCTATCGAGGCGCCGAATACAGCAAAAAAATGCAGGGCTATCTAACCGCTTCGGATAATCCGCTTAGCTAAAAAGCGGAAAGAACAATTCTTTTCACCGGTGCACTCCAGCCAAATGAACCGATTCTAAGCCAACAGCAATTTTTCTGATCGCCCAGGCCCTCGGTAGGGTTTTCACCCTCCCCGTCGGCCATTGTGGGAACAGTGTAGGCTGTGCAGGCCGAGGAACTGGGTTGCTATCCGTCCCGAAACGACGGCGAACCTCGCAAAAGGGGGAAACGAGATACGTACTCCCCAACAACGACGGACGGGAGACATTGTGACGCTCGCGATGAAAACGACTGTGTCTCTCCTTCGCCTTGTCGTTCCCATTAGCGCGTTCGACGAAGGGGGTATACCCACCGGCTGCGAGTATTGCACGTCGCGCGTTGCACGTTGCACAGTGTGTTGCACTTTGCGGCTGTATCGAGCGATGCGTGGCACCGAGCCAACCACTTGTCAGGGCTTGCCCGGTTGTTCACCCTACTTCTGGCACACCGGGTACAAGTTGGTGACCGATATCGAGTCTCGTCGAGGGTCTCCCTTTCCCCCTCTCCTCCGCGGATCCCTCGACCCTTGAACCTTAGCATTTTTAAACCCACTTAGGGCACTGCGCACCGAGGATTCCACTGTCGCAGAACGTTGCCACTCTCTTTCTTTCTACAAATCTCTGTCGGTTACCTTTTTAATACTTGAATCCTTCATGCTTCATAATCGTGCCTTCATGATCCTCGGATAAACGATAGCGATCAATCACAGCGATTCTATCGGAATGCACCCTCGTCTTCTCTTCTCTGCGGTCAGACCCAAGAATAACGTCTTTACTCTTTCACTCTTTGCTCTGTATAATGTGGAGTTGTACGTTTTTATGCAAAATGAGAAAATTTATATTTTAACTAGGTCGACACGGATTTTGAGCACTTTACTGCAAAACTGAGTAGATCCAATTGGAAACAGTAAACATAGTTAAAGGAATTGAAAGTACTGTTGTATGATTTTCAGTAGAATTATTTAGAAAAGATGATAAAATGAAAATTTCATTGCACGTGTACTGGTGGATAGTGGGTGATTTGCATGATAAATATTTTGTTGTTATTATTATTTATTATAGACGGACCGAAGTCCTCTTACATAAATGTTTACAATAGAAATAGATAAATAAAAAAGAAGGGACATGCTCAGAAACTAATGGTACAAACAATATGGTATTATCCTATAATCCTGCGGTAATTGTTTTTTGAAAGTGTGCAGAGACTCGGTAAAAAAATCAATACGATTATAGATTAATTAATCCATAAGTAGATCTGGCTTTAAGTGTTCGAAATCCTGCTCTAGTTCTCAATACACGTTCAGGTACATAGAAATTGATTTGCGCAAGTAGAGAGGGACAATCAATATGATTATTAATTAAATTAAAAATAAAGCTCTGGTCGGATACTCTTCTTCGAGCAGACAATGTTTCAAGGTTCATTGTGGTTAATATTGTGGATTTTTTAGCTTATATGTACAAAACCGGAGAAATTTATGCTGCACTCTCTCGAGCATGATTTCGTAATTAAGGCTTCTCGGAGACCACATAATTGAAGCATATTCTAACAGGGGACGGACGAGGGTGATACAGTAAATTCTCTATAGCTGCAAACGCCTCGGGGGGATTTCTTTGCATCTATCGATCTTGGTCCTACTTTTTTTCGAGGTTCAAAGACCGAGCCGAACGTAGAGAAGGATCTAAAGGCCGAGCCGAACGTAGAGAAGGACAGCGCGTGTAACGCGAGACCACGCGCGGGCCTTCGAACTGTGCCGGCGACTGCGACTCTCCGCGTCTCTTTCTTTCATATACGCTGTCCTTCCTTGCGTTCGGAACTCTCATCGTCAATTAAACCACTAAATTCAGTTCAAATTATATCGTGTTTGGTATCATTTTGCATTAGAAAAATGCCAGGAATATGTTGGTGAAAGTCCCATGAAAAAATAATGGAAAATAAAGAAGATAGAATTTTGGTATAACGTTATGATGACTCACGGGCGTTTGAACTGTGCCGACGACTGCGACTCTCCGCGTCGCTTTAGTAGTGGATCACACCGATATACCGAGCCGAGATCAGTGTATTGAGTTGGAGGGGATATTTTATTGGCGTCTATCGTGCACGCCCTGTTTGCGACTATAGAGAATTTACTGTATATAGCAATCTAAGTGTGTGGATTGAATGAAAATCAGTGGAAAAACGAAGTATGAAACCAAGTTAAAAAAGAAATTAGAGAGTTAAGAAAGCAATTTTTATTTTGCGTATCTAGCAGTCTAATCCGTCAGGTAGATCCAGTATGAATTCGCACCAAAGGATCTCCGACGTTTCACAATGGTCCCGCACTAGAAAATAACGTCTCCGGTAGGCGAATGACTGCCGATCGATCAATTCCATGTCATTGGACCGAGAACGGCGGAAACACCTCGAGCAATGCGAAAACCACCGAGTCGATCTCTCGAAACCGATCCGCTCGACTTCGCGAACGAACTTTGAAGCTTCCCAGCCGGCGCGGCGCGGCGTGTTCAGCTTCGCCGGGGGATGAACGATCGATCTCGTGCGTGTTTACCGCGTTCATTCGGTGTCTGTCAACGGTGACCGAAAGCTCGTGCACGTTCGATGCACCGGATACATTCTATTCCAAGCTTGTCTCCATCCACGAGCCGTCCAGGGATCGATACTTTTCACTTTGAAGGCGCCACGATTTGCCAGATGTTCGAGAACTTTGTCTTGTTAACCCCGATCGGCTGGTTTGGGGTATACTTTCCGCAGATTGTAACCTTTGCATAGTGAGTAGAGAACATTTTCCTCGTAATTGATGCTGCAGCTTCGAGTGGAATTGAAGTTTGATGGTTTAAGTAGCAGAGACTCGAGTGGAACTGTTTATTTTAGCTGTTCATGATTTTATTATGATAACGTTGGGGTGGGAGATTTTATTGGGTTGCTATCTATAAAATCGCGAACCCAGGACATTTTAGTCTGAAACCTGGTCACTTTTAACATTAGAACTACCGGATTCACAGGTATGAAACTTTAATTGTTTATATCTTTAAAACTATTGAGTAACTACACCTAATATTTTGCATACATAATTAGGGATCCATATACCATCATCTCACAAAAAAATTATCAAAATCGAAGACGGACACTTGGGGTCCTTCCCTTGTTAGTATGATGATGGAAACGAACGTTCATGAAAAAATGTTACGTATTACTTCTACCTATCAGTCCCGATAGTTCTGCCATGCTTTAATAAAATTAAGATACCATATTTGAAGGTACAAGCAACAAATATAAAATAAATTATCAAATCATTCTACTCTTCCCTAACTGGGAAATGATCATCCCTTACACTATCGTATTATACAATTAGTGTAAAAAGGCCTAATGGATTTGATGAATGGAAAATGATGAATAAAGACAAGGAATTCAATTTATGTCAGAAAAGCGCAATCAGTTCAGTTTCTCCAGACTTTCTGGCTGGAAATCCAGGTGTTAGACCCTGGTATCACTGTTTGAGGGTTGAATCGAAGTGAGAACACAGCTTCCCAGAGTGATCTAGCTAATTTGAAGGGGTCTGACGAACTCAGAGAGTTGATCTCGATGTAACTAGCAAACATTATCGCCGACGTGTCTTGTCTCCTTGACGTTTCAGGACAATTGCTGATGACTCGAAGGAGTCGACTATCTAGCATCTGCGAGCCCGACGGCGAGATGATATGTAAGCTTCTAATACTGTGTATATAACCAGATTACTGCATTTACGTACACCTTCACCTAGAGACCATTCGTACTTCCAAATTGGCACGTTCTTAATTGGGCCTCGATTAACTAGACTAACAGGAGATGGAAGGTACACTCAACGTTTGCACGTTCGTCTTTATCTTTGACTTCTAGGCTTCTTATTTATTTAGCTGGAAATAGATCCGCGGATTTATCCAATTAATCATGGAACCCATAATAATGTGAATTGAATTATAATTAAGTTTCGCAAGAATTGCTTGAAATTATTATTTACAGTAATGTCGCGATATTTTTCCGACGGTCTGTGTTCTGCACGGAGACATATCATGTAGAGACATTTTTTTATGATTGTCTCTACCGCGCGGCCGAAGCGTATCGGTGTGAACCTCTACTAATCGAATTACAAAACTTCTTTATTTTTTATTATTTTTTTATGGGACTTTCACCAACTTATTTGTGGCATTTTTCTAATTAAAATGACACCAAACACGATATCATTTCAACTGTATTTGGTGGTCTGGGAAATTTATTGAACTGTGCTGGCGACGGCAACTGTCCGCGCCTCTTTCTTTCCCATATGCTGTCCTTCCTTGCGCCCGAAACTTTCATCGTCGATTTAACCACTAAATGCAGTTGAAATTATATCGTGTTTGGTGTAATTTTAATAAGAAAATTGCCAGAAATAACTTTGCGAAAGTCCCATAAAAAATAATGAAAAATAAAGAAGTTTTGTAATTCGATTAGCAGCGGTTCACACTTAAATTGTTTTAATGTATCGTCAGTTTGGTTAGAAATGCGTAAAACCCGTAGTCTAGTAATGACATAGTGCTGGAAGAGACTGTCCTCACAGTGAGCAAAAATGATATAGTGAATAAAAATTCTGAAGATTTATTAATATTTTATAAAGCCCAATATCAACGGACTCTTTTCCAGAAACAAATCAAACAAATCCAGTGACACGTTAATAAATTATTTTTTGATGCGTTATCTCGTGGACGGTTGTTGCCCTGGTTAATCGAGGTCCCGTACACCGAAACAACTGACAATGAGAGCAAACTATGATATCGGAAGTGATGTCACGATCGCTTCATTAGCTAGCCGCGACGGTAATTAAACCCGATTAAATTGATATCGCGAACGTATGGATAATTGATGTTTCGCCATTCGGCACTCGTGCGAGTCAGCGGATGCGTTTCGGCGAACATCAATATTTATCGGAGGGAGCCGCCTCGCGTACGGCTGCTCGGACGTCTCATTAACTGGTTTATCATCGTTACATAAAGAGCGCTGACGATCGCTAATGCGACGCAGCTCTACGTCAAAAGCGGATTACCATCGTGGCACTCGCTTCTGTATCTTTCCTCGAATTCATAGTTCAACACGTTCACCGCCTTCATCGTCAGCTGACTGTTCCATAATCTTTCCTCTACATGATTTTCCTCGATGCACACACTTTCTGTTCTGCCTTAAAATGGACACAAATCAGAATTTATCCGTCAATATAAATAGAAGCAACTTAATCTTTCCTTCACACGATTTTTCTTGATGGACGTCATTTGTTTTCTGATTTGAAATGGTCACAAGTCAGACTTTGGCCATTTAAAATCAGTATAAGTCATTGAATCTTTCCTCTACACGATTTTTCTTGATGGACGTAATTTATTTTCTGATTTAAAATGGCCACAAGTCAGACTTTGGCCATTTAATTAAATTATTTCCTCTACACGATTTTCCTCGATGCTCACACTTACTGTTCTGCCTTAAAATGGACACAAATCAGAATTTATCCATGAATATAAATATAAGCAACTTAATCTTTCCTTTACTCAATCTTTCTTGATGGACGTCATTTATTTTCCGATTTAAAATGGTCACAAGTCAGACTTTGGCCATTTAAAATCAGTATAAGTCATTGAATCTTTCCTCTACACGATTTCTCTTGATGCACATAATTTATTTTCTGGCTTGACATGGTCACATGTACATTCACTGTGAACAAGATCAAAGAACCAGAAAAATAAGGAATGACTTTAAGCATGTCAAGGTGAAATTGTTGCATCTCTCACACTGCAGTGAATCGCACAATTTCTTTATTATCTGATAAAGGTTGCAACACGCCAGGCGGTGAACGTGTTACAATTATCGTTCGCGAACCACGAGGGGAAATCGAATGGGAAATCCTATGAATGGTCTCGGGAAATATACTTCTCGATGCACACGACTCCACGTTTCATGCAGCAGCACGATCTCGAGCGTCATCCACGCGATCAGCCGTGGCCCAAAGCAAGAAACAAAATTTCTGCTTCGTGTCTGTCTGTTCGTGGACGTTTTTTCCGGTGCTCGTCGTTTTCGGACGCGTGCATGCGTCATCGATGATCATTGATCACGCGCGTCCGCGCAACGGTGATATTACGGCGCGATACCCATCCCCTTTGCACCGCACACCGATGATCGATGTCTCTCTCATTTCGAATGGCAACTGTGCTCTCTATCTCTAGGTGGTGTTCTCTCGGCACTAGTTTTCTATCATCTTTCGTTTTTACGGTAACGATCACCGGACACTTCTTCCTCGCAGGCGAACGAGGATCTTCTCATCTCATTTCACTGAACACACGTGCACGTTACTCGCAAGAAATGGCCCGTGACGCTCGTCCTTTCATGTAAACTTGCATAATTGTTTTTGCTGGATGGAAATTCTGGCGCAGTCGGTCGAAACGATGCACAGTGGAAAATTTGGCCCGAAAACGTGGAAAATAGTCGATTTCTAAATTTTGCGTATGTCATAAAATTGTTGTTGTCCGTCGTAGTTAAAGGTCTGAAGAATAAGGGTTCAATGTTGTTTTTTCTATTTATGGGTATATTTTTTCTTGGTATGGCTTCATGCGACTCGTATCTATTCACCCCTAACAGTGTATGTAGTCGCAAAAATGATCCTCCTCAGACAAAATTGGTTTCTCCCGTGAAGTCCAAAAATAGAACCAATTAACGCACTAACACATCATGCAAATCTACATAGGAATCGAGTGTCATTTACCGAACTGGTCAGATCTCACTCGATTGGTCAACAGCGGAGCCTAGGTGTTCGACACTCGCAAGGAACGATCTCGAACCCGAAAATTCAAAACATTATAAAAATTTCGTTTTTTTTGGTGTCTAAATAAAGCACATTAAGGAGGTGAAATCGAATGTTTCCAGAGAAAAGTTGTTCCTTTTTTGACTTTCAATTACTCGCATATAGTACATGCAATCTCAAAACTTTAAATTTAGTGCTTCAAGCATGAAAAAAGGTGTGGGCATCGTTAGCAAATATTTATTTTGCATTAAACTAGGTATTTTATCGAATAAAAATTTATTTATCTTGTAGTTACATAACGTTCCATATAACCAGTTATGTAGAAAGTGGGGATGTTCTGGAGGTAATATAAAAACGCAACAAAATTTTTGAAAATTTGACAAGATATAATTCTTACTAAATTAATGCAATTACCAAAGTTTGGGTTCGATTCACTGCACCGTTTAAGAATTATAGCAACTTCGAAGTTTTCGCATTTTAACACGTCTTCTTATGGAGAATTCACAAAATTCCACTTCAAACCCTATTTAAACCTTGAAAAAACGTAACTAGAAACTCCAGTTTTTTTATATGTAGTAAAAATTATGTAATTAATTATGTTCAAAATTTATTAGGATTCACTAAACAGTTACGGAGCAAAAAAATTATAAACTGTTACAAAACGTCAAATTTATCGTGTTGTCTCTCACTAGCATGGAAGTGCGACAAGTGTAGACCACTGAATGTAGCTACAGAGGGTACAGTATTCGCAAAAGTTTAATGCAAAATATACTCATGAATGGCTTTCATTGCCCATATATTGATGGATTTCGAATTTCTTGTACTTTTGTCTCCCATTGTACCTCCAGAACATCCTCAAAAACTTGGAAAGATAGCTGAATTTTCACCTCCTTTCAACAAACTGTCACGTGACACGTGCTTAGATATGCACTACGTATCCCCGCGGTTTCGTAATTTTTCGAATTTTTGGGTTCAGCACTATTCACTGTCAGCTCTCTTCTGCATCGATATTTTTGTGAATTCGTTTCGTACGCGTGCAGAGATCCGTGATACGTGTGTTTCACGTGGGAACGTGTTGAATTGCAGTCACACCACCGGCCCAGAGGGTGCAGTTCATCCTGGGCGAGGAGGTCGGCGACGATGCTCACGAGTCCCACCCACTTTTCTCCGAGATGGAGGAGCTCGTCAGGGACGGCGACGAGATGGAGTGGAAGGAAACGGCAAGGTAATTTCGCTGTCTCGTTACCGGCGACACCGTCTGCTGTTTCTGGGGGTACACGCTGGTCGATTCTCGATATACGAAAGATCAAAAGCGCCCTGCGATCATGTTTCTCAGGTGGATCAAGTTCGAGGAGGACGTCGAAGAGGGTGGAAATAGATGGAGCAAACCTCACGTAGCTACCTTGTCGCTGCACGCTCTGTTCGAGCTTAGGAGTCTTCTGCTGAATGGTACCGTGATGCTGGACATGGAGGCTGCCAGCCTCGAGCAAATCGCGGACCTGGTCCTGGATAACATGGTCAATAAGGGATCGTTGTCCATCGATGTCCGGGATAAGGTATACGTCGAAAGATCGTTAGACAAAGGAAGACGCGAATAAGACAGAGTGAATTTATTTTGGGTCACAACAGCCAAAATAATAGGTTTACGTAAAAAATGTATATAACCTTTTTTGTAGAGCTTTTTATGAGCTTCATTGTTTGTTTGAAACTTTTTTCTCTAAAATCAATATTTTCTAAAATATTTAGTAAGAAATGTCAAAACTTTGAAGGCGGCTGGGGGGCAAACGAGGCTTTGTCGCCAAAAATCCTTTTAGGGACTTTCTTTTCTAATCAAGGATAAGCTTTGGCAAAAATTTCAGCAGAATCGGAGGGTTGTCGCTTTCGGAAGTACACCCCATTTTTAGGACACCGTGTCTTGCGAAGAATTATTCTTGTGAATTATTAGAATAACATAAACGAAGAAAAATGTGAAATATCGTGTTAAGGAAGAATGTAAAACAATGTCAGTTAAAATTGTCTATTTCGAGATTGCAGTTGTCGATCAACAAGTTCGTGGGGGTTTCAGGTTCGGGAAGCTCTGCTAGTGAGACACCGGCATCAGCACGAGAGACGTAAAGACAACAACATGTCCAGACTACCAATCATCAGATCGTTGGCCGAGATCGGACGCAACCACTCCTCGTCGAAGAGTAAGTTTGCCGACGTCGTACACCCTTTACAATCCATTGACACAGTAGCTCTCGATATCAATCGACTAACCGACGCGACGGACGTTGTACAAATAGACAGCCGCCATACACGCGCGCGGCAGCCTAATCGAAACTGGACGAGAAGGTCGACTTCTCGTGCGGAACAACACATCTCTTCTAGTTGACTTTCTCTATTGCTCAGATTCGATTGTCGATGGGACACTGTCCCTTTTATGCCCCGAGTCTTTTGTGTCGTTTATTTTATTTGAGTACGATTCATGACCATGGTCGCAAAGACAGTGTTACAATAACTGCCAGATGTGGAATTGAGTATTATGACACAGCTCGCGGTCTGGATTCCTGATCGAAAAATGTCTATGGATATCAATGTAGTTGATCAGTAATTGATTCTGCAAAAAGTTTAGGTAACACGAAGGAACTTTGTTAAACATGATCGAATACTAGAATATTGAATGTTTGCGAGTCGGTTTGTGTTTGATTAATGGTGTATGCTTATAGATGAATCTAACTTTTAACAAGTATGAAAGAGCATAACGGTTGTGTGGAATAAGTGATCTGTGTTGGATATTCCAAGGTCGGTTGTTTAATGTTTGTACAAATGATTGTACATTAACTTTGAACACGGAACAACACAGTGTATGCATGATGAAACTTATCCACGTGTGCAAGAGTTGAGCGTTTGAAGGTGCATTCTAGTGTTTATCAACGATTCTGTGTGAATGATGGTGAAAGTGTACGAATGTTGAAATCAGGTTGGGCATAACACGTCGTTTTCGTGTTGTAACTGATGTGTCTTGAATGGTTGAAGGTTTCTGGACCACCCTTACCCAATAGATAAAATAAAGATCATTTACACATGGTCTAAAGATGTCCTAAAGCCTCGTAGCCCGAATGCCCCAGTTTGCAGCCCAACAGCTCCACCTCGTTTGACCCTGAATGATTGATACACTTATGGTCGTTGCGACACCCGGCAGCTCCTGGCGTCGCAACAACCAACCACACAAAACTAAACACAGCGAAACACTCGACATTTTCAGATGGCAACTGTACATGTGGTATGCTTGCGTTGTTGACATCAGATTTACAGGAGCGTCGTGAGCCTGGGGACGCGTACGCGCCCTCGGTCGCTCGCAGCAGCAGTTGCCCTAACTCGAACACGGCTCTGCTGTCGAAAGAGGCGAAAGATCTGAAAGGACCGTACCTTCTGGTTCCAGGTATAGCGTAGGCCAGTTCGCCATTTACAGCTTCGATCTCCTTGGGTTATGGTGCTTTCTCAACTGCTTTCATCAGCTCAAAATCATCGGACGACTGTTCGCACTAAGAGAACGTTTGCGATTCGTGCACTCTCGGCTCGGCGCTATCGGAACTCCCTGGAGTCTAGATCCAATAAATTACAAATCTAGAGCATGCTTGGTGTGGTTGCCACCGCGGGGTACCGGAGCCACGCCCCCTTAGTGCACTGAAGCCACGCCCTCTCGGGGCACTTTGTACGCAGAGAGAAAACTAAACAAATTCTCTTTGTGTTAAAAGTTTCTTTCAGTTTTGAGAATGGAACCTTTTACTCTCGGAGCGTTTCGAATTGCCCCCGAGGACAATATTTTGGAAATTCAACGGTAACGGAAGATAGAAGATAGTGGAGAGTGCTTATTTTACTGCTTCTGCGCAGAGTAGGCGTGGCCCGCGCCAAGTGGGCGTGCCTCCGGTGCTCTCAACGGGCCAAACTCACTGCAAACCACGCCCAAGCCTGGTCCAGACCCCCAAAAATCGAAATAGACCAGCAATTCGAATGTCCCCGATCTCAACCGTCTCTTTCTTATGTTTAATGTCAGATGAATACGCCGTTCCGCACGTGGTCGGATTCACGACGTGGTTCGCGATGTGCCAGCTAAAAGGTTAGCTCGTCAGGTGGTTATCTATCAACTCTAATCGACTGCACAAAAGTCCGTGTGTTCTCCAGCTCTCGCCGAGAGCCTTCTCACTGTTTCTTGTTAGTCTCTGTTTCTCTTGGATCACACAGGTGTACATAATAAATAGAATTGCAACCAATTTGTGATAAATACAACTAACCGGAGCGATCCTCGATTGCTCTCTCCACTCTCGTTCTCTGTATCTCTTAATCTCTAGGTGTTTACAAGTAGCCCAGCACTGCACGGATTCGATCTATCGCAGAGCGTTTTCGCGCGTCAATCTCGGGAAACAGAGTTTCGTATAAGCTTCGATTATCGGGTATCGATTATCGTGTGCACCGGCGGGATCAACGAAAGTATAATCACGCGCGCGCGGATTCGGGTCGCCTCCCTCCCGAGCGATATCGAGCCCGCGTTTCTTTTTTCTTGTTTCGACGGTTCAGTGTTCACCGATCAATTAGAATTCTGCACGCGCACAAAGACAAGCATTTCCACTTTCCCGCCGCGAGCCAATAACGAGCCGTTAACGCGTAGGCTTCTGATTTTATGCATTCGTGACAAAGACAAGTCAACAGTTTCGAAATTTTTGTTTACCCATTATTTAGAATACTAGATCTTCCAACGCGTCAAAAATTTATTTCGTTCAATCTTAGGAATGTGCGAGTTTGAATTGTGGTCAAATACTTTCTACCAAGGGTTGCTTCGATCTTACCTTGTTTTAATATTATTATTGTGTTCCAAATACAAAAAAAATTGGTGGCCCTCAAAGCCTAATCAATACAGGGTGTCTCAAAATTCCTTCAACAGCCGGAAATGGGAGGTTCCTGAGATCATTTGAAGCAACATTTTTCTTTACAAAAATGTTATCCGCGGCTTTGTTTAGGCGTTATTAACGTAAAATACGGTCCAATCAGAGCGCGACCTAGACGCGAGTTGGAACTGTCGGCTCGGCGCGCCTATTGTCTATTGGCCGACTGTGCCAACTCGCGTCTAGGTTGCACTCTGATTGGACCGTATTTTTCGTTAATAACTTCTAAACAAAGCCGCAGATAACATTTTTGCAAAGGAAAATGTTGTTTCAAATGATCTCAGGAACCTCCCATTTCCGGCTGTTGAAGGAATTTTGGGACACCCTGTATATCTGAGGTTATAAAAATATGAGAATGATTGACAATTTTGTTTGCTTTGAACAATATGAAAATATTTATTTTTACGTATTTTAATCTGATTGGGATAAAATACCGCAGTAAAACGTACATTTGCCCCCTAGATCCTTATATTATTTTATTTCCTATCTGTTCTGAATAGGTTAATTAGAAATTTTTTTGGCAATAATTTGTCATTTGCATACGGCAGTCTAGTATCGAGCGTTGAAAGAAAGGCCGAATCACCTCGCCGCGAACGATTTCCGAGTGCACGTACCCGCGGAAACGCGTAGGCGAACATTCTTTACGGTATAAGTTAACAATCCACCAGAGGCATGATCTCTCTTATCGTTCTAATTGTGTAACGACGCACGTGTGCATTCTCAATCGGTATGTGTGCGTGTGTGTATTATATCTTTAACCATAACGTGCTCTTGGTATATCATGCTACTTACTAACCGGCGCACTTCTAATCGACTAACTAGTCTGTCTTTTCAGCCAGGCCGACTAATTTCCCATTTCCTCTTACTCACGTAGCACTGTACACCGTCTCCGACTAATCTATGGTAACGATAATGGATTGAGGAATACGGGACACGACTATCCTCGAGATTAAAGGGTCCGCAGGACCGGCGCGCTTAGTATACTCCATCATGGCGGAGGATATTTCACGGAAAATTCGCAGCCACATAATTTCACGGCTCCGCCTGCATACAAATTTTCGGATGAATTACTCGGCGAGATAAATCTGTTTCGCTAAATAGAAATGACTTTATGGTAACGGGCGACTGGATATGTTGTCGGTGCGTTTCTGCGACGAGTAAACGGCGGATCTTTATGCATTTACGGCATCTGAAATTTTGCAAAAAATGCTGGAACGTGAAGTTCGATAGAATTTGGTACGATTTTTACTTATTCCAGATCTGCAAAGGCTACCACCACTGAAAATAAGATTTAATTTAGTTCCACTTTCTTAAAATTTGCCTAGAAAAATTGAAAATTGCGTAAACATCCGCAGTCTAGTGATGAGTTTGCTTTGGCGAATTTATTTATAGGCAGGCGGTGCTTAGTTGATTTTGCCGAACGAAAGTTTCTTAAAATGTACTTCAAGTAGAATACTATAAAATTTTGCTGTCCGAGATTTTCGGGAAAATCGAATTTGAAAAGACGTCTAGCGCGCGCGCGCTGTTGAACAAGAATCCGCTGACGCGTCTGTTCGTGGCTGACCAATTCTACTTCCTGCAAATACCAATGTGTCCGCGGACCTGACGAAGCGAAAAATTAAAAATCACCCTCTTTCATTTACGCTATAAAATCAGGAGCGCCCCTTCGTATAGTATAAATCAATTTTCTAAGTTCGCTTATTAACTCTTTGCAGTCGGAGCTATTTTAACTTGAAAATTAATTTGTCATTTTATGGATATGAAATTGATACAATACCTCATGCAATACTTACGTGTTTAGTAATTGATTAGATACCAACGTATTTAATAATGCAACCAATATTGTGGATAATGATACAGCAATTTTTAATAGTGACTCTGAGTCGCCAGTCGAGTGCTAAAGGTTAATATATGATAGTGTAAACGCGATGCCAAGAACTAAATTTGTATTCGGTTCCAGCAGCTTGCAATTTTTATTTTGCACGAAGATGCGTAAATGAATATGACAGTGTAAAAATGATATAAAGTCCAAACTATTTCTAATTCCTCGATCTTACGAATCGAGTGAAATTTGATGCGACGAAAAATACCATTTGCTATTGAATTTAACGCTGACGTAACCTTGAAAGGATCAAGTTGCTCCTCGCAAGCTTCGAATTTTTGGCGTGAAAAATCCGCTGTCGCGAATAATTGCGTCGGTCAGCAGGCCGCTTGCCGAGGACGTCGTCCTCCCTGTTCTCTCAGGCCCTTCCTAACCGACACCTCGCCTCTGTAAATACTGGTTGAGCCCGGTGTGTGTGTTTCATGCTCATTTTTAGTGGAGGAATCGAATTCCGCCCCGGCGATCGCCGGCGCAACAAGTCACGGCAGTGGGGCCACGCTGAATCCCGGTAGCCGCTTCCTTGCAATACCCGGTAATCCCGGTAAACTTGCTTTTCTGTGCTTGCTTTATCTCGATACACCGTATATAACGCCCGAGACTTGGCTCGTTCCCCCGAAGAGAACACGGTTGCACCCTGCGTCCGTTTCTCGGACGTCGAACATGCAATCGGAACGGAGAAGAGCGGACGGAAGGGTGAAATTTCCCCCCTAACGACCCCCTTGAGAGGGCGCGGTGATGTCTCGATATGTATGAAATGCATGCACACCGTATCTGTAAAGAATTTACCCACATTAATGCAGGATGTAATCTCTTAAGACGCCTTGACACCATGTTCGGGTCAATAAATTATTTTGGTTTATTTTTTATGAAACTCTTGCCAACATGTACGCGACATGCGACACTTTTCTGATTAAAACGAGTCCAAACGTGACACCATTCGGAACACATTTGCTTGGTTAAATCACGATTTAGTAGAACCTCGATTATCCGAATTCTTCTGTACACCGAATATGTGTTTCACGAGTAAAAAGTTCAATCTAAAGCGAATCCATATTCAACACGATAGAGACACAACTAGATTCTATTATATTATATTATCAACAAAATTAATGTCCCACTGAATCGTTCGGATAATCAAGGCTTTACTGCAGGGATGGGCACGGGCGGGGCCCCTCAAACGCCTGCTTCCCCCACCAAGCTTCCTTTCCGTGGCGCTCCTCGCGGCTCCGATGCACGAGGCCTGCGCACTGCTTGCGACGGACGAAGCGCGTCTTTCTTTCATAGTAACGACGGAAGCTGGTGGGGGACAGTAGGCGCTACGGTGGGAACCAGTGTAGCCAGACGGTGCGGCTCAAGCGGTCCCTTACGTCTCCGTCCCTCGCCTAGATGCTGCCTCAGCTATCCCCACTCTCACCCACTACCGCTGGCCAGTGATGCCAGAATCGTGGGACGTGGTATTTTTCCCCTTCGCTCGCTCAGCCGACTCGACCCCCCACTCTGACGTACCATCGGCTTCTTACGTTGCTTCTACTGCGCACGCGCTACACACAAGCGTACTTCTAGTCTCTCCGTGTGAGCTGCCTATTCGTCTTGGTACGCTTGTGTGTAGCGCGTGCGCAGTAGAAGCAACGTAAGGAGCCGATGGTACACCAGAGTGGGGGGCCGAGTCGGCTGAGCGAACGGAGGGGAAAAATACCACGTCTCACGATTCTGGCATCACTGCCGCTGGCGCGACCGAGTGCTAGAATGAGAGCGGTAGCATGCTACCGACTCGGTCGCGCCAGCGGTAGTGGTAAGAGTGGGGATAGCTGAGGCAGCATCTTGGCGAGGGACGGAGACGTAAGGGGCCGCTTGAGCCGCTTGAGCCGCACCGTCTGGCTACACTGGGAACGGCTTTGCCTCAATTGAGGCAAAAATGCCCATCCCTGCTTTACTGTATCGTGGGTTAAACGGGTAAATGGAAACCCAATTGCATCGTGTTTCATGTTATTTCAATCAGAAAAATGCCACGAAAATGATAGTAAAGATTTCATAAGAAAAAACAATTCAATACAAAAATGTTTTATCATTCGATTAGTATTGTCTCGCCGATGCGCTGACGTCGATATATTGCTTATTCGCTATCATTTCCTAGGTTTAATGCTAAAAGATTTTCGGTCGGGATGTTTTCACATACATCGAGACATTACTGAAGTTCGCGAGTTGCACGAATCCCGGGCCCAAACGGACGCCGCTCGGGTTCGCGGGAAACCCGACACGGTCGCTGAAAATAACACGTGTATCGACAAACGATTATCGAGAGCGAACTCGAGACACGGAAAACAAAATCCGCGCGAGAGCACACCTCTGTGCTCGATCTGCCGGAAGAGTTTGCGCCGTGCTTGACATTTAACGCTGCAGGCACCGAGAGCAGTAATCCGTCTGCAATGTCTCTTAAACGTTACAAAAGTACACCCCTTTTTTCTGATTCTTTTTACAACATTTCTATAAAACCCACGAATATTTCGAACCGGAACATTTTCTATTTTATTAACCTTTTACGTGCCCTTTACATACGCGTGCAAATAACATTGTAACATTTTTATACATCCACATACGTATAACAAACACGGCTTTCAATACAAGAACAACAAGTGAGCCACAGTACAGAAACATGACACAATCGGCAGCCACTGCGGCAGCTGAAATTGTTGGCGAAACAACAAACAAATTGTTTTGATCGAAAGAATGATTTATCCGATTTTATCCTGTCAAGATAGAAATGTTTCTCGCGCGTGCAGCTTTGTTTCGATTCATGGGAGGCTGAACATTCAAAACTGCGGTATTGTTTATTCATGAGCGCAGGCATTTCTTGATCGTCTTTGTAGCGAAAACAACGCGGGATTTGCAGCGTTCCGACGCTCAGAAAAAGACAGCAGGAAAATTGTCGTGCGTATCACAAAGGTTCCATTTACAAGGAAAATATTTATGTAAATGCACGACGGAGCACTGTCAAACGGAATTTTAACAACGCGTTTTAGAGAACTAGCTTTGTGAGAAATGCTCTCGGAGAAACCGTCAGACGCTGTGGAAGCAGCTGTCTATTACCATGGCGTTGTTAATCTTACGCATTGTTTGATGAAGCAGAGAATGTTGTTTAAAGATATCACTCTTTAAGGCGGTAGACAAAAATGGGGTTTTTCAGCAGTCAAAAACGCTAGCTAAAAGATCGATCTAGGGCGCTATCGCCCTCGAAAGTCCTATTTGTTCGTTTACGAGGCGTAATTTGCATTATTCGGAAGCATACAACTGAAAGCAACATATGAAAATAGCTACATGCTGCCCAATAATGCAAATTACGCCTGAAAACTTTTTTTTATCTATCTTTCTTTATTTATCTTTTTTATCTAATTTTTGTATTATCGAGAAATGAGAACGCGAATCCCACACCCTTGCAATCCTGGAAAAGAGAATCTACACCCTTAATATTGGGCCACAAGATTTCATCTGCCCAGCAACAATTGTGTACACGGTGCGCCGAAAAAAGTTATCACTTCAAAAAGTGAGCGACGTGCCTTCGGTGTCTCCAGCGTTAAATGACGGTGCAAATTGCGGGGACAGTTTGACACGAATCTCAAAGGGTTAGAGGGTCGATACGTTCGATTCAGACGTTCGATTTCATTCGTAACGCGTTGAAATCGCCGTATCCCCGGCCACGTCGCGTTTAAGAGGATCCGGTTATAAGACTTCGGCTTGGTCCCGGTGGAAACCCCTCTGTATCGGATTCCTGCAACTCGGAAACTTTCGACACGCTGCTATCTGGGTCACGACCATCCGAGCTTCCAAGCCAGGCTGGATGGCAGTGGTAATTGAGGGGAGAAGTATACGAAATCCCCTCGATTACGATTCCCACGCGACTTCTCGCTAAGAATCGCCAAGAGACGCAGTAGGCGGTAAGCTAGAACTCTTTCAGGCCAAGAACCATCTACCAACGGGATGGACCGGAGTCCTAGCAGCGTGTCCATCAGCAGGAATCATAGTTCGTCCGGTTTGGAGAACGGCGATGGGAACCACAGGGTGCGTGGACGTCACGCAACAATTTCTTCGGGGTCCTTCGAAATGATCGCGCCGCTTTTCTTCGAGTTACAGTTTTGTCAGTACGCTTTTCTTCGAGTTGCAACTGATTTTTATAAATTTCCTGTCACCCAGAGGGAATTTATTTTCTTTCAATTTTATTTTCCGTATCATATAGAGGAATGTGTGACTTTACTTTCTTTAATGTTCTTGGACAGTACAAACAGCATGACTAAATGCACTTCGATTTGAAACTGTGCACTTTGATCGTGTTCTTTCATAACCAAAAACCTACATAAAACCAACAATTTTTTCGCTATTGTATAAGACCCGTTTTACCATTCAACTTTGTCTTTCAGACATATGACGTATCTTTAAAAACAACAAAGACATTTGAGGTGATAACGTTAGGTGACTCACCCTGCATGTACGACTTCTTCACTCTTTTTAAAAAATACAGAAAAGTATAATATATTCAAGTAAATGCACTTCGACCCAGTAATTCTGTTGGACCATCAATCACAACGCGATTTTAAATTGTTTTCTCCATCTGGATCGTGTTCTTTTATTTTCAATCCACGGTGAAGAGCATAAAAGACGGTGGTCCAATTTTTCTGGAACGCTTTTAAATTGTACAAGAGAAAGAACGCGAGTAAATGCAGCTCTGTTCCGTAATTTTGAAACATTAACTACAATACAATTTTAAACTGTACACTTTCTGCTCGTCCTCTTTCGTCGTAAATTACAAGTCGTCCAATCTTTCCAGAACTACGGTTCCTTTTCTCCGACATTTGTCGATGAAATAGAAACAAAGTAAACGTCCTTGGATTCGGTAATTCGTTTCGAACGTCCACCACAGCACGATTCTAAACCGTGTGCATCACGGTGTTCGATCAAGATCGAATTCCGTCATTTCCATTCCCCCGTAGATCACGGAAGAAGACTCTGTGATTCCATTTCTTCAATTTTGTTAGCGAAACACAAACAAGAGTGCACAGGAGCTCGACGTAGCTGCTTCGATTACGCGAACCGTCGAGTCGGTCGAAAATTCTGGTAATGAAAAGACTTGTCAGCGGAAAGCGGCTCGAGCGTTCCGGGACTCTGACGAATTTTCCTGCAGTTGATTCAACTCGACAATTACTGTTAATAGGGGAATACGCACTTCATGCGGAAGATACCGGCGGGTGCGGAGGCGAGCAACATCCTCGTCGGGGAGGTGGATTTTTTAGACAAAACCTTGTCAGCGTTCATCCGATTGAGCCAGGCCGGGATAATGGGCGATTTGACGGAAGTTCCGGTCCCGACTAGATTCATATTCGTCCTGCTCGGTCCAACGGTAAGACACACCTGACCTGTCCACTCGAACGTCGAGTTCGAAAGCCTGTGCGCCTCTTTCCAAGTAATTAAAGTTTTAACGAAGCAATTGTCCACGCTGATTGCCCAGTCTGTTCTCTCTCACTCTCTCTCTTGAGAGGCCGATACGCTGGGCAATTTCAATTCGGCATGAATGACGGCTTCGTTATCGTTGGATATCGCTCGAATCCTTCGTGCAATCCGCAAACTTTTGGCTCGAGATAACGAGACAACCGCCTGTGATGTTATTTTTGATGTTGCAGGGTGGAATCTCTGGTTTCCACGAGATCGGCCGAGCGATGGCCACGCTGATGTCCGACGAGGTGTTCCACGACGTGGCGTACAAAGCAAAGAACAGGAATCATCTCCTGTCTGGCATCGACGAGTTTCTGGACGCTGTCACGGTCCTGCCACCAGGAGAATGGGATCCTGCCATCAGGATAGAACCTCCTGCTGCGATTCCTTCGCAGGTAGCGTGATATATTAAGGATCTCTGGCTGCGTGAACATTGGATTTGTCGTCGTGAGACTTTCGATTGGCGATGAATAATCGTGGACAGAACAGTCAGTGTAAAAGTAGGGACACAGATGGTTGCATAGTAGGAAGGAAGTAGAAGATCGGATGTTCGCAAAGATTTGCAAAGAAGAGAAAGTAGAGCTAGATTTGAAGATGGTTGAATTTTCCCCCCGGTTGTTCAGGAGGTGCGGAAGCGTCCGAAAGAGGAGAAGCCGAAGGAGGACCCGGACGAAGAAGCAGACGAGCAGAAGTTGAGGGAGGAGTCAGGCCTATCGAGGAGCGGAAGACTGTTTGGTGGTCTGATCAACGACATCAAGAGGAAAGTGCCGTTCTACCTGTCCGATTTCAAGGACGCCCTAGCCATCCAATGCATAGCGTCCTTCATTTTTCTATACTTTGCCTGCCTCTCCCCTATAATCACGTTCGGAGGGCTGTTGGGGGAAGCGACTGGGAAGAACATGGCTGCTATGGAGTCGCTCGTTTCCGGTTTCGTTTGCGGCATCGGGTACGGACTGTTCTCTGGACAGCCGTTGACTATTTTGGGCTCCACCGGGCCGGTTTTAGTCTTCGAGACCATCGTGTTCGACTTCTGCAAGTGAGTCCAGCCAAAAGTCTCCGTAATTCAACTTGAAATATTTTTTTAACAACACGACAACCAAGAATATATTTTATGATGAGCACACCACGGATCTCTGTGCAAAATAGAAGTTTTCAAACGCAGAAATTGAATGAGAACGTGTTCAATCAACCTATCGTCTTCGCAGGATCTACGGCTGGAACTACATGTCCTTCCGCTTCTGGATCGGCTCGTGGATCACGCTGATCCTAGTGATACTGGTCGCGATCGACGCCAGCGCCCTGGTCTGCTATATCACGCGGTTCACCGAGGAGAACTTCGCCACCTTGATCGCTTTCATCTTCATCTACAAGGTACGCCGATCAAACGACAAAGTTTAATAGAGATAAGAGACCTTGAACCATCGGATCATTCGAGGAGAACACGGTCTGGGTCGTCGTCGTCGCCCGTGTTAATTATGCAATAGCGTCCTTCTCGGCCGATCCAGTTAATTGGATGGGGTAAAACTGCCGCGTGCTTCGCGAATCGCTTCATCAGCGAAATAGCCGACATTTGGGTCACGAGTTACGAACAAGCCGCACCGAGGTGCTCCTCTTGGGCTTCGAATGTAGTTTCCCCCCTCCCAATATTCCGCTTCGATGAAGACACCTTCTTCCACTTTTTATTGTTCCGTTACATCTCTCGAATTGAGAGACGTTATGGACACGGGGGCAAGTTGATTTCCTTGGCGGGGCGCTTTGGCCACGCATACAGAGCTCTAGCCACTCCCACAGGCGTTCCTTCAACCCCCACTACCTCCTCATTCAGAGATAATAGTGCATCAGCAGCGAACCATATTCAGTTGTTGGATTGCATCTTTGAATTTAAGAAATTTTATGATGGTAGAACAATTGATCCTCCACTATGACGCAATGTAGCCCCTCCCACAGCATTCTGGACACTCCCACAGGCGTTCCTCCGACCCGACGATATCGAGTTAGAAGTGTCTCGCTTTGTTTCTAAAATTAAGAGACGTTATGGAGATTGCAGAACACCTGACAATACTCTGTTTCAGGCGATCGAGAACGTTTTATCAATCGGCAAGAAGTATCCCATCAACACACACGCAAACGACCAGTTCAACATCGACTGTTGGTGCAAACCTCCGAACGGCAGTCTGCCGTCCAGCTACGATCATGTCAATTGGACGGCGCTGGACCAGAAAGCATGCCAGGTGAATGTTCTCGTTAGCCGAGATTACAAACCATCGGGGCGAGCCCCTAACGTCGTTAACTCTCTTTCAGACCTATAACGGTACCTTGGTGGGTGACGGTTGCAATCTGCCGCACTACATACCCGATGTGTTCCTCATGTCAATTATACTGTTCATGGGCACCTTTTTATTATCCGTCGAGCTGAAAGACTTCAAGAACGCTCTCTTCTTCCCATCGAAGGTATTACATTTAGTAGCTATATCTAAAGCTGTTAACAGATTATGTACCGGCAATTATTTCACAAGGAAGATATTTCATGAGAATTTCGGTTTGATCGTAGGTCAGACAGGTGGTCAGCGATTTCGCGGTGATAATCGCGATCTTCTCGATGAGCGCGCTCGATCATTTTGTGAACATACCGACGCCAAAGCTGGAAGTGCCGGAGGAGTTTAAGCCAACGTTGCACAACCGCGGATGGGTTATCTGGCCTTTTCAACATAATCCATGGTGGAGCGCCATTGTCGCGTGTCTGCCAGCTCTCCTAGGCACTATACTGATCTTCATGGACCAACAGATCACCGCCGTGATCGTCAACAGGAAAGAAAACAAACTGAAGGCAAGTAGCTGTTCAAGCAAGACCTCAACTCCAACTCAAGCATAAATCTCTTCTCTAACTATAATTCAAAAATTGTTTGCACAATTTCTTTAAATGTTTCGACTGTTTTTCAATCGATCTATTAACTTTTGTGATACAATCTTCAGTGTAGTTACGACATGATTTTAATTAGGCTAATTCGTTCGTTTAGAAAGGGTGCGGTTACCACCTGGACCTGTTCATTCTCGCGATTCTAATCGAGGTCTGCTCGGTGATGGGACTGCCGTGGTTCGTCGCAGCAACTGTACTCTCTATCAATCATGTGAACTCGTTGAAGTTGGAATCCGAATGCGCCGCACCAGGTGAAAAACCGCAGTTCCTTGGGGTTCGCGAGCAGCGAGTCACCCACATTCTCATCTTCCTGATGATCGGCTGCTCCGTATTACTGACACCGATGCTCAGGCACATTCCCATGCCTGTTTTATTCGGCGTTTTCCTCTACATGGGCGTCGCCTCTCTGAAAGGCCTCCAGTTCTTCGACAGAATCCTGATCATGCTTATGCCGGTGAAATACCAGCCCGACTACATGTTCCTCCGACAGGTACAAGAATTCATGAATCAATTCTTCGGAACTTTTTGATCTTATTGTAATTCTCTACACATTATCCTGCGATTATTTCGTGATTCTTGGAAGTCTACAGACTACAGTTTACTACACAAAAAACAGTGTCCTGTTCCGATCTAGGTCACGACACAGGACCGAGAATTGACTAAGAATGGGACATTGGAGCACTTCGCGCACTGAAACTTGAATTCCACGCCCTACAATTTAAAGTTTCATTATTTTTCGTCGAATTGTATAATATTACATTCGGAAAAGTTGACAAGTTTTGGTCCCCTGAGTGAAAGTTCAGCCGCAATTTTAGTCGTGAACCAGCACCTCCAATGCAATCTAATAATTTCAGTTAGGCTGAAAGATGATTTTTAAGTACTGTACATACAATTATTGAAAATCCTAGACTTCCGGTAGATAAAGTGTTAGTATTGAAATCAAATTCACTTGGAATCGATAAATATTATTTGATGAGGTTGTTGTACAATTGTGATACAGGTACCACTGAAACGCGTGCACGTGTTCACGGTGATACAACTAACCTGTCTGGCCTGCCTCTGGATCATCAAGTCCTTCAGCAGCACCTCCATTTTGTTCCCTCTGATGGTCAGTATTAATTAACCCGTTCTCTCGAGAGACAAAGGACATTTATATTTATCGCATGTCTACATTGACTGCAGCGGCTACATATCGATAACAGTAAGATACAATACCAGATACCAACACATTATCAAAATTTTTTTACAACTGTTTTCAAAACTGTAAAAATTTTAGGTTAAGAAAATTTCTTCTTTTTTTCTATGTTCTTTCTGTATATTTTTGTTATTTTCTATTTGTTTTTATAAGTTATACAAAACGTCTGTAAACCCACGTATAAAAGGACCTCGATCTGTAAATAATAATAATAATAATAAAACTGCCGGTAGGTGTGTATTTATGGGGTGTACAATCAGAAGAAATCCTCTAGCTACGGGTTTCCTCCTCATTTTAATCTTTGCAAAGTAGTCTATGAAATCGTGAACTTGGGAAACGATCAGCAGTCTATTGTAAACTTAATGTCGATTATATTCGATGACTTTAAAGCGAAAAATTTCTGAATTAATGGCTCCCTTCAACGTTTCAGCTGGTGGTGATGATCGGAATCCGCAAATCCCTGGACCTGCTGTTCACGCAACGTGAGCTGAAGATCCTGGACGACGTGATGCCGGAACCGAGCAGAAAGCACGCGGAAGATCTTCGCCAGCTCGAGAGTGGCGAGGTTAGCACCGTGAGACGAATACTAAACGCGATCCTTGGCCGTAAATAGCATACGAGGAGTGGCCGCGTGGCGAACATTTGCCCCGTGGTCACTGTCACTGTTTGCGACTGCGGCGAGCCGGCGTCCTTCCGCCAGAAACACGAGGAACCCGACAACAACACGTTGGTCCTCGATCGCCTTGGATAAACAAAAACCATTGAGAAAAATTTTACCACGGAGCATACCTTACACTCGCCGCCGTCATCGGTTACATTGTTGTTGTTGTTCTTGTTGTTCTTGTTAATTCTTTGTCCGACCAAACAAGCAATAATCTTGGACGTGCCCAAGAGAAACTCGAGAAGCGAATCGGCAGCTGTGCGAAAAAAAAAACAATAAAACGAAAATGCTCGCTCTCCGTTTGTTCTGTCTGCGAGGAGAGACGTTCGCACAATACCGACCAAAAAACGTCCTTTCGCACAGCATGGCCGACCGTCGCCAATGCGTGTGCCAAATCTGCGACAAACCAAGCCGAGCCGGTTCGACCAGTATTAATTATACAATTTCTGCGCCGCCGTGAACGTTCGAACGATTTATATTCGCCGATTTATGAGAGATTATTTTCTTAACCCTTAAGCGGATAATTTAGATACATATGAAATTATTCGAGCGTTGTGCACTGTTCAGAAAATGGGAATCCATTGCACTTCGTTAGCGACGCTATGACTGTATTCACAATTTGCTATTATTCTTTACACTGGAATGATGCAAATCGATAACAAAAAAATCATAGTAAATGAATGAACATTTTCAATTTTAGCTTCCCAGAATAAAAATTTCAGTTCTCATGATTAGACAGCGGATCTTTATGCAAAATGAAAATTTTCCACCTGAATCGCAACAAACCGGAGAGACATGGAAATTTATTTTCTCTCTTAATAGGTTCGATAGGCTGAAAATGATATAAAAAGGTTTTCAATGTTTTAAACTCATATTTGTCATAAATGGGTAAAATCCGCTGTCTAGTCATGACCTTCACTTTAATGATTTGTGATGCTGAGGATAAAATGTATGAGATGCTAAGGATTAACAAATATTACTTTGTTAGTTACTGATGCTGCGAAATGTCAAAATTAACATCGTCGATACAGAATGTTTCATAGAGAAGATGTATAAATGTTAGACCAACTGGAAAATGCAAGTATTCATTGATTTGTTTATCGTGGAAGCCTGCTTAAGGGTTAATCGACGATTCAACCACGGTGCGCCTATGGAAATTTCTCGTTGTTGACCAATTTCTAGCCTAGCCAATCGAGTGCTTACTAATACATACTAGTGTCAGATGCAACGAATCATTGTCGAATAATTGTTCGAACGTCCGCGGTGTATTTATTACGGAGGATGTTTGCGGTGTCGAGTGGTCGTCAACAACTGTTCGCACTTCACGAAGCCTAGTCTCGCTCGGCCTAGCAAAGAAACGAAAGTGAAAAGAGGAGGAGACACCGGCCAAGAGTATACAAATACAGAAATCCTTGTCATTCAATCGCGACAACACGCCCACCCTTCGACACACATGTATAGCGGTTCGACTATATGGTCGATCATGGATGACCTGCCTTAAACCTATTCGAAATACAATATTCTTTGAAAACACACACCGATCTCTCTGTAATCCCGACTGTTCCTTGCGCAGCATTCGAAAACCGACACGATCGACACAGTATACTGCGCGCATTCCTCGGCTACGCACCGAAAGAATAGTAAACCCGTTATCGGTCAGACGAGATGGACATTTTTATACATCGACAATGGCGGAGACTGGCGTTTTGCAAACGCCTCGCGTGACGAATCACGATTCGAGATTCCGAATCGATTAATCAGACAGTTACGGAAATGAAATTGCCATAACTTCAGGGCCGTCTTAAGATATTCGGCGCCCGTGGGCTACTAAAAATAATGCGCCCCTCTTCATAAGAAAATACACGGGATGGCTAGCGGGAGCGGGGTGACCAGCAAAGTTATACAAAAGTGTCAGAACTAGAAAAAGTCAATTTATTACCATTACACTATAAAAGAACAGAAAATTTATAGAAAATTGCCGCCCCCAAAAGGCTTGCGCCCCGGGGCTTAGCCCATTTAGCCCTGTGGTTAAGGTGGTCCTGCATAACTTGGACTTGCGGGGGTTGGTAAACGGGGGAAAAATGATCGATAAGGATAATGAGAAAAGGAGGCGATAAGGTAGCAGTCCTGCCGTCCGGTCCTGCGGATGTCATCCGGTACGTGACCACATGTGCACGTGTCCTCGTAGTTCCTCAGCGCACGAGGAATGTCATTTTCAAAGTCTTATCCATTATACATCTCCCGCTGACGAATCACACACACTATCATTACGTTGACCATCGAATGTCGAGCACTGCGAGTATACGTCCTGTTGCGATCGCGATGACGATGGCGCGGATTACAACCGTATCGAAACGCACGATCAGTTCCAGTAGAACTTGTCATTTCACTATCGATGGCTGAATAAAAGATTTGTAAACAAAGGGAAAATTGCGAGTCCCGCCCTTCACACGCGATAACGAACAGACCTCTGCAATGACTCACGTGGCTGCTCGATTTTCATCGGAGCTCTTCAAGTGTTCCCTGCATTTTAGAACTTTTCGAAATGTAGTATTTAGTCCTCATCGAATTCAAGTGTTCGAACTGGTGGGGAATTTTTTCAAGACATTTCTGTACAAGATGCTTCCCGTTTAAGGTCTATTGATCTACGTTCGTTCATAGTTTGATCATGAAGGGATTTATGATACAATTGTCTTTGTTGTTGCAATATTTCATTGAGTTGTTAACATACTATTTTTCGTATATTTATATTAGAATTATATATCAACACTGTCAATGGAAAATTGACATCATCGATTGTATCAGGTGTACAAATCAATTCGTGGCCCTCGCAGTTGATTGTAATTTCAATTTGGACATCGAAGATTCATTAACCACTTGTATAAGACTGTGTAAATGCGTACAAAGCGGTGCAGATGATTTTCGATAGTAGAATGCATATTTGAATATAACACAGTGCTTTATATTAATTCAACGTGTCTCTCTACGAGAAAGATTAAGTCTCGAAAAATGTAAAGATAGAGCAAGGATAAAAAGTATCTACTGCCTGTCTAAAGGAAGATTGTCAGACAGGTCCAAACAGACGTCAAAAGCTAAATGAGTCATTGTAGATGTGTCGACCGATGCGAATCGATACACCGTTTGAATATCCAAATCCATCTTCGTGCGTGCAACTTTCGAGACGTTAGTCGAGAGAGTTTTGCTCAGCTCGATGCATGGCTTCAAGGCTTCTCATAACCGATTTTCGATCATTGTGTTCGCTCGTAAAATTAATCGAGCAACGTGTTCCACAGGAACAGAATGAGTCGACGGGTTACGGGACGACACCGGGCAACATACAAATCTCCTTGGCGAATGGGAACATCATGAAGATCCCCGTGACGAGTATCAACATCAGCGAGGAGGTGAACAAGACTGGGATTTGGCAGCAGGTGAACGAAGGGAATGAGAAGCCGAAGCAGTCTAAGCTGATCAAGTACGTACTAGATCAATTAGTTTTATTTATTTTATTAATTAATTAATTATAGCCTTGGTTCGGGAAAAATCCAGCAAATTTTACAAAGGGCAATTTTATCCTGTGCTCAGGTCGAACTGAAATGTTTTTAAACAAAATCCATTTCAATAAAATTATAAATAGTTAGTTGAACAAAATGCAGTCTTGCTTGAAAAGTGCATAAAATATTTATTGAAGTACAAAACAAAATACATAGCTAACCCTTTGCACTCGAACCTATTTTCACTCCAAAAACAGCACACTTTTTCTGATCCAGACTATGACATGATTTTGCAACACTGATTACTAGACTGCGAATTTTAGGAATTTATAACGACATTGAGTATGAGCAAGTTAAAATATAAGATCGATTAAGAGAATTTAGGAATATCAATATATATTATTTCCAACTCCTTAGAATGATTAAAAAAAGAAATACCATTGTATCTGGTTCCTGCCTCTTGCCATTGATACAGACAATTTTTGTTTTCCGTAAATATAAATATTGTTTTAACCAACAGTATCAAAATTTTTAGTGCCCGATTCGAGTGCAAAGGGTTAATTTTCGATCGCCAAAATATTGGTCGAATTATTTGATTCGACCACCAAACACATAATTGTAAGAAATTGAAGAGAAAAGGTCTACCTCCTCGCATAAACAATTACACAATTGAATGAAGGTAACATTGAGCGAAATAAGAAGATGTACCAGTTAGATAGAGATTGTTGTTAAATTGTTGACGTTTAAATGATTGAATCTTTGAATTTAGCGCGGGAAAGCAAAAGAAGCATTCGAAAAAGGATAGCTCGTTGATAGCCGACGAGACAACGAGACTGACCACCATGACCGAGGAGGACGAGGATGACAGTGGAATCTCGATCAAGGTGACACACGTAAATGACTCTAAATTCTAACCACGATCACCATCAATTCGATAAATCACATGGCAAGACACACAGCAAGAGCACCAATACACCGGCATGCGACATACCCCCTGTACGCTACTGTGAGTAAGACTATGAAAGGGGGCTGCACGGTACCCTTTAGTAGAGTCGTCTCTGAATAGAAGTTGCTCCTTAGGAAGAACTCCGACTTCAATACATCGAATAAATACGGTGAGTGTAAAAAGTATTCGTACGCACTTTAGACCCGAATAACTTTTTTATAATTGTACCAAACGACCTGATTTTTTATCATCAATTAGAAGCATTGGATTTAGAAATGATATGCAAAAAAGATTTTCCAAAGATTAAAGGCATTTTTTAAAACTTTAATTTGGTCCCTTAATGAAAATTGTAAATATATGTTTTGTAGATTTATGTAAGTTATATACATATACTGACAATTTCATCGAAATCGGTTGACGCAGGAAAAAACGACACGCATCGAAAGATGTACGATTCTGTGGATTTTAAGCAGAAACTGATCAAAAGTCGTGTAGATCGAACTACGATTTTCACAATTTTTAACCGCTTGTAGCTCGTGTGTATGTTAATCGATTTCGATGACATTTTCAGCATGTATGTAAATACTATACAGATCTACAAAACATATATTTTAAATTTTCTATAAGGGCCCAAATAAAAAAGTTTCAAAAAATGCCTTTCATTATTTTTGCATGTAACGCTTCTAATTGATTATAACAAATCAGATCGTTTGGTACAATCATAAAAAAGTTATTCTATTTTAAAGGGCGTAAGAATACTTTTTACACTCACTGTACCCATATACAGGGTGAGGCACGAAAAACAGAACAGGAAGGATAAACGAACGTTTCAAAAGTGAAATGAAACCGTTCAAAGGGGGCAATATGATGATAACGAGTCTACCGCCTTAAGAAATTTTTCCGTTTATCACACACAGTAGTCAAACTAGACCTATGTACGACTCCAAGGTCATTTGAAAGTCATAGAAAAAATAGTAAAAATTTTTGGTGCCATTTAAAAAAAAAACGCCGATGACCTTGAAATGACGAAATAAGAACGTTAATCACAAGATCTGTTAATACTAGCATATTGCCCCCTTTCAGCGGTTGTATTTCACTTTTGAACCTTTCGCTTATCCTTCATACCGACAGAGAAAGTCAGGTGTTTTGTTTTTCGTGACTCACTCTGTTTATACAATTGCTGTTGTCTTGTATGCTTTGGAGCTGTGAGAAACATTGTACGCAGTCTTCTTTGTGCCGTTTAGCTAACAATAAGCTTCGCTTGACGCGCATAAAGGTGCAACCTGTTGAAAGCTGAAGAAACGAACCTCGATCTTGCTCCTCTATATTTAAAAGTCAAGAATAATTTTTCTTAAAATTGTCTTCGCAAGCTTCCGTGCGAGAACAGGAAAAAATTTGAAAACGATATCGCAGTTTATTGATTGTCGCTCTTCAAGATAAATAGCATGAATTCGATTCAAGTGTTGAAATGAATTCAAGTTCTTGGTAGGCTTCTACTAAATTGGTATAACCGCATTTTAGAATTTGACTAGAACTTATGGTCCCAATAATGATAATTCCCGAAGAGTCGGAACATCATAATATTTTTCCTAGCAGTATGATAAAGAGTCCAAGATAGATAACATTCAAATAACTTCATCTTCTTAGCAAGCTCCTATCCCAGTTTGTATAACTCCAACTAGAATTATACTACAATTCACTATCAATTTTGTCCACATTTCTCACTGGTTAGTTCCCTTAAAAAATAAACCTGGCAACATGACTTTGAAATAATTGGGGACATCTGATGATATCGAAGACCCAGCTGAACAGCCTCCCCTTTCACGTTCTGCATCGCAGTGCATCTCGCAGTTATTTTGCACGTAATTAGCATTGCTCGTTCGTAATTAGTGTGTTTCTCGTCGGAGCCGATCGAAAGCGTGCTTCATGTTCGGCTCGGTGATTCCAGGTAGACTTGATCCGATCGAAGGAGAGCCTCGGCCCGTTGACAGTGAACGGCACTACGTCTGCCGAGACATCAGTTTAACGATCCACAAGATCCGCAAGAATAACGAAGCAAAGATCGTCGACAGAACGATCGAGAAGCTTCCGATTGGTCTCAGAGCTAACCGTTGCGAGCAGCGTATCAATTTGTCATGGAGTCCTCGGCGTTTCGATCGAAACCCTGGGGGGGGGGGGGGGAATCATCGTCCCAAAGGCAATCGTACGACAGAGAAGTGAAACACACGCTGATCCGTGACAGACAATTAATTTTTTATTTCGTATCGCGTACTATCGCACGGGAGGCAATCTTATCTTATCTCGCTGTAATCTGATCGAGTGCAATTAACGAGTGCCACTAGCGTATAGCGTCGCGAGAATAAAAAACAGGAAACAAGTGAAACGCACACCGTTCGAAGCTAGTGTGTAGCGCAGGCTTGGGGCTCTTGGCCCTGGAAGAGCTCTAAACTGCTCCCAAGAGCAGGCTTTCATCACTTGATATCAGAAGGAATTGGATCTTGTCAATTTTTGTTCTCTTTCTGTATGAAATGCCTCGAGTGGGCGTGGTCTCGTTGCTCTCGATGAATCTATAGAGTGCTGTATAAGGTCATCTATGTGCTTCTTATCCCAAATTTAATCTCTTTCGAGTCACTACATGTCCCAAAAACAAGAAACGATCAATCTTTGCATGGAGAGCACCAAGAGGGCGTGGCTTAGGTGCTCTGGACGAGTCTCTCCCCGGCCTGAATTGTCCCTAAGGGTACGCCTCCTGGAGACTGCGCGTAAGTGCCCCCAGTGGGTGTGGCTTAGGTGTCCGTGACGGAGTGAAAGAGTGCCCCACAGGGCACAGCGAGCCCAAGCCTGCCGTAGTGCGTCGTAGATTCGAGACTCGACCCATTCGGAACTCGAACATCGACGAGTCTCGAATCTGCGGTGATCAGTGTGCGACAAACCCGTACTATTAACGTAACCGATCGAGAATAGCTAACGTAGTTTGTACCCGTAACAAACATGCCAAAGAAACCCCTTCAACGATACGTCGACGGTTCCTTCGAGGGATGGTCTCGCGAACTTCGTCGAGGAATAAAGAGAATCGCGCGTGATCGTTTCGTCGTTAGGCGAGACTAGTTTCGACGAATGATTGCGCGACGATGATGTTTCATTTTCTATTTACGAAGAGCCACCAGAAATGCTGTCGAGGCGTGCGTCGGACACAGGCCAGAAGCGACAATATTGTTAGACGGCGAGCGTACACAGGCGGTTTTTTTACAAAGATCAAAACGGTTTGGCCGAGCGAACTCTGCCCCGGGATCATGAGATTTTTCCACGTTTTTTAACCGATGTCCCGTGGAGACCGACTGAATTCTCCCTCGAAGAGTGTCCTCTCTCCGGTCGAGGTTGCCGAAGAACGGGTTACGATGAAATATCGGGAGCCATTGCGACGGACAATGACTCGGCGAGGCCGAGTTTGATCACCAACTGCACTACCAATTTTAAACTTAATCTTGAAACCACTCCGAAGCTTTGAATATATCACTCAGAACATCTTCATGTGTTGAGGTCCTAGTTATACTTTCGCCCAACTTGTTTATAGGTCCTAAACACCATGCGTAGGATGTCCGTTAAGGATGTTCTGGAGGTACAATGGGAGACAAAAGTACAAGAAATTCGAAATCCATCAATATATGGGCAATGAAAGCCATTCATGAGTATATTTTGCATTAAACTTTTGCGAATACTGTACCCTCTGTAGCTACATTCAGTGGTCTACACTTGTCGCGCTTCCATGCTAGTGAGAGACAACACGATAAATTTGACGTTTTGTAACAGTTTATAATTTTTTTGCTCCGTAACTGTTTAGTGAATCCTAATAAGTTTTGAACATAATTAATTACATAATTTTTACTACATATAAAAAAAACTGGAGTTTCTAGTTGCGTTTTTTCAAGGTTTAAATAGGGTTTGAAGTGGAATTTTGTGAATTCTCCATAAGAAAACGTGTTAAAATGCGAAAACTTTAAGTTGCTATAATTCTTAAACGGTGCAGTGAATCGAACCCAAACTTTGGTAATTGCATTAATTTAGTAAGAATTATATCTTGTCAAATTTTCAAAAATTTTGTTGCGTTTTTATATTACCTCCAGAACATCCTTAACGTATGAATAAAAAAACTGACTTTGGATGCTTAATAGTAAAAATACAGTCAGTGTGAGAACACAGTTTCCGACGAGCTGGTTTATAAAAATTTCAGGGTTGCATTACATTCCACTTGAAACAGTTAATTCTACTGTGTGCCAACCGTGTGTCAAAAAACCGAAGATGCCGCGAATGCATAAAATCTGCAGTTCAATGATGCACGTCGAACTCGGTTTCTCTGAATCGATGCGAAACTAAAATGTTTCTTAGCGATTCCATCGTGACCCCGGCAAACGAGACTACTTTCGTAACTGCAGTCTTTCATCTAGCGACGGAAACCGGAAACAGAAGCAGAAGCATTTCCACCGTCCCGCGACCGTTGATTTTTACTCGACGTCCACTGCGATCGATGGCAAGAGGATCCACAGAGAGAATCCAAAAGCGATATTTTTCAGATGTCACGTTACCGACTTGTTGCGCACCTCCGAGGCTTTGCGAATTCGTTCGAAAGCTGCGCGAAAAAAAGTATTTTGTAAAAAAGTGTTAGAGCAAACGTAGCCGCATCCGAGAGAAAGGAGAGGTGTTTTTAGCGAGCCGCTTCCGGTGTGCGTCGATATACGCATGCGATATAGCAATGTAAGAGACATACATGACCGCTCGTGTTAATGTTACATGTGTTTTGTATATAGTCCGTGACAGGCAATGTGATCGTGAATACGTAAGGATAGGTTCGTCAGTATTATACCGAATAATATTTTTCGGTGAGAGAAACGATTAAGCGCGAGAATAATAATGAATAGTGCATGGAGAACGCGTGAGAGAAAGCATTAGCTTTATCGCCAGAGTACGGATGTTCGTGCAAATATTTTCGTCACAGAAACTGGAATCAAATGAAAATTAATTTACAACAAAAATTAATTTACATGTCTCAGTATTTCGACAAAGAACAGAATCAAATGGAAATTTAATTTACCTTAGATATTCTACGAGACACTAAGTATCGAACAAATATTAATTTAGCTCAGCGCGCGGATTTACTTACTCGCGACGGCCGAGTTTCGCAGGCTACGCCCCCTCGACCCTATTGGTGGCACCTAGGAGAACTAGGACCGCCACGGGGAGCGAGACTCGCGGCCAGGTCGAGGGGGCGCACAGTGGGAAAAAGTGACTTGCCTTGCTTCAAAAAGAAATAACTTTCGATAGAAATGAGTTAGAGCGATGATTTTTTTTTTAAATTAAAGCTGAAACTTTGCAGAATATGGGAAAAATAGGGAGATTACGGTACGAACGGTTTTTAACCTTGATAAAGTTCGTTAAACTTTCACAATTTCCAAAAAATGTGGTTTCTGCGTTACCACGGGCAGAAAAAATTTTTTTAATTTTTTCTATATATCATTTCCCGTAGATTTTTTCACGCTGATTTCAAATCTGGTCTCAAAATTTGTCTACGACCTCTGGTTTTTTCAATAAATCGATTTTTGTGACAAGAAATTAATGAAATCATGTTTTCGTTTAAATGATTTTATAACACACCAATTTGAACATTTGTAACATCGTATTCTCATATATACAACACCATATAAATAATAATAATAAAGTATTTGAATGTTTTAAGTTACGAAACACATGAAACACCTCACATCTCGTCATCACTTGACGTATCGCTGACATTACTACTGGCACTTTCTGCAGGCTCTGTGTAGCTGTAATGTATAATAATATGAATTAGATATGTATTGTTCATAATTATACTCTTATTTATAGAAGAAGGTGAGTACTTAATCTTTTTAACTTACATATTTTCATCGACGAAGTTTCTAACTTCTGGTGCAATTTGATTTCTTCGATAGAATTGTAATCGATCTTTTGTTAAGATCAGTGATATTTTAGGATCGGTTAACTGTACTGCTCGATTAAAAACGTCTAACAATCTGTTTTTTCGACTATTTTGTCTGGAATGAAGAATCATATTCTTCCTATAAAGCTTATGCCATGACTCGTTCGCATCCTCTGAATAGTACGCTATTGGCAATAGAAACTGCTGTGCTATTTCGCAACCATGTTTTAATAATTTATGCAAAGTTGGGCTCATTCGAGCCCATGGAAATAGTGTATAGTGGAGACAATACGTCTGCCAACAGAAATGTTCAAGCTCTCTTATTTTTAAAGGCTTCTTACACTTAAACACTAACAATATTGTCGCAATATTTTTGACAAATTGAACATCAATTTCCAGAGCTTCTGCAAATAGTGCTGGTTTTTCGAAGCATCTTCTAGCGACATTGCCAGTGTTTGTTGTGCCATGACCTTGTAAAGAATATTGATGCAGAAAATAGAAATGATATGAAAATAAACTTTTCTATCGATTTCAGAGCAATTTGAAGAAAGAAAAATGATTGTAAAGAATAATATATATGCCAAGCTTGGTGTTCGAGTAGACCAAGTGTTACAAGGGCATGGCACAACAAACACTGGCAATGTCGCTAGAAGATGCTTCGAAAAACCAGCACTATTTGCAGAAGCTCTGGAAATTGATGTTCAATTTGTCAAAAATATTGCGACAATATTGTTAGTGTTTAAGTGTAAGAAGCCTTTAAAAATAAGAGAGCTTGAACATTTCTGTTGGCAGACGTATTGTCTCCACTATACACTATTTCCATGGGCTCGAATGAGCCCAACTTTGCATAAATTATTAAAACATGGTTGCGAAATAGCACAGCAGTTTCTATTGCCAATAGCGTACTATTCAGAGGATGCGAACGAGTCATGGCATAAGCTTTATAGGAAGAATATGATTCTTCATTCCAGACAAAATAGTCGAAAAAACAGATTGTTAGACGTTTTTAATCGAGCAGTACAGTTAACCGATCCTAAAATATCACTGATCTTAACAAAAGATCGATTACAATTCTATCGAAGAAATCAAATTGCACCAGAAGTTAGAAACTTCGTCGATGAAAATATGTAAGTTAAAAAGATTAAGTACTCACCTTCTTCTATAAATAAGAGTATAATTATGAACAATACATATCTAATTCATATTATTATACATTACAGCTACACAGAGCCTGCAGAAAGTGCCAGTAGTAATGTCAGCGATACGTCAAGTGATGACGAGATGTGAGGTGTTTCATGTGTTTCGTAACTTAAAACATTCAAATACTTTATTATTATTATTTATATGGTGTTGTATATATGAGAATACGATGTTACAAATGTTCAAATTGGTGTGTTATAAAATCATTTAAACGAAAACATGATTTCATTAATTTCTTGTCACAAAAATCGATTTATTGAAAAAACCAGAGGTCGTAGACAAATTTTGAGACCAGATTTGAAATCAGCGTGAAAAAATCTACGGGAAATGATATATAGAAAAAATTAAAAAAATTTTTTCTGCCCGTGGTAACGCAGAAACCACATTTTTTGGAAATTGTGAAAGTTTAACGAACTTTATCAAGGTGAAAAACCGTTCGTACCGTAATCTCCCTATTTTTCCCATATTCTGCAAAGTTTCAGCTTTAATTTAAAAAAAAAATCATCGCTCTAACTCATTTCTATCGAAAGTTATTTCTTTTTGAAGCAAGGCAAGTCACTTTTTCCCACTGTGGGGCGTAGCCTTCGAAACTCGGCCGTCGCGAGTAAGTAAATCCGAGCGCTGATTTAGCTGATTAAGTGGTCTGCCAAATTCGAGTTTAAATAATTTGGTGGGATGGTGACAACAAAGGCTGGAGACTTTATAAATTGAATACAATCCGCAGTCTATTAATCGTGCATTTATACGCAAACGGGCTACAATCGCCGCTGTAGTATAGCATTGGTCGAGACACTTGTGATTAGCCGAATGAATATTGCACGGTGAAGAGTATCTATATATTTTCCATTTACAGCGTTTTCAAAATATCGCTTCAATGGCCATTTTCTATGAAAAATGATATGAAAGAATTTGCGCGATTGTCGAATACTGTTTATCGGGCCTGGCCTTATCGATCTGTTGCCAGTCATTCAAAAAAATTTTTCCAGTGAAAATAATTCTTAAAAAATAATTCTGGTTTCGTAAACCTTGAAATTTTCATCAAGTTTCCAAATCATAGATCCTGAGGATCTTTATTGTTTGTAACAATTCTGTTCGCAATTATGACCACCTTATAATGTATCAATTTTCCAATTTGTACGTTTTGAACATAATAATATCGTCATTAGCCATTCAATCATCCTTACGATTTTATAAATTCATATTTCATGAATTCTTACTCCACAATATTATGTTTCGTGGATCGAGAATGTCGCACGGACCCTAAACGAAACGCCTAAATCGCATAAGGCAGGCCCGAGTAAATTTGCGAAACGAGGTAACAGCTTCTCGACTGTCAGCGAGCAAACAGAGTCGTGCGCGTGCTTGATCGTATTGTATCGATGTAGCGTGTTTGATGCATGTGTTTAGTATACCTACGACGACAACGAGGCTCAATGCGTTCGTATATCAAAGTTGGATGTCCTCGTCGGAGTATCAAGTATCGTTCAACGCATCTCGAACGAGGCGAACGAGGCTGTGTGCTACAGACAACTTCCTCGATGAATTCTGACGACTGCATGGATCATTTGTACCATGGAGTAGTCGAGTTCTGCGCGCTTACCTTCATAAATTACTTACGAGACTACATGTGCGTGTACATACGATCAAAGGAAGAGGCAGACTGCGAGCGTAAATGATATTCAATCAGTCGCACTCGCGTAATTCGCTGCCGTGCATGCAATCGATGTACATTAGTCCTATTTAACGACATTATTGATAAATTCTGATTCGAAGAAACTTCTCGTCATCGTTGTCCAATGATTTCAACCCTGCAATCCTCGAAAACTATAATGATTACTAGACTGTGGATCTTTATGCGAAATGATAATTGTCCAAGTCAATCGTGAGAAACGAAAGTTAAACGAACATGTATTTTGTAGGGGTGTGCGGGCACCCGAAATTAAGGCAAGCGCGAGGTCAAATCAGCGTTTAGTAAACGGCGTTTACTACAAATGAAAATACATATTATTACAACCGATGATTGGACATCTTAACCCTTAGCACTCCAGCCTAGTGATTCATATAGTACACCAACAACTCCAGCACTATATTAGTAAGCAAAACAGGCGTGTCGCCGTAGCAGCGACAGTGGATTTAAAGTTTATATTTCAAATATCGCATTATCGGCGAAAACGGAGTGCAAAGGGTTAATATGCACAGAGTTATTTATCGCTGGCTTTAATCAAAGACTTGCCCCAACTTTAACTTCGAGTACCCGAATATTGCAAACTTTCGGGACCCCGGCCCGACCCGAACCCGAAATTTCGGGTACTCGCACACCCCTAGTATTTTGCCTCTCAATTACAGTAAGGAGCATGTGGTTATTGGTTCAGTTTTGCTCCCTACTATTTGTAAATGTCTATTATTCGAAAATGTCGAAAATAGTGGAACAATGTCCGCAAGTTTTTCTAAGGACTTTTTCATTTTTGTCAGAAATGCATAGAATCCGCAGTCTAATGATTACAGTCACTGATTACAAGAATTATTGCTCCATTTCTAAATCACCGATACCAATAGCAAGAGAAATACAATTTTACGCGATTGTCCTCCCTCGAAATTTTTCACAAAAATATAATTTAGCGGTAACGATCACTCTCTCTGGCAATCGCAATTGCAAACATGCACAGCCGAGTTCCCCGCTTCATACTGGATAAGGATCACCAGGTACGTTACCACCGTGGTGAGCATCTGAAGTAGTAAAATGAACAGGAAGAGGGTAGATTGTGTGATTTGAAACGATCGTAACCAAGATCGATTGATCGTGTGTTTGCTCACCGATTGGAAGAGCGAGTTGTCCAGGTGAAAGTACCCGCTGACGGTAAACTTAATTTGCCGGTTTAGCAACTGGAGCGAGAATTGTTTGAGCTGCAACAAACGCGTCTGTGGAATAGGCGATTGAGAATGCGTTTGCGGAGTTACCTCTGACTTTGTCTCTCGATGGGTCGCCGCTTTCCAAACCGAGTGCACCGCGATCGCCGTCCTCTGAATCTGCAATGAAAGATACGATGCGTTCAGGAACGGTAACCAAATAAAAATTTCATTGACTCTTTACTAATTGAAATAAGGTGAAGGTAATACATTATTTTAATCTTTTCTCTGTTTTAAATTTCATCTCCTCATTTTTTATGCAAATGCATAAAACCTGCTCGATTCCGTAAGTCCTACCTCGTTCAACAGATCGGTGATCTTGGAGGCCAGTATGCCAAGAGGACAGATTAGATAGAATGTGATGCTTGCGGTGCTGAGGGACACCAGGATATCGATCTCCTTATTGGGAAGGACGAGCGGCAGGAGAAGATAATAAGAGTTGAACAGCAACGCATAAAACGTAGCCGAAACAACAAGAAGACACGGGAACGAGTAGAACTGTGATATCACGCCGCAAACGTCGCACAGATCGTCATGAATGTTCCTCAGATGTCGAATGGTCTGAACAGTCGCAAAATTGTCAAAAATCGGACGACAGCGGCTCGTAGATTTCAAATTCATGCACATCCGAATAGAGAGATTGACACGGGTGACATTCGTAGTTATCAAACTGATGACAGAGAAGTATTGAAAGAAGAGACTGCTGGCGAAAGTGGCGGGCATAATACCCGTGGCCCACACCAGAGGACCATCGTGAAAAGCATTATACTCCAGGAGTATCGAAGTGACGCATATGGTAATTTGAAAGACGAAGAACATCAGCAAATTCCCAAAGGTACGTTTCAGACTGATCGGTGTCTGCGAGAAGCGAAATTGTTCTTCGACATGGATCAGGTAGTTGCAGACTCTTTCGACGGTGGAGCACTTGAAGACGTAGTATAATATAATCGAACACATCATCACGACTCCGAACGCAGCTTGGACCATTTCTATAGTTGCTAGCGTGGCGGTTTTGTTGACGTAGCGTAGTTCGAACAGGTTTGACAGAGTAACGAAGCTCAACGCAGCCAGCGAGCAGCTGAGCAGTACGTTGTAGAATTGGTCGAATCTCGATCTTGCGAAGCGTAATGGTCGCTTGGTTTTTGGTTTGCTGTGTAGAGAGATTGACGCAAGACCTATTGCCTTGAATATCCAGTAGAATGATCGGATTACCCAGTTCGCCCATCGGGGCGGATACACCACGCTCGACATCCTCGTAGAGCCTGATGAACGTCACCATGCACATCCGTGATCCTTTCTT
Source organism: Lasioglossum calceatum (assembly GCA_963966675.1). NCBI lineage: Eukaryota > Metazoa > Arthropoda > Insecta > Hymenoptera > Halictidae > Lasioglossum > Lasioglossum calceatum. The sequence goes on from OZ016541.1 coordinate 4,322,113, forward strand.
CCCGAATGTCTTCGAATCGGTGTCGGAATATATTTATTTTCAAGTTGCTTCTTTTCGATTTTCTTCGAACCAGTTTCGAAACGAATTTATTTTATAATTGTATTAGATGCAGCGTTTCCGCTATAATTGTTAGGCGTTCTACGCTCTTCGTCTGAGCTCCTCTTAACGTCAACTACGAATATAACAAATTAAGCATCGTTCTATCCGAGCACCGGAACTGGCAAAATTAAATATTAAATGGTGCATCACTCACTTGACGACGCACATAATAAAAACCTCTGCATTCATAATGCCAATCTGTAATTATAAGCATTCCAGCGACGATGTTATCGTAGGTCTCAACAGGAAAGGCCTAGCTAAATGTAGCAAAACAATGTGCTGGACAAATGACGATCTGATCGCGATTTTTTACATAGTATATCGCGTAAACATATCGTTAACATTGTCGTAGCTACTGTAGGCCTGTTATAAAAGCTTTCCATCCAATAAACAGACGAAAAAACTGCAGAAATTGTAGAAATCGATTATGTACATTTCTTATTCAAGATAATATGTATATTCTCTAAAATAGACATATTTATTATAAAGTATGTGAATCGTTTAACAATTATTTATTGATTTCATTTTATTTTCGCGATTATAGTCGCTGCTTTATCTCTGTGGCGAGAAAAATAAAATCCGTGCAGTTGCAGTTGCAAGCGTACGAAGACTTCCCGCCCACTTGAAACTGGATTAGAATCACCAGATACGTTGCCACAGAGCTGATCACCTGAAGATCACAAAGACGAACACATAGAGATTGCGATCTGGATCGATCGAGAAAGCAGAAGGAACAGAGATCGATCGATCACGATCGCGTTTGCTCACCGATTGGAACAACGAGTTGTCTAGGTCGAAGTATTCGCTGGCGGTGAACTTAATTTGTCGATGGAGCAACTTGAGCGAAAATTGCTTGAGCTGGAAGAAGCGTGGCTGTATACTGGGCAACTGAGATTGTGTATTGCGTATATATTATATACGATTTTACCTCCGACTTCGCCTCTCGATCGATCGCGTTCTTCAACAACGAGTGCACGATCACCCCTGTCCTTTCGATCTGCAAAGAGAAGCATCATAACGTCCCCTATGGCTGTCATAAATTCAATGAAAAATTAAATTTATTACTGGCGAACTTCCAAATGTTCAAACAAGCTGACAAAATCCAGCTGTTCGAAAGAAGGAAAGAAATCTCATATTGTAAACTATCTGGCAGCCAGTGCCGGATTAAGCAAGCGCGGGGGCCCGTAGCAAATGTTATGGCGGGGCCCAAGGCTTTGCATCAGGGCCGCTCGTGTGTAAATGTAGCGCACCTTTGCGGCAACCACAATGAATGAGCTTTTTTTTAAGGAAAACTATGTGTGCCCCCTGGCATAGACAGACGCTCATGTATCGGCCCTGGTTTGTATGGCGCGGGGCCCCCAGAAGCGCGGGGCCCGTAGCATTTGCTACTCCTGCTACGGGGCTTAATCCGGCCCTGCTGGCAGGACAGCAGTGAAACGCAGTATAAAAAAGAAATATTCTTTGGGATTTTGCGGGACCCCCGGGTGCTATTGTAGGATCGATACGATGTCTATCAAGACAATACATCAATATTCTAGTTCTCACCTCGACCAGGAGGTTGGTGATCTTGGAGGTCAGCATGTAAAGCGGGAAAACAAGATAGATGATGAAGGCGACGGTGTTGACGAACGTTATTAGATCGAAGTCCATCTCCTTGTCGAACATGGGTTGCAGAAGATAATATATGTTAAAGAGCAACGAGTACATGGTGTACGGAACAACAAGTAGCGCCGGAAATGAATAAAACTGCGAGATCTCGCTGGAGACGTCGCAGAGGTCATCATAGGCGTCCCTCAAGTATCGAAGCGACTGTACCATGGAATAGTTGACGAAAACACGTCGACATCGGTTCAAGGATTCCGAGCAGTCTTCGGGATGGGTGATCCTGCATACGTTCTCGAAGGCCTGATTGGCTCTGGTGAAGTTCACGGTCATCACGCTGACCACAGCAGAATATTGAAAGAAGATATTGGCTGCGAAGGCTGTGGGCAGGGAGTCCAGAGACCACCCGATGGGACCATTTTGGAAGGCTAGCTCCTCGGAGAGCACGACGATGGCGAGCATGATCGTCTGAATGATGTGGACTGCCAGCAAAACCTTGAACGTAGGTTTGAGACTGATCCGATCCCGCGAGAAACGCACTTGTCCTTCGGCTCGGATCAGGTAGTTGCACACCCTGTTCATGGTGGAGCACTTAAAGGCGTAACATAATAAAATCGTGCACATCATCAGGATACCGTACGCCGATTGGACTATCTCTATGGCCACCGTGATGTCGCTTTCATTGACGTATGACTGGAAGGATAACCTTGGCAGAGAAATGAAGCTTAATCCAGCAAGCGAGCAGCAGAGTAATACATTGTAAAATATCCCACATTTGGATTTTGCGAAGGACACTGGTCGATTTTTCTTCGCGTTGCTGTCGTGTAGGGAGATTGTCGAGAGGCCGACTATCTTGAACATCAAGTGGACCATTAGAATTGTCCAATAGGCCCATCGGGGCGGGTACACCACGCCCGACATCCTCGTAACGGCTGATGCACGTCACCAAGAACATCCGCGTTTCTTGCTTCTCGATATTTTTCAAACCAGTTTAGAAATTAATCTAATTTGTAAGTAAATGGATTCTTCTTTGTTAAAATTATTGTTAGCTTGCTCTTGGCTTGATCTTGGCTTGTCTTGGCGTCAGCTACGAATACAAGGGTTAAGCATCGTTTTCTCCTAGTACGCTAGCAAAATGAAATATTAAATGGAATAACACAGAATCACATTGCACGCAACATCACCTGCTGCATTAATAATGCTGATCTGTAATTATATGTATTGCACCCGCAATGCTATTGTTTACTTCAACGGAAAAGATTTAGCTACATATATACCATTGGTTCGGTAAATCGTGCGTTATAAACATCAGATTTAATCATATCCGATTTCGAAGTTCTGCCTCTCTAATTTGTTAGCTACTAATCGTTAGCAATAAAGGAGGCCCTATGAGTGCAATCACAGGAGAAGCCTCGTTAGATAAAATATCAAAATCAATAAACAAATTGCAGATTATTAAAGAGACAGAGACTAAATTGAAGAGACAGACGACGTGTTTTGCGCATTTCTCCCTTTATTATTGTAATTTTTATAAGCCAAAAATGATAATAAAATCCAATGTTTTTACAGGTTTGGATTTCATTAACTTATTTTTTACACAAGTGCATAAAACATGCATTCATTAAAACAAGGAGAAGGAGGTGCAACGCTCACTGTGAAATTCTGTTGTCAATTTTTTATTCAAAATATTATATACTTTTGACATTTGAAATAAACATTTTGCTTTTTGATAATCAAGATATGAATTACTTAACATACAACGTATTCATCCGTGATACTTATGGATAAATGTCTAGTACAATGGGTCGAAAAATTATTTGTGCATCTAAAATTTATTGAAAACAAGCACATTGGCAATGTCGATTTTTCAAGACCGCATCTTGCAAATGCGCTTCACTTTCACATAAATATTCATCGGCAAAATCGGCACAAAATATTTCTTGGACCGTAGATGTTATTATAATTATTTGAAATGATAAACAACTAAAATTATAAGGCGAAAGAACTCTGAACAGAAAGTATTTACTTAGTGTTTCCGTTTTCAATGCACTTCAAAGACGAATGCACATCATATAATCGTTCTAAGCGAGAAAATCAACAACATCGAGAGAATATCGTCTTTTGCACCAGCAAAATTTTCACTCCAAAAATAATCAAAGTTTAGATTGCAATTTACTAAGATACGTTACTTTGGAGATGCGTTCATTCTGGCAACAGAATGATACTTGTATTAAATTAAACTCAAGTATTGCTATGAAAATTTCTTATGATACTATGCAGCTGTGATTCAATGAAACCTACTTTTTCCGACTTCGTACGATCCAAAAGCAGCAGTGACCACGTTCAGGATTTGAAAGATACCTAACCAATGTACAACAACTTTCATTCCCCGTAGATTGCTTGAATACCATGCCACTTGTCCCTTTAAAGTGCGATGAAAACGCTCTCAACTATAAGAACGGAACACTGACTGAAACGCGCACCAATTAAAACTTTCATGTTTCACCACCAATTTACAAACATCGTGATTCCCAATTTTTTGCGTTCGACATTTATGTACATTGTTGTCTGTTCTAATTAAGTAAATAAGCTTGCGCAAGATGTTCGACAACGGAGATACCCATATTGTCATCGTAAATACATTTTTCCCCATTTTATATTTTTTGCATTTTTCGTTTCCGGTGTGTTGCTTCAGATACTCGAACGGGGTTGCAATCGTAAAGAAACCGTGTGTGTTTGTTTAATAGTAGAAATGAATTATGAATACCTATCCTCTATTATATATTACGTGCATTACAGTTAACCAATGTTCGCAACATTATTGAAAGAGTGGAAAGCTGTTTCATTAGTGTCACGCTTCGTAGTTACAGATATTGCAAGGAGGATGCGTTACGATTACCAGGAGAGAATTTACTAGAAAGATATCCGTTGAATAAAATATAGTGTCAAAACTCTTCGAAAGGTGATCCCTTCCCTCTCCCCCAAGTGTTAAAAATCGAACTCACATCTTTTGCAACTTTTTTTTCTCTCCAGCTTTAAGACACTCATGTCGTATAGTACTACAGTAGTACAAAAAGAAAGTAAGGATGATTCTTCATATCGTCGGATACAAAAGATCACTGTGTTACTTGGCCTCCGACTGTTTCGGACTCTCGCTCCTGGTAGGCACTTCAGATTTTGGTTCTGCAGGGATGTCTGTGTCCGGTTGACTACCACTCTCGTCCGCGGGTGAGTCCTCTGATACAGCTACATCTGCAAGTTTCGTTTCTACATCAAGAGAATCGCCAGTGTTCTTTCTCAACGTGTTTACCTCGTGCAATTTTTTAAACGGCAAGTATTTACCTGAACAAGCAGGATCAGACATTAAAGAGAATACTTTTTCTTCGGGCATATCTTTCGTCAGCTCTTTGAAATGGACCACCTGATCCGAAAACGATTGCCAAAAGGACTGACCTTCGGGTATGGTAAACATTGCCTGCGCATTGTCGATGGGAACAAAACAGATTACGTACTTATCTAAGTACTTGGGCATCAACTCTTTAACCACTTGCACTACAATTTATTTTCCAGTTAATGTAAAGTTAATGTAGTGATTAGAACTTCTTTTAGAGGAATTGTTTCTTAGAATAAGAAGAAAGTTTATACGTATTGTGTACCTACGCAGCCTCCAACAGCTATATATTGACAACAACAAAATCGAACTTTCTTTCTGTATAAAAGAAATTAATAACATGGATTATTTAGGAGAGGCTGTTTGAAATCTTCATCGTTCGATGTTACAGTGCAAGGGGTTAAATGTTTTAGTAAAACTGTGCACCTGTGTACCAATTTTTCTTTTCACGATGTTTCAAACAGTCCTTTTAAATATAGTTACCTTAAATTTGTTGTATATGTGTTCAGCCTTTTGTCTAATCTGCTCTGCCTTTTGTTTGAAAGTAGCCTGCACACACGATACCAAAGGTGAAATAAACAAGTGATAACAGTTAAATTGATTCTTTGCCTGCACACTGGGTCATTTTCGACCCAGGTTGCGGACAGAGGACTGCAATCAAGTACCTCTTCTTCTTCAGTTAATTTCCAGTCAGCCAAGTTGCCAATGTACCGCCTCAACTAAAAGATATTCACAGGTTAATCTAAACATCTAACAGACGAACATATCCATGTTACACAATCCGATTTTAATGAAACTTGAATGTTCCCTAGTAAGAGATAAATTAACAACAGAAGCTCACGCTTTCGTACCCTTTTAACTGTCTCCACGATGTGCGGATGTTTCTTCAACATTAAGGGATCGATTGGCAGTGACAGCATGTCGTCCATTGCCTGTAGACATTTGTCTGGATTTGCTCGGTCCAATCCCAGATTCGATTTAATTTGAGCATCCAGTTGTAAAAGTTGCGCCTCTTTGCGCAGCCATCTGGAATTGATATTAACGGTGACCGAATCGGAATTTTAACCGAGCCACTGATTCGTCGTTACCTTAGTTTGTTCGTTTTTCGATGAAGCGCTCCATCCTTTGCTAACACTCGCTTTTCCTCTTCAGGGACGTGTACATTGAAGTCCAAACAATCTTTCACCATTTCCGGCAAGATCTCACCACTCTCCAGCTGTGCTTTCAATTTCATAGCGTTCCTAGCGGTGGACCAGTCCCACTGTGAGCGAGCTTTTTCACTTTCGAACGACTTTGGCTTGTCCATGTCTAACTTAATGCCTACGTACTCGCCGGCAAATGTCAGTGCCAGCAGAAACCGTGGCGGTGTGTCGGAGGACGTAGCGCCGGATACTACAGTACCTTCCAATATCGGCGCTTCACCTGCGTTATTTTTCTCTGTAAAATCCACTCGATTTAAATCTTCGTAACTTAGTCTAAATTATGAGTCTACTTTTGATGTGCTCACTTTCTAAAGTAGCCCTTTTCTTATGCACCACAGATGACGTTTGTTGATCATTAGAATCTTCAATTTTGACTTTAGCGCGGCCTCTGCCATGTTCTAAAGCACATAACATTCTTATAGGATGAATATCTAATAAATCGCTCATGCATAATTATCAATATTTTTATATTGATTTAATTTTATACCGCTCTTCTCTGGTGTGTCTGTTTCCTCCGAACTCGAGAAGTCAGCAAACCGTTTGGGTTTGATCTTTCTGCCACTGCGGCTCACAACTTCTTTAGGTGACTCCTCCTCTTGTGAATCTAAAGTAGTCTCTGGTCTCGAGTCGCTTGTAGATGCCAGTAATGATTTCGCTTTTCCACGTCTCTTTTTTATCTCGGGTGTGTCCTGAATGAAAGAATAGTTTTTAACCGGATACACCAGAACACGGAAAAACAATTTTACTATTACAATCATTGCGCAACTGTGAGGAATAATCGCACAAACGATCCAAGCTCCACGAATGTTTGTCGGCAATTCCTACATTTCTATCGGAGCGCTCGGTTCAACAGCTTTTTTGTCTCGAAAAGTATTGACCGTGAAGAGCTAAAACTCCTAACTGAATTCTTTATGTTCAGATTCGTATTTAAATGTACTGACAGTTGCCAGGAAAAAGACTAGTGGGATGGCACAGTAGAATTAAGAGTCTGATTGGTTATTAAGTACACATAGTTTTGCTATAATGTCAGCGAATCTAATAATGGAAGTGCCATTCTGTTAGTCTTCTTTCTGGTAACTCTCAGTACATAAAAACTAAATGAAAATACACAAGTGCAAGTATATTACAGGATTGTTGGTAGCACCCAGCATGGTTTTCCTCTTCATGGACTTCTTTTTTTCTTCCTCATTGATAACCAATGACCCTGTCTCCATATCGTTATCCATTGCACTGACTGTTGGCAAATCAATTGCAGATTCACCTTCCTTCGCTGCATCTTCAACAATAGCAGATTCTTTGTTTATATAAGAAATACATGTTGTCTTGTAAATACCTCTATATGCAAGCTGAACATATGACACTTACCTTTAAGATCAGTAAGTCCTGACATGCCCATCTCATTTTTAAGCTCTTGCTCTAATTGAAGCAGACCCTCGTGGAAAAATTTCCTTCTCATAGGTTTAGCAAACTTTGCTTTGTTTTCGATGTATGTATACAACTCTTCCACTTTACACACAGCACTAGAATAAATTGTTTAACATACAGAACATCTGAATCCGTTCGTCAAGAGTCTGTTTTCCACGCATCCACATTTATTCATAAATTATTTGACAACACGTACACAATGGAATAATGCAATATTAATAGCAAGTTCTGCTATAGCGTATTCAATAATAGTCATTGATCAGATTATAGTCATTGTTGGTAGGAAATGTTAACCGCATTCATACAAATAAAATGTCCTTATATTCCTTGTTAATGTATTATAGTAAATATTACTCACGTTTCTCCAGTGCCATAAAAGTAAACACTATACTTTGAATTTTTTGAATTCGGATCGATAACTTTTTCAACCTGAAAAAATGTCAATAAACAGCTTAGTGTCGCAAAGTTTCCTACCATAAGTTACATAATATTATATTTATCTATTTATATATTGCAAATATAAATAAGATCACAGATCCATCTAATTAATTCAATTATTAGACGCAAGAATGCAGCTGCTTTTACAAGGTAACAGCAATGTATTGCAACGCACGATCTTGTATCGTATTAGTTAAACATTATTATTTACTTTGTGTAAACATAATCCCCGGATAAGTTAACACCGACATAATGCTGCGTCGGAACAGTGCTGTTAATTATACATAATTGATTGAGTATAAGGTTAATTCGTAATAGATCGTTGACAGTTCAATGGTCGATCGTTATGAATCTCGTACGAATTAAGACGCGAATTAAATAATATTCACGATTGCACTTACTTTTGCTGGCCACGCTGGATAACCTCGAACTTTCGCGAACACCTTATCACCAGCGAAAAATTTCTTATGAAACTTCACCATGTCGACCGGGAGCTTTCACAAGTTTAGAGTCCAACAACAAATGTTATCTCTGTGTCAATTACGCACAACGGACGATACGAGCGGTTAAATTGTAAGAAAGATCGAACAAAACATCGCGAAAGCCGCCATTTGCACGATATAACATCGAAAACACGCATAAGACGCTGCGCGCCAATTCACGAGTTTCTAATTACGAACACTCACGAACTTCAATCGCGTAGCTTTGGAAACGAAACTATCGTGTGCGCGCCAGATGATGGCTTGCAAAGTGCATTCATTCTAACTCTAATTGTAAGACAATTTTTCGGCCAATAACGACAAAGCGTGCGATGATGCGGGATCGTTATTGGCCGAAGAATCGTCTCGGAGTTAGAACGAGTACACTGTGCTAACAGCCACAATCTGGCGCGCACAAAATACTGCATTCAAAATGTGACATACGATTGGTTGCTTTCGACTCTATAAATTATATACCGATAGATTATAATTGTTTAAAAAGTATTAATTTACTTCATAAATAAATCAACATTACAGAAAAACCGTTTCCTTCTCGAAAGAAAAATGGCGGCTATCATCACTTCAGTAGATATACAGCTTTTCTGTGGTCTAATCGACAGAACATAAAATCATAAATATCTTTTCTTCGGATTAGTTAAAATAAATTGTTGACGAGAAATTAACAAAGTATATATAAAAATGATAAAAATTGATAGAAATTTATGTACGTTCTGTTAAGTTGGCAGCACTACACCAATATTGTTGTTCCTCTGATACGAGACTGACGTTTTGCGTTGTCTTTGGGAACACGTGAATGAATTACAATTCAATGAATACGGTTTGTCTGTCAAATATCTGAACGTTGATACGGTATTTACTTTGAAAATCTGTTCTATTCGTCCACGGATGTGTGCAATGATACTGTCGGCATCGAGCCGAACTTCTCAAGATTCTCGACTAAGAAGCTCGAGAAACCAGTCCCGAAAAATGTAAGTACATGTTTCTTTCAACGTACATGCAACATATCGTGCGTAACTACTATTTTCTTTTTCATTTTCCTATTCTTAATTTTTACCAGCATGTTCCGCTTCTTTTTATACACGCTTACGGTGTATATCGCTGCGGGACAAGTTTAATATCGTTCCGATATTCGTACGGCATCATTCTTTCAGTGATTGCACCTCTTTCCTGTCATAATTGCCGCCGCTTTTATTTTTTACACAAAGATCCGATCTACGAACAACGTAATCCACCAAAATTACCCCCCCGCGTCGTTAATCAAGTATCCTCTTTTTACGAAATATAAATCATTAATATATTCAGGTTCCTTGATTGCTGCATCTAATTACTTTCTGACATTGATCAGTGCTTAGATGTGCTCTGTATGTCAATCTCGTCTATTTACAATATTTATTTATGTTACACACTGTTAAAACTTCTATCAATCGTAATATACATTTAGTTTAACTTGTATTATTTATCACATGTTTAGGATGTTGTTTTATCTGTGCGACTTGAATTCAGGAGAAGCTCGACCTATGCAAATCTAAAGTTTACTTCTATCAGTCAAAGTTTTATTACTTGGAAATTACCATTGTCGATTGTCCATAGTACGTATAGTATGCGTTTGCGCCAGGTAGACAATTTATACCAACAGATTAAAGATACAACTTAAGGATTTATTTGCCACTGATCCCTAAAAATTAACTTATTGTTTGTTAAAGTTTGTTAATTATTGAGTCATCAAGTTCTGATTGTATCTTTTCTTTTCCTATAACATGCGAGTACGATTCTTAAGTATAGAGTAGAATTTATTTATTCTAGTTGTTACCGTTATTATAATAAATGCGTTTATATTTTCTGCAATGAACAGATGAGCAAAGCCTACACATGGCAGTAGTATATGTTGATGTAATCAAAGATGCCACTTCTTAAGGATCAACGCTTCCGTTGAAGTGTTTGAGCTCAAGAGGCCTGCTGAGGCACAATGAAAGCCATTGTATCAATTACATTGATCGTGCTTCTGTGTGGGATAAACTCGGCACCCATTAATGCCATGCGAATATGTGCCAGCAGAAAGAAAAATGAAAATCTTTCTTTAAAACAACATATACCCAGTGTACCTGAAAATATACTCAACGACAGTAATGTAGATCATACCATAGTAAGTTAAAAATATGTCCGTATCCGAAGAGTACACTTCCGTAAAAAAAACCAACAATAAGAATTATCGTTTCTTTAACGCTAAGTGAATTTAACTGTATCAATCCATTCTTTATAGCCAGATAACAATATTAAATATGAGAAATGTAATAATTTTTGCCATGCACTATGGCAGGAAGATAAGACTGCAAATGGAACACAAATAATCATTTTATCCCAAGGTATTTGCATTATTTTTCTTCTTTTTTATAACAGCTTATAAATTTGTTTTCTAAACAAATTGTAATTTTTATGCTCATTTAGGTTGTTGGAAACAGTCTGGTGAACAAAAATGTGAAACTTCAGAATGTATTGCTCTTCAACATTCTACAAAAGCACTGAACAACACGAAATTCTGCTGTTGTCGCGGAGATTATTGCAATCTCAATATTAACAGCACCGTATACTCTGAGAACAAAGTGCACAACTCTATTACCACAGAAAATAATCAACCAAGTAAGATCAGTGCACAAAAGAAGAGAGAGAGTATGTATTATTTTTTAAGTTATTAATATGTATACTGTTTGACTTGCTTAGCAACTGAATATTTGGAACAATCAGATTCTGGAAGATGGATGCTTATCATAATAAGTGTCCTGGTTTGCATATTGCTAGTGATATGCATTTTAGGATTAATGGTTTATCGCATGTACCATATGAATATGTTAGCAAGATTGGGGAAACCACTTTCTTACACAGATCAGTTTTTAGACAGTACAGCTCTGAGGACTGGTACTTACACAGTAGATCATTTGAAACTTACAACGATTGTGGGTATGTTCTTTGTAGACTAAATGATCCTATGCAGTGAACATTTTTGTATGTATACTTTTTAAAACGTTTCTACCATTTTCAGGGCAAGGACGATATGGTTCAGTATGGCAAGGCAGCATGGGTGACCAAGATGTTGCTGTAAAGATATTTCCTTCTCACTATCGTAATTACTTTCAAAATGAACGGGATACTTATTGCCTCCCCTTCATGGAACATCCATCTTTATTAAGCTATTATGGTACTTTCCTACCAGACTTTCTTTTCCACATAAATTGCTAAAATGTCGCTAAAAATTTTTCTTAATTCTCAGGTGTGGATGAAAGGGTAAGCATGGAAGGTAGCGTTGAATATCTTTTGGTACTTAGTTTCGCACCAGGTGGTACTTTGACAGATTTCTTAAGGACACATACAATCGATTGGCCCACATTTTGTAAAATGGGTCTCTCTATGGTAAAAGGACTCGCTTACTTACATACTGATATACACAAAGGTGGTAAGTAGACCATAAAATAATATTCTTTTTGAGTGCACTGGAGAATATTGTTAACCGTTAATATTACAGATAAGTTTAAGCCTTGTATCGCGCACAGAGATATCAACTCGAGAAATATATTAATCAAAGCCGATGGTACTTGTTGTATATGCGACTTGGGATTGGCGGTACAAATTTCTGGTTCTAAATACTATTCAAACGGAGAGGAACAGCACGCTGAAATAAAATCAATCAACGATGTGAGATAACAACTTACACTCAGAGTGTCCCAGACCCTTTTTTGCGTAGAAGCACTTTAACCCGCTGCGATCATGTGCCGAGTTAGCTTCATTAATACATTGACCTCGACGAGAATTTTATTCGAAATTGTCCGGGACACCCTATGTAAATTGCTCTATATAGGAGAATTAATAACATTGTTCTCAATCGTTGATTAGGTCGGCACATTAAGATACATGGCACCGGAAGTACTAGAAGGTGCTGTTAATTTACGGGATTGCGAAAGTTCTCTGAAACAGATAGACGTTTACGCAATGGGTCTAGTATTGTGGGAATTAGTGTCAAGATGTTCCGACATCTACATGCCAGGCTCCGAGATACCCACGTATAGACAGCCGTACGAGAAGGAGATTGGACTTCACCCTACATTCGAGCAGATGCAAGTGTTAGTGTCGCGTAATAAGGCTAGACCTTTGCTAGAGGGTAGTTTAGTAGACAGACCAGGAGTACGTTTGATCAGGGAAACGATGGAAGACTGCTGGGACGCTGACGCGGAAGCCCGGTTAACCGCTTTATGTATAGAAGAACGTCTTTCAGAGCTACAATCTCATCGTGGTACGCTTCGCACTCCGATTATATCAGATTGTTGCATATGAAATAGCATGCAAGTATGATCGTAGACTGTTGACAAAACAAATCTATGAACTTTCAGTGACTATGCACTTCACCGATGGGAGTCCAATGGTCAATTCCCATTGCACCCTAGTGCCTTCAACTACAAACAGTCTTTACAGCGAAACGTCTCATCACGATAACGTTCACGTTGGTCATTTATCATTGCACATGGTACAAGATAATACAAGTAATGACGGTATTGTTGAGAACTTAGTAACATTGTCGCCTTCTGAGAGCATCGTTCACGAACATAGTTGTAAGTACAGATTACTAGACGCGTGCGAGAACCCAAACATGTCTCTTCCCGAATTTATCGGGATTACTCTTGGGTATCCCGAAAGTGTCGATACTCTCAAAAACTTTCGGGAATCGTAATGTATTCGAGAATCCCGACATTTTCGGGTTGTCGCACACCTCTACAGATCACAATTGAACCATTTCATTGTCGATTGCAACTAAATTGATCTGTGTGTCGCGTTTCAGTTAAAAATTCAAACGAAGTAGCAATATACAACCACGCTCAGACACTTCAGCCTTACCAAGGACGGAATCCGTGCATGGAGAGAAACCTAATGTTACAGTCGGATTCGTTCGAGGAGTTAGGGTGTAACGGTAACGTGCTGGTGGACAAGTCCATGAAGCACACTTGCAACGATCAATACAAAATAGTATCAGAAGCTCAAGGACTCGTCTCCCACGATTATTTGAGTCAACATACGACTCAGTTGACACAGCTTAGACCAGCAACACCTATACCGTACGTTCAGAACGTGATTTCCGATGATGGTACGACGGCGTACGGCAAACGCAAACAAACAAACATGCACGAGGTCTGCGCGCAAGAGAGTCCAAGAAAGAAGCTATTCGGATGGCCGAATCTGAAGAAGCTACTCGTCAACAAGAAGATGCATACGTACAACAAATACCAAATAGATAGGGAAGATTCAAAGTCGAATCTACTGTCGAAACAGAACGTGCAAATCAAAACGGTTGAGACGAATGTGACGATATCGCCCGGAGGAAAGTACGTGAATGGCATTATTACCAAGTCACCGGCGACGACCATTCCACTGGACAAGAATGACAAGAACGCAGTACAAGTTGGTAAACAGAAGCTAGATAATGATAACAATACAAATACTCGACCGTCTAGTCTGCCTCTCGTCAATCTACGAAACAAAAAGAGCGAGAACAATTTGAGTAGGCAAGAGAGCATCGACAAGTTCAACGAAGTTTTTAATGTTGGATCAAACCTGAACGTGTTGAAGGATCCACATATGAGAATAAAGACGCCAGGCGATCTGCCACCCTCTGTAAGAAAGATTCGTGGGCGTGGACAATCAACCGCGAGATTCTCTCTCTACGACGACCGAATGATGTGCAATATTTTAAGCGAGGAGGACGACCGTAACGATAAAGCCATCTGGAACTCCGTACCGTTCGGTATGGACTTCGGCGACAACGACGACAAACGTTCGCCGACTAAACTTAGTACCAAAAATGTTACTTGCTTTTAATCGGATATTATACTAATGTATTTGTAAAGGTCTTTAGATGTAAGGATAATAATGGCTGTAGTTTTACTCCAGCGTAAATATAATGTATGTACAGAAAAGAAAATTTATAAGAATTAAGACAGATTTTATACTCTTTACGAAAACACATTATCATCACTCAAGTATTGAAACAAATAAAAGAAATAATGAAACGCAAAATACAGGCAGTAATATATATATATACTGGAATATCATTGGGGGGTTGGGACACTGAATGGCAAAAAAGTGGGCTGTTTTTCTATGGAAATTACTGGAAAAGTTGAATTATCATAATAACATTATCACATCATTATAATAACATGTGTCCGAAAACAGCTAGTCGGGATACTTTAGTATTTCATTTTCAAGGGTTTGAACTGTTTGAAGGAGAAACTTTTTAAAATTTGATAGTGTCCCAACTCCTCGAGATATTGAAGGGGGTATTCCATATATTATGCTGATTATTTAACCCTTGCAAGTATATTTTGTGCTTATAAGATCTTTTGATTCGAAGTCAGGGTCAGGACATACATAAAGGAACTACGTTTACCCGGTGTGATTAAACAGCTATTTATAAATGTTATGTACATGTTAGTACGTTCGAATTAGTAGCACGAAGTTCATTAGAAACGTATTTTGATAAATGTAATGTGTGTTAGTCACGATTCTCATTGTCTGCATGTATTTAAATTGGATGTTCATGGTTCAATGAATTATGCACGATTGATCAAAGACAATCCAGTGTTGGTATTCATCAAAATATTAATTACTGCGGTTTATAGGAAAAAAAGAGATTTAGTACATATCGGTGGTCACAATAGCTGTCCACCCCACTCCGAGATGCCAGATGCAATCATTATGGAATAATTGTGGTGGGGTGAACAACTATTATGATCAACGATTCACATCAGGTCTCATCTTTTAAAAAATAAACTATAGTATTATTCTTTTCATAGTTCCTTAAAAATGCATAACATATTTCTAAACATGTACTTTGAGCCTAGCAAAAACAGTGAAGTAAAATTTGTACTGGTTTACTTGTTTTATAAACGATCTTTTTACAAGTACAATTATTAACTATTTGTAAGTCTCTCGAAAAAGAGAGACGAATGTTATTGACAATATATTACGATGTGCATTGGATATAATGACGGTTATTATTAAGAAAAAGAGCAAAAAGGTGTAAAAATTCATTTTACACTCGAGCACAAAATATAATTGTTTAAGTTCTATGACGTTTGTACTTCCCGGCCTCGTAAGCTCAATGTAAATATTTGTAGCATAAAAGAACAGTTTAATAAGTTAATTAAAGTAAGCTTGTTGTGTTTGATTTTGTTAAAATTGTAAAATTCTTGTGTTCGCGATGCGACTATTTTATATTAAGACAAACTTTCGAGTAAGGATATTGCGAAGAAAATAAAACATATAGTTAAGTGATTCACAATAAACCATTCTTTTATAGAACCACTTTTATGTTTTTCATTTCAAACATTTGGCGCTCTTCATACCATCGTTTATATTCGACTATGGTCGCCGTACCTCGCCTGCATGCTGTGTAGAGCAGTAATAAGAACAAATTTTAAAATAATAATAATATAATAACAATTAGTACTACAAACCAATCATCATGACTATTATAACAATTTTAAGAGACAAGACAAACTTGAACATGTTGTCACGTGTGTATTCGCACGTTTTTAAGGTAAATACCCTAACCTTCCACAGAATTTAGGTTACAAATCGGCTGTGAAATTGAATTAAACAATCCGTAATTACACATACATTGACATTTTTTAAACATTGTTCTGCACTTATAGAACTCTCGATTTTCATCAACGTTTGCAAAACATGCAGAACACAAAACGTTGGAAAAGATCAGGAACATTGGTATATCTGCTCACATAGATTCCGGAAAAACTACGTTGACTGAACGTATATTATTTTATACCGGCAGAATTTCTCAAATGCACGAGGTAAGAAAAACATGATCTTCCTGATATTTCCTTATGCGAACATAATTTGTTTTGACATATAGGTACGAGGCAAAGATAATGTTGGAGCTACAATGGATAGCATGGAATTGGAAAGACAGAGAGGCATTACCATCCAGTCAGCTGCAACTTATACGATATGGAAGGATCACAACATCAATATCATTGACACACCAGGTCACGTAGATTTCACAGTAGAGGTAGAAAGAGCTCTGCGAGTCTTGGATGGAGCTGTACTCGTATTATGCGCTGTAGGGGGTGTTCAATCTCAGACAATGACTGTAAACAGACAAATGAAAAGGTACAACGTACCTTGCCTAGCATTTATTAACAAGTTAGACAGATTAGGAGCAAATCACAAGAGAGTAATAGATCAACTGCGTGGTAAACTGCACCACAATGCTGCATTTCTACAGCTACCCATTGGTTTAGAGAGTAATTGTAAAGGAATTGTAGATATTGTATCTCAAAAAGCATTGTACTTTGAAGGGAACTTTGGCGAAGTTGTTAGAGAAGATGAAGTTCCATCAAATATGAGAGCAGGTAATGAATAGATGATTTTGTAAAAACAGATTCCGTAATCTTGTAATAATATCACTGCAGCTAATCTTACATACACATGTTCATAGAGGTAACCGATGCTAAACAAGAACTAATCGAGCACTTGAGCAACGTCGATGAAAAGATTGGGGAATTGTACTTAAATGAAGCTCAAGTGCCTGAAAATGACATCAGAGATGCTATCAGAAGAAATTGTATAAAAAGAACTTTCACACCCGTTCTAGTTGGAACTGCATTAAAGAACAAAGGTGTTCAACCATTGTTGGATGCAGTTCTGGATTATTTACCAAACCCTGCTGAAGTCGACAATTATGCACTTAAGGAGAGCGGGTAATTTTATATATTCTACACTATCTATGAACACATTCTCTACCATCGATTGTTCCATAATTTTTGGAAGTCTATGAACCATGGTTCAGAATTTTTTAATAGATCCTTCAACAGCAACAGAAACTTCAATCATACATCTCTATTCTCGACTTACAGAACTGAAACTGTTAAAGAGCTCTTAGACTCCGAGAGAGGCAACAAGAAGCCGTTCGTTGGATTGGCATTTAAATTAGAAGCTGGCAGGTTCGGCCAGCTGACTTATTTCCGTTGTTACCAAGGGATGCTGACCAAGGCAGACAATTTGTATAACACAAGAACGAGTAAAAAGGTTTGCTAACTAAAAGTAGTACACCTTCCAATTGGCGATAGGTATTTTGGTGAACCTGCAGCACAGGTACCTATCTTCCGATTTTGATGATTTTTGGATATATTGTAGAAACCGATAGTTTGAACAATTTTTTCCTTTGCACATTAGCGGCGACCTCGATTAGTTTCCGAGATATTCACGAAAAACTATCGGTACCGCCACTGTCATGCAAAGGAAAAAGTTGTTTAAGATATTGAGATTTATAACATAACCAAAACGTCATCGAAATCGGAGGGTGCGTGTCCTGCAGGTTCATCGGTATTTTTATTAATATATTATTTCGCAGGTTCGAGTGCAAAGATTAGTACGGCTTCACTCAAATCAAATGGAAGATGTAGACAAGGTTTATGCCGGAGACATCTTCGCCTTGTTCGGTATAGACTGCGCGTCAGGAGACACATTCGTCAGCGTTCCCAATTCCCAATTATCAATGGAGTCTATATACATACCTGACGCTGTAGTGTCAATGTCCATTCAACCAAAGAATACGAAAGAAAGAGATAACTTCTCGAAAGGTATTGCAAGGTTTACTAAAGAGGATCCGACTTTCAGATTCGAGTACAACGCAGACAGCAAGGTGATTTATATGGTGACATCGCTCGCCCCTGTTTATACCAGTTCCATGCACTCACTTTTATATCGCACAATTTAGGAATCCATCGTTTCGGGAATGGGAGAGTTGCATTTGGAGATATACGCGCAGAGATTAGAACGCGAATATGGTTGTCCCATCATCCTTGGAAAGCCGAAGGTTGCTTTCCGCGAGACACTCCGCGAATCCTTCGAGTTCGACTATCTCCATAAGAAACAGTCTGGTGGTGCTGGTCAATATGGCCGTGTCATTGGAATCATAGATGTATGTATACATTTCTGTTGTCCCACATTATATTCATTTCGCGCGGCGCAGCATGCATCACACAGGTATACTGTTTCAGCCACTCCCACCAGACGCGAATACTAAACTGGAGTTCAAAGACGAAACAGTGGGAACAAACGTACCCAAACAATTTATCCCCGGCGTGGAAAAGGGATTCAGAGCTATGTGCGAGCAGGGACAACTTTCGGGGCACAAAGTGTCTGGCATTAGATTCAGGCTAATCGACGGTATGCACCATTGCGTGGATTCTTCGGAATTCGCATTCTATCAAGCCGCCGAGGGTGCAATGAGGGACGCGTTTAGAGGTGGGTCCTGGCAAATACTCGAACCGATCATGACGGTAGAGGTGTCTGCTCCAATGGAGTTTCAGGTGAGGGATACATGAATATATACCACAATGAAACAGCAGATCTGTTAACAATGTACTGATCATAATTTATTTGTCCACGTAGGGAGCAATAGTAGGTCAAATAACGAAACGAGGCGGTATCATAAACAACACAGACTCCGCCGAAGGATGGTTCACCCTACTCGCCGAAGTGTCCTTAAACGACATGTTTGGCTACACCGGCGAATTACGATCATCCACGCAAGGAAAAGGAGAGTTCACCATGGAGTACGCCAGATATAATCCTTGCTTGCCGGACATAGAACAAGAATTGATAAGACAGTATCAAATAGCGAATAATATAAAAGTCGATGCACGGTCGAATAATTAATGAACCCGTTCGAGTTGAATTAGGAATCGAATTTACTTTTTACGATGTACGATTAGGCGTCATGACTGAATGTAACTTGTAAATATAAGTATATTTGTAATACACGTTATGAATGAACGCTATGTAAATCTCATGCATCTCGATCCGGAGCTGGATCTCCGTTTAGTAGACGACATTGGCAAAATATAGACTAATCACCAATTTTGTTTGGTTCTTGCGATGTTGAGGACTTCCTTTTTACTTTTTTCTTGCTACTAACTTTACTAAGCAGACAGTGGATTTAAAAAGACAATGGTCTTTGTGACACGCACAATTTGGTAATTATAGTGGTTCGCGGTTACTTGGGACGCCGCGCCGGTCAATCAGAATCAGGACAGATACTGGAGTACGACATTATTGGAATAAATTATCCGGTCCCAATCAATCCACTGTATTTAGAATGAGGTGTACCCCCACACCGACTCTGGTGGTTTTAAATGTGTCATTGAAATCGGCGAGGGGAGAACCACTTTGTAGATAATTAGGAAAATTCAGGTGTTCATAGGGTGCAGATTTGAAATGTCGATAGCGTGATTCTTGAATTGGTTTCAAGATGGCGTCAGATTGGCGGCGCTACGGTCAGATGCAGCGATGCCGATGCACGTTCCGTCGAAGCTGGTGAATCAGTAGCTGATCAGTAGCGCAGGAGCGAGTATCGGGGGCGGTTGGTCGGTGTGCGTTCAGTGTCTTTTTTGTTTGGGAGGAATTCTTGCCTCGTTCGAAAGGGCGAGAGCAGGCTGGTTAGAGAGGAGAGATAGAGTATTCACTAGCGTGCTTCCGCGTGTGTACGTGCCCAAAAAATGTAATATGGCGATGGTCGCGTCGAACATGAGCGGCCACATACAGAAGCAGCTCACCAGAAGCCTCGAGCGAATCCTGGAGGAAGCGCACTTGAGCGGCGAGCTGAAGCTCAGCGGCCGGAAGCTAAAGGACTTCCCGAAAGTCGGCAAAACTGGCTCCAGCAAGTACAATCTGCAGGACACGGTTTTTGCCGGTGAGTACCTCCAATTAATCTGCTGACGAGCTAACTCGCTTCGTGTGTCTCCTAATCCTCCGACAACTTTCCGTTTCCCCGACTCATTACCCAAGAGAGAATTCCTAGTCTTATTTATATCCTCTGTATCCTCTATTTTATGCCAAACCTTTCGGAAACTCGTTTAACTGCCGGGGTAAATCACCGTGTTAACTGTAAACCGCTTAACAGGATAACTGTAAAACTCATCAAAACGCGGAGTGATACAAAGCTATTTCTTTGGAGTAGGTGATATTTTGTCAACACTACGGAGCTCCGATCAATTCGAATTTTTACGATTCTCATCATTTACGAGAATCTATCGAGAATGATCACAACTCGACTGCATATCTGCATCGATTGCAGGGTACTGCAACCAAATGAGTATTTGTTGCATCAACAATTTGAATAAGTCGAGGGTAATACATCGATGCTCTTATGTAAATTCTTTCAATCTTTCTACTGTTTCATATTTTATCTAAGCTCATTATTGTCACAAACGCATGAAATCCTCAGTCTAATCGTAACCATTTCATAATCGAGAGGGAAATATAATAATTTGACCATTGATCCAATCGAGTAATTAATTTAATCGTGGCAACAATCGCTGGCCAAGTAGCCGTTTTGATTGCGATTGTGTATCAGGCAAATTGAATTGTTAATGACAATTTATAATGCAACGACTTACTCGCAATTGATAATCTTTAATTGCATTCAACACTAGTAAACGGTTGCCGAGCATTTCGAAAGACACTGCGTGGCGCGGGCCGCTCTGAAAGGAACCTGTTCGATCAAAATTTTTGTTCTTTTATTATTCTAATCCCGTGATCGTGGGGCATGACGAAAAAGGACTGAGGGGACACCTGCGTGCGTTCTACACCCGCTGCAACGTATCCGGGGCGGTATCAAGGCTGAACTTAACTGGAGACTTAACCTGAAATATTTCTGTTTACGTGCGTACGTTGCGCCAAATGTTGGGCCGTGTGCGCGTGTAACATTTATTACTCTGTTTGCGTATTTCATGCGTTCCAGACGAGAAGTTAGGTTACTTCACAAACATAAGTAAGATAATAACATTTCTATTTCCACTTAAATGCTGATTCGGAAATAAAATACAAGATACATATCTTTTGTGTTTTCTGTAATTTACAAGAGATCTTTTCATGTGTATAATCTAGCGTGAATCGCGTGTGTATATATTCTGTCATTTTCACAGAGGAACAGTTTCTTGGACTGTTTATAGTCTAGTAATTCGTGAAATGTTGGGATGAGAAAGTTTTTCATTCGATGCCAGTCACCGTCGCGGAACCGGCAATCGAATTGCCGTTGTTGCCATGACAATAAACGGAGGAAAACAAACGAATGGGAATCGGAAACGCAGCTTTCCGGAAACGTATACCGCCGCGATGACAGTCGCAAGACCGTGGGCATCGTGCAACGACCACTGGGAAACAGAGTTACATAATTCGAGCGCATCTGCATATGCACAGTGCAATGCTCTCTCCACGATTTATGCGCAAGCTTTTTTCTACTATAATTCATGTATGACGTAAAATCCCCGCTATTCATCGCTCGTATAATTCATTGGAGTGTCGAAATACACGTAACAAACGAAGCGGTACTTCGAGTGCCCGAAACGGAGGGAAATTTCAACTTTTCGATGAAACGTGGCATACATTATGCCGAATGTCCTTCATGCCAAACGCGTCGGAACTGCAGTTGCGGCGCTGATAAATATGCTGTTATAACTTTAGCATGTTCGTGAATATTTTTGAATATTAAAAAGGTGACAATATGAGTACAGTTCAAAGCAGGAGATAGATTAAAAGAATATGAGAGCTTGGGGGAAGAACTAAGGGAAGAAATTTCTGTTTTTACTTTCGATAAAAATCCGCAGTCTGATAGAACAAATCGCTCAACTCCTGTTTCCTTTTTTGTTTTACACCTCATGAAATCACAGAAAGTATCAATTATGTATTTGAAGGAAAACGTCACAACTCTAACTTTGTAGTTTCTTTTATTCAATTATTAGGTTTGATTTGTCTTGACTTGCAACCACAGCCAGTTATTAAACTATCAAAGGACTTTGAAGCGTTCTCCTGTAAGATTTGTATTTCTTTATTTGTGACGTTTCTCTTGTGCACGAGCGAAATGCATTTCCCCTGGAAGTGTGAGAATCGACAACGATCTGGAGCACAGGTTGTTGATCTTATTCCCGATTTGCATGACGGAAAAGTGATAAAAATACAACCGGCCTGTCCGCGCTATTAATAAACGTTGCATCGTATCGTACCTTTTTCTCGGGATGCCCGCTGGACCTCGAGTCTCCCTTTTATAGGGGAGCAGTCGGCCAGAAGGGCGCACCGTGCACAACGTAATTCGTTTTGCATGGCCAGAGACTCTCATTCAAGCTTATCTTGACACGCCCGATGTTTCCTGTTGCTAAAATAGCCGTGCGTTCGACAGTTGTCGGCGATACCGACAACAGGAGGGAGAATCACGTGCGCAGAAGCGCGAGAACTTTTCCGAATGTCGATAATCTTGTCGATGAATGTCAACCGCGTTCTGGTTCACCGAGAAAACCGCGTGGTACAAGATAGGAAAAATTAGGAACGGCTCGGACCATATATATGCTAAAGCACGCAGCATTCGCGGATTTTATTTATCGCTTGCAAAGGTGGACGTTACCAGGGAGCACAGGGACGAATTAGGGGTTGTTGTGCAGCTGATAGGGCTATGAGAACTATTTTATAAATATTGGATGGTCAAAAATGGTTAAAATAGATACTTATATCAGAGATTTGCGGCTTTCGGGTGTAAGCCGTGTCCTGGAGGATGAAATTTCCCAACGTTTCGCAAGCATTGCAGCTAGCTTCATCAGGGGATCCGAAGACACACTGATACTGATGTATCAAGCTCAGTGTCATACTGTATCATACTCATATATAACTATAGATATTTATACGCTCAATTGATGCTATAAACGTTACTATGGTGGAGGAACCTGTTCTTTTTACTGTAGACGCCGCAGGAATGCAGGGAATTTCTAGTCGATTTAAGAGTTGTTGAGCAGCTAATAGAGCTGTAAGAACTATTTTTTAAATATTGGATGATAAGGAAACAGTTACATTGGACGATAACGATGAACATTACTGTAGCGAAGGAGTCTGCTATTTTTAATGTAGGTGTTGAAGAACTACAGGGGATGTTTATTTTCGAATAAAATTTATTCTTACCTCCTAGTCGTCCTAGTGCATCGAGCCTCGTGCATTCTGAACGAGTTAGCGTAAGGCCACTATCTCGTATCCATCGGCAACACGATACGGTTTGTCGAATGGTAGGAATAGCTGTGCGGAAATCGCAAATATTTTCCTGCACTGTTGACGATCGTGAGTCAACCACGCGATTGAAACGACAAAACTAGCAGCATGACGGTCGGAGTAAGGCACGAGCCGGTTGCATTCCTTGCGTTCGGGAATGCCAATCGATTTCTTGCTAGCCCGCCTTGGACCTCGTCTAGAAGACTATCGATCGAACCAAGGACACTTCCTTCAAAACAACATCTATAAAACGAGGAATCATTCCCTGGTATCTACAAAAAAACAAATGCTCCAGGTACTTCAGGATAGTAAAGATAACTTCTCCAGGGTCACCACGAACGATTTTTATTTTGCACGAGGATCCACAGTCTAGTAAGGAACATATGAATAAAAATAGGGCAGATCTTCTAACCTTTATGGGAGATATTAGAAACTAGTTTCTAATGTTCCTTACATCCATAGTTAAATGTCGCTCCACGCGAAATTGATTGCGGTATGACATCCGCGAGCAAATTGGAGCCCGGTGATTTTAACACGACGGTTTCCAATCTTCCGGTTGTATCCATCGTAAGCTCGCACTGGGGAAACTAATGTCGGCGCTCGTCCAGGCGGATCTTAATCACGGTGGGATCGTGATTACTTTCGTCGGCGCAAAGAAACAAATAATCGCCGCGCGACGTTTCATCCCGGCCATCTACGGTTTATCGGTTTTCGATGGCGATTCTTCCTGGGGGACGAGGCAATTTCGGCGTCCCTCTATCCCGAGGGATGCACCAGTGAAAGGGAACTTTTGCGCCCGTTACAATTCCTGTTCGAGCATTATTGAAGCGTAACTCCGGCGTTCTTCCTCGACGACGACGACGACGATGCAAGGGGACGCGTAACTTCGTTAAAGAACCCCAGGTCAGTTCGAGTCGAGGGATCTCTGCTCTAGATCGGACGTTTAGAAAACAGAGGAGTAGATCGAGAGGATGGAAAACACGAGGAGCACGCCGGGAACGAAAATTACGCGCCGCAGCTCGCCAGGCTTTTCTGCGCCGAGTGCCGCGCGAGTTTCGCGAGCCCACTGTGTTTCCATTCACCAGAGAAACTCGTGGGTTCGATGCGCCGCAGAAAAAACTGCGACCATTGTTGCGGAAAGGCCGCGCGCTGACAGACCCCGATTGCGCCTCCGTTTTTAAGTGTGACGCGGATGCAACCGGCTGGACCAGGGCAAATTGCTTCCGAAAGTCGAACGATTGTTGAAATTGAATGGCCGCGGCGAAGAAAAGTGCACGTTGCATTCCGTGAAATTTGTAGAACAACCCGAGGCGTGCAGGCAATTTTTATGTTGGAAGAAGGCTGCCGATTTTTATGTAAAAATTCTTCCTACTTGAACTTGATGAACCTAGCAGAAGATTGGTTGCTTTATTGCTACTAAAAAGCTACACAGCTATTATTTCTGGCCATTTTGAAGTCCCGTAAGGTTTTATGAAAATTGTAGTCTGGATAGCTCGCTGGTTTTCTTCGCAATAAAGGGAAATTGGCCGGACAGGCAAGAATGAGCACGGAAAAACCAGCGGAAGCGATTACGAATGCCATCACAGTCTAGTCCGGTTTCGATACCACGGCGACTTTCGTTCGCATGATTATAGATAGTGATATCGCGTGTTCGTGGGAGCGAAAGTCGGGGAAAACCGAATTGGGAACGAAGCGACGCCGGCAAACAGAGTATTGTGATACGCACCCGCAAACAGGAAAAGCTTCTTATCGATTATGTCACGGTGTGCTGCGCGCTTTCTTCGAGGAAGCTGAGCGAGAACAAGGGTGTCAGGTCCTTCTCGCACCCTTTGCCTCGCCTCTCTTCGGCTTCGGTTACAGTCCAACGATCTGTGCACAGTCTCCTGAAACCTGTATCTTACGAATTACCGTTTTGAACGTGAAATTGCGGCCTCAGCTACCCCACAAATAAATTACGACCTTCCAATTATAGCTGGAATGTCTGTACACCAGCCATTTTTCATTTATGTTCATCGTTGTTGCTTGTATCTTGAGCTACCATCATCGCTTTCCGCACTTAATTGTGTGTAAGAATAGCGATGATAAGGAAGCAGAGTAGAACATTTTTCTATGAATTTAGAATAGAATGTACAGCAGTGAAAATTGCTCGTAATGCTGCAGTTCATCCAGAAGATACAATGAATAAACATACATTATTTTTATTTTTTGTTCTAATTATTCGATACAGGAAGAATTTCTTAAAAACATCGAAAGAGCACTCTCCTCCAAGACAGCGTGTTCGAAAAGATTTCGCAAGTTCCGGTTCCCACGCAAGTTTCACGCGGAGCAGGTGCGTATCGTGATTAAGCAGAAGAAAGAAGGAATCCGGATAACTGCGTGATCGTGTCGCGGTCTCGTCTCTCTTTACCAGCTTCTCTGCTCTTCTCCTTTCACGTTTGTCTCACCTCGTCCCTCATCTCCTTCGGATCTCGGTCGATTTCGCGACAGGTGTCTCCCGTGTGGAACCGGTCGAGCAAATCGAAAGCGTTTTCCTTCCGACTCGCTCGAGGCCCGATGTCTCGTCTCGGAGATAGCCGGTCCCGGATCGATCCATCGGAACGGGTCCGGAGAAAATGACTGTATTAAAGTGGGCTAAGCAGCTTACTCTCCGAACTCGAAGACAATTTCCCTCTGAGGAGGAACACGGTCTTCCGATGGCCCAGATCGCTGGAGGACCTGGGGGTTGCAATCTGATCGAAGTGGCTCTCCAGGATTTCCATGAAAGTTGCTTGGTATTACGAAACTTTAAAAGTTAGCTCGATTTACAATCTCCCTCTGCGACTGTTGATCGCATTCAGGGGTTCGAAAAATATTAAATGTCTTGCAGGATTCAGCGTTATTTAAAGTGCGGAGTACATCAATCAAGGGCAAGCACTTGTTAAAGGACTCTGCTGTCGCGCGTATTCGTATAATGATTGAGAATGGGCGTTAACAAGAGTACATGTCACAGACATTTTTTCGGGTCCTCCGCCACGTGCAAGTTTTATTATAGGGAGTGGAAGAGGGTTGCTAGCCAGCCCTTGTTAGCCACGGAATCCTCCAACCAGGAATTCGTTGAACTTTCCCTTGGCAGAGTCTCGCGATGGTGTTCCCGAAGAAGGGTCGACTTTCTAAGGGGGTATAGCGAGATGCGCGCGCTGTGAGTTTACGAGAGCAAAGGAACACCAAGGGGAGAAGAGCACCCACCATGGTTATGGAGGAGTCCCGATGGGTACGGCACGGGCCAAGCTAAAGATAGAGACACATTGCAGCTGCAAACACGCAGGGGTGCCAACAGGTCGATACTCCATAACGCGTTACATCGTTCCATAGCGCTCGGTGCCCGCTTATCTCGCGCTCTTGTCTCTCTGCCAAAGGAGCACTCCTCGAAGATGAAGTCGGCTCGAGTGCTAGCTAGTCCACCGTGTCCAACCGCTGTTCCCATCGCAGGGGAGAACTTGCGAACATCGGCTTTTGTACTCTTCGCAGTCTCTTTACTTTGCTAATTAGTTCATATTTCAACCATAGGTCGCGTGCGTTGCAGATCGCGTCAACTTGGATATTGAAACCGGTCCAAGTGGAGATTCGAACAGAACGCCGGGAACGATCGAGCAAACTTTGTGGTGAAATATCAAATGAAATATGGAAACAGATGAAGTCGGATTGCGACAGAGTTACATGGAACTCTGCGAGATGAGACCGGAGTTTGATAAGATCCAGAACTGAATGGAACGGATCTAAAACCTGGAATGGAGAATGTACACAAAACCTAGAAATTAATGGGATTGGTCCTAACACAGAGCGGAACGATGGAAATCCTCGAGTGTAACAAGCTGAAAACCTAGAACAGATTGGAAATAAATTAAAGTTGAAATGGTACAAGCTGGAGACCTACAATCTAGCGAAACTGGCTTAAAACCTTGAACAGAATGAAATAGAACCAGCTGAACACCTACAACTGAAAGGAGCTAACTCAGACTCACGAATGAAACGAGCTTAGCACCTAGAGCATCTTGAAACTGGCGTCAAACCTTGAGCAGAATTGAAATTGGAGCAGGCACAACTAAACACCTGGGTACAACTGAAAGGAGGTAACTCAGACTCACGAATGAAACGAGCCAAGCACCTAGAAAAAAAGAAACTGGCTTAAAACTTGAACCAAAACGACGCGCAACCCAAAGGTAGTTGAATCCCGAAAGGAAAGGAGCTGAAATTTGAAAACCAGTAAGAGCCAGCTGCTACAAAATCGCCATATCGATGAATGCAAGTTTCGTCCGTGTTTCGGATTCTTGTACGACCACTTACGCAAAAGGGCGATCAATATACACTGTCCTCGGGGAACACGATTCGTCTATCGTCGAAGGATTCGGTATCACGAGATGCAATTCCATGTTCGCGAAACGCGCGACGATTCACTGCGCACGGTGTGTCTTTACGCGCGAATCGTGTCGGCGTATCTGAAGCGCGCCTACAGATCATATCGCACACGCATCAAGAGTTTCCGATGAATGTTACCGATACGCGTGTCTCGGATTTCGCGTGCCCCCGAGCAACGCCCCGTTTGTTTCTCGCGGAACGTTTTAACGTTCGCTGTTGCGCATCCGTGATTCAAACGGAGAGCTGGAAATTGCGCGAAGAGATCTTGGAGCATTCGGTGAAACCTCTTTTGTATGAACAGACGCTTCTTTACCGTTAATTACACTCTGTAACTCGATCTCTGTTATCTGTATGCAACCATTTACTGTATTTCTTTTAACAATTTTTCAATGTTAAAAAATTTGGTTCTTCTGAAAATATCCGAGAACTGCTCCGAATGTCCTTTCTTTGTTCCCTATTATATTTATGGTCTCAGAATAAGAATTCAAAACAGCGAAGAGATTACAGAAGCTGAAGGACTCTAGGGAATTTCGAAAATTAGCAAGTTATTTTTATTTGATTCCTGTCTCTTGCCTGACGGTTTTCGCTTTGCATAAAAATACGCGGTCTACCAGTGTAACGAACGTGTTAAGAAAAATGAACTCTGCGGAATATGGAACTGTTCGTACAAAGATTGTTGCCATTTCTTAAGGAACGTCCGCTGAACTCTTCGGCTCTCGCCGGCACGTTAACCGCATCACAGCAAAGTGGTCAAAGCGCGGCGGAGAAGCGGATTTTCAAAGAAACCGCTCCCCGTTCGCCCATTTTCCGCGGGCGACTACTCTCTCCGACGCGAAATGGCGCGAAATGTCCGCCTGCACACCCGGCCGCGCTAATTAGCGCCCCAGGCTGCCTAGTCGAGGTGTTTAAATAATAACGCTTTAGAGCGAGGCCGCTCGACGCGTCCTGCGGCGCGACACACGGTTGATTGATAGTCGAGAACATTTTTAGAATGATCCGCGGAGTCTCGTTCGCTTGGAAACCGCGACAGACGAGTCGACAGCATTTTGCCATTAGCTAACGTTGCCGTAGTTGAACACTTTGCTCGGAAGCTCTTGTTAGAGTCCCGGAAGACTATACAGGGATCCTAACATCTTCCCAGAGCTCCACAAAGTAGCTACCTTGGGGGATATGTTATTGTAACTCATGGTTGGTACTCCCAATGGAGTACAAGCTTATGAGCAGACCTAATCTTGGCGATCCAGAAATCGCTTGATCAATTCCACCAATTTTATGGGAACGGCCCACAGTACACTTCGTACCGTCTTTGCAAGGCAACAACGTGGTGGTTCGGCTGCAGAGTTATAATTAGCGGTGTGACAGGGCCGTCCCATCGGGCCCGCGAGCCCCCTCTACATTTTATTCGATGCGATGGTCGTTTTCAATCTCTCGCTCCCCTCGATCGCAACCAGTGAACACGATGCCAGCTCAGCGAAATTCTCTCTTCGGAGATTTCACGGCCGTCCCACGACCTTCCGAGCCCTCCGATCCACATTGCTCTAATTTAGTTCGCGAACTGGGTCGGGTCTAGGCTAGCAAAAAAGTTTGCTGACTCCCGACCGAAGACCGGCGCGGCGATTGCTCGACAAACACGTCCGCCGTTCGAGTATCTGCGATATTAGGCTCTAGATGCACCCGGCCAACTAGCTTTGCACAATGGATAACTGCTCCTCGCGAACTCGCCGATGTGCAGAATAACGAGCATCGACGTCGAGGACTTCGAAACACCGGAGGACTATGATCGTTCTCGCTTTTCGGTCAGTGGCTTCGCTTGGCGCTGGAGACGTCCCAGGGCGAGACTTGGAATGATTTTCTTCTTTTTTTTTTGTAGAACGATTCAAGGGAGTGAATATGGTGAAATGCTTAACTCGGTTGCGGAGGAAGCGGGACGATAAGCGTGTCGATCGACCGCCGAGCTTAACTTGGCGAGGCTCGAGCGAGCCGCGTTTTGTCCGTCGATAAATTCCAGCCGCATTGCGGATACGGTCGTGTCTTTCCTCCTTCTTGGCGCTCGCATGTGAGGACGACGGCGATAGTTGTAATTGGCAAGGGATTGCACTCGATTTTGTGGTGTCGGAGGATCGGCGATCGGCCATCGCCTGTCGAAAGTGGCGACTTCATTGGGTTAGCTACCTGGAGAAAATGTTACTCGACTTCAATCTTTTACAATAGGCTTGAACAATTTTTATCTTGCATAAAAGTTCGCAGTCTATTTATTACAATAGCGACGGTGGTTAAAGGAAAAATTAGAATGCCGCTATCATCAATTGGGCACACTTCTATTGAAGTTGATCTTTCTACCCATTAACGGCATTACATAGAGATTCGTTTTAGTGTCTCGAGAACTGTGACACGTAATGTGTTAATTCGTGGTTCCGCCTCTCTCTTGACGTTAAACCCATAAATCATCCGGGAAATGCAGTCTTTTATTGGCAGTTAGTATGGTTCTGAGACCTTCGCTTCTACCACCAGGTGCAGGCTGACATTTTACGGCACCACTTTAGCTGGAACTTCGAGCCACTACTTGCCTCGAAATTAAAATTTCAGAAAAATAAGAGCATTTTTACGCTTCCCGTTTATAGTGTCAGGTCTCCTGTGCATAGTTTCGCAATATGGGCTCGAGAAATTCATTAGACGGTCTACACCCTCGCTGCATGTTGGCATTTAGTATGATCGCGGCCATGTTCAGCTGGTGCATGTCCGGGTTTTCTTGATGCATCCACTTGGGAGTAAACCATTTTCTAAGTGCATAATGCTGTTATTATATACATACATACTGTAATTATACATATATATAGTTATTATATATAATTATATATAATATATGTATAACTATGTCTAATTCTTTTTATTCTGTTGTCATCTAACGAGTCCAGGTTGTTTCGAGACTGCCTGATCGGCTCGCAAGGGTTAAGTATGATTTAAATGACTCCATCACCTTGAACAGAATCATGCGGGTAGCACACACCACTGATCTCTCTCGACTCCTAACATCAACATCGAGGGATATTCCTCGCCAACCAGCACTTTCAGGCTGAATATCATGAAAGCCGGTAACGATTCCGCGTCTATTGGTAGTCGAGGCGAGCGGTCGGAAGGCACAGCAGTAGCTAATTATCGTTCCAGGTAATGCGCCCGTAGATACTGTTATGGTTCGCGCGCGGTGGTTTCGTTCGTTCGAGGCGACGATGACGACGACGACGATGGCGGCGCGGCGTTACACTCAGCGAACGAATGTAATTAAGTTATTCTTGGATCGTTGTGCGATAAGTCAGCCGTTACATCCGTTCGAAATGATTGAGTGGTGTTTCACAAATACCCTGGCGCACTCGTTCATCGTTTTCTAGATCGACCTCGAGAACTGCATACGATCATCAGTGTGCCTTCGACCCCCTGATGAAGCTAGCTGGATCACTGTGACCTGGCCAAGTGTGTCTTCGACCCTCATCAGAGAATCAAGTTAAAATAATTTCACTATGACTTATACTCGCAACAGAGAGGATATGAGAGTGCTCACGCTCGGGTCTGAGTTGCCACCACTTTTTGGCACGCTCACGCTTAGCACGGAACAGCCTCTACTCCGAGGATAGAGCCCACTTTTACCACGAAACAGAGACCACACCATGCAGCAGCATGTTTTAGAATGAGACAGAACCAGGCTAAGCATCCGCTCTACCGTCGGTCTAGGATCTGATCCAGGCTAGGATTCGGAGCAATTCGGAGGCATCGAAAACCCGGGCGTGAGCACTCTCATATCCTCTCTGCTCGCAAGCCTCACAGTGAGTGTCAAGAGCTGGACTGATGTTTAGTAGAGCCCTTGCAAATATTGCACTTGGTGCCGTCTATAATCGAAGGATCGTCACTGATGTGGACCGTGAGCTGTGCTAGCTTGAATGTACCGTGTGTATGACTGTGGTGTCTGAAGCTTTTTATTGGTTTGACTTCTTGAGACTAACTGCTCGCTTACCTAGGTTTACCGACCGCCCTTTTGGGTCCTCCCCAAGTGTAGGATGGGGGTGGGCCGCTTGTGTTTTTACTCGATGCTAAGAAAGAAGTGACTGAAAACTTAGGGTCCTTGCCTGAACAGTGAGAATTGTATGTTTCTCTTCGACGCTACTCTATCAACAGATCCGACAAACAACAGTCCGCTGTACGTTTGTAGAATCAGTGATGAAATCCGCACACAGGCTGGTCGCTTGATGAAAACGGCACGCCTCGAATTTTTCTCCTGCGAGTCCCGTTTCTCGTTAGGGCATTCGCGACCGGCATTGTCTTCGCGGATCATTCACGGATCCGTCTTCTTGGCGAAAGTATAGGCGCGCTGGCAATCCACCGAGAGAAAATATTTTTCTCCGTACTCTCCGCGCCATGCCGCCAGCATTTGCACAGCTCTCGCGCGACACTTTATGTCTGCGCCCTGGACAAGTGGAATTTTTTATTCCTCCAGTCACGCTTTGTTGGCGAAACGGCCAGACAGACGCTTTGCTCGCGTACCACCCAAGAATCCTTTGGATCGAAACGATCATAGTGCTTTCAACCCCCCTGACAAGCCGTGCCACCCTAATCGCGAGTTTTTTTCGAATCGCGCACGTGATCCTTTCGTTTTCACCGTGTTTTTCGCGTACGCTCACGGCGACGCGGCCAACTCCGGGGCTCTTTAATCTTTTCGATTTCGCTAATGCATTGGCTTGCCTACCTGCTGGGAAAGAGGGCAGAGCCGTAGGGAAGTAGTTGCAGAACCGGGGATCCAACGAGCACTTACTCTAACCGCACGAAAACTGACGCACAAAGAAACATCAAAGCCACTTTTCCTGCACGCTTGATCGGGAACGTTTTCCTGCACGAATCCTGTGATAGCTGCGATGGATCTCAGTGGCGTCCGTGTTACGCTGTTTTCCAATTTGTGGTCCCCGAATGTTGCTAATGCGCTTGATACCGAATTATTAATAGATTGCGGATTACCCTGTGTTATGTATAGAACAAGACACTTAATTTGTTACGGAATAACTGGTATATATTTCACAATAGCTTTGCTCGTCTTTACATTTACTCTCCTTGTACTTTGCACGCACCGCTTATATCCTTCGTATTCGGAGCTCATACATCGACTCTCGTAATCGCGTTTCGAGTCCCGGTATCATTCACATTCTCTAGATCCGCTCATTACACGCTTTTCGGTAACGCCGCCTAGGACGCGATCTAGTGTCGCTGGTGTTTATCTAACACCCTGCAAAATAAGAATTGTTTGTATCAATAGCAAGGAATCATCCCCCGGTATCGAATGCAACGCAGGTTCATTGTGAACCAGCCCTAGGCCGTCGCAGATAGGATTGAATTTGAGGACAGGAATGGAAACGAGATTGATTTTCGCAGTGAAAATTTCTGCATCACCGGGATGTCCCTTATCACCTCGTTCTCGTTCCAGGAAGATGACGTTCGATGCAGGGAGCCGCGGCGCGTGTAATTAGTAGGCCGCTGCGCGATTAAGGCTAACCGAATCTGTACCCACGCGGCTTCAATTAGACGATACCGGGGCGAGACTCGCGCAAATAATTCGCGTGGAAACAAATCTACGAGGAACGAGTGCTTATGACGCTCGTTAACCGGGGTTCAATTAGTCTCGGAGACTCCTTGTGTTGTTCCTTTTACGTCGCTTTTCGGTCTGCTTGACAAATTAGCGTTCGCTGATCATCTGTGGTACAATGTCGATTTTCTAATTTGTCGTGTTGACGCTAAACGCAACTTTTGTATATTCTATAGTGACGCGTTCGAAAAGTTTCCTCCGTCGCCATCGCCATTTGGTTGGGTCATAGTGCACCATAAAGGACGGTACAGCTTGCTCAGGAAAGCACCGGTCACCAATGCTTAAGGATAGGGAGCCCGGTCACGGAAATTCGGGCCGGATTTCTCAACGGAATTTATTTTTCTGTTTTTTGTACCGCGCACAGCAGGCAGCCCTGACCCTCGTCGAGAGAGATGTCGGTGCCAGGAAAGGCCTGGCGAAAAATAAATTCCGTTGAGAAATCCGGCCCGAATTTCCGTGACCGGGCTCCCTATCCTTAAGCATTGGTGACCGGTGCTTTCCTGAGCAAGCTGTACCGTCCTTTAGGGACTGCAGTGTTCGCTAGGGAATGACAACCGATTACACTAAATTTCTGCAGCGCGTGTTCGGGCTGCACCGTGGATGCTTTTAGCGAATGTAGGGTTTGCACCGAAATAAATTTCCGCGCGCGGTTTCGCGATGGCCGCGAATGGCCAGGCTAGGGATCGGGGAGTCCCTTTGTTCCGAGCCACGCTGCGTAACCGCGAGACAAAGCCGAGAACGTAGGGTCCGTGTCCCGGGAGACTAGACCGAAGGACATACTCCTGACGCGGCGACATGCCTTTTGTTCGATGTCATCGTCGATGAATCGATGACGCTTTTCCTCCAGCCGCCGCCGGTCGCCGCACGGCGCGGAACGTTCGTGGCCCGGAGGCTTTCATTCGCACGTAAAATTCTCGCAGAAGAGGATTCCGTAGAGCGTAGAAACGGTCAAGAAACCTGTTGGAACATCGTCCGGTTGACGAATGTACATATGTTGTCACTGCGGTCAATATCAACAAAATCCTGAACACAACTGCAAAAAAATGTTCATGTTACCACGTCATTAACTTGAAAACTTAAGAAACAATGAAAGAATGAAGATTTTAAGAAACAAAAAGGAAAAAGAATTGAGAAAGACAAAGGACTTCACAATTAATAAAAGATTTATTCATTTAAAATGTAATAAATGAAAAAATTATTTGTTACTGTACTCAGGATTATTTAAACTAATGCCTAGATACGTAGTTTGTTTCCGTGCGCTCGTATATTTTGAATTCTAATCCGTAGTAATTGGTACGCAGTAATTAGTAGTACATGGCACTTTTTCGTCCGCAGTAATACGTACAAAATAATATCGATTATATTTTTTAATATTTTCGTATCTTGTATTAGGTTTCGAGGGCGTCCAATTTTTTAGTATTCAGAACGCACAATTCTTCCATAGAATTATTATATTTATTTCATGATAAAGCATGATACCGCAGTAATCGGTACAGTTACCCTATACTAACGGACGAACGCCATTAAGAATATTTCTAAACCGAATGAAATTCAGCTCTGTTTCGAGCGACAGTTCGCGAGCCTAACCGCGCAACAAAATGGCGGTGGCCTGAGGGCTCGCGACTCCAAGGGGAACCGTTCCGATTCGAGTCCTGAAGCACTTTGCGGCGTGAAGAGATCGTGCGATTCGATCTCGTGGACGAAAAAGCCACGGGGTTCGCGGTGTAACGCGATCTTTCGGCTCGTTATCGAGCTCGTTCCCGTTGCCAGACGGTTTCATTCCACCCCGTGCACCTTTCGACGAGCTCTCCGCGTCCCAGACCGCACACGGTTCTTTTTCCAGCGCGTACCGCGGGCATTAGTTTTTAGGTCAAGGATTTAGGTGGAGCCGCGCCGCCTGGAAACGTGGCTCGCGCTCGTTTCGATGGAAACGAGGAGGCTCGGTAAACGAGAAGAACGGGGGAGACCCTCGAGAGGAGCAGCTCGGGCTCTGCTGCTAGGTTTTTCGCGGTTTCGAGAAAAACGGACCGATGCTGCGCCTTCGTAGCATGAGCGAATGATAATTGCCGTGCCGCCTCCAGCGACCGCGGAAAGGGTAGGTTGAATCCCTTTTCCCAACGAAACGAGTTTTTACGCTCTCCTCTCGCTACCGCGAGAACGAGTAATTGCCTGCCGAATAATTGACGCGGGAAACCCTTATTAAACCAGCCACTCGTAATTGCATAGGACCCCGCCGGCCAAGTTCCATCGTCTAGTCCCAGAGCTCTGTGGCCTAATTCCATGGCTACAAGCCCCTCGCGACGATACTGTTCTGAACTGGAGTATTTCCGCCTCGATGAGAACTTATCTTACTCCAGAGGACGCTGCGAGACGCTCGGGAGCAGTGGAGGATAGTTTTTCAAAGTCCTAATTGGCTGGAGACGCGATGTGGTTGGAGCGAGTTGGAGAGTGGGAGACATACGCGATGGTAAGGGGTGGAGGGATCGTAACGGTATGGAGGAACTGCTGAGTAATGCTAAGTGGTTCTCTCAATATCCTGTTTGCGGACCAAGAGCGTAGTACCCAAGAGCAGACATACTTAGATGAAGAGCAAAGATCTTTAGATAAATATCCAAGAGCAATGATCCTTGGATGAACAGCTAACAGAAATTTCTTGCATCAAGAGATTAGATTGAGGCGAGATTTCCGGATTTTGTTGGATCAGGCGTGGACAATGAGCTCATGAATTGCCCTCAGGGGCAATGCTTCTCAAACAAGCAACATCATATAAAAGAAGAACATCACTTCAAATAGTCTGCAATCCAATTCAATCCTCGAAAAATAAATGTTCCAATCCCCACAGCAGTGCACAAGGGTTAAGCCCTAAGTGGGCGTGGCTTATCAGCTCTTGGGAGCCAAGATAATGCCCAATAGAGCAATCTCCAGCTCTATGCACCGTGTACAATCGAACCGATTACGGAACAGACGATAACGAGCAAGTTTTATGACTCAGCCAGCTCGATAGAGGGTTGCACCCTTTCCCTACCCGAGTGGGAGGTACAAACGAAGTCTGGGTGTCCATTCCAAAACGGGCCTAAGGGTGAAGTGCCAGACAGGTTCGCGGTGGTTAATTGTCCGGCCATGAATGCAGTGGAAAATGAAATTGTCGTGGAAAAAAGCTTTGTCCTTTGTTCGCGGAGCATGATTCTACGCAGCCGCGGTTCTACGCGGAGGCGTGCACGCGTACCGGCACGCTCGAACACGCACTACGCACAATACGATGCACTGTTCGGGACACGCATTGCTCGGCTCGGACAGACGGCAGAGTACTATGGAAACCGGCTGCGCGATACCACCTTCTTTATTCCACGTTCTCGCTTGGCCGTTTCTCTTAGCGTCCGAT
Organism: Lasioglossum calceatum; assembly: GCA_963966675.1. Taxonomy (NCBI): domain Eukaryota; kingdom Metazoa; phylum Arthropoda; class Insecta; order Hymenoptera; family Halictidae; genus Lasioglossum; species Lasioglossum calceatum. Next base: position 4,359,263 of record OZ016541.1, read on the forward strand.
CACAAGCGCCGTCGGCCGAATCATCGAGTTCCAGATGCCCTGTCACGTGCAGAAACGACCGACACAGGCTCCCGGTTTAATATCGTGAACGTGGATTGCCCCCGGGGGCAATGCCTCGGGGCAAGTCATGGTAGAGAAGAAAAACTCTAGGCAGAAATTATCTTGGTCTTTGTGGAGTGACCTAAGTAGGTGTGGCATCGCTGCTCTTGACTTGAAACGAGCTAGGGCAATCATCTACAGGGTTGTTTATACAGATGAATGACCTGGAGGGATTTGAGAGAAGCCAAGGTTGCCCCTGTCTTGTTAAAGTCCTCGTAAATGATTGCTCGTCTAAATATTTCTATGTAGAACGTGTGAAGTAGGCGTGGCTTCTAGGCTCACAGCTTCGATAGCGCCGGAACAGTGCTTCGCGGAGCAATCTATATTCATGACTGATCCACAGTAATCTAGCCGGACCTGAACCCGGTTAAAATTCATCAAGCTTCCGACAAAAGACTATTTATCTCTCTTCTCTGTACAAAACGCTATAGGTAGGCGTGGCTTCGTGGCCCCAGCTTCGAACAGAGCCAATTTAGTACCCTATACAGAGCTCTGACTAAATATGAAGTTTGTTCCATCTGAAATTACATGAAAATCACCGACAATAATTCACACAGCGTGCCAACATCTACTGGGTGTCCCAAAATTCCTTGAACAGCCGGAAATGGGAGGTTCCTGAGATCATTTGAAGCCACATTTTCGTTTGCAAAAATGGCGTCCGCGGCTTTGTTTAGGAGTTATTAACGAAAAACACGGACCAATCAGAGCGCGATCTAGACGCGAGTTGACACAGCTGGCCCGGCGCGCCAACTGTCTATTGGCCGACTGTGTCAACTCGCGTCTAGATCGCGCTCTGATTGGTCCGTGTGTTTCGTTAATAACTCCTAAACAAAGCCGCAGATAACATTTTTGCAAAGGAAAATGTTGCTTCAAATGATCTCAGGAACCTCCCATTTCCGGCTGTTCAAGGAATTTTGGGACACCCTGTAGAATTGTCTAAAACCAAGTTCCAACAAGATAATCTTTCACCAACGCTCCACGTGACTCGTTCCAAAGATCTTCGGAGTCTTCCTCCATAGAAATCGATGCGTGCAGTCAGAGACACGTCGTAGTTTCGCATCGTCCGCGTCGATAGGCGATAGACGAAGCCCGTTCGACGACTTTGCGTTCCTTGCGACTCTGGTCCCGTCCATCGGGTTCAATCGAGTATGCGAGTCTCGTCCGGGCTCGCGTCCTCGTCGCCGGAAGTGGTGGCGGTCTCTGACAAAAGCGGCGTAGAATCGCTCGTTCTCTCTCTCTCTCGCTCTCTCCTGCGTTCCTTCTCTCCTTGCTTTTCCTTATTCTCGTCTCGTTCCCCGTGCCTCCGTCGTCGTTCCAGCACCGCGCTTTTCTCTGTCAGTCTTCGACGCGCCATTGCCTCGCCAATGACACAGCAATGGCGACGGTTCAAGGACGAGGGCTCTGCCAGAACTTCTTCTCTCTTCTCCCATTTTTCCCTTCTCCAGACTTTTTAGTCTCCCGTTTTTCACCGTCGTTACGCGACCGTCGCGTCGCGGCGCGCGAGAACGACGGTGAAAGTCAATTACCTGGCGCAAGGTGCAGCGATGCAGTCCCAGCTCTGATCGATGATGCCAACGCACGTCGAAAAAACGACACGAATTCTTCCCTGCGACGGTCATCGCGGCCTTGGGGCCATCCGAGTAATGTCTTCATCGGCGAAACACGCCGGAGCCAATCCCATTTTTACAGACTTTTGCTTCGTCCAGACGACAGATCTTCTTATTCACTCTTGACCATTATCGCGAAGATTCTTGAACTTCTGACTGACTGGAGAATCGATCAACTCTTTGATCCAAAATTGACCTCAACCTATCGAGCATTAAAGTAGTCTGCGTTGTCTTATAAAAATGGAACCGTTGTTTTTATTTAGTGTGTGTGTGTGTGTGAGTTTTATTGTAATATCTGTTTGACTGAAGAAATCGTACCTTTGTTCGAAATATTAGGTCTTTCTCCATGAATTTGTTGATTACTTACACAGAAATTGCATTTTAAAAATGCTATCATTTGGAAGATTCAGCAATAATTTATAATCTGATGGATAGAAGATTTGGCTACGAATTAACGTGCACACCTGATATCCAGAACGGCAAAACAGCAAATGACAATCCAGAAAAATAATCTAGTAAAAAGGTGTGCAGAAACCTCGGGTTTGTTATTGCGAGGAGCTCGGATCGCCGTCCGTTGGTTTCGCATGCAAAAACGCGATCAAACTTCCGGCGGTAACGGTGAACGTGGCCCGTTGTGCACGCGGCCACTAAAAATCGCAGTCGGTCGCGGGATATACAGGGTGTTCCAGTAGGGGGTCGATGCACTGGCCAGTTCCAAGGACCAAGGTCGAGGTCCGGCAATGGCGGATCGATACACGGCGCACACACATTACACGCGACCGTTCGCGCGAAGCTACGCGAATTTGGTGGTTACGCGATATCGCGAGTGAATGGGCGTGGTCCGTCGTCTGTGTCACGTTTCCCTGTTAATACGACTAATTTTAACGAACAGGCGCGGCGGGGCGTTCGGCACGAGCGACGTGCAAAATGCTCCTTTTACGCTAATATTTTGCGCGCGTGCGGGGAATATCATGCCGTGGAAATCCGTTTGCGCAGTGTCACGCTCGAGTACGTGCGAGAGTGGACTCCGGAAATGTTACCGCGATTAGGACGTTGAGGATGCTCAATGGTTAGTGGTTTCCGTCGTGAAATACTCTGCGAACCGTTCGTTTCTGGTCTTTAACATTCGCTTCTTAGGAGTTATTGTTGCACAGGTTCTGCACTCCGAATTCACTGAACCGAATTCAGTTCGTATCGCGAATCCGTAGAGTATCGAATTCAGCGTAAAGGTAGTCCGTATTGGTGGCTCCTGTCTCTTGCCATCAGCACAGGGAATTTTCATCATAAAGATCGGCTGACTGATTATTACGAATCCTATTAATTGGCTTCTGGTAGGTAAAGCAATCAAGCAGAAACTGAAAGTTGCAGTATCCTTTCACTGACAGATTGATTACTCAACCATCCTTAAAGGTAATTAGCTGTGGCAACAAGCTTAAAACAAAAATCACTCGATCCATGGGTGAAACAGTGAAAATATAGTAAAGTCCTCTTACCAGTGATTACCCATTGCTATTTTGACATGACCTATCTTCATTTTCAAGTCCTTCCAAATCAGTAAAAATTAAACAGGAGTATTATTTTGAGAAAGAAGACTTTTCTACAAGATGTCGCTAAATTCTTCTCTCGTCTAACACCGAAATTATTCCCACAGCTATGAATAAGGAACGTCAACGAACTCTCGCCGTCCATCACAGCAGAAATAATTCAGCTGGACGACTATGTTGGGACAACCTCTCGAAACATTCTCGTGATAAGAACGTCTACCGAACACGCGAACATTCCCGACGAATTTTCGTTATATCATTCTTTTTCCAGAAATCCGCCAGCATGTAGCATTCGGTCGAGTTCCCGGGGCGTGTCGTGTCACGAAACGTCTGTTGCCATAAGCCAGGGTCAACGGCCAAGCGCAAAAATTGGTTCTGTGGCTAATTCTAGGGTGAACAGTCACGGCGGAGTAGCGGAAAATGGTGGTCGTACCATAATCGCCGTCTGCTGCTCGATTGCTACCGTTCGCGGTGGTCTTTCCGAGGGAAATCGGCCAGATTATTGCTGTCCTGCGATACGAACGACCGTGTACAATGCGAAACAGCGTCGAGAAAACTGTAACGACGTTAAGTTATCGTTCGCGAGGCATGGGGCCATATAAGAGCTGGCATAAGGGCCGTCGTGAAACCGTGGAAACAGAGGGTCGGCCGATCGATAACGCCCCCATAGCAAATATCGTCGAGGGGGTGCGCGCAAGGTGTCCCATGGAACACCGCACCCTCTCTCGTCGAACACTCCTCGTGGAAAATAAAATCATTCGGGACGGAGCGGCTGCGTTACGAACTAATGATCGATAACGAACCGGGAACTTCGTTAACGGAGATCCAAGCGGCCGGAACTGACTCGATTCTGCTCCAGTTGCAGCCATCAACGATAAAATGCTTAACGACGAGCCTGGAAACTGTGCATGCTCGTCTACGATCTAATCTGCGTCTTCTAGCGATCACCATCTACTTTGAATGACCCGTTATGGGGTCCCAGCGACGCGACGGATCAACCGAGGATCGTGACTTGTGATCATCCTCCAGCAGGTTTTATGTCGGCCTTGTTGGATATCGATCGGGGAAACAGGAAACGTATGTATGTCGGGATCAATACGTCGCCTGACGTTTGCAGATTAACTTTCCTGAACCGTTTCTGGTTGAAAGACGCTATTCTTGGGAATCGAAACTGGGTTCGCCGATGTGGACTACTTATCGATCGCGTTAATATCCATTGAGAAATATTTAATGAATCGTTCAGCAGCGATGGCACAGTTCGATACCAACAAATTGTCTTCGGTAATATTATCAAGAGTGTGTCTTATCTATAAAAACAATATCATAGTTGCTCTAGATAGACGATCATGTTCAGTCATGAACAAATCCTCATGGTAGATCCTGTATTACTGTGAAGTAGGCACAGATAAAACCGATAAAAAATAAAATCATGTGCCAAAGCAGCCTCGTGGGGTGCACGAGAGTGCCAAAAGTGATTATCCAGATTTAACCAATGCATCAAAAAATATGAACTTTGAAAAAACAGCTGTACAACGTGCAGTATTTGCACTTTGGAATTTTTCTGACGAATTCGAAGGATTTTTGTGGGCCACGTGGTATTCCAGCTGTCAGTGGTGAGCGAATGAAGCAGAGTTAATAAGCAGAGTTTTCAGCGACGGAAAATATCGTAGCCGGTGCGCGAAACGTAGCAGGGGTGCTATTCGCGTCTTCATCGGCCGAGCCTGAACGGGCCGACGCCCTTTGCTCGACGATTACGCGACCGACCGTGTGCCAATGGTTCCATGAGTTCCTCGTTTCCACCCCATGGAGTCGTCCCCATTTAGAACGTAGGCGTGTGCACAAGGGAAACACAGCTATTTCCCGATCCACAGAAAATATCTTCGGCGTAGGATAAAACCATGGGATCGTTGGACGCAGGGGTGGCTACGCAGATACTCATTCCAGAAGCCAGGTATATCGTTGATCGATTGCCGAATTTCCTATTTCCGATCGCGTAAATTAGATACGCAGGTGGTACACAATTTCCGAGGGTTAAGCCCTCTTAATTTCCTCGAATCATCGGTGTTTACCATTTACGATCCCATTATCACACTATAGTACCAATTTGGGACACACTCGTGAGACGCTCTTGCATTTGTACAATTAAAACGACAGTTTATTGTGTCCCTTATCGTTGTAACCCACATGTATTCAGCTAAGTAATTCATTGTACAGATTGGTTTTTGCCGATTATTGTAATTATTTATTCGTATCTTGAAGAGATCATTGCATTCATATTTGAAGAACTTCATTCACATTGAACTTGTGAAAGGCTACCCGTTTTAGAATTTTATTTCGGAAGATTTTGTTTCGGAATTTTATTTATCCTGTTCCCTTTCAAAGTTGAGTTACATTTCTTGAGGCCCATTTTGAAATCCCATTTGCGACTTCGTGTAAATTCGCGGAGAGCCAACGTGCTCACACGTCGACTTTGCTTCTGGTACAAGAAGTTGTCCAATCTCGAAGTAAATCGTGTCTTCGGTCCGGTTCTGATTAAACGAGCCGGGAGAACAGGATTGAATGTACTTTCTTCTGCAGTCCAACGATCGTCCAGGGTGGCCAGGCAACTTTGGCCGATCGTTAGGCGTGGAACTTGAAAAGTTGGCACGGAGGAAAACGACGAGTCGAACTGTGTTGGCCGACCGGCTGCCTCTCTCCCCGGAGGAGTCGGGAACACACAGACGGTAGTTATTGATCAGAAAGGAGGTCCGAAAGCCGGGAGCAGCTGAGCCACCCTTATCCTTTTCCTAGGTTTCGAGGCACTGTGCACGCACGTGGCCATGTCGCTCACACCCCATTCATAAGAACCCCCAGCGAATACGGAGTTCACCCCAACACCCCAGGGGCACAGCTGTTGCTACGGGAATCCTACCAATGTTCCCAATTAATCGGCCCTTCTTCGAACGACGTCGATCGTTCTCCGTTTTCGCGACCTTTCGCTGGAAACCAGACGACACCGGATAGCCTCCTAACCTGCCCATAGCAGCCCTTAGCACTCTAGAAGGGTATACATGATACTTGCTGGAACCTACAGGATCATGGTGTCTGAAACGTCTTGGGAAGTCCTATTTACAATTAGCTAATCCTGGATCAGCCTGGTTAACCCTCGCGGTGTCGGACGATCTGTCACATGATTCAATTAAGTAACTCAGTGCCAAACATTGCTGTTTCAATTTATGTAGCCCATTTTCTTTTTCAAAATTGAGCTGCTACATTTTCGGAGACCCTTTTTGGAAGGCCGCTTTAAAAACCCTCTTTGGAGACTTATTTCAGTAGCCTATTTATCCTGCATTTCTTTCCCGTTTGTCCTTGCTCACCAAAAATCGTTCTGCTCGTGACTAAACAGATTGCGCCATTTTGTTTTTGGTTGCAGATTTGTCGAAGAACCGTTTCGCCGAGCTGCCCGAGGAAGTCACCGAGTTCCCGTTCCTCGAGAAGCTGCACCTCTATCACAATGCCATAAGAATAATACCGGAGACGGTGTCGTTGCTCCAGTCGCTGAACTACCTCGATCTTAGGTAAGTCCTTGGGGTGTCCATCTAGACAGGATGCGGGCGCCGTGGTAGTTCGATAGTGATTAACATTTGTCCGCAGTCGGAACCAATTGACGTCGCTACCTCGGGAGATATGCAGGCTACCGCTGCAAACGTTACTGGTCGCTCACAATAGATTAGCATCATTGCCGGACGAATTGGGCAGAATGTCGGCGTTGGCCGAGCTGGACGCGGGCTGCAACGAGATCACCAGCTTGCCACCTCGGATGGGCGACCTCGCCAGGCTCAGGTCGCTCGACCTGAGGAGCAACATGCTCGTGCACCTGCCCATTGGTGAGCCTTGGCTCCCTGCGAATCCCAAAACCTTCATCCGAATCGTTTCTTCAAAGTATTCGATTGTTGCAATGTCCGATTTTTGCGGGTAATTAATTGTTAAGAAATTATTTCTTTAATGGTGTTGTTAAAAATCGGACATTCCACGTGCAGCAACCTAATACTTCTCACGGTCTAAGTTAGGTGAGGGTCAGCGAAGTTCGAAACCTTCAGTGAATTCGAATGGTCTCTTTGAAGTATGTACTTCGCGTGGTTTTCGCCGGTGAACCCCGAAGCGAAGTCTTCCGTGAAACCGAGCAGACACCGAGACGGTTAGGCGTCTCGTTTAGGCGTGCTCGTTTAGGGTCGGAGTCCTCGTTTCGTCGAGCCATCATCGACAGAAGCCGGGTGAACGTTTCTTTAATGCGCGCGGTGAACTCCTTATTATCCTCTTCTCTCGTGGCGCGTCTGCATCGATACGTTTCTCCTTTTTATACAGAGGTTCCACGCATCATTTGTTTATTTATTAATAGGCGTCGCGCCGCGGCAACCCTTTGGCGTATGAATGAAAAAACGAGAATGGGAAAATAATTAGACGTTATCGATTTGACCCTGCTTGCCCTCGGTTGAGTCACACGTTCGATATAGCGATGCGAAAGGGACACTATTCTGAAGTATAGTGCCATTTGAATAATTTTTAATGAAGTCTCAACTGAGTCTGAAAGTCTTTCATAATGATGTTAGTGTTAAAGAAATGAAGATATGAAAGGGTTCTAAGAACGCGGCTGAAATAAAGTATGAAACACAGTTTGACCGTTCTTGCTTGCGATAGTCCAACGTGAAGTAGTCGATCGATCATCAAACTAATAGAGCATTAATTCAATAGAAAAGATTATTAAATATAACTAAGAAAGATAGTACCCGGTTATTACATTTGCTAAATCCAAGCATATAATTGAGAACTGTAAAGACCCCGCTGTTAGAATTGTACGAGTGAGTTGCCAAATAGCATTACCATACCAATACGATTGCATCAACCGCGTCAAGGGGTTTCCACGGAAAAGAGTCTAATACCTCTTAACAAGAGAGCGAGAGAGCTCATACAAGTTTGAAACACTTCACGTTCGCGCGTAAAATCTGGAATACTCAGGGTGGCAACTGTGCTCGCAGAACTGACGTACCTGAGGCTCGTGAAGTTGGATATCAGCGGCAATCGGATATCCGTGCTTCCGAACGAGATGAGGAAAATGAAGAGTTTAGTGGACTTTCGGCTGTCGGATAACCCTTTGACCTCGCCGCCTGCCTCGGTGAGCAATCTCCATTAATCTTCAGTCATAAAAAACTATTCCATAAACTGTCTGACTCGATTACGAGACGAGAGTAATTGGAAAATTGTTTACAGCTATGCATTCGCGGGCGAACGCACATCTTCAAGTATCTGGAGAGACAGGCGGCGAAGCACGAAAGGGCCAGAGGCGGTCGTGGGAGGAGGACACCCTTGGATGTGAGAGGACACGCAACATTGGACACAAGGTCCCACAGACGGCACAACGTCGACAGCGGATACAGCACCAGCGATGGCGTGGACAAACGATGGTCCCAAGAAATTCACAGCGCGGTTAGTCTCCTTGCCCTTGTTCTGGCCCTTTCCATCACTCTACGCTTCTTGTCCCGGCTGTACCGCATGCTGTTTGGCGGCTGGGAGTCCTCGGATCGTTTAGACGCTCTAGATCCGGCGTAGAAACCTCCATCCTGTCTAGGGGACTAGGGATTCAAGCTTTCGTTGTGGGACCAGGACCTTGGGACCTTGTTCTAGGCATTTCCCTGGTTCTATGCTTCTTCTTGAAGCTGTAGCGTATACTACTTGGCAGCTGGAAGTCCTTAGATCCTGCATGTCCTCTAAATACTCTAGATCCAACATGAAACTTTAATATCTAGGGGCTAGAGATTCTAAACTTTCATTGTGGGGTAACATCACACAGAATGTATAGTTGATCATACAGAAGCAAACTGACAATCCATTATCGCCATCGTCGGTGATTTTAGCTGATAACTGACATAATTTTCCGATTGAAACATGCAACTAACTCCATTTTCATAACCTATTTACTAACGAGGTGGCTATGTTTTTAGACCTGAATCAAGTCTGGTGATCCAAGTCTTTTTCAAACAATGCCTCTATCCACCCACGCAATTTTCTCCTGTCTCCATAGATTAGTATAGTATCCCTGGTGCCTTGTAACCGTTGTGTGAATGTCCTTTTCGAATCCTGGCTAAAGGACATAGAAGTTCCCAGATTGTTGGAGGTTTGCTCCGGTTACTGTGTATTATGCATACTCCGGCTACCGACCATGTAGAAACAACAAACAAAGATACACTGAAATAAATCGAACACAGCAAACACACACGATGTCGACGATTTCTCGTAGTACCTCCTGCTGGACACGTTTTTGCGCGCAGGTGCACGACGGCGAGATTCGAGGCCTGTGGCGGCAAGAATGCTCGCCCCTTTCGATCACTCTGCCGCACGAGCACGCGGTGGTGAACGGATCTTGCAGCGGCACCTCGACGCCGAGCACCATCTCACCTGGCGAGCACACGTCCCTCGAAGATGAGCTTGGCAAGGTAGGCGCTTCTCTGTCTCAAACTGGTCGGTTGCATAAAAAATTAAACAAAACTGTGCTGTACATGAAATACTGTACCAAATGTTCCCAAACGTTCGTCTAATTCTACGGCGCCGCAGAGAGCGGCTGAGTAATCGCATTAAAGGATGCCACGCTGATCACTTCGACCTTGACATATATTGTCAATGAACAACTGAATAGCATTTTCTTGTAACTGGACTGCGGATTTTATGCACTTGAGCAGATCCAATGCAACGCGGTAAAGACATTCGAAGAAATTGATTTATTACGAAAAGAAATAAATGGCTGCGTTTCTCCTGTATCTTGGAGTTAATGCAGACAATTTTTATCGTCCAGAAAATTGACTTGTTAGTGTAGCTCCGTGCTCCGGGCCGGCCCGTATGATACAACGTCTATATTTAGCGATTGAATAGAAACCCTGCCCCTTGGAAATGATATCTGTCTTGTCGCGGCGCGTTTGGCCGTCGTTCAAGCCTCGTTGAACGACCTTAACCCATTGAAAGAACGCGCGGCGTGTGTCCGATTGACGGCGACAGTCGAACACAACGGGCTTTTGCTGGCGGCGTTTGCTCACCTTTTCTATACGGTGCTCTTTCCGCGCGTTGTCCGCAGGCGATGATACTGCACGATCAATTGGAGAAGAGGAGGCTGGAGAGGAGCACCTCGGAGAACGGCGCCGACGTCAGAAGACCGATGACCTCTGGTCTCTATCACGCGTCAATTACGCCGCCAGGGTAAGCTAGCCAACCGTTCATAAACCGATGCACGGTGCTTGTTCCTCTATCCGCTGATAATAGCTCTGACCGTTTCACGATTCCTTCTTACAGGCCCCTCGAAACCTCTCATTTGAGCCAGGCGCAGCCCATCACCGCGAACACCCAGTCGGTTCTACCTCTGCAGACCTCCGCTGCGAACTCTACCTCTTTGCTGAACGGAGACGAGAAGAGGCCTTTGAATCATATTCAGACCTACAGGTGTGGGTCTTTGGTTTCTTTCCCTCCTTAAGGGGGTAGTCTGACTTTTTTCTCATGATCTTTTTCAAGTAAAGAGTATGTTTTGAAAAACATGAACCGTCGGTCGCCATGATTCCATATTGAGTATTGCGGCACTTTAATCTTTAATTGCGAAAGTAGGGCAAATGACTTGATCAAACCATGATCTTTCAGGGAGTACAAAGAGGCCCTGCGACAACAAAGGGCTAGCGAGGGCCCAAGTGTCTACAGGCCCCGGGAACAGGTTACACCGCCCGGAAATGAATCTCAGAGCAATGAGACAGACTCCAGCAGCAACAAGGAAGGAGTCGCCCTCACTGGTAAGCAGATCTTCAATGAGGAGAACGCTACCAAAAGACCGGTCCAGAAGGTGACACCTTCGCGTATCAACTATCAGAACACGCCTATCATCAATGGCAGTAACAACGAGTACAACAATAAGAATGGAAAGTACCACGAGCAGCCCTATAAGAAGCCTAACTCGCCGATCAAGACCTCGACGAGCATCTTATCTTCGGGCGCTAGCCCTGGACATACTCCTAGACTAGTCAAGACTGCTGTTGGTTATGTGGAAGGTCAGTATTTATTATTTTTGTTAATTGATGTGGTTGTGCGTTAAATACAATTCCAACAATGTCCGTCAGGTAACAAGAGTCCGAGCAGAAATGGTGGAAGCCCGAAGTCCCCTAGATCGGTCACCTGGAACAGCAACGTGCCGGAGAAGTACTCGTTCACCATGAGAAGGGAGTTCGAGCGTGCCAAGGAAGAGGCTGACTTGATAGAGCAGCTGAGGAACGTGAGTGTCAACCCCACTATATATAATAACTAGACTGCGGATCTTCATGTATTTATGGCTTCCGAAAATTTTTAAAAAAGGGTAGAGTATAAAATTCGACAGAATTTAGTAGAATTTTTATTTATTTCAGATCTACAAAGGCTACTGCCACTGGAAATAAGACTCTATTCTATTCGACTTTCTTAGAATTCGTCTACAACAATTGAAAATTGCATAAACATCTGCAGTCTAATAATAACACTACACTGTCCAACACTGTTTAACCCTTTGCTCTCGGAACTATTGTATCTCGAAAACCAAACATTTCTTTCGACTTCGAATGTTTACATTCTATATGATTATTCATTTCATGCATATCAGAGTCGACAATTGAGTGCTAAGGGTTACCTAGTTTTGCTGGATAATGTTGGAGAGCTACTGTTGCTACCTAAAAGACTCGTTGTCCAAGTCTCTGATCATTTCCAGCACATAGAGACGAGGTTGAAGATGGCATTACCGGAGGATCTCGCTCCAGCGTTAACAGATGGTGTGGTTCTCTGTCACCTGGCGAACCATGTGCGACCTAGATCGGTCGCCAGCATCCACGTTCCTTCTCCAGCAGTGGTAAGCGATACTCCAATCATCTTATCCCGGTCTGAACATTTTTATGGACGCAGACTCTATCGATTTTGTTGAATTTGCAGCCAAAGCTGACGATGGCGAGATGCAGGCGCAACGTGGACAACTTTCTGGAGGCTTGTCGCAAGATCGGCGTGGACGAGGTAAGCAGACACGCTCCTGTCCTCTGATCCTTCTCCCGAGATTCTTCGCGCTTGTCTGTCGCTGTTAGATGTTATCTTTGTATTTTCCGACGCACTTCTCAGCGGTAATGCTCGCTCATCGAGAAGGGCGCACGAGCCTCGAAACAAACGAGGACTCGTCAGCGACGTAGTCTGACGACGGTACATTTGTCCATGATGTTTCCAACAACTACTAGTCAGTCCCCGAGTGCTCGGCTGAGTCGGTTGTCGCGTTTATAGTCCCCGGGTCGCATTGTTTCGCTGTTTGAGGAAAGGATCGCGGGGAAACAGAGACGCTGAAGAGTAGTTGCATGCGCCTAGACCTCGTAACTCGCTTGTCTGTCGCTGGAGAACGCTGTGGACGCGGCTCCTGAGAGTCTTCTACCATGATCGCTCCTCCCCGATCGATCCTATCGATCGTTCTCTCTTCTTTAACGTGATGGAACGCACCCAGTCGAATCGAACAATCTTCGTACTCTGTCGAGTAGGCCGGATGGTCGAGCAAGGTGTCGCTTCAGCAGGAGAAAGAAGGAGAAGGGGCTAGGGAGAGCAGGGCTGCGCAAATTGCTTACTACCACTCAAGGTCACCCTTTCAGGGGATGATGCTAAAGACAACGGGGAACGAACGTTGAACGAGTCGAGCCCGACAGATTTAAGACAAAGGCTATTTAACAATTAACTGATCTGTATAGTACACTTTGAGATCACTAAAATCGTCGAGTTTCCATTCTGCATACTCAAAAGGGTGTACCCTTTGAAACACAGAAAAACTTCTTCAAAATTGGACCAAATAACTTAAACATTTTTGAGAAATTAGAAACGTTTCGGGCGTCACTGTGGAACATTTTGAACGGTCAATGGTTAGAGAACGTCCTGTTCAGTGATAGTTGTTAATCGGTAAAGTTGTTTCTCGCATCGTCCCCTAAAATCGTGACCCGTGTGGCGGAGCAGCGTGCGCTCGGAGAGAGGCGACGACCGAGCGTGTCGGCGAAGTAGAGATTGGGACTGAGTAGTATCGTTGTTGGTGTTGCAGGAGGTGTTATTGGACGCGGACGCAATCATGGACGTGGGTTACATGGACGCGTACGGGCTGGAGGCTCTGGCGCGTCTCGTCTCCGCTCTCCTCCTTCTCCGCGACGAAGGAGCGAACGATACCGAAGAGTCGGCCGCAGATTCACCCCGTACGATTCAGGATCGCGTTCTGTCCGCGATGCTTCTCGCCACATTCCTAGCCTCCCTCGTTCTGCTCTATCTTTTCCCGATTCCCGACTAAGAAAGCGAGCAAAACAATTGCAAAAAAGAGCGAGGGAAGACGAGAACGCCAGAGCGCGACACGATGGATCGACGCTCGGAGGGGAGCATAGAGCACGATCGAAGATGGGATAGAGAACTCTCCGATGCGTAGCGAGCCACGACCCGTTGTGCGACCCGACTGCTCGGGCTTTCGCTTCTTCGACGAAGTCCATCATCGCCGAGTCGTCGAATCGCTCGATCAGGCTGCCGCGCGATACTCTTCCTGCCTCGTCTGCCATTTTAGTACCTTTAGACGCGCGGCTCAGTATTCTAGTTTCTTTCTTTTTCTATTGCGTTGTTGTTCCTTCTTCGTCTTTCGCTCGCGTTCCGTTCGCTTCGAGCAGAGGAACTGAGTGTCGCGCAGAAGTACCCGCTGGCATCGGTGCCGACCATCACCTAGGCCTCTTTTACCCTCGGATTATATCACATCTTCCTAGATTTCTTAGTTCATTTCTTAGTTCGTTCATTCATTTCCTACGATGCAGTCTTTATTGATGTGGTCTGAGGGTTAATTCAGGCATGAACAAATAGTCACGAGCCTCAGTGATCGTCGGCAACTCTTCATCATGGTCGAAAGTGCCGTGTTCTCCTAGCTCAGGCATGGGCCATAGAGATTGCTATTTTGTGAGCAACGAAACCACGCCCACCCTGGTCTCGCCACACCCACTTACGGATGTACCACGCCCATTTGGCACTGGACTTCCCCCTCTCAAGGGTGCACCACGCCCATTCTATCTAAAACAAACATTTCCTGATAAATTGACAACAATGTCTCTTCTTTCTTCAACATCACCTGGCCCCCAAGGGCAGTCTACTTTTACTGTGAGGGCAAAGTGCGCTGCCGCCCATGCCTGGGCTCTTTCGGCTATTGACTCGCTACAGAATCGAGGTACTAATCGAACGGTGAACCACTAGCTTCGCTTGTTCACGGCTGTTTGGTTCGCGCGAACCGCCAACGCGGCTCCAGCTTTCACAGTATTGTTTTATTGTTTCGTAAAAGTCGCTGTTTCGATAGATGCCTCGAGGCCGGCGCCCAAGTACTACTCGATAGATCCTAAGTGTGTCAGCAGGCAGCTTGATCGTACATTTAACCCGCCTAGTTGTAGGAACCGCTACGTAGTGCGTAGGTTAGATAAGTGTATCTCCTCGATAAGACCTCCGACGGGGGCTCCGGCTACTTTCGCTGAGGCCTCTGTTCGGTCCTCGCGACGAACAACAATACAGAATCAAAGAATGCAAAGAATCAAAGCCGCTTAACGCTCGCATATCGAATGTCGAATCGAAAAATTTGAACGATCGATCGGCATCGGTCCAAGGGGGGACTGTGCCCCTCGAATCTCTTGAGTATAATAATAGTATTTTTCCTATAGAAACGGCGGAACCGGGTGTCCATCGTCGACTGTCGAAAACTTGTTCATGCCGGTTTGAAAACGTTAGTCGTCGCCGACGAATCTCTCGCGGTCCGGACATACGAATGGCAGAAGAATCGAATGGAATATTTCAGTAGAAAGTACCCGCAGCGTGGAACCCGTTTATTGGACGGTACAACCCAGTTCTAGCAGAGAAAGAGAGAACGATATGGATGGTAGTATTTTTTTAAACGTTCGACCAATGAAATCGCCTACGGCTCTTTCAGAATTGATGGGTCTGTGATAGGTAGCCTTCGAGTACTACAGAATTCGCAACAAGGTGCTAGAAATCTCTTTCTGTTTCGAGGATTTCCTATTTTGATACGTAGATGTTAACGCACAGCTCGAACTTCGGACGGCCTCTTTGTTCCATCGTTGTTTGTGAATCGAGCCCCTCGGTTAGGAGCTGAGCATCCCTAAAATCGACGCAAATGTTCGCTAACTAAACCTGCAATCTTGGTTAACACATTCAAAGACGAGAATTGTTTTTCAGCTTTAGATACCAATTTTCGTGTTGATGTAGTCGGTATGCCAAATTCTGACAGGACCTGCAAAATGCAAGAAGGTTGGAAGAATATCATACATCTCTTCGATTTTTATTACACTAAATACATTACTTTGATTATATGGAATTTCTGAAATTACTTGGTTGATATAGTCGAACTGTCGATAGGTTGTGAATTTTATACATTTGTACCATACTTTGTAACATTATCTTCCAAAATCAACCAGTAATTCTTCAAATTCTTGAAACTTCGCAGTGTCAAAGCATCCACATTGGTGTCAACTGTATTCTATTATACTTAATAATTATCGCGGAAAATTCGTGTTACAATTTCATTTCACTCGCGTTACGTCTTTCCAAATATTGAAAATTGAACAATTAGTTAACACACTAAAACGTAGCATTGTTAATCATTACGGCCAGTTTTATGAGAACTCTATCTTGCCTGAATCTTGATAGCAATCTTAAGTGAACATATTCATTATTAGATCGCAGATTAGCAACAGCAAGTGCGAAAATTTGTGGAAAGAACGATAAACCATAAAGATCGCAGCTATTTTTCTTTAATTTTGCGAACGTGTCACGTTGATTTGTGGGATCCTCTAGCCTCCGTTTTTCTTCTTTTCTCCCCGGTCCGTTCAGTTTCGGAACGGCAACGAACGAACGACAACCATTCATGTACTTCACCGGCCAAGCAATTCGGTCGTAGCCTAAGATGTTCTACATATTTTCATATAAACGTGAGTATGAAGGGAAAGAGAAACGTATAGTGGACAAAGTAAATACGTGTATATCGTTTAGAGAGCATACACGCGTATATCGTATTCTACGTATGCATATAATATATTCGTACGGTAAGGGATATTGTCTATGGGTAAGGATTTTCGTAGGAACGAGTCTTCGAGTCGCGAGAAACATTTGCTTCCGGATTTCGCTCGAATTCAGAATTTCAGACGTAACGTGGTTCACACCGGAGTAGACCAACAAATTATCCAAATGATCAAATCATTCGAGAAATAAAGCTGAACTTGCCTTTGCTCTTCATTCGAAACATGAAACTAAAGATTACAAACGTCAGATGAATTACAAAAAGAAATAATCTCTATATTGTATTAAAAAAGACATGTTCATGTTCTTGAACAAAAAAGGGAGTGTTATTCGAAGCTTTCATTCGGATAAATAATTTTGGGAACTCTGGTTCACGCAACCAGGACGCTCGGAAATCAACGATGGCGGTCGAAGCGCTATCATTGGTCTGCGGATTTTTACTCCTACACCAACTTCAATTTTGTAAAAACTTCTTCCCTTGTAGATCTCACTATCCAAATAATCCTTCCTCCGTGAAAATTGTACAAAAATCTACTCCAGCTCCATTAAAACCGCTCATCTTCCCAATGTTATAAAACTGAGAAATCCGCAGTTTAGGGATCGTGAATCGAACGCCGCGAATTATTCTGCACGTTTCGCGAAGGTACAGTGCCAAACACTGCTCCAATCTCTCCGAGAAACGCACAAAGAATTTTCCCATAAAACAAACGGCTTCTCATTACGGTCTACAAACCTGTACTGCCCGTAGTCATTTTCCAAGGCGTTTCATTATCATTTTTATACATTCATTATTGTAACCGTAATTGTAATCACTGTCGAGATAACGAGCGCGCCAACTTATGGTCGTCCTCAATGCGGTGAGCTATATCTTCCAAGGAATTCCGCGCGCCGCGCCGCTTCGATCGAGATCAGTTCCAATTTTCGCTTTTGTACGCGCGTTTCGTGTCGATCGGCGGCAGAATCGTTGGTCCGCTTCTAGTCCTCGGTATTACTTCTATAATCGTAAGTGTTATTAATCCTCCGTTCTAGTCAGCTGATTTAGTTTCGTCGGTTTACGCTTGAGGGGGCGTTCTTACTCTAACTTTGCCATTCTTCCCCATGAAACTGCTAAGCCTTCCATCACGAAACATTATAACCACTTTCTTATACAGGGTGTTTCGTTTATCTAATAACGGAAATATCTCGTGACGCATCTAAAGATATAAAAAAAATTTATTTACAAAAATTGTTCGGTATGAAGGGAACAATCATATAGTGTAATTTTTGTCAGGATTCGAATGGCGGGGGGAGAAATGTCAAAGACAAATTAACCATATATTTTTATTGTCATAACAGATTCCAAGAGGAATTCAACGACATGTCACATTATGTTATATACTGTTGCAAAACATTCGAAATTATATTATAAATTTGTAACTTCTTAAGTAGGCAATGGTAGTATCTGGTTACCGGCTATTAGCTGCACACTGTGATCGAAGATCGACCTTCTTGTCATTTGTTTCGAAGAGTCAGAAGAAATGTTAAGAAATTTCTAAAACGGTTAGAAAAATGCATTATGAATAATGGTGGACACGTAGAAGGACAATTCTTTTTCTTAAATTGAACATTGATAAGCGCAAAAAATAATGAAACTATTTAATTAACTAATAAATAGAGCAATTTAATTTAGATATACCGAATAAAATTGCTAAGGATATGAATTATAAATTAATGTGTATTTATTTCGGTGACTTAAGAAGCTTACGAAAACATAAGAAGGTCGATCTTTATTTACAGCGTCTAACCAATAGCTGTTAACCAGATAGTACCATTGCCTACTTAAGAAGTTACAAATTTATAATATAATGTCGAATGCTTGGTAACAGTAAATAACATAATGTGACATGTCGTTGAATTCGTCTCGGAAAATGCTATCGTGTTATGACAAAAAATAAAATATATGGTTCCACTTACAAAAATTAATTTGTCTTTGAAATTTCTCTCCCCACCATTCGAATCCTAACAAAAATTACACTACATATATGATTGTTCCCTTCATACCGAACAATTTTCGTAAACAAATTTGTTTCGTATCGTCAGCGCGTCACGAGATATTTCTGTTATTAGATAAACGAAACACCCTGTATATCTCAACAACATTCTCTAATTTTTTCGCGCAGGAAATGGCAAAATTAGGCTTACTGTAATCGATTAAACGGAACAATCCGCGAGTAGGGTATTTCAGCAGTTCCGTTCGCCCAAAATCGCTGTAACTTCCTCAGTTTTGAAAATTCCAGAACAGCATTGTGTCTCTGAGTCCTGTTCTTCAAGATGATACGAGAAACAAATTGATTCAGTAAACCCTCTTGAGTCGTGTAACACGTTTCGCGCACCAGTGTCTCGACGACGCTTAGCTCGTTACTTAATCTCTTCTTTAGTTTGCCCCGTGTTCCTCGTCTCTTCCGCTTACTTCCGTCGGAAATCGACTGTTCCGAGCGCTGACGGGTTTCCGTGGTTTCCGCATCAGTATTACTTCGATCAGGATCGAAGAAGACGCTCGTCAGCGCCTCGGATCGAATCGCAACCGTAAGACTGGATCTACACAATAATTTTTACCAATTCGTCTATCTTGACGACGTCCCCGCTGCAACACTGCCGGCAGGTCTCTTCTTTGTTTTAGTATTTTCTTTGTTTAATTTTAATTATTCCTCTTTTCGACGAAGATTCGTTTTGTCGCTTCCGTTTTTTTTTAGAGGCTGCATCGTCGATTCTACTCGTGGTCGTGATAGTAGATGAGACGCGTGATAACGAGATCGAACAGAACAAGAAAACATTCCGTTGCATTAGCTTGTATAATTGTATAATTTCTGTAAAGATCTGAATGGCACATCGAGTGGATGAACGTGCGCGTGTTGATGAGTGAAAGAGAGTGTGAAAAGCGCCTATATATACATATATGTATATACATATATTATTATTATTATATTATTATTATTATTATATCATACTATTTTGTATGAACACAGATATATGGTACGTTGAAGCTACATCCCTCTTTGGACGTATTTTTGTTTCTCAAATTGTACTTAATCGAATTAACGAGTTTTGATCGATCGCTCTGAAGAAATCGGTGCTTATTTTTACCTTGTTGTTTTTTCTAAGCTTAAGCTTTTTTCTACGATCGTCGAGATAGGAAAGCTATTCTTCCTATTCGATTCGAGTGCCCCCGATCGGTCGCGAATCAGATCCATCGATCCATCGGGGGAGCTGAATCATTTTGCCTCCTGAAATGGCCACTGTTAGGCGACGGACGAGTTCAGGAATTTCACTCGGGGTCGGCCTAATCGAAGCTTGTTTCAACCCTTAACTATCGAGGTGGATTCCTAAGCAACATTTTCTCAGAAATTTAAATGATTAAATTCGAGTCACATTCCTCTTGAGTGTTTCGACATTTGCCTCGGTACCGAGCATTCGAGCGAATACTAATTATATTTTGATATTGTTGATTATACATTTATATTTATATTATGCGTTTGGGACGTTTCATAGTCTCTTCGAATCCACGTCGGTCTGGAAAGTCGAGGGTTAAACGAGACCTGTTAGTATTAATTATAACAAAGTCTGTTATCCCTTGTTCATATAATTTTGAAACAGGATACCTGATCGAGTGATGAATGAACTTGTTCGTACCTAATTTCTGAATCGCGACGCACAATGAGAATTTACAACTGCCAGATTAAATATCTACGAGTTGCGACCGTGGTCGGACTGTTCCGATCGGTCTCGAAAGAATATACACCACTGTGGTTGTTGGAAACCATTTTGCATTCGAGGAACGTACTCTGTAACATCGATTGTACGGCTAACCGATAACGATTGTAACACTATTTCCACTGATAATAAAATATTCTTTTGGTAAAATTGCTGCTGAACGATGATACACGCTATCGAAATCTTTCAACTCGAACGGTCATCTCAGACGAAGCACAAACGGAGTCGAATTCGTACAATATCACACTTTCGCAACATATACACGGTCTCAATATTTGTTCACGTTCAGAAAGGCTTCAAACACGTACACGAAATTACACGTTACAACTTTTCATGACTGATACTTTTAACAATTGTTAGGGGTGAGTTTGACCCTGCTGTAGATCTTAATTGAGCCACATGTTTGGAATAATTATAAGGAAAATAAACAATTTCTTCATACTTTTCCGAAGCAAGATATATTGTTGGAGGAAAGATGTCTTAGCTAGGCAGCAGGGTTGAATTCAGTTCGAATCACAGTACTCATTGTCTCATATTGCGTTATCGAAGAAGAAACAGACAGCTCAAATATTTCACAACAAAATCAATGTTGAAGATATCGAAATGAAACTTGTACTGGCTTCTAGAAGTACTCTTCAAGTTTTCTTTCAGTGACTCACAGATGCTCGCTATGTTCGTGTTTATTTTTCGAACCATAAGAGTCGGATGCAACCACTGTTTCTTCGAATTGCTTCGGAAAATTTCGATCTCGCCTGAACATCCACAATCTTCTCACGATACTGCACACCGTACTACTAACAAAACTTCAAAGATCCACCTACAGGCCGTCCTGAAAATCATTTCAAAATCTCCACCAGTCCATTCTGTACAGGGTCTTTCAAATCTGGTGGTACAATCAGAGAAGCAATGAATCTGGATGTAAATCTCAGTCAAAGACGTAGAACAAAATCTCGTTTTCGAGAAGATAAAACTTGATTCGATTATCGTGTCTGACCATGACCGATTCTACTTTCAGATCAAGGAAACACCCTGTATAAAACATGAATGATAGCAATCGCATACAATACAACATTTTCCAAGCATTGCTCTGTACAAAACAACCTCTTCTCAGCGATGTTTGAAGGATGAAGATAAATGATTCTGACCATTTCTAATTGCAGAACCTGGTGTGCTGCGCTAGCGACGTGCTGGAGGGTGGCCGAGGCGTGGTTCGCGTCGCAGTGACGGTGTCGGAGCTGCTCAGGTTCCACCAGACTCGTTCCCCGTTGCAGACGTCGTCGTCGACGGTGCCGAGCCACGTGCCCGCTTAGCGCCAGACGATATAATCGATCCCGAGAGACTCGTCGATCGAAAGGAAAAGGAAGGACCCGGCGACCACGTTTTCCCTTCGGTGCAACGGCGCGATGGAACTGTGGAGCAACGGGGCACCGTGCTGGCGCGTTCACGTGCCACCGAAAGACCGAAAGTCCCCTTTGCTCTGAAACGATCCGTACCACACGAGAAACGAACGTTGGTCACGCGATCGCGATCCAGCGAGCTCGCGACCACCAACCCTGGATCGATCTCGAGTCTCGACAGACACACGATAGACTCTTTTCTACTTACCTGTACTTTTCGCGCGACCATACCACGGAAACAACCCACCAGGCTGTAGAGTAGTCGACGATAGACTGTGCGAACCAACCATGACATTCGATTAGGTGTACGAAATCTTTTGTATCAGAGGACAAGCGTATCTTTGTACGGAGGGACAGGATTAGTGTATAATTAGCAGCGGTGGACCCCGTTTAGCTGGGCCATCGCGAGAGAATCAAACTGCGAATGATTAGGCATCCTGCGCACCCCTGACAGAAACTGGTTCATCAGAATCGTGAATGGGATTGTTCAGAGATTATTTCAGCTGGTAATAGTCTACTGAAAGTGTATAATATTGCATACGCGTTAGACAAATGCCGTAGAGGAGTGAACGATATTTATGAGAAATATTAATGATATGGTAAATACTGTTTCGAATTTGTCTGATATGAAATAACGCTCTGCCTAGCGTTCTGAGAAAATTATAAATAACATCTCGGTGGCATGACAACGAATTTGAACGATGAAAACGGTGATACTGATTGCTGAAAATGTTTCTACGTCGTTTGGGGATGATTCAATCCTTTGTCGATTCTACAATTGGGAATTATCGAAATCTTCTCATTTTCTTTTTCTCGTAAAGAAACAAACATATTCGTTGAAATATTAACACGTTCACTGCCAAATCACAACCCGCATGGGGATGATTCTACCCTTGCTCAGATCAGTGTCTTTCAATTTCCTTCCAACTGTCTCACACAGAAATGGATTTATTCAAGTTTCGTACAACTTTTATAACACGTACTTGACCAAGAAATTGATTAAAAAGTTTCTCACGAATAGACTCCGGATTTTATGCATTTATGACAAGAATGGATTGGTCAAATACAAGATTGTGAAGACATTGGAAGAGTTGCATTTTCATTTAACTTCTGTTTCGTGCAATTCACTTGGAGAATTTTTATTTCGCAGCCGACTCGTGAAAATATTCTTATGATTTCAGTAATTGTAAAACAGAAATTAGAAACAAGTTATTCTGATCTCTGTGCTACTTCTAGTCCTAGAATTAGGTAGATTTAATCCACGATTGACATGGCAGTCAACATTTTCCACATCGAATGTATGAATAATCAAGATGACAATGGGTTGATGTGTTCGATCGAGTACTTTTTTGCCAGGGGTGTGCTTTCGCTTTAGGAGTTAATCACGCGACGTTTCTATACCGTAACGTGGACGCATACTCGAATCAAAACCGCGAAGACATCGAAATTCTCTCGACGTGCAGACACCCTCGGATCAACCCCTAACGTACCTCACCCCCATCGGTAAACCCCGACGACCCTGACCCTGTTGGTAAACTCCTCGAATTCTCACCGTTCGGTTTCTTCGTTCCACTCGGTGTTCGAGGACATGTTTGGTCCCTAAATAGACGACAGGCACACCCACCGAGGAAGCTGGACTTTTGCCTGTGTTCTCTAATAGTCTCGAAGAGCGTAAACGCGACCGACAACAGAGCAAGCAAGGTAGGTTTCTACGTGAAACCGTTGGTAAGTTAGTTAGGAATTTTTCAATGTGACCGTCGGTCGGTCTACCAAGTTGTCGGTAACGACGGTCGTCGACGATCCTCGTTAAAGGATCGTGATCGAATCTCTCGATCATTCGATCATTCGCGCGTTCACATAACGTTAAGGCCTAGGTGTTAATTTCACAATTCTGTTGTCGCGTTCTTTCAAGACGCAGCGCCACCGACGCCCCTAATTTTATAATAATTTCGCAAGTACGCGCGCGCTCGTTATCGGACTCCCCGATATCAAGCGCCGCCGGAATTTAGTAATAATTATCGCAACGAGAACCCCGCTAGGTGCTAAGTGTAATTATCGTGAAATTCTCCCCCGCGTCGCAAGGTTCGTTTCTTTTGTCTGTTCCTTCTTTTCGTTCAACGAGTGATCGCGCAAGGAAAACCCGAAGGATCTCATTCGTCGTGATATCGACGAGGAACCGAGCGTTTGAACCTCGGTGTCTCGCTCGAGAGTGTTATTTTTTATTTTTATTTCTCCCACGCGTGCTTCTCCGTCGATCAAAATCGCGGAGACACGCGAGACTCACCGGCGAGACACCGAACATAGATGACTATACTGTGTATTCGTATTTATTGTGCCAAAGATGTACGTTAATTTCTCTCTATCTCTATCTCTATCTGTGTCTATGTAATGCGGACATTTTTACATAAGGGGTGGCTCTCAAAAAAATTATCTCGAAGGGAGGAACAGCACTGCCAGAACGTCGAGCTTCTTCGACCGAAGATTCCCGTGATACGAATCGGTTCGGGTGGAACGCGTTTATCATTCCCAATTCCGAACCAGTTCCCAATTTTTCTTTTTCAAATGTATTTTTCCTCCGACTCCTCTCGACTGTTCAACCCGCCCGCTCTTCAATATCCTTTTTCTTTTTCTCAACTGATTTTCCATGATTACCTTGCCTGGAATTGCGGAGCGAAGCAACGTTGCTGCGAAATCGTGTTTTGTATCCACTCGGAGGCGAATGATTTCTATTTTTCGTTGAATCGGACGAGGAAGGACGCGCCGTCGCGTCGAAACGTTTGGAGCATCTCAACGCTCCTTTACGGACAGTATTAACACAGGCCCACCGAGAAAATAAAAACCACGAAAAAGAATCCAATGTTTAGTCGTTGACCGCGCGGAGACCCTCGTATCCAAACGGTCCCGGCGTTCTCTCGAGGAGAGACTGATCTGTTCCAAATGCTTGCTCGCCCGATTGATAATTATAAATACACCGCACGTAATATATTTAAAAAGATTACAGGATACAGTGTATAAAATAAATCGAGAAAATCTCCACATGTCTATACGAAGTTGTTATTTATGAACCCCTTGACACATTCACTGAGTATAAATCTTTTGACTATTTCTAGTTTCAAGAGTAATTCATTACAGTCGAAGGGAAATGTTGAATAACGATTTTAGCTTTAAGGATTCCTTTTCCTGATTTATTTATCCTCAATCTTAGTACTGCGGATTTTTATGCAAAATTATAATTGTCCAAGTCAATTGTAAGAAACATAAATTAGAGAAGAATGCATTTCCTCTTTTAATAATTGAAATAATTTGAGATATAATATATTTTTATATGCAAGAGTAATTCATTCTAGTAGAATTTATGATTTAATTTTCCTGATTTATCTTTATCTTTAGTTGCGACGGAGCTTATTACTGCGGATCTCTATGCAAAATAAAAGTATTTTGCATCAGATTTGAGAAGCAGTAGTGAACTAAAAATTCATGTTATCCCTTAATAGTCTTTTTACCTTGAAAACAACATAACAATATTTTTAGATTTTTTATATTTTTCACTGTCCTATATTACTGCTTTATACATATGTATTGTATAATATATTTTTATATGCAAGGGGAATGATACATTTATTTCTAGAGAATAATACTGACTCTAATTTAAATTCATAATCCCAGGGTACATCGAAAATTTCATCGTTACTGGTTAACATTGCTACTAGCTGTAAACGTTTAAAAATGGTAAAAATCGCAGGTGGACTCCGAAAATCACGAAACACTATAATTTTCACAATTTTTAATCGTCTACAGAAATTAACGTCAATTCATTCAGCTTCCATAAAAATTCAAAACTCGGGTCGCGTGGTCCACTTTCAAAACTACCCCGATTCAAAATGATAAAAATGTTCAAATTGCATGTTGGTCTGTATCGTTAACACTTTGGGAGCCGCATGCCTCAAAAAAGGGAGACGGAATTATTTGAAAATTCATGTTCACGCTAATGTATTCACTGCTGGGGGCATTGCCCCCCCCCCCCTCCCCCCCACAAGAAAAAGGAAATAGAATACTCGAAGATTGGTGAAACTGTAAAACAAACTGCTTCCTCTTCGATTTCGATGATTTTTGGATATGTTATAAGTAAAACTATTGCCAATTCTTGCACCAGGCCACAAAATTTTATCTGTTCAATTCGCACCTCACCGCAAGATTAAATCCTGAGTGCGCCACTGTACCAAATTGTGTTACGACGTGCACAATTCAAGATGGTTGAAAAAGTGCTTGGTGTAACACGTCTCAACTTTTGAATCCTTGTTCCATCAAATAAACTATATTGATTTTATGTAATTTTTTAGGCTGATGGATTGGCACTGAAAGTGTTGAAGACCCAACCACTCAATTCTCAAAGTACCTTAGGACCCCATCTTTCGGGTGAACAACCTCTCTCCAAGATGGCGATGCTGCAACTCAAACTGCACCGCACTCCTTTCAATATGCTTTCTGCACTAATAAATAATCATCTGAAATCCCTAAGAATCCCAAGGTTGGAGGCCTCTCGACACGAAGAACCCGAACAGACGAACCTCCATAGCCTGGTCCGGCATCGGCATCCAAAAGCAACCCGACAGCGATGATCCGTGGGTGGACCACGATGGGCGGAGTCGGTCGAGTCCCCTGAAACTCCATTTTGTTGTCGGAAGGCGTTCCCATCGATCCACCTTCCCCTCTACCAGGTGGGCACCACCTTGGCGCAGCTCGACCTTCTCCAGGTGGAGGGAAGGCTCGCGCGAACATTGCCGAACAGGAGTTCGCGATACGAGTGTGCTAGCTGGCCGCTGCCGGGCACTGGTTCTCGTCAGGTAGTCGCGTGGCACCGTGTTAACCTAACCGCGCTCCGCTCTGTCTCACCTGCCCGGGTCCGTCACCTGTCAAGCAGCTAGGCCGCCGGTGCCTGGCCACCTGTGACGTTGGTCTTCGCCATCATGGAGCTTTGAACCTCTGGTCCTCCTGATCTGTCAGTGCGATCCATCCTTGGAGACACCGATCGCCAGAATCGTCTCTCGATCGTTTAGCCAACTATATCACAATCGATGCACGAGTAAACACAACAACGAACGTCTGGGTTAAGTGTCTGACCACCTGTGACGTTGATCCCCGCCATCTTGGACGACCTAGGGCTCTCAACCTTTGGTATTCCTGATCTGTCAGTGCGATCCACACGCATGACACTCTCCGGTCTCGATCATCTTTCAAACACCGCGGCAACCATCGAAACTCGGAATCCCGTGAATGAGGACTCAAGTAAACACGACAGCCTGGGTTAGGTGTCTGTGACGTAGTCCCCGCCATCATGGATAATCCAGGACTCTGGTCCTCCTGATCTCCCGGTGCGACTCTTGTGACATCAATCGTCTTCATCATCTCAGGAACCTCTGGGGACTCGAGAGAACACAACAACGGAGGTCCGAGATGTCTGCTCACGTGTGACTTTGGCCCTTGCCATCGTGAACAACCCGAGAGCCTGAACCTCTGGTCCTTTTAATCCCAGGGTGGCACATCGATCCGAACTTTTTCGATCAAAATCCAATTGACAACCCGTGGACGGGGACTCTTGCGAATGCAAGAAGAAAGTCTGAGATGCTTGGTCACTCGTGACGTTGATGCTGGCCATTCTGGACAAGCCGAGGACCGAATCTCTGCTCCCCTTAATGTCAGAGTACGAGCCGTTCGGGGATCTGTGCACACCAATCGTCTCACTCAGTCGTCGAGCCACTATCAGAATCCAATTGGAATCCCGTAAATGAGGAGTCGAGTAAACACAATAACAACGGAGGTCGACACAGGTGTGCCGAGCGGCGGTTCATTGATATTTCCAGGTAACGAGCCCGTCGATACGCGCGTTGGTATACAACCGGCGGTTTTTGCGCGACATTCGCGAGGCTTGCCTTCAGTCTGCAATGATACTCGACGCCGCTTACGATCGCGGTCCAACGAGATCGGTAACCAACGATAACGACACTCGGCTCTGTTCTTCCTCCTGGTTCTCCACGATCTGTCCCGATCGGTTCCGGAAGACCGAGTCCGCCGGCCTGAGAAAACACGATTGAAAGTCTATCGTCGTTGGACCCGACAGCGATATCGGCCGGGTATTACGGATAAATATCAAATTTCCGGTGGTGCCGGCACTCGAAGCTCGCCGATCGGCTGGTTATTGCGCTGGAATTCCGTCGGGGGACCGATAAGAATGCGCAAGATACCGTTCGCGCTGATCGGTCCGAGCGATTAGCATCCTTTTTCGGTGTGTTGTCGCGAGATGCGCGATCGGCGAGCTCCGGTGCATCGATTGTGTGCAGAAACGGTTCTCGCCGGAAAGTTCGCGGGCGCGCCGATGTCGAAGGGTACGTGAGCACTGTGACAATCAAGTTTCGCGCTGGACGAGGGGACATCTTTCGATCGTTCGGGTTTCTTTTTTTTTTTGACGAGGATCACGCCACGAGTTGCACGACCGGGACACTCGATCTTGATGTGCAGCGAACGGTACGCCGTGGTTCCGATGTGTACAGTGACCGAGGACGACACCGCTCCTCCATTTTACCGCCCCCGTTCCGTCAAGGATCGTTCGACTATCTTCGACCGGCAGTGAGACGATCGAGAGGATAATGGATCTGAGCACCACGCCGAGGAGGGCCACGGAGGGCGTCGGTGACCTTCAGAAGACCAGGGTCGCCAAGAGCGTCTTCAGCATCCGGAGTCTGGTCGATGTCGAGGAGGCGGACATACCCGCGGCCGACGACATCGAGAGAACGCAAAGTGAGTCGATTGTTTTTTCATTGTTTTCAGTTGTCAGACATTTTTCGAGAGAAACGACACGGGAGATAGAAAATCCAACTTGAAACTGCGCGGTGATTTTATCGATTTCAAGATGGCTGCCCGAGTAATTGCACTCGTAGCGATTACCGATAGCCATTGCTGATTGTTCATTTGTTTGCGAGTTTCTTTCCCGGGAAATTGTCATAGAAAACTTTGCGGGTCACGGGACTATTAAACTATCAAATGAGATCAGCTTATCACGTGCAAACGTATTAAATATTGGAGGGTAGATTAGCGACGCGACGCCGGAACGAGTGTTTGAGTAATATTATTAGCCACTCGAAGCTGCCGAGCGATTTAGAGATTACGATTAAAGGTCGTCGCACACTAAACCGCGCCGCCCCGTGCCGACCCAGCATTTTCACTGGCGCTCACCACTGGCGCGGCCGTTCGCCGCGCTGTAACCCGTCGAACGACCTCACCCAGACCGTTCTAGTGGTGAGCGCCACTGGAAATGCTGGGGCGGCGCGGCGCGGCGCGGTCTAGTGTGCTACGACCTTATATCGTATACATTCGTACATGCGATACGTGAAGCATGTTTTTTTTTATTCAACGTGTCATATATGGAACTATTCTACATTATTCGTTGCTCGGAAACTGATGAATATTAAATATTTTAATCGTCGCCTTTAATGTATAATTGCGTACGCATGTAAACAGTGTCCACGTGAACGATAAACTAAATGTGAATATTCATGACTGATACGTATTTGCGATAAGACGACATGACCTGTCTGTTGCTCGTAATGAATAGTAATTCAACCTGAAGATTGCACTCGTGCCTTTTTTAATTATCGAAATAATTATTAACATTCTCTAAATACTTGAGGGTTGAAATCAATTTTAATGTATAAAACTATTAAAACTCCTGGTTTTCCTTCTGCCGATCTTTATGGAGACATTGGCCGAGTGAAATATGTATGGAACATTAAACGATTAGGAACATTCAAGAATATTGTAATGTTTTTAATGTAACAGAGTGATTAAGAGATGAAATCAATTTTTCTTTTATTCCTGCTTCCCACAATCAGTGCAGGACATTTTTATTTTGCGCAAAGATCCGCAGTCATCGATCACTCAGAGTCACCACTAAAACAATCAAATAGTACACATTTAGGTATGGTATGAGAAATTATTCTAGGTTGGCAGAAATGTTTAATTTTCAAGTTGAAATAGCTCCGACTGCAAAACGGTTAAAGAAACAAGGAAATTTCTACACAACTTCTGTGCCTTGCACTTATTGATGGGATCTGAATCACTTCGAATCGCTTCGATTCAATATTTACGGCGAAAAATTCGAATCACTCGCAACATAATTCGAAGCTTGGAACTCATGAAACTCTTGGACGTCCTGAAAGTCTTTATTGTCTTGAAAATCTTGAGAGCCTTATAACTTTGAAAGGTTTGTAAGAATTGAAACTCTTGAAATGTTACATCTATATCACGAAACAATGATTATGTCGTGTCAGCATTGAGATGAATAACAGTATGATCATACCAATATTATAAAAAGTATAACGTTCATTAAAACTATCAAGGCTTTTAAAATCTTCAAGACTTCAAAACTTTCAAGCGTTTCAAGAATTTCTGATTTCGAATAAATATCGAATTGAATCGAACTCTATGGTGATTGATTTGTTCGAAAACTTGCAAGACAGAGTATTGTATTCCCATCACTGTTTGCAATTGACGGAGACAATGTTTATTTTCCTTAAAATTCCGCAGTCTAATCATAACTTCATTCTATTACTACGGTAAGCTTCTCCATTTACTCCGTGACTCCCAAACTTAGAGTCCCCAAACATAGTAACATCATGCTTCATTGGCGAGGACCGCAGTCTTGCTGCGGATGTAAACACGTCCCCGAAACGATTCACCTCTCGATCGCTCATTGATGTCGAGCCGTCAGGATCGACGGGTCGCGATCGAGGATTCATCCAGCCCCGGGACGATCGAAGAAAGGTGGATCACGCGGACGATACTTTCTAGGAACCGAACCGTCCCGTCCCGACATTCCACCGGCGAGAAACGCCGGTTCGAGCGAGAACGTTTTTGCCGGCGAACGCCTTTTGTGCCCCGTGGTTCACCGGGAACCAGCCAGTCCTTGTAGAGCGATCGAGTCAATTAAGGCTCACTTATGCTCCGGTAAATTGCGATAAGACGACGATTAAGTTGAAATTAGCTCGGTGGCCCCCTCCTCGGACCCGCGTTGCCCCGACCGGCTCGACGCAAAAAGTGTATCAATGTCGTTATTGCCGACACGTATCGAAGGTAAATTAATACCCGTTCGCCGGACCGCTCCAATTAAACGAGTTACACGAAATCGGGACGCGGAGTTTCTTTCGTTCCGCGGATCCCGGCTCAGTTTATCTGTCCGGGGCCACGGCCTGGGAAAACTTGAGCTCAGTCTTTCACTTCATTCGGCCCTTGAAAGACAACCCAAGAAGTTTTGCTCCATTGCTCACAAAATGGCGGACGTTTGAACCCGAAAATCGTCTTCTGCGCCGAAAAAGGGTCCTTCATTTATTCAAACAAAACTGTGATGTTTAGGAACAAAATCCTACGACTAAAACTAGATAATTGTGTCAAGTGTGTCTGTAGAAAATTTCATAGAAATTGGTCCATTAGTGTATCAGACAGGGTTACCGTTTTGAAAAACCGTTTCATAAACATGGTTGCCGAAAATTTAGTATTTTGCAGATAAAGCTGTGACACAACTCATGCACTGAATGCTTTTTTTGTTGAAATAAACATATTTCGAAGTCACTTTTCGACCTCCTGGATGTGTGCCCCCCTAAAGAAGGCAGACTCGTTTCTAGGATTGCAAGGGTGCGGGCTGCGCCTTCTCAATTCTCGATAATGCAAAGATGAGATTTTTCAGAAGTCAAAAGCACTAGATGAAAAATCTATCTGTTCGGCAGCATGTAGCTGTCGCAGCTTTATGCTTCGAATAATGCAAATTACGCCTCGTAAACGTAAAAACAGGAAATTTGAGAACAACTGCGGCCTAGATTGATCTTTTATCTAGCACTTTTGACTATACTGAAAACCCCCATTTTTTGCATTATCGAGAAATGGGACGGCGCATCTCGCACCCTTGCAATCCAGGAAACGAGAGTCTAGCGATTTCGCAGATGTCTACGCGCGAAATTAACCAACGATAGCTCGCACCATTCGATTATCTTCTCGGGAAAAAAATGATTTGGTTGGTTGCAGGGCTCCAAGATCGAGCGTCGTTCCGCAAATTGAAAACGCGCCGGTTTTCGTTGTCGGTCAAGTTTCCAGGCCCGGTGGTCGATATGCAAAGCCAACCGGCACGGCGATACCTCGCATTACTCGACTTTCCTCGCGGAAAATAGATAGCAAATTACCATTTAACCGTCCGGCGATAAAGCGAAACGAGCCCGCGCGCGCGATAGCGGAATCTCATTCCGCGGAGCCTTGCGTATCGCCTCGTTATCGGGTAATTAACAAGATACCGCGTCGATTAATAAATTATTTAGGTGCGCGGGCTCGCCGTCACGGAACTGTCCACGCATATTAATCGACGGTGCCCCGAACGTTGCATCGAAAACGAATGGGATTTTTAGGATATCGCACTGACAAGGAGAAAGTATCAACGTTGTGTATGTTTATTTACGAGAATTTCGATTTCACGCTTGCTGCAATCTAATCGGCAATTCGTATTGTTGTTGTTGGTATCGGAGCGAGGATCTGTACGGAAACGAACGCTTTTTGATTAAAATTAATTTGGAAAAGCGTTGGAGAGGGGGTTGATTCATACTTCTGTCCTTGAGATTGTTGTTTCATTCAGGTTCAAGAATTTCTATGGAAATGTAAATTTGTAGGGATCAGAAGGTTGAATTTGTATAATAAGATGTGCTTCTACTTGTTATTAGGTGGTCTTATTATTGATCTAGAAGTAAATCGTTCATTCATAAGAAAAGTGACACAAGTCAAAGAAAGGAAATTTTACAGGACAGCCATTTGAAAATTATCTGAAATAATTTGTTGTTATTTAGATTCATATCTAACAAAGTAGTATAAACACAAAAAAATTATATACGCCATTGTGTTGCGTATAAAAAATAGTACTACTTTTTCCTATTTCATTTTTTTCAAATATTTACGTTTTACAAAAAAACGCTGGCTAGTAATAGCGTGAACACCCTGTATATTTATCATTATGCTTTTTTTGGAAATTGTATATTTTGAGTTTGGTCACTTTTCTTGTGAATTAACGAAATGTAGAATTGTATGGCTCCTCTTGTTAATATTTTATTGCGTTCTACTCATCTGGAAGCAAACATAGATTTTTTTAGATTTTTATTTCCAAACATTGGGTTCACAGAAGAAATGATTCAAGTGTCCAATTACCGTCAGAAGATCTGATTGTTGTGGTGTGCAGACATTAAACATTACTGCATTAAGGCTGCTGGTTACATGAATAATATAATACAATGGAAGAGTCGTGTGTGGTTACACTTTGACTTTCAATGGAATCTCTTAATTGATGCACATGCGCAAGTCTTCATTCTTAACGATCGCATTTTTACTGCATCGTTGGGATCTAACCTCATTTTTTTAATTACAATTGCACCGAGGTATGTGCTCGTTTCAAACTCCATTAACAATGCGAGGTAAATGCGACACGAACACACTCTTCTTTATTATATAATCGCATGGCTACTGTTTATGTAAGAGGGTATTTGTACATCATTAGCATTATCTAATTGTGTACACTTATATCGATATAAGGAAAAAGCAGATGGTATTTCATTTCAGAATTAACGAAAGATAATATATTATTTGAAGAAACCGCGTATGTACAAACGGTGTGATGATTACGCGATTATTTCGGAATATTTAAAAAACCAATGATTAACCGAAGATTTCATAATGAACTTTTTAATGGCAGTCGCAATTTCAATCACAGACTAACGAATCACGTCGAGCAATACAGTCTAATCATTTCCCTTGGGAGTATAATTTTTAAAAAATTTCTATTAATTTCCAGTTGATAAAATATCAAGACGAATCTAAAGAAGTCACGATTCGAATAATTTAATTTCCTGTATGTAATTCCTACCAATAGTAATAGTTATTATAATTACATAAGAGTCGCATAACTCACAGATCTAGACAACTATGTTTTCTCTGGGTTTAACCAATACTCCGTCTCTTCGATGTCTCCTAGAGATGACTATCACCCGAAAGTCGCGCCTTCCGACAGGGATTAACATTTATCGCGCCGGCAAATATTCTTCTGCTATCTTCTAGTAGATAACTATACTAACCAAAGAAGTCGAAGTATCAATCACTATGACACGATTTAACAATTACATCGATTCAATCGCTGTTTCACGCGAACTCCAATCGTGGAAATGTATAATAATAATTACTCCGAAGAATGTTAAAACTTCCCAGCAATTTCCGCGTCAAGCAGACGAAACCGTAGACGACGACAAACTTGTAACGATACCCGTCGCCTCGACGTGGGCTTACCCAGTTGGCTAATTTTACTAACAAAACACCGCATAATGGTCGAACAATTACGGCCATCGGGTTGTGTCGCGGCGCGTTATGTTATAGTCTCCTTGGTCTTGTTTTTCTTTACGAGTCTATTTAACAACCCGCCATGCTGGAAAAGTGAATATCCAATAGATGGTTGCATTATCACTTTTACCGTTTTTTTACACGTTTACAGCCGGAGAACGATTCTAAACAGCCGGAACGATTCGAAACGAACCTGACAAATTCGTAGCCATCGCTTCGCTAATGGCCGGAAACAGTGGTCGTCGTAGGGTTAAACTCAGCCAATGGGGTTCGACGATCGAAGGGGATGGTTCTTGGTCGATTGGCTTCGATAGGGGAGGGTCTAGATGGGGATGGGAGCCTTTCATCCACCCACGACGATGAACGACAACATGTCGAAGCACTTTGATCGTTACCGATTCGTTCAAACGAATATTATGGTCCGGTGGCTCTCCAATTGGGCGAGACTGTTCTGTGAAAGGCTTTGGAACAATCTAAGGGGGTTGATAGCCACTTCCGGTGCAATTTCAGACGTTCAATATAAATAATTCTTACCGTATTTTCTGTATAAATAGTCGGCATGCGAATGTTTCTATTGGCAAGTTGCAAAATTGCTATATTGATTTCTACTCT